>JAJKFL010000003.1:4107500-5307500 GCA_021186555.1 Reticulitermes speratus | reverse complement strand
CCGCGTTGACAGTTAATACTCTACTCTGTTTGTGCGCTCGCCTTTGAACTTCTGAACTAGTTAACCTGTATTCGTGAAGTTTAGGATGAAGGTCATGCCCAAACTTTTAGTTTCCTGCAGACAGCATTAACAATAGTAACGCGTGAACCTGTAAGGTTGCGCCGACGCAAGCGACAATTAATTTAGACACTGAAATGATTGATCATAACAAATATTAAAAAATACCAAAGTTATCTTTGGCTGTCGATATGACGGCTATTACTAATGACCCGTTGGAGCTAAGCGTGTGAAATCTGGTGCATGAGTAGGCTGTGTACATGCCTATAAATGATGTGTGAAGTTTATATCAACACTTACAGAAATGGCAGCCGTGCGAAACTTTAAATTTAGCTTCAGAAACTTATAAGAAGATTTCGTATTTAAGTAACAACTTCTTCAGAAGAATAAATTAACGTAACAGTAGTCAGTTCAGATGCAGTTCCCTTAGTGTTGATTTTTCGGCTTTTCTAGACACGCGAACAGTTTTTGTCCTTAACCTCAAAACACATTACTGTCGATGACTGCCCAGAGCAGGCATTATCACCATTACTGTTTTGCCACCTTTATTGTGTTGTTTCCAACCTTCTGTAAACGTTCCTTTGGGTGACATAATCACCTTCTTCTTCTTCTGGTCGGCGCTACAGCCCATGTAGGGCCTCTGCCGACGTAATTACCGCCACACTGAATTCTCACACTGCGTTTCACCAGTTTTCGTATCCCTGACTACGATAACCCGATCACAGTATTTTTGTTGTGTTGTTGTTGAGTTCTCTCAATGCACTAGACATGCTAAACCTATCACAGTATCATCAGTGCTCTAAAGACAAAGAAAACACTTGAATGCAACGAAGTGTAATAGATTTATGTCCCCAGCTTTCTTAAATTCTGCTAAAATAATTTTTTAACTAAATTTAAATTGTCATTAATTTTTCTTTGCTCCAAATATGTCTTTCTAAAGGTATCTCTATGCGTGTGGGTGTTTGATACTTCTAGTCGATTATCTGGATCAAGTGTCCTGCCACGATGTCCCTGAGGCTCCTGATTACCATACGGACTGCGGCGCAATGTATGTACGTACATAACTTATCTGAAAGTGCCGTGAAGTAGGTAGCCCTTGTCTGGCGCACTGCGATAATTATCTGATCGAGAGGGCGAAGAAACAGAAATCTTCATCGCCTGGGCAACTGAAACAAAGGATGTCTCCAGGGAGAGGGCAAAACGTGGTCATGACACTGTTTGTCATTTCGAAACATACCGACTGCGGGTTACAAGTGTGCTAAACAAGTTCTGCAAAACAGGACAATAGAAATCGACGGAATACATTTAAATGTGATCTGAACCAGTAATGTCTTCATTTAAAAGTATCTTATACAAAACATAGAATGTCATAGACATAGAGTGATCCCGAAAACAGAATTCGAACACGCGGTCCCAATATTCGGGTAGTAGAAGACCGTAAGCGCTCTACGCAGCGGGGTCCACTGTAACTGTCATGGAGAAAATAATGAGAATAAACTTGGGAAATTGGATAACGTGTTTTTAATACTTTACCCACGGGAATTTAGTTCAGATGGTAAGAGTAAATACGGGAGTAGGGTTGCGGAGATTTGGTTAAAATAACGGATATAAGTTGAAACTGGGTTGAAAGAAGTGAAACATGTGTTTGCGCTGTAATTTGATCAAAATGGTGAGAATGAATAAGCGAATTAAACTAAAATAACAGAAGATACGCTCAGGAATTGGGTTTAAATTGTAAGAATAAATGTGGGAATAATTTTGTTAAGACCGAGAATGGGTTGCAAATAAATAAATAAATAAATAAATAAATAAATAAATACAAGATAATTTTACCAAGCTAATGAAAATAAATGTGGGGATGAGAATAAATACGGGCTCTAGGTTAAAATATTGAGAATCAGTACGACAGTTTGGTTATAATAAGATCGAATGCGCGGTTCATTGAACTAATAAGAATAAATTCTGCCTTATAAATTGAGGTACTGACAGTGTAATTAGATACAGTGTAAACAAATAACCAAATAAAGTTTGGTCTTGGGAATAATCACGCAATTTTGGTTACAGGTATGTACAAAAGAACTCACAGTTTGGTGGCTTTCACCTTATAGACTCTTTTCCTCATTACTGTGCCTCCTCCAGAAAGGAACAAACAAAATTTTCCTCTTCATAAGTCACTTTCCTGAGGCGGCGGTGTTTTGAATGCAGCAATTTTTAAATTGGAATGGCTGTCTTTGTATACGGCTTGGCGGTGGGTGCTGCAGGCAGTGGAGGGGTACTTTGTGCTTTTTATTCGTGAATAAAAAAAAACAGAGGTGGGTTGGAGAAGACACTTGAGCGTGGGTGGAGGCAGTCAAAAGGGAGGAAGTGGGAATCGTCCGTCCCAAGAGAACAAGGGCTATAATTATCATTTGAGAGTTGTGCATGAAAGGAGCAGAGTGGATTGTCCGATCCAAACACTGGGGTCAACAAATGCTGCGGGGTGGAGGAGTTCCCTTACATTGCTAACTCCTATAGTTGATCCTTGACTTCAGCCAACTAGTAAAAATACTGTTGTCTTAGTTCAACATGTTATATAAACTCTAACATGTAGCTTCATCTGGTGTACTGCTATGAGTGGCAGACGGAAGGGAGCAGCATCTTCTTTTGTGTGGACTCTGCAAACGTTTTGTTACGCATTGTCACTTCGCAGTTAGTACACTTCATCGAGTATTAGTGACAGAATGGCAGGGGCATTCCAAGAATTAAGTATGCATGCATTTTAGTTGGGAACCTGAAGAGAATAGAAAACTTAATACATCTAGGCTTAGGTGTAAATATGATGATAAAACAGATATCAAAGAAGTGAGTCTGGGCTGGATTTGTCAGGCTCAGAATATGGAGCATTGGCGACTCTTTCTGCAATGGACACCCAGGTTCTATAGAAAGCTGTGAATTTATTCTTAAGAATTGCGGAACTTCACTGAGCTAGGTAATGGCAATACTTAGCCGATCCCTGTGGCCGTGCGGTCTAAGGCATAGGTCTGCGGCTGCTTGATTGCTGGGATCGCGGCGTCGAAACCCGTTGAGGGCGTGCATCTTCGTCTCTTGTGTCTGTCGTGTGTTACGTAGGTTGCAGCCTCTGCGACAAGCTGAACACTCGTTCGCAGGAATCCTACCGGGTATGTGTGTGTCTAATTGTGTGTGATCTAAGAACCTCAAGAATGAGGCGGCCTAGACCCGAGTTGGGCAGCTGCGCCACAGAAAAAAAAAGTGAATAGTATTCATATGGAGCTGGCTAATCGTAGTCGGTATACTGAGTAGACTACGGCATGGAGAACTGAGGAATCGTGGTTCGATTCCCGCCAGGAGCTAGAGTTTTATCTCTTCTCCAAAATGCCCAGACCAGCTCTGTGGCCCACGCAGCCTTCTGTTTAATATATACCAGAGGCTCATTCTTCGTGGGTATAACGGCCGGAATGTGAGGTTAAAGTAAATGGGGCTGTGCCTGTACTGCCGGTCGTGGCGTGCACCTTTACCTTTATCACTAATATTTATTGAAAAATGTGAACTATTTATCATAGCCCTTACCTCTTGCTCCTAAAAACTAGAGCGACAGACTCTGGAGCAATGTAGATATGATCACCATAAATCCTATATATTTATACACGCAACTATATCCTGGTCAACTTTTGACAGCTGTATGCATTGATCACCCAAAACGCAAGCGTAGCCGCCGGACAGATACAGGGCAGTCCCGTTCCAAATGCCTCTTCTTATCGGTCGCTTCAGCTCAGATGTCACAGTAAGATAACATAGCTTTTAGAGGCCCCGTAAATTTTCCAGCATCACCTGTCGGTCCATTATGATCGCCATAGTTACGAATGACATCGAAGTAGACACATATTCAATTCTGAAGTGCTCTGACGGTGGTACATTACAAGTAGGATTCATAGGCGAGTGGACTTTGTAAATAGCGTCTTTGTTAAAGAGCATAACGTTTTGGAAACTTGATCTGTTCCTGTTCTGAGGTGAAAGCATGAGGACGGCACATACTGAGTTCGGTCCGATAGAAAGAACTGTTCTGAAGCACCGGGCAAATCTGTATAACATGATAGTGATTAGCTCCGTAGGTGTCCTCTTACCCTAATCTTCTGACGACAGGGATAAATCGAGCTTCCCAGTGGTATTTTTTGTGAATATGAGATGGTGGTGGCGAGCTCTTGTGAGTGCGGTAATGAACCTTCGGGTTCCATAAAACGCGGGGAATTTCTTGACTAGCTGACGACCTGTTAGCTTCTGAAGAAGGACTTTGCTCCATGGAGTTAGTTATGAGATGGTGGGCGAAGTCCTAAAAATTGGTATCCTAAGGCACTCTATGGTCTTTCTTGCGTTGAAGGAAAATTGTCACTTGCCTTGAGACGCCATGTACACGTATGGGGGAGCAGAGATACAGTTTTACGTAGTCTTAGCTGTGGCTCTCTCTGCTGGTGAGCGGTCCGATCAACGCCCCGGTCGCTGTGTCCCCGGTATCCCTTGGATAGGAAGCTGTGGGACCGCGCAGCCGATCTGAACGCGATGGCGATTGCAATTGCTGGTAGTCGAACCCAGCATGTAGCTAGTGTTATACTGACTGAGCTAGCCCTGTCACCGTATGTTAATAAACCATAACATGTTGCTTGAGTACTTGTCAATGTCACCATAGTTGCGCTTCGGCATTTAGTCACAAATTAATTTTTGTAGAAAGTAATATTTATATCTGAACAGTTTGTTGACAGATTTATTAGAAAATGTTCTTTAACTTTTGAGGTTAAGGCTTTCTGGACTTGGCGTTCTGTAGTTCCTAGAAGTGTTTCGAAGGAACCTGCTGCTACTCCTTACAGGGTGAAAATGGAGGCCGCAGCGTCTTCGGTAACGTTGCAACGTCTATACCAAACAACACGGCGTCAAACCTGATATCTTAATCTTCACCGCCTTCGAAATCTCAAATTTATCTTTTGGAGAATTTCTCATCCAATCGTCCTATAACGTCAAGTTTTATGAATTCTTTAACTGTAAAGAATAAGTGTTCTCTAGACGTGATATTTTGCCTTTCATGTAGGCCGATCAGACTAAATGCGAAGAGGCATGTCAAAAAAAAATGCGGGCCGTTGCAAGTGAAAGGAAATGCACTCAGTGTCAGTGAATGTATCGTGAGGAACGAGCATAAAAACTTGCAGAGACCGGGAGTGTTTAAACTAAGTTTAATTAGAATGTAACGAAAAAGAAACCACAAGGATGTAACGAAACAAATTAGAGTTTTAAAACTGATGGAAAATGGCGTGGCGTTTACGAGATACAGGCTGTGAGCTAAGTCTAGTCAGTACGTGTTTCATCGCAGTTCTGGACAGGAAGACGTGAATAGGCGTAACTTCGGATAGAGAAGTCGTCAAACAAATTATCATGGCTCTGTTCCAGAAATTTAGACATGGAATAAACGTCACAATTTAAAGTTTTGAGCTTTATAAGAACACACAGACCAGTCAAATATCTCCTACCGAGGACATCAAAACAGAAGAAGACTAATATGCAGAAAATTCGAACTTTAAGCTAATCCAAGGATATAAAACCGTTAGTTAGGCAAGTTAGTTGTTATGACGATTTATGACCCTTCTTCCAATGAGATCTTAAATTTTTAACTGGTCTTCTGACATGTGACGTGATGTAATTTTGAAGAGGTGTATCGACGTTTCAGAAGAACCTGCTATATCTGTCACCGGACTACATGACTCTGATGACGGCGGTGGCCATGTCCTGTGAAACGCAGAGACTGGATTACCCGACGTCACATCCCAGAAGAGAGTAATCTTCATACCCGCCGCCGTGGTAGCCTGATATCTGACATGGTCTTCCAATGCCGAAGATTAACATGAGGATGGGAAAACAAAAGCAGTTGGACGGAATATTCAGCACAATAATTTGTATTTTCGAAGCCTGCAATTTATATTGAGGGAATTGAATAAATGTTTTTTTTCCCCACTGAAATTTATCTTCAAACACCTGCCAGTTTTGTCTTAAAAAGTTTCTATTGATGCACAAAACAATAGCTTTGGCTAGCGTCATATGAAAGTCTAACAGAATAACATTTATAATCTCTACAAGAAGGGCCTATGGACGTGAGTTCAACACATAGCATCATATACAGGGTGTTCCTATGAATGTCTCAATACATTAAATCTACGTATTCTTGATTAGTTGATGTGCACAATTACACAGAATTACTTGCTTAATCTGCATTTCCATGGGCAAACTTTTTTATAATATTTGATATTTTGTTGCTGGTTTCAATATGTGCTTTAATATCTTTCGGTATCTGACGCCGTGGCAGCTACCGATACCAACGTCTACTAAATCGCTAGTTTTGCTGAGTAACGAACCCGGTCGGTAGCTTCCCCACACGATGTCTTCAGTACTCAAACAGCGCATAAGTCCATCCCAGAGTTCATTACCTAATGAAATTCTGAAATTGAAGACCGCTTTCTTCTGAGATATGGCGTCTTGTAGTCTGGTATAATATTGCCGACGTTTCGGACGAACGTGCTGCTTCCTTATGTATGGCAGAAATCGTCGCCTTCAGAATATAAAACGCTGCATGCGTGGGATCTCGAAACGAAAGAGGGTTAAGGATTAGGCAACTCAGGAGAGTTTTGAGGGAAAGTAAACGGGAAGCTGGTGAAATATGATTAAGGAGGAATTTCATGATTTCTATTCTTCACCAAATAATATCGGGTTTTTAAGTAGAAGTCTGTGGCATTGGTCTGGCATGTATTATGCATGGATAGCATGATAAATGCATATAAAACTTTAGCCGGAGAACCTAAATGTAAACTGTCGGTTTGCGACACAGGCGTGTCGAAACTTCGGATTTCTATAAAAACTCAGTGAATTACTTGGCTGTTTGAGCGACGATAAGCTTCTTCCGAAGGCCTCTGCACTGAGCTGTTTACTGTTTGTTGTGTCGCTGTTGCGTCTGTATGTGCCATGAAGTGAAGCCAGCGGCCCTACCTACCGGATGTGAGCCAACAGGTGACGCGTGTTTTAGCCGTTTTATGGAGCACTAATGCTTTGTGAAGCCCCTATAACAAAGTCACTAGAATTAACCAATCCCGAGTCAAGGGTGTGGACTATGTTAAAGCTTCTGGTTAGCTCATTGTGGTCTTTATGAAGACGACTAAATGAATACATGAAAAAGAATGGCGCATCGCCTTAGGGTATACTGTATGCTTTAACTCGACATCTTGCGTCGGCTTGTTTTTATTAGCTGGGCGGCTCTTTGTTTTTTAATGAGTTGTTATCATGGACCCTTCCTGGAGAACTGTATGTGAAAAGTGGAGGACATTCAGATCTTTTTCTCTTCCCCTTCCTAAAAGAACTCAAGTTTTTGTATGGGAATGTGCTAAATATATGCGACGTATCACCAGTTTGAGTCGTAATGTCAAATTATGTGACTTACACTGCACTGTGTCGACGTCGGTGGACTAGTGGTTAGCGTGCTCGCCACTGGACCCACGGTTCGCGGGTTCGATTCCGACCGAGGTCGTTGGATTTTTAAGGGTGATAAAAATCCGGAGCACCACTTCCTTCGGAGGGGAAGTAAAGCCGTCGGTCCCATGTCGTAGATTTACGGCATGTAAAAGAACCTTACGAGCATGAATAGAAATGTTTCGTAAGCAAAATTATGGTCATTTCTCACCCAAGTCTCCTGACTGCCTGCCAGATGGCTCTGGCGGTCACATCAGGATCGATAGAACAGCAGCGCGGCCAGTTGGCCAGTCACCAACTGCCACGAATGCGCATGACCCAGTAACCTCGGAAAGAGGAGGCCCGAGCCCATATAGGGCTGTTGTAAGTCTGTATTGTAAGTATTGTAACTTACTCATTGCTGACGTGAAATTTCTTTTTCCGCTACATATATTTTAACAGTACAGTCGAACTCTGTTATAACGTCGTGAAACGGACTGAATATTTTGTGTCGTTATAAACGAGTGTTGTTATAACCGAGTAACTGAGGAGTATAATGTTATGGTTAACAGTGACGAATTAATTGGTATCACAGAATGTCTGACGCTATAAGCGAGGTGTCGTATAAACCGATGTCATTATAACCGTGTTCGACTGTACTTGGAAGTTGGAGAAACAGTTATCTTGATAAAATTACCTACAAATAAATTATTTTTTATGTGGTTTTTTTCTCACGACTGTAGATAACATTACGGTGTGTTGGAATGTGACGCCGTGTAATATTGTACCTCACTGCTGTACCGCTCGACGTAATTTATCAGAATATTGTTTTTTTCCATACCCAGTGTCTAGTTTTAGAATGTATGGATCCATATTTCCACTTTCCCATACGTCTTTATGATGTGTCGAGTTACGTGTAGGGACACTTCTACCACTAAATTCTCTAGTGGGAATTGGTAGTTATACATGACACCTGTTCTAAAGTTACATAACTCTATTTTTCGTCTAGAGAGTTTCAGTTGGTTCTCAGAATAAACAACAAACACCTGAATCTCCATTAGCCGAATTAGCTTCATAATTGATCCGTTTTGTGTTTGCTGTAAAGTGGGATAGACTTTTATGTATTACTGATATCAACTGCGGCCTTAAAGTGCTCACTCTATCCTCTGGCCTTCCGAGCCTGCCGTGCAGTTTTAGAGTTCATTATAAATAATTCTGCGCTAAGATCTACGGTCCTCATGTATTGCAAATTAATGTCCAAATGTTTGTGTCCACTGTACCAAATATTTTAACTAACCATAAAGTGTCATGAATATAGATTATATATGTTACCTAGATAATGGACTTGCTCTAGTAAGTACCATAATTGGAAAGTTGAATCATTCGCTTTAAGTTCTGAGCGCACGACTTCTGTTCTTCATTTGTCTGTCCCATATCCCACCCACCAATTTGTTGCATTCGATACTTGGAACTTCTTTTAAGTAATAGACGTAGATCTGTACTTACATGTTGCATGGTTTTTTGGGATGTTTGTTCTTCTGTTTGATCTCACAGAAGAGCCGCACCTTGAGGAAAATATTGAAATTACATATTGCGTGTAACACTTGATATTCTGAATTATTTTGAGCGACATTTAACTAAATTCTTTAACGTATAGGAGAAGGAGGAAACATTTTAAATGTGAATGACGAAAAGCAGAAGAATAAAAGAAATGGGGAAAAAATACTGGGAAAAGGACGAAAGAGAGTAGAGGTACAAAAGGGCTACAGGGTGGAAAGAATGGTGTTGACAGTTGAAATTACAAAAGAAATCATTTTCTCCGAGGGAATTAATTTAGGATAGGCATGCGCAGAAAGATCACGACCAAATTCTGGGATGGGGTTTACATACCAAACACGAGACTGCAGCCTTTTTGGACGGAATGATAATTTGATAACCTGTACCAGCTTTTCGCAAGAACCTAGTACATTCCTCTTCAGGGTACTTCTTCGAAAGTTTGGTACCAGTGTACGAATATGCATCGGGTCAAGGCTCAGAAAACAAATGTATGTTGCGACAGTAATACCTCCAAAACGTTGTCACATCTCAGATTACGTGGAGGCAGCAGATTTTTTCAGGAATATTGGTTACTGTCTACCAACGTTATGATGAAAAACCAGGAGCTTTAGATATTTTAGGAGAAAGCTCAAATTACAGAATTTGTGAGCAAATATAAGAAGCTAACATCTTGGCTCCACATTCCAGAAAACAGCGGTCTTGGTACTCACCGCCGTTAGAATCTTCAATCTCACAAATGAAGGAACCTTCCGTTGAGTTTTCAACGGATCTCCATACTTGTAATACCTTTGTGATTGAGTGAATTAGTGAGTGATTGAGTGACGCTTCCTTTCTTTGGTTACCCATCTTCCTTGGTTACAGGGCTTCCAAGGTTACGACAGAATTTAGTTTGTGTGTGACGTTACAGGCCCGATTTCAAATAGTCTCTTTGGAGTGGGGGGGGGGGAGTGTTAGCACGTCAATGTTGTCTCCCCGTTTCTGTGCTAGAGAGATCCACCCAAGTTAAAAACACGACGTGTCTAATTAACGTAACGAGTTTTGTAATAATAATAATAATAATAATAATAATAATAATAATTCATATACGTTGGGGTAAATGGGAGGAGATGTCATCTAAAAGTATACGCTGATGGTGTTATTGCTGGGTTTCAAAATACACTTGACATTCAGTGCAGGTTCCGGTCCTAATAAATGTGAAAAGCAGAATATATGGAGCGTTTCGATAATATCTGCCTAGCATCTACATAACTCGGGCCGCTATCACAGAAAGAACGATTTGCATAGAATAACCAACATGGTTGTTGTTCTTTTTTTCTAAAATGAAGAATGGACTTTAAAAAGTGTGGGCTTACATACATAAATTATAAATATACACGACGGGTAAAATATTTATTAGTTGTGTTCTAAGTTTAACAGTAGGGCATTAGGCTACCAGTCGTATATATCACTCACGTCTTTACCACCATATGTTACTCTGAAGCATTTACTTTTAATTTGCATATAGAATTTTTATACGATGCTCCTTGCTGCAGGCAGGAAGAAATTCATCTGAATTGTATTTAAACATTCAGTCCCTACGTGACACTTCACTGGCAGGCTCTATTTCAAACACCTATTACGTAATTATTGCTGCTTAAGGAAATAATCGGTGTTTATTGTGAGAGTTATACGAAGAAAATAAACGCAAGCTGTGGGCAAAAATTAAGATTTTGTAATTTTAATGCAAGTGGTACATACGGTTACTACCGTGCTTTAAAGGGCTGAGTCGTAGTTTAATTGTAGAATTTTAGGTTTCATGTACTATTCTCGAACGTTTTTCATCAAATAATATTAGGGTAAATTCTAAAGGGTTCTAACGATGGTTTATCGCACTTAGTTTCATCGATATCGTCCCGTTCTGTTTTATAGAACGTTCAGCAACAAACCTATAATAACATAATAACTATAATATTCCATCCAATACAACCAAGTATCTTACTTTTCTCTAAAATTAACTTAATTGTAATTTAGTTTCAATTTAATATACTAAAAAATTTGATACATTACAGACCATCATACTGCCAGTCTCTATATTTTCGCCGTGACGTATACAACAAGTACCCATCAGATCTACATAAAATATGTAATCGACGCCTGTACTCCAGTCTTAATCATATCACTTAATAATTTGACTCTAGTTCCTAATATTTTAACACCTCTAATATACATCCTATTACGATCTACAGAAACGTTTTACAGCTGTCAGCAACTGAATTGTAAATTTGTGGGATCCCACACAGCAAAAACTGTATATGGTGAGTCCATATGTTTTATGTTTCTACCTTTTTTTAAACACTGTATTGATAGACTGATGATGGACTTTTAAGACCGAAACATGTAGCTGCTCTTGAATAAAGACACGTGATTTTGTTTGACGGAATATTAAAAGTTTGTCGCTTATCCCACTTTAGCTTGGGCTACTGCCTTTCTAGATTAGTCCATTTACGAATCGATGAACATAGTCCTGAAAATTAGTGCTATGTGTAATGATAAGTGTTTGCATATAATTTAAAGTGGATGAGATTAGATGAATAGATAATGTAGCTAACAAAACTTTAGCCTGCAAAAGTGAAGGAAAAATACCACTTCAGACACGTAAGCATAGGAGTGAGGAAATTATTAGAATGTGTATTAAAGAAAGAAGATTTTAAATGTGTGAACAGCATTGTTCTGGCTGAGGATTGCGTCCAGCGGCGGTTATTTTGATCGTAACAGTATACTTTGAGATTCTGTAAAATCTGGGGATATCCTTAAGTAAATGCACGACTATGAGCTTTTGAAGAATTCTGTTCATATACCTAAAAGTAATTAATTTTTATTTAATCATATTTTATATTTTGATTAGCTACGTCCATCTGATGCTTTTTATCCTTTGTTTTTGCCTGTGCTCGACAGTTTTCTTGAGATTGTAACCGAGACGATGATGGATGGTAGAGTTATTATTACGTTTCAATTTAATAAACTCAGGGAGGTGACGTATATGACATTAGCCTGCAGGGACTGCTTCAAATTTCGTTGAGAGCACATGCAGCCCCTGAAATTCGATCAAGTACCTTACAGTGGGAACACTCTGTGTCCCAGACTGCATATCGACTGGGTAAAGCAGCATTCCTGAAGAACAGCCACGTCTGAGATTTTAAATTCCAGGTTAATGTAAATCCCCTGTATTGATACAGTGCAAGGCATTACTATAAGAGTTTTAAGTGGGGCGCACATTCTCTTAGCAAATGACGAGATAAAAACCAAAAACCTTCCCGGCTATCGGGTCGAGATGTGATCCTCATGTGTTGTCCCACAATTCATTTCTGTGCAGTAGCCTTCTTTGCATGCTTTGCCGGTATATGTTTTCCCGTTTGGATCGTGGTGTTTTCGCAGACACCGCGTATGTACTGAAGCCGTATATTTTTGTACTTGCCATGAAAGTATAGTGGAAGGATGTTATATTTCAGCCTGTAGAAATGTTTTTGCAATACATTTGGATGTGAGAACACAAGAAGCCGTAAAGGAGGTGGAAGGCTAGCCCTCACTCTTAATATTCGGGAGCTCCGAGGTTCAAATCTTTACTCAGACCGGATAACGTGAGTTCTTAATTGTATATTAATTCCTATACGCAGAATACAAGACGGTAATTGAAATTAGAACACCGCCGCTTTCTTTCATATCCTTTCCAATTCATCATTCACTAATCGTTTTGTCATTCAACGCTGTATAGGCGCAGTTTCTTAAAGCGTCGTTAAATAAGTTACAAATGAATGAAATAAACTTACACTTAAACTGGAATAAGAAAATTGGATTTGCCATACATCATCACTACCACAGATCACTTTGACTTTGCATTTCCTTCGTTTTATCTCGTTCCCACCATTACGATTTCAAAGCTGCGGGAACTCAATTCCTCCTTTATCAACTCACATTCATGTCGTCACCGACAGACTAATCTAAATGGTAGACAACGTGATCGGTTTGTTTCGTTGTGGGTTTTACGATTCAGACGTTATTGATTTTACAATTTCATTAACCTTTTGCAGTCCAAATTATTATTGTAAATTCGAAGAGTCTGTTCCAAATTAATTTTCCAGAAAATCTCTGATCTCCGACGTTCAAAAGCAAGCGTTAGACGGCAGGAGCTTAGGAAGAACGTACATCGTAAAATAACTTGTCGACTTGAGCCCGACATTGGACCTGGTGCAATAAAAAGCGCTGTCGAGTATAACTCGACATTGGGCCGATAAGGCTTAATGTAGGACTATTTTCCCCCTTTTTTTTCCCCACAATTTCTTTTGACGATTGTTCTGTTTTATTAGTTCATACATTGTAAACAGTAGCTGAAGGAAGCACTGGGATGCTTCGTCACTGGTGTGTTGGTAGCGGCATATGGTGAGGGCAGATGAGCGGGCAGTGAAAGACCAGCTTCCTCGACACACAGTTCGTGTCGCAACTGCATTGCGAAATATTCGAGTTGTAATTATTTACATTGCCGATCCCAGTGGCCGTGCGGTCTAAGGCGTGGGTCTTCGGCCGCTCGCTTACTAGGATCGTGGGTTCGAATCCCACTGGGGGCATGGATGTCTGTCTCTTGTGAGTGTTGTGTGTTGTCGGGTAGAGGTCTCTGCGACGAGCTGGTCCCTCGTCCAGAGGAGTCCTACCGACTGTGGTGTGTCTCAAATGTGTGTGACCATGAAACCTCGACGAAACGAGGAGGCCCAGGCCCATATAAGGCTGTCGAGCCATAAAAAAAATACATTATGAGAATTTGTGTGCTTTGTTTCATCATTCAGTTCTTCATATCTGAAATCCATGTAAATAATGCTTAACAATCACAGATAACACTGAGTCTCCATTACAAAGACCAGTTATTTAATGTAATGCACTTTAGAGGAATAGTCGCTGAAATTTTCTGTATGCAGCTATGTGGCACAGCGTTGTCTGGTACATAGATAGTGTATGAAGCCGATTACGTGCTGATTTCTTTTTCAGGGTGTAAAGGTACTTTACTCGTCTATCCCAATGACTGAGACATCACGTTGCTCCAAAAAGCCGATAATTATCTACCAGACTGCACGAGATCACATTCTAGGAACCAGAACTCTTTATAACCACTGCCGCGAGAACCTCAAATCTCGCGAAATAATCTATGTTTATTCTGATAATCATAAGACGTTCTCCAATAAACTGTGTGAGCAGAATGTAGAATTTTTTAACTTAAAAACGACTGGAGTATAAGATGTAGCACCTGCTTCAATATTCAGGAATCTCCAGTTATCAAATATTAATATTCATAATAATAATAATAATAATCACTGTGGTTGAAAGAGTTGAGTAATATCAGCTTGTGAAAACTGAAGATTGTAAAGGAATCGGTGCTATATACTTCCTAAAATTAAAAGTCAGGATGAACGTTCCAGCCTGGAATGACGATCCATGAGTGTTGCGTGTTTCGCAGCTTTACGCACTTACCTCTTTCTGTTGTGTTGTGTTGTGTAGTGTAAAGCTATTTCATTACAGGCCTTCACAGGCCCTTAGGGCTGCAGGAGGTTGAGGCTCCCAGAATTTATAGGTAATCGGCACATGAAGGTGGTAAGGTTGTCAGCCCTAACGCACCGGCTGCCTTTACCTCCCCAGGTGATATCCTGGTAATCATTTCTGTAGAGACTGAGTCTAGCCCAATACCATAGTGCGGCCGGAAGGAGTAAGTCAATGAAAAATCCCAAGGAACCCGCGACCTTCCGGCTTGTAGCGCAGTGCCCCGACCAACTACGCCACCGCGTACCCCCGTTGTGTTGTGCTGTGCTGTGTTGTTGTGCTGTGTTGTGTTGTGCTGTGTTGTGCTGTGTTGTGTTGTGCTGTGCTGTGTTGTGCTGTGCTGTGTTGTGTTGTGCTGTGCTGTGTTGTTGTGCTGTGTTGTGTTGTGCTGTGCTGTGTTGTGCTGTGCTGTGCTGTGTTGTTGTGCTGTGTTGTGTTGTGTGTGTGTTGTGCTGTGCTGTGTTGTGTTGTGCTGTGCTGTGTTGTGTTGTGCTGTGTTGCGTTGTGTTGTGCTGTGTTGTGTTGTGCTGTGCTGTGTTGTGTTGTGCTGTGGTGTGCTGTGCTGTGTTGTGTTGTGCTGTGTTGTGTTGCGTTGTGTTGTGCAGCATTTGCCGGCACTGATGCCAACGCCCGCTAAAGGCTAGTCAAATTATTTCTCACAATGGATAGGCTCTATGTTTGAGGCAGTTACATAATCTGTATACAAAAACATTAAAATGTACGGAGATACAGGTGCATTTATGCCGAGATACTAAATTTGATACAATAACAGTATGCACTAAGCGGTACTACAGTCGAAACGAAGCATTTTAAGCACAAGTGGACTCTACAATACAGACTAAAGCACACATTCCGCTTATACATGCTGTTGTTGCCTTTTATAGCTACTACCAACTGGAAATTTAACTTACATAACGATAGAATATGAAGCGTTAATATTTAATGTGTAAGGTTAGTGTACTGACAAGTGTAAAGCTTTCTACGAGTACAAAATAAAAATCTTCAGTTTTAGTAGTAACGGTGTCAGGAATAGCAAACCTTCAAAATAACTGAGTAGGCCTATGATTCTGTTGCTGCCTTTAGACGAGGGCCCTTCTGTTGCTTTTTGTTTTATGTAGCACTTTTTGGGAATTAACCACTAAATTTACCTAATTATCCTTTCAAAGGCTTTTGAATATTCCTTGTAGTTTTAAGGCCGCTATTTGGATGGCTGTGATGGTGTGCATAGGAAGTGAGGTATCATCTCTGACAAATTAAGTCGTAAAAGTTATTTGAGAAAAGTGTAACAACATTGGAGAGTTTACAACTTCTATTCCTGAAGGCTTAATGCTGTCTTTCATGCTCAGTCAGTGTTGGAGGGACCGTTCATGTTTTATATATGTATAATCATAGTTATTACTCATAGAAATGTAAAACCTAGCCCATATAATCTTCAGTGCGCCCTAATTGCATGTCGATGATTCATATAACGTTGCAGTATGTAGTAGCCAATTCAGCACAGATTAACTCCTTTATAATAGGATCATTTACTCACCGGTCGGTAGAATCCGCTTAATGTACGCCTAATTAAGCACAAGTGCAGGCAATTTTTACATCATGTTGACAGCATTTTCCGTAGTTTATGTGCGGAGGTAATGTACTATAAAATTAGAATTTTCCTTAACGTAATTTGATTTGAAACTTCATTTAATCACATTAGGTGCAGTTGTCCCTGTGCATGCCATGAACGATTCATTTTTTAACATTGACATCAGCTGAGGTCAAATGGTTAGATTTAGATCTCTGCCACATTACAGCCGGGGAAAGAGCCTTTGAACAGGAGGCTGGGTGGACACTTCGTAAACGAGAGAAGTCTCTTGCCCCCATACCGGAAATTGAAGAAATTTTTCTCAGAGTATTTGGATTTTATCCTGTTAGTATAATTTCTTCAATACTCCATACTCATCTTTATCTTAAAACTGTTCTTATCAGAAGGACAAGCGGGCGAATCCTGCAAACCTTGAAACAAAGACACTGTCTTTCGGATGTCGGGGAGCATTCGACACAAAAGTAATATGACACTGTTTTAGGCTTTATATGGTTAATATGAACACAAATTTGTGTTTTAGGCTTTATATGGTTAATATGAACACAAATTTGTGTTTTAGGCTTTATATGGTTAATATGAACACCAATTTGTGTTTTAGGCTTTATATGGTTAATATGAACACAAATTTGTGTTTTAGGCTTTATATGGTTAATATGAACACCAATTTGTGTTTTAGGCTTTATATGGTTAACATGAACACAAATTTGTGTTTTAGGCTTTATATGGTTAATATGAACACAAATTTGTGTTTTAGGCTTTATATGGTTAATATGAACACAAATTTGTATTTTAGGCTTTATATGGTTAATATGAACACAAATTTGTGTTTTAGGCTTTATATGGTTAATATGAACACAAATTTGTGTTTTAGGCTTTATATGGTTAATATGAACACAAATTTGTGTTTTAGGCTTTATATGGTTAATATGAACACAAATTTGTGTTTTAGGCTTTATATGGTTAATATGAACACAAATTTGTATTTTAGGCTTTATATGGTTAATATGAACACCAATTTGTGTTTTAGGCTTTATATGGTTAATATGAACACAAATTTGTGTTTTAGGCTTTATGTGGTTAATATGAACACAAATTTGTGTTTTAGGCTTTATATGGTTAATATGAACACAAATTTGTGTTTTAGGCTTTATATGGTTAATATGAACACAAATTTGTATTTTAGGCTTTATATGGTTAATATGAACACAAATTTGTGTTTTAGGCTTTATATGGTTAATATGAACACAAATTTGTTGTGAGAACTACAGTACTTACAGAAGCGAGGTCACATGCGAGCCACAAGCATCACGCACATAAAATTTGCTTATGCTGCTGCTGCACTCTTTAGCTCCATTCCCCCTCGCGTATTTATTACATTCACTGAAAAAAAGTTGATAATTATTTGCTTCCGAAATGAACTTCAGTTTTACTTTAAAACAACACATATAAAGTGAATTTATTTTATCGTCAGCGATTACTTCACCTTCAGGGCAGCCTGTGCTTTATAATTCATCCCTTCGATCCAGTACAAAGAACCACGACAGGTTGTTAAGATATTATCAGTCTGAAAGGTAGCATTGTTATAGGATTCTTGAGTATATGTTTTGATCTTTTACCCCCAATATTAATTAAGTCATTTAACAATTAAAGCACGCTGGTAACTATATCTACCTCCTGCTTTAACATTACGGGAAAGCTGAATTTTCTCTAAACAGGGTATTTGTTGCATGTCATCTGACAATAAAATAGCGACGAATTTCCTCAACAACATTACATGATTGGTCGTCGTTAGTGTGTGTAATGTAGGCTCAAGCTCTTCTGTGAGGAATGGATTGAAATTTGTGTATTATTTGCATTAATATTGCCCTCCATTTATCATCAAAATACCGTCGTAATGCAAATTTCCAAAGCTAATATCAAGATTCGGCTCAAATGCAGTTATCGCTCAACTTATTTTCTCTGCTGCACACTCAAAAGCAGTTTCTTTGCATATATATATTTTTTTTAAAATTCCGATGGCTTTCTCCTCTCTGCAACCTACAATGAGCGGGCAGTGCCTTGGAGTTGTCGTCAACGTAACTTTTTTTCTGTTTGTAATAAATGTATTGTCTCTCAGTAACTTCCTCTCCCTTCCCAATTTCTTCTTCTTCTCTATCTCGTTCATGGTTCAAATGGATAAAGACGTATCGTTAAACCGCTTGTCATGCTTTAAGTGTTTTTTTTTGGCTACATCTGTTGTAGGGTCGATGCTATAAGTATTTTATTTTTCGCCATGCCTAAATGTTTTGCAAGTAACTGAAAACATGGAATAGTGTAATCCGATAACCAGACTATACGTGTCAAATTTAACTGCTAATATTTAATCATGTATTAGTATTTTCTTCGTCGGATGACAGAATGTCACTATAACAAGGACAAAATTTACTGTAATTGTATGTAATTCTGAAAGTGGAAAACCGACATCGTAGTAACTTAGGCCTACAGGCCAAAGTACTTAGTCGATATGAAAACGCCAACATCACGCCCCGGCTCCTTTACCCTTGGCAAACAGCCCCGTTACCCATCGTACAGGAGGCTGGGTAGGCCCCAGGGCCGGTCTGAACGGGTGTGGAGAAGAGAAAATCTCTTACTCGCACCGGGGTTCGAATATGAACCTTCCATTCTGTAGAGAACCGCTATACCGACTGAGCTATCTCGGCCCCATACATCTTCAAGCTAGGAGGAAGAAGTAGGAGCGTGCTCCTAATCGACAGTAAATTGCTTCAAATGTATAATGCTAGAAGGTTTCATCTTCAAGGTCACTCTCGTGAGAAAGTAAGGTCTCACTGGAGCCAAATAATACCATATACTTCTCTCTATATTTGACTGCATTCGTTTACTTTACAGTTTCACCATGACTATTAACCTTTAAAGGCCTAGCGGTAACTTTACGTACCACCAGGCTTAACATTAAGCATTTCTACATGGCAATCACATTGTGTTTTGTACGGATCTGCGAACAAACTGCAACTTGTACCTTATACATCATCAACTGATTGGTTTTTTTATAACCGAGGTGTAGAGTGTTTACTGCGCGGTACGCACTGAGTCCTTATATAAAACAAGTTACGTTTCGTCTCCAAAGGGTTAATGTACGAAGGTTTCGTAGTATATCTGAAGTTTATGTTTCTGTGTGTAAGGTATCAGTCCTTTGAAAGATTGTAAAGTAACTAATTAACTGAACAAGTTTCTCAGCCAGATAATTATTTCATTACAAGCTACTTATCAGTTAGCTACCCAAAGACCGTTCACTTTCTATGGAAACCGCAGCATTACCGTCACCCGACTCTGTTCCCCTGAAGATGGGACCGATAGGCTGTCCCGAAACGTTGGTAAACAACTACCAACCAACGTTACATAACAACCCAGAAGAGCGAAGATCTCAGTTATACTGTGGCGGATGCCTGTAATATTGCAGATGAATTCAGTCCAGAGTCTGTGAAATGATTTTTGTAAGATACATTTTAATGTTATCCTTCCATCTACGTCTAAGAGTTTGTCCATAAAAAGCACTTACGCTCTTCTATTTCATGTGTGTTACATGCCTCGCCCAGTTCATCCTCCTTGATTTGATGTTTATTAAGAATAATCGGTGAAGAGAACATTTCATGAAGCCGCTCATTTTGAAACGTTCTCCCTCCCTTTGTAACATCTGGGAGAATACCCTTTCCAACATCCTTTTCGCAAAATATTCTTCCTAGCATCATGTTTTCAAACACACTCAGTTTATATTTTTCCCATAATTTTGCACGCACACGTTTCACAACCAAACGAAACAGTATATAAAATTATAGGTTTGATATTTTCATCTTTGTGTATTTAGATAACAGACGGGAAGGCCAATTTTTTTTTTTATCTAAGTTGCAGTAATTATTCTGTTAATACAAACGATCTTAATTTCTTGTTGAATGAAAATTCTGATTTTAGTCGTTTCCAAGCATATTAATTTTCTCGGGGTTTTTCAGATGCCATGTACAGGTCTTCACGTTACTTTTCTGGCCTGTGTTCTGGCAACAAAACCTGAACCTCTACTTGCCTTTCGTAAGCCAAGCTCAGTAACCCTTGCCTTTAAATTCCGTGCAGTGTATTCTGCAGTGATATTGAACGATGCTAGGGAAGGCTTGGCCAGAACCATTCAGTTTCAGTACAGCACCCGTCACTACCAGAAGACCTCTTAGCTATGGTTAAGCTCATTAATGGAAAGCTAATAGGAAATGCAATTAGGAGTTGCTCGTAATTAGTGGTATATCAAAGACACCGTTTACGGGAATTAAGAGAGCAAAACGTACGCTTCGGCTGTTAATAGACCCACAGATAATGCTTAGTGTGTGTACGTCTATAAATGAATGCGTTTAAACAAACGCACGGGATGTAATATATAAACAATTTAAAAGTAACAATTTGGAGCACGGGGTATATTGATGAGTTTTGATTGGTGCTTAGTATAGACAGCGATATTTGCGTGAACAGTATGGACAATTAGTCCTTGTAATGAACACATATTGTGTTATCTTTGAGGTAAGGGATAGATTTAATGTTATTAAGATGTATTTCGGGCTTAAAAGTGTTACGTGGTCTGTGATTATGTTCACATTCTACGTCAATATTTTGACGGCACTTAGTGTTTTCATTGAATTTCAATCATATTGAATTGTGTGCTGTTACATTTAGTGCATTACGTGGTGGGCTGCTTTTAAGAAAATTTCTTAATTCTTATTGCTTGACCTTCATTTTGAATGGGCTGACATTATGGAACACAATTCTTTGACTTCGTACTGTCTAATAACAACAGCAGCGTTCAGGAGACAGACGTAAGTTATTTAATGTGGACACACCGAACTAAACAATGCTCTGTGTATTAAATTAAGTTATAAACCAACCGATGCACACTAAAACCACTTTTTAAGTAGCTTTATTATAAAATTGTTAAAATTGTACCCCTAGCAACCAATATATTTACAAACTCTATATTACTTACAAAATCGTTTATTTTACAGCTTTTAATACCACACGCCAGCAGTTCCACAATCTACCATCTACAGTGCTTTTATAATTTTACAACTTTTAGAGAATCTTTTTACAAGATTTTAACTTATGTTTCAAAGTGCAGATAGAATATTTTAAATCATGTGTTGAAGTGACTGTAGCTTTTAGCAATAAACCCCCCTGACGATGATCCTAGGATCGAAACACGTGTAAGGGGTACAATTTTAACAATTTTATAATAAAGCTACTTAAAAAGTGGTTTTAGTGTGCATCGGTTGGTTTATAACTTAATTTAATATGACGAAGATGCACGGTGTCAACAGTGTGAAAAATGCTCTGTGTATTGCATATTAATTATAGAATATCAATAAACGAACTGGTGTATATAATAATGCGGTCTGGTGCCTTGTAATTGTATTACTGTCATTCAGTCTAGGAGATTCGTGAGCACCTGTTACTGTGCCAAGCCTTGTTTGCTCATCCGTATCATTCGCTCCAAAAACCAAACCACTGAGCCAGCTTCTCTTTTTCAAAGCGAATGTATGAGCTACCATATTTGGATGAGTGGAAGTCCATTTATATGTTGCTCCTTTTGTATGCTTAATATTGTACTTACAGGGAAGCGGTTGCTGACTAATAAATTATTTATTGTTAAGCACGACATAATAAAGTACTGTACTCGACTGGGACAGCAGAAGGAATTCCCAGTATTGACCCTCTCCATATCTCCGTCGAGCTCCTACGCTTCCCCCTCCAGCGTAGTTTTCTATAGCCCCTTCTAGTCGTATAGCTATTATGTTCATAGAAATGCTGATAGTGAAAACCACGTGATAACATTGCCAACCACAAGCGCTTTGGGATGGTTGACGTTGGTTAGGAGTGACGTGGACAGCAACAGTAGACAGGCAGGAAGTGGACAAGCTTCGAGTTGCAGGCACCACCACCATCCTTGGCTGCGGTGCGTTTTAAGGGGCGATGACCTGGTAACTTCGGAGATCACATTATATTGGCGTCGCGACGTAAGCGAAATTCGTCGTTAGTGGCACTGCGACACCACAAGCGTCTTAAAGTTTCTAATTTATTGCAACAGTCTTTCCTGTTGTTTTCACGTACTGCGCTGCTTCAAGACCACGAACCGTGGAAGACACGCTTGGCAGGAAACGGCAGTGACACCGCGCTGGTTTTGTGGGCGTCACTTCGAGAATCTGCTACTAGCCGTATATTTAACCCTTTGAAAGATAAGTTTACCAACTATTTAATGCTGTTCAGGGGAATAATTGATGTTTGTTTTGAGAATCATACGACACACGTTAAGTACTCTATGGACAAAATGCGGGTTAATTTCTGTAATGACTTCAGTACCGGAGATTATACCGATGAATGATAAATTGGAAAGTATTCGGAAGGAAGCGGGTATGTCGTACTTATGTTACTATTCTGGCACTTAGCTGGAGGGACTAAGAAAGACCACGAATATTTTTATTCAGGGTACATGATGCCACAACTGACACTCGATTCTACCTTAAGGTAAAGGTAAAGCAACCCCATTACAGGCCTAGACAGGCCCTGAGGGGTCCAGGAGGTTGAGGCTCCCAGATATGTAAACAATCGGCACATGAAGGTGGTAAGGTTGTCAGCCCTACGCACCGGCCGCCTTTATCCCCCAGGAAATATTCCTGGTACTCATTTCTGTTAGAGGCTGAGTCGACCCCAGGGCCATAGTGCGATCCGAAACGATTATGTCAAGGAATTAATTCCAATGACACCATCGGGAATCGAACCCGCGACGTTCCGGTTTGTAGCGTAGTGCCTCAACAAACTACGCCACCGCGTGCCCCCGATTCTACCTTACCAAAGAAAATTCTTAAAATTTAACGCTACGCGAAGCAGTTCAGTTTTAAACGATGAGGCACACACAGTAAACCACTTTGTATTAAAGCATGGGTCTCCAACCTTTTTATGGTAAAGGGCCACAGCCGTCATTGTGGACTAGCTCCCGGGCCGCATGTGGAAAAATAGCAATAAGTGTTGTAAGTAACAGCCTGAAGTACTGTGACATTTTTATAGTATATACACAATTGACAAATGTGGCCGCGGGCCGCATAATACAACGTGGCGGGCCGCGGTTTTGAGACCCATGCTTTAAAGGAAGACGCTGCATGTTTAAATGATGTACAAGGCCTTGAGAGGAAGCCGTAATACACTTCTGACCCTCCTTCCCCCTTTACCACTTATCTTTTACCAGTTGCATTCGCTGGAAAAGGCGGTTTAAAATTGTTCCCCCATCTTTATTGGCTATAATTTCCCCACTTTATTGATTGGGGACTAAGGGGACTGTTTATGGTAGTAAGAAATCCTTTTACGGAGGCAAGGCCACATGATTAACACAGCGACTGCGGAACGTAACATAATACTGTATATTCCGTGAGAGAAGTTTATAAAAGAATAAAATAACTTTATGGCACTTTAACCGACGGATTTTGGAGATAAATTTAGAATAATGTTTGAGAAATAAGAGTCGTTCGATTGGTTTCCATAACTGAAATTATGACATGGTAGCATAAAATGTGGAATTATTAACGGTAATAGAGGACGGGATGGAAGTGGCTGTACGGCTTTGAACGGCTCTCGGGTGTGAGACGTTTGTGGATGCCCTAAGGCACGCACTTTATAGGAGCCACATTCAAACTGCAGATACCGCTGCCCATAAATAAGCAAGCGGCCCTTTTTTCTTTTTCTTCTACGAGTTTAATTTCGCAAGTGAAAGGCACAAAGGAATTAAAACGTTTGCTCAAGTGATTATGTAGTTCCAGACTTCAAGAAAATGGGCTTGGCGCTTGCATAAATATTAAAATACGCCTAATAGGGAAACCTCTTTGTGTGCAAAATCTACAAGAAGAAACGCATAAGCTTGTAACTAAAAGAACAAATGAATTGACTGATCTGATACCAAACTTACTCAGCCTGTTACAACAGACTTTTTTTTTTCTTTTTTTCCAATGGCTCGACAGCCCCTTGGGGGCCTAGGCCGCCTCATTTTTCGAGACTTCACACCGATCACACTTTTTAGACACACCACACTCGGTAGGACTCCTCTGGACGAGGGACCAGCCTGTCGCAGAGACCTCTACCTGACAATCACACAACACTCACAACAGACAGACATCCATGCCCCCGGTGGGATTCGAAACCACAATCCTAGTATAAGCGAGCGGCCGCAGACCCACGCCTTAGACTGCACGGCCACTGGGATCGGCTACAACAGACTTACTTATGTGAAAATCAAATTTGTCAGAGCGAGTCGCTAAGATTAATGCCTTTTGGGATGTTGTGCCATGTTGATTGGTAAATTGTTATGGAATTGCGTAGCATCCTGGAAGACTTGAGTCTTCAGGATTCATTAGTTAGTTAATTAGCGTAGCGCGTGTTACTTGTGTTGTTTTAAAGTTTAGGTTTTAATTAATGGTGCCATGCGACATCGTCGTTTATATACCACAGTGTGCCATGGGACAGAGTTATACTTGTGAAGCTAATAGCTTAATAATTTTATGGAACACAGGAGTCTGTGACCTTGTCCACAGGAAGTAGAAACAGATCCTGGTTCTTTTCTGGAGCCACACGAAGGCAATCCCCCCCCCCCCCCATATTATTTCTGAAAGCCGTCTCACCATCTTACGCGATAGTCGAAGTGTATTATTTTCTGCATTAATAGAGGCAGATGTGCTGTAGGTGCAGACTGTTGTGAAGGCAATTATTACCATTTGTATTTTTGTAGAAAGTGCAGTAATTTAGACAAACGTATCAGTAGTAATTATTTGGACTGTAACTTAACATGTGATGAAGAAGATCTTGGGGCGAAGAAGAAATTAACTGGGAAAGCTAAACAAAAGTATCTATAATCCTACAGTATAATATAAGTGGAGTGAAATTTCTGTAAGAAAAGACAAAGAGAACACAAGAACTCTTCCATCCTCAAAAAATTGAAATTTTAAGGGTCGCAAAAGATACACAGGAATGGAAATTAAGATTACAGTGCTCGCGTTTGTTAAGTGTGACGCCTTTAGTTCGCTGCCTTTGTTACCAAGTTACACGGCGTTATATCGCAGAGGGTCGTAATTTTGCTGTAAGAACTCACAAACCTCCCAAAGATTTGACCCTGTTTGATGATAAATATGTAGTTTGCTACTTATCAACCAAAATACACGGCGTCAGATCCCAGAGGACCTTAATCTTTCTATGAGAACATTAAGTCAGAAATGTTTTCCTGTGTCTGGATATTGCTTTAAACTGATGCGAGATGTATCTTGACCTCATGATGGGCGAAGAGTGAAACAGCAAAGCCCTGTTTCTAGCCTTAGGCGGCAGACGGCGATGATCAGTGATCACCGGAACAGATGGAATACGAATTGTCGATAATAGATAGACATAGGAGATTAGAAGCCACTAGTAGAACCTGGCGGCAGTTCTGGATGCCATTCGCTTGTTTTCGACTCAAGACCTTTTACCCCTTTTCTGATTATAACGCTGGTATTTTTTGTCACACGAATGGGAACTTGTCAGATTGGAATTTCAAACATGTCCAATTATTATATAGGGTGTATAAGTATAGTGTTGGACAAGGGATGGGTATAATTCTGAGCAGGTTTTGTCCTGTTGTCCTTGACTTAGAAGTTTTATAATTTCACTTAATTGCTGCAAGTCTACATCACAAGCTTGCTAGTGGCACAGCCTGGCGGATGGAACTCTTCAACGCATGAAACAAGAGACGAATGACACGCACACTATGTCAAACTCATCCCACCGTAATTACAGTGACTACTGGATTAAGTTACTAATCACCCCCAAGGCTGCTAGACAGAAATACAAAAACCCTATTATTCGTAGGTAACAGCCCCCTTGAACTACTATGATTCGATATTATGGTTACAACTGTGGAACACGGCAATAAAATTATTGAATCAACCCGCTGAACAGGCAGTTAATTATCACACATGCCTTGTATATCTCTAACGATGTGTTCCTCTTTATTATTACGACCAAAGCTGCTATCATTATTATTGTAATTTTATTCACCAGTAAGAATAGAAGTAAAAGCTAATGTCTCAGTAGCAGTTCACAGGAACAGAGAGCCATACTTAGCCTTCTTCAGCTATAAGTGGATGGCGTAATTGTTTTTACGTAGTTTAATAACCAGAGAAAGTTTTGATAAAGAATATATAGATAATTTATTGACTAAAAGCCTTTTCTAAATTTAGAGTTAATGGGAGCACAGGAGGTCAGAGGGGATCAGGGTGACACTGAGCGAGCAGAGAATTGTACTTTTTTTTTTCTATGGAAGAAGGAATAATATCATAAACCAGGGACAGGATTTTTGTACGTAAATAGATCATATCAGTAGTTAAGAGAGTAGAGTTGTTAGTGGTAGGATGTCATATACAGAGTGTACACAAAAGAATGGTGCGGTTTCAATGGTGAATAAAGGGAAACCGCACCATTCTTTTGTGTATACCCTGTATATGGTGCTGAGAGGTCGCTGGTGTGATTCTGAATGTGCGTCCTCCAGCTCGGGATAAAAGTGGTGATATGAAGGACAGCTTCTGTAAGGAAATACAACAGACACTTGTTCCATTCCTGAACTACTACACGAATATTTTGTTACAAGATTTTAATTCGGATTGCTAAGGAGAATATTTTGGCTTAAGAGGAGGGAGGTAACGGGAGAATGGAGAAAACTGTATAGTGATGTGTTGCATAATTTTTTATCCAAAATATATTATTAAGGTGATCAAATGAAGGAGGGCGGGGAATGTTACACTTATGGGGAACAAGAGAATTGCATACAGGGTGTTGGTTGCGAAACTTTAAGGAAAGAGGCCACCTGGAAGACCTCGAAGAATGTTACAGTGTTTAGGTGTAAGGATATGGAGTGGAGTGTGATGAGGTCCAGTGGTGTAATCTTGTAAACACTATAACTAACGATCCAGTTACATAGAAAGTGCGGAATTGATTGACTAGCTGAAGAATTGCTAGTTGCTCGAGGCACCGTTCAGTTATGCTGTTCATTATACACCTTTCAACATCCGCGTGTTGAAGAGTACATTGTTTTTGAGAAGCGTATTGCATTCGCATGTTTGTTTGGCCCCGGTTATTCATTTACTAATTTTTTTTAAATTTAATCTATTCCCTATACCTTCAAGGGTTTGACAAACCACGAAGTTAATGGCATCTTCTGGACTCAATTACTGAGCAACCTATGTAAAAAGCCATACATGCTATTAGCCGAATTTGTCTGCGTGTTTAATTGGTTTGAATAACGGTGACTGCCAATTACTTCCAGATGGTATTAAGGTATCACTCATCCTCTATTCTCTTGCTCTCATTTTTATTCTGTATCGTCCCCAGAGCTCTCAGGCCTGTGCCTAATACATTATGCATGTCCAAAGGAATTAATGTTTATGATATTCCAGACCAGAAACCGATCTTAAGCTCTTAAATATATAAGAAGTAGCTTTTAAACTTAATACTCTTCTTCATAAACACGACCTTGATCTGAGCTTCTGTGTCCACGTCTCACGGAGTTTCTGTATTGTAATTAGACGCTCAAGTGAGCAAGGGTGTGCCTGGACACTCCCTCTGTGGTATGTGGATACAAGCAAGGCAGGATGACCCTCCCGCTGGGATTGTTTAAGAATACTGGAATATAATAAAGCATTAAGACGATGGCAGTGTGAAGTTTCAATAAGGCTAAACATGAATCGGTTATTGGTTCGGTTATTTTCATGCATTGGTTCAGAAGAACCACGATGCCGGATTGTTTATTGGTAGTTCTGCTGATAAGATTGGTAGTTCTGCTGATAAAAGTGCAGGTTTTTTCTCGAAATTATGCTGCTCATATTACACATTTTTTCGCCCCAAAGGCTTCAGTCGTTACTTACTTGACTTTAACCTCTGAAGCACATATGTTACTATATGCGCTATGTAACGTTTAAAACCCCTTGCATTTTGCCCACGCTGTGCATTTATGTGTTTCGTACGATTTTCACAAGGCAAAAGTAAATTGTCCCTCTGCACAACATGAAGGCGGATGGGGAAATTGAGGTATAACTCCACTACTGCATAACGTCGGCAGTAAATTGGCTTGAGTGATCAGTTTCATGCCCCAGCAGCTTTATCCTCGGTGAAAGAACGTCTGATACCCATTGAATAGGTAGATGTGTGGGCCCCAGATTCGGTGTGGGCGCTTCGGAAAAAGAGAAAACCTCTTTTTTACTTCCGGCAAGTGACAGGATTACTCTGTCATCCAGCCCTTAACGATTATTTATCCAAACATTATTAACAAATGTGTTTTCGAAATGAAGAGCATTGTGTTTTCTGTGAGGTAAGAACTGAATCTGTAAGTATTATTTCGATGAAATTTGGGCTTGAAAGGTTTGCGTAACTCCATGCAGCAGGGTACTTCTTAGAAACCTTCTAGTCGCCAAGCTTCTCAGCGTACTTCCCATATCCTCTTGTTCTATGGAGAACAAGGATTCATTACCGAGTACTGAAGATGTCGCCACAGCTTCCTGTTCTGACAGATGAAAGCAATCCACATCCTCGTAAATTTCAGACATATTTTATATTATTTTTTCTCTATGACGTAGTTCCGAAGATGGTTTGTTAATATAAGTTTTAAAACGAGTTGACGCGGCTGTGCGCCCGAGAAGACTGTATTGAATGGTTTGTTCATGTTTCCTGAAAGAAAATTTGTATGCATTTTTCATCAATCTCGCATAATCTCCCATAATATTATTCCAATAACTATTCTGACCAGTTTTTTTTTATATTACTTTTATTTTGGAGGTTCATAGGAACTCAAAATTATTGCTAGGTCTTATTCATGTGTATAGTGTATAAGACATTTCTTCATGCTTTAATATACGTTTTGTCTAGTTTTTATTACGTGGCACAAGGAGAATATTGGAACAGTAAGTGAAAGGAATTTGTAGAATGAAGGCATTCCTAAATGCTGAAAAGTAATTAAATTAGGGCAAAGAACAACGTGCTTGTGCGTACAGGCATCCAGAAGGAAACATTCCAATCTAATGACAGAAGCGTACGTTTTTTTTCCTTTGACTTTATTAAATAAATCTGCAACTGTACGCTAAGACCATAAATATTGTTAAAATTACTCTGAATATCCACGTTATATATATATATAAATATGGTTTATATGTGGTAACTGCAGGACTCTTGTTGCTCTTATTGAGGATCTAACAGTTGCTCATATACCCAAAAAAATTTTTTGTGACAAAGTTCATTATGATGTTCACGAGATACCGTCAATGATCAATATCTAAGACATACTCGTATTAAGCCATACCGTAACCCCGCCCGATTTCTTTAAGGTCTGTTTGAAAATTATCCTCACATTTACGCTTAGATCTTCCAAGTCACTTGTTTTCCTTTCAGGTTTTTCCAATCAGATCTTTTTATACATGTTGAGTGCTTGCTGCATTTTTACCTCCATCTGAGCTCCTTGGTTCGATCGTCGGTGCAGTACTTGGTGAAGCTCAGTAGTGTGAAATATCGTGGTCCTTGACCTGAAGTTTCTGATTAGTAGCTTACAGTGATTATGTCCGTATTAGACAAGTAAGTCACAAGTTAAACCCGGCACCTGTAATTGCCTTTCTATAACGTGAACGTATTTAACAAACTGCAGTCCAAATTATTATTGTGAATTCCAACGGTCTGGTGCAAATTAATTTTTCAGAAAATCTCTAATATCCGAAGTTCAAACGCAGCCATTAGCTGACAGGAGCTTAGTAAAAACCAACATAAAAAATTGTAAAATAACGTGTCGATTTGAGTTCGACATTGGGCCTGGCGCAACAGAGAGCGCTGTCGAGCTTAACTCGACATGGGACTGTTAAGGATTACATTTGCAGTAATTACAGGTAACTTCGAGTAACTTTAAATAATCTTAGGTGTATTTAGACTCTGAGGAAGCTAGCGGTAACTTGATTAGATGGAAAGAGTGTGTTAAAAAATTTGTCTTAATAAAACGGGAGGGGAGATTTGAACCGGATTTATCTGCCTGACAACAGGGACCTCTGGCGGGATGTTGCGATAATACTAACGGTCCTTTGGGTTTCACACAAAGAAGGGAGCTTCTTCGTTGGGTGCGTGACTGTCAGTTCATGAAGTACTCTGATCAACGATTTATTGGATTGTTTAGATAATAATAATAATAATAATATTATTATTATTATTCAGGAGTTCAGGAAATTATTTGATGTTACTGAGCCAATAAGTAGAATACTCTCGGATTTAACAAGTACAGGCTATAAATCGCGTTTCTGCTGTCACAATGATTATGGCTGTATAAAACCCTGACCAGGGATGAAGAAGTGGAAAGGGAAAGAGACACGACTGGGAAAGGCGAGCTCAGACGCTGCCAAACTGGCTGCCCGCGGAGCAGTTGGATTCCACGACCTAGAGCAAGGTGTTCCGCCACTGAAATCGAGTAATGACCGTCTATTCTCAGTTCTCAGGAAGAAATACGTTTAGTAGTTGAAATTTTCTTAATTTCACATGTTTCTCGCAGTATCTTACGAAAAAGCCCTCTAGCCTACCAGATCCGTTAACATGTAATATGACGCCATATTTCCGTTCGTGATACTTTTCTTGCTGGAATGATGGCATAGAAAATAAGTTTTTCGAGGAATTTCGCAGTTGTCGTCATGATTTGGATATGCTCCTTGGGTAGAAGAAGTGGGAACTGGTGGCCCAGGAATTAAATGTAGGGCCTACTACTTTGCTACATATCTAGTCGCAGATCTACCAAATATTTGTCTTATAATGTGATTGACTCATTTGTTGCATGTAATGTAACTATGTTGTGTGTTGTCTCGTTCCAGGATCGGTACGCCACGGACAAGGACGAGCCCAAGGTGGACCAGAGTCAGGACTACGAACTGCTGCTGGGGTACGAGAACGGGACGCACACGGTCATCAGGTTCCGCAGGCAGTACGACACTTGCGATCAGCACGATTACAGGATCACGGTAAGTCTCTGACAGTCGATCAGGTACGAGAACGGGAAGCATACGGTCATCAGGTTCCGCAGGCAGTACGACACTTGCGATCAGCACGATTACAGGATCACGGTAGGTCGCTGACAGTCGATGAAAGTTCGTCCTCTCTGTCGACTGGTAAATCGTTTTTGACGTTTCGGAGGTGGCGCGTAGTGCCTTCAGCTTCAGGGTCGAACGGCTCGACCTTAATGGTGCAGGCACTACGTCGGTAGCCACGTAACTTTCGACCCGACGTAACATCCCAAAAGACTCCATCATTACCAACACCGCTGTGTGAAAACTTCACATCTTGCGTACCTGACAGTCACTTAGTTGGTCAAGACACTTCCAATCTGTTACGAAAAGACTCGCAATTGGTTCCAGGTTGGACGACCGAAAAATCGTAGTTCGATTGCACCTCAGAGGCAAAAGACTTTTTTTCGACCTGTCCTGACTAACTCCGGGATCCACCAAGCTTCTTATTAAATGGCTACCGGTCGCTCTTACCCGGGGGTAAACCGGCCACGCCGTAAGGCTGACCATTCACCTTCATCTAGTGCTGAGGTTAAGAATGCTTGGAGCTATACCTACATTCCGCCACGTGTCTTCATGACGTGCTGCTTAATTAAGGAATCCCGTATATCCATGCGTTGTTGCAATTTACAGCCATTGTACCTTGACGGATAGGGATGAATCCAGTCCACGATCTGTTTTAATATTATCTTACCATATATGCCCAGGTTTCACAAGAATATTTTTCACTTGAAATTTTCGGACTATAGTTTTGTGCGTATTTTTCATCTAACCCGTGCAGAATGTTTATTAGACCATTGATTTTATGACTCGGATAATAATTTCAGAAGGATTCGTTTTTTATAAACTGTTCTGAATGCGCAAATTTTTTTATCAATTAACCACCGCAAGCCAACTCCTAAAGTATTCTGCAGTGGGCGGATTTTCTATTGTACTTTGAAGTAGGTAATATTAATTGATTGCTGTCAGCGAATAACGCCATACATCGCTACGCTGAATCAATATGGGTATTGAGCACTCGTGCCTGAAATATCGATGGATTTATCGGTACGAATACTCCAAATAATATTTATATGTTGAATTTTACGAAATAATTAGATAATTAATTTTAATGAAAACTTTTTCATGGGAGCACGTGAGGGGAGTTTTTTATTAGGAGAAAATGTGTGCTGAAGTTTATGAAAATGTATGACACGTGTTTCACGTTTCAACAAAATGTATGACACGTGTTGCACGTTTCAACAAAATGTATGACACGTGTTGCACGTTTCAACAAAACGTATGACATGTGTTGCACGTTTGGACAAAACGTATGACACGTGTTGCACGTTTCAAACAAAACGTATGACACGTGTTGCACGTTTCAACAAAATGTATGACACGTGTTGCACGTTTCAACAAAATGTATGACACGTGTTGCACGTTGTTCATCACAACAATCTTGCGTTAATACAAAATAACAGTGCCCATAGAAGACCCCCATATAAGATATGTGATATTACACTGCTGCAGATTTTGTGGTGTAAAATGCTAATAGCAGTCTGTATTGTGAAGTTTATACCCTAGCGCTTAACTGAGCGGACGTAGATATACAATTCACCTACATGAATGTCAGTGTTAATGTCTGGAATATGAACGTAAACCTTTGTTAAACTCTATTTAAGTCGCCATAGAAAACTTAAATGACCTTATAAAATTCGAAAGATATGCTGATAGTTAATTAAAAAGAACATTCAAAAGATGCTGAAGGAAAAGTAAGGACGGTTTATTTTTTTGTCTAATAAAGCCATGTTTTTTTTTGTATGCGAGGGACAAGCAGTATCTGCAAGGCAAATGAACCAATTATCATTTCCATCTGTTTTGAAGACTTATCGTTACACGAACATTATAGCGCTATTACACTAGTGAATGACAATAAAAGTTGTTTCTGTTTTTTTAATATATGAAAGGCGTTTCGGAGATTTGAGTTTTTCGTGGCGGTCAGTTAAGATTAAGGTCTTACGGATGTGAAGTCATGCAGTAAGTAGGTACCAGTGTTTCAGGAGGAAGCTGTTGCCGCTGTCATCAGGGTAGGACACGGTTCTGGTCTTTACGTAAAGGCAGTAGGTTCATTGACACGTTGGTACCAAGCTATCAATCAGACAGAACACTGTAGTCTTGAAAATCGTGTTTTTATTTGAGGGATCTCTCAAAAATACTTACCTTCATTTTTAAGATTTTGTAGAAGAATGCCTGATGATGATCTTTTTCAATCGAAACATGTAGCGTTTGAAGGAAAGAATAAAGTGTTGTGTTAGACGGAATAGCCTGTATCTATGTGATTAATTATACACAATGGAATATACCATTAAATTAATTAAATGGTAAGATTGCATGTCTTAATAATGCGTCATGTAAATCGCATGAAGCAGTAGGCAGATTATTATCGATTATTATCAATTATTATTATTGTTATTGATTACTATCGACATCAACCACGGTTGCGCTAGTAACCATCGTTGTCATAACTGTATTATGTTTCCATGTACAATGTCCGTTATTTTTGTCCTATTTTCATCAAATTTAATTTTCTGGACAGGTTTTAGTAAAAACTTCCAATATAAAACTTCACGAAAATCCGTCCAGCGGCTGCCGATGTGTTCCATGTGGACAGACGGATGGACGGATGAACGGATAAACATGACAAAGCTGATTTAATCGCTTTTCGCACCTTTGAGAACGCGCCTGAAATATCTCCATTTCATCCACAGAGGTCTATTTATTTTTAAGTGTATTCGACGCTTTCTGTTTACGGTTTCGTACTATTCCCTGAATAATCGTCGATTATTTTCATAAACATCATTACCGCACGGACTCATGTGGCCGTAAAGCTCTGGTCTTGTATTGGATATGGGCGTGATTCAACTACCGACAGGTCTCTGCTATCCTGAATTATCTTGTGGTTTTCCTCAATCACTCCACGTAAATCCCGGGGTAATACCTCGATTAGGCCACGACCATGTTTTGCCAAATCCACCACAATTCATTTATCAATCATTGTTTTTTGAAGCTGTGTATTTTGAATTACTTCAGCGTCGTATGTAACAATGACTCGCCTAAACAATATTAACACACTGTCGTTTGTAATGGAGAGAGCGTATACTCTATGAGTTTTTTTTTTTCAGATTATGTTTATATGTAAAATACGGTTCGCTTCCATCTTAAAATTTTTTTACCAGAAAGCGAATTACAAATCATCGGATGAAAGTTTTAATTTACACAATGAGCAGTTTGGAGTACATCTCCTGACAGTACCAGAAAGGAAGTGATCATTTCTAAAATGAATTATCGACCGGACGCTGAAATTATATTATCCGCCTCTTTACAAAGATGAGCGTAACTTCGTAACTAGTGAAATGATTACGAAGAAGGGGAGAGGAACCTGACAGATCCAAACGGTCTGCTCCAGTTTCTGAAGTGGACTGTGCACCGTGGCGTTAGTTGGATGAATAAATTAACACGTTTGCTCTATTGCCTTATTTAAAAATTCTTGTTCATCGGCACTTTGCATCCGATGGAAGTTTAATTTTGAATGATGTGGAGGAAAATCATTTTGATACACGACCTTGTTAAGAATAAAGAGTAACTTGATTTTGTGTAGGACGGCGTGATAAATACGCCATTCATTCGCCTGTTTCCTGAAGATAGAAGCAGTTTATTACTCCGAATCGCTGGTACCAACCTACCACACTACACGGCTTCCTAGCACAGAAGGCCTCAGTATGAGTCTCAATCACAGTATAAAGCTCAAATAATGTAGATACACGTGAAATGTAATGCCATGTATGAGGGTGGCAGAAATGCTACAATACTTGTGTTGTACTGGGGGTACGCGGTGGTGCAGTTGGTTGAGGCACTCTGCTACAAGCCGGAAGGTCGCGGGTTCAATTCACTGACTTAATCCTTCCCGCCGCACTATGGTCCTGGGGTCGACTCAGCCTCTTAACAGAAATGAGTACCAGGAATATCTCCGGGGGGATAAAGGCGGCTGGTGCGTAGGGCTGACAACCGTGACATCTTCATGTGCCGATTGCCTAAAAATCCTGGGAGCCTCAACCTCCTGGAGCCCTGGGGCCTGTGCAGGCCTGTAATGGGATTGCTTTACCTTTACTTGTGTTGTATTGCCACACCAGTGACTCACAAGAGTAAGCATAAAGGCAAAGCAAAATGCTGTACAGTCCTAGAATCGTAATAATGTTTTTATTTTAAACAATGAAGATACAGCCTGGTGGATTACTTGTTTCGGTACTGAAATTATTCGTACACCGTAAAACAAATCTTATTGTTATTATTTTTCATTTAATCTGTTCTTTTGGTCCCCACAGTGATGAGAAAGTAAGAATTAACTGTGCTAAGCTCGACTTAACATAACCGTCATAGGAAATGTAAAACACGGGGTTACAGTTAAAAGGGATTAGCATTCACAGCGGAAGTTCAGTGTTTAGTACATAATTCCGACGGCAGTTCACTAGCCGTTCGTGCAGTTTAGTGATTTTATATTGTGACTTATGTGCATGAAGGAAAGACCCACAAAAAATAGTAGGCCTGTGTCTGCGTATCTAAATTCTTGGCCTGAGGGTCATTCTTGAACGTTTGGTATTTGCCAACAACCCATACGTTCTTTGGGTTTTGAGGAACGCAAAGGTTCATTGCTTTGTTCACAAAAATCCGGAAGTGGACGCTATCATAAGCCAGATAAATCCATTCCTGGCACTTCTCTTCTTCTTCTTCCATGGCGTTACGGCCCGGGGTGGGCCAGAGCCTCCTTCTTTTTGGGATTTCATCCCGAAGGTTTCCTGGTCGGTAAGTGTGCATTCTGTGGTGAGTGACCGGCTCACTGCCCGCACAAGTTTTTGCTCGATCCTGATGAGACTGCCAGAGCCATCTGGCAGGCAGTCAGGAGACTTGGGTGAGAAATGGCCGCTTTGAATTTTGCTTATGGACACTATTGGTTCTTCTTCATGCCCGTAAGGTTCTTTTACATGCCGTAAATCTACTTCCTCTCCGAAGGAAGTGGTGCTCCGGATTTTTATCACCCTTAAAAATCCATCGCCCTCGGCCGGGATCGAACCCGCGAACCTTGGGTCCAGTGGCGAGCACGCTAACTGGTCCACCGAGGGCGACATTCCTGGCACTTACATGCTGTTTAATATTTGTGACAATTTGGTTATAAAAATGTAATGCTGAGATGACAACTTGGAATTAGAACAAAGTTAAATGATTTTAATATTCCGTGATGTTATGTCTTGTCGATTAGTAAGTGGTCAACCGACGTTTGGGAGGCACTACGGTCCTCCGAAACGTCAATAACTACTTACGAGTCGATACGGCGTAACATGCCACAAGACTTGAATCTTCATCCGCACCGCTGTGAGAACCTCAGATCTGGCTAGTTTAAATGAACTAACTACGTCGAGCAGAGTCGAAAGTAACAACTTCTCAGCTTTTCAAAAATTCCCAGCAGGCCTATGCTGTGGAACCCGCCGTTTTATTACGGCGCTCACAAGAGCCCTCCACTGGTCCCAACGCACACTCTCCGATAATATTTAAGGTCCATTTTTAAATCATTCCATCTACGGGTACGTCTTCTGAGTGGTCTTTTCGTTCAGGTTTTCCTACCACATTGATGTAAGCATTTTTCGTCTCTCCTGCACGTGCCACGTGCTCCACGGATTTCATACTCCATGTTGTGGTAGCCCTAAAATTATTGGTATGGAGACAACATTGTGCAGCTCACTAGTAGTTCTATAATCTCGTAGTTTTCTCCTGGCTGCTATTATTTCCTCCCTCTTGTATTTAAGTATTCTCCTCATCACCCTGTTCGCGAAATATTGAACGATTTTTGCCTTACTTTTTCGTTCACTTTTAAAGTTTCTCCTATTCTTGTATAAATAACTTCATATAACTGATATAGGCGAATTAAGACGCAACACTTTTGAGCAATTAGTTTTGAATCGAAAATGAATTCGTAGGCGTACCTGAAACTTTTATTTTATCGATAAATAACTGCATATCTTGTTTACGCACTGTCTTAACGCAGTAACTGAGCAGGATTTATTTACGTACACCCAGGGTTCTTTCAGAATGTTAGCCGAAATCATTCACGTACACCCAGGGTTCTTTCAGAATGTTAGCCGAACTCATTCACGTACACCCAGGGTTCTTTCAGAATGTTAGCCGAACTCATTCACGAACACCCAGGGTTCTTTCAGAATGTTAGCCGAACTTATTCACGTACACCCAGGGTTCTTTCAGAATGTTAGCCGAACTCTTTCACGTACACCCAGGGTTCTTTCAGAATGTTAGCCGAACTCATTCACGTACACCCAGGGTTCTTTCAGAATGTTAGCCGAAATCATTCACGTACACCCAGGGTTCTTTCAGAATGTTAGCCGAACTCATTCACGTACACCCAGGGTTCTTTCAGAATGTTAGCCGAACTCATTCACGTACACCCAGGGTTCTTTCAGAATGTTAGCCGAACTCATTCACGAACACCCAGGGTTCTTTCAGAATGTTAGCCGAACTTATTCACGTACACCCAGGGTTCTTTCAGAATGTTAGCCGAACTCTTTCACGTACACCCAGGGTTCTTTCAGAATGTTAGCCGAACTCATTCACGTACACCCAGGGTTCTTTCAGAATGTTAGCCGAACTCATTCACGTACACCCAGGGTTCTTTCAGAATGTTAGCCGAACTCATTCACGTACACCCAGGGTTCTTTCAGAATGTTAGCCGAACTCATTCACGAACACCCAGGGTTCTTTCAGAATGTTAGCCGAACTTATTCACGTACACCCAGGGTTCTTTCAGAATGTTAGCCGAACTCTTTCACGTACACCCAGGGTTCTTTCAGAATGTTAGCCGAACTCATTCACGTACACCCAGGGTTCTTTCAGAATGTTAGCCGAACTCATTCACGTACACCCAGGGTTCTTTCAGAATGTTAGCCGAACTCATTCACGTACACCCAGGGTTCTTTCAGAATGTTAGCCGAACTCATTCACGTACACCCAGGGTTCTTTCAGAATGTTAGCCGAACTCATTCACGTACACCCAGGGTTCTTTCAGAATGTTAGCCGAACTCATTCACGTACACCCAGGGTTCTTTCAGAATGTTAGCCGAACTCTTTCACGTACACCCAGGGTTCTTTCAGAATGTTAGCCGAACTCATTCACGTACACCCAGGGTTCTTTCAGAATGTTAGCCGAACTCATTCACGTACACCCAGGGTTCTTTCAGAATGTTAGCCGAACTCATTCACGTACACCCAGGGTTCTTTCAGAATGTTAGCCGAACTCATTCACGTACACCCAGGGTTCTTTCAGCATGTAGTCCGAACTCATTCAGGTACACCCAGGGTTCTTTCAGCATGTAGTCCGAACTCATTCAGATACACTCAGGGTTCTTTCAGAATGTTAGCCGAACAAATTTGTTGGAAGATTTGAGTCTGTTGTTCCTCATAAACTGGTACAAACGTTTGTTTACAAACTACAGCCTGAATTAAAAAACGTTATATGTTATTCTGAGCACTGAAATAAAATTGTATCGCCCCTGTGCACAGAAAATTTTGTGTTGTATCAGAAACAAATGGCGGGCATTAAGGATAAGAGCAGGAAATGGAGGCAGTAAGTGGCAGTGGGAAGTGTATTTTTACGTAGGCGAGTGCCAGAGCACGATGTGTAGGCTGAATCACAGAGAGGACGAGATCATTTTAATGAAGCTCCAGAATGACAGGCGACACTTATATATAACACTGGTTTTATTTCATTTTACGTAATAGCACAATAGCATGGTTTCGACCGAGTGGATTCTTTAAAGCACTGTGCTAACTCTGAACAACCTATCGCATGCCATGACATTAGAAAGCGTTGAATTTCCATGAACAGTGTATTTATATGTTTCGTATGATTCACAAAATAAACAGGATTTACCTTTCTAAAGATCGTTAATAGGTTGGTCTTTGTAAAGGAGAAGAGTTGTTTGGTGTGAGGTAGGAACTGACGTTTATAAAACAGTTATTTGCATGAACTTCATACTTCAGACAGTTGAAAAGTGTGGAATGCAAAGGAAATCTCATCTACATTTTATACGCAGCCCGGTTTTCAGAATATGTGCCTTTAGATAATGAAAGAGCCCTGATGGCCATACACGTTGGAAATGACGCGGTTCTGTGTGTTCGGTATGGTTGTGTGACTAAGTAAGCAGGTTATATGCCGTCAGGACAGCCGACCTGTGATGTTTATCGAACGGCCGCTCTCCAGAATGTGACTTCGACATGCGACGCTGTAAAGCACGAGAACACACAGCTGTACCTCGAAATTTTATTTTTGAATGAGTTTTCCAACATGTTACTGATGCTATGGCCGTGTCTGAAATTAGGACATGTCGAAAGTTTGGTTGATACACGTAGTGACATAATCGTATGGGATTTGTTCCTTTCATTCCTTCGTCTCACTCTATCTCTATCAGAATTAACTTGCTGCTTATGCATCATGCAGTCAGCTTTCCTTTGTTTCCTGCTGTTGCTTATGTTAACTTTTCTTATGTAAAGATAAATATAGAGAAATATAGAGACAGAGACAAGAAAAAGGACAAATGCTGACGAACGGAGTTCCAACTGACGACATAATTAGTGGATCCGCATTGCGGAAGTAATTATTTTCTGTCAGTCTTCTTGCTGGTTCTTCGTATAATTCTATTGCCGTCATTCATGCTTTCTATATACCACAAAATATTGCCATACACATCTCCACATGAAACTTGGTCTCTTACATGCAGGGAGGTATACTCGTATATGAGGGATTTTGGGTACAGGGTGTTGCGCAGAATATTCAGACCTGAGAGGGAGAAAGTGAGAGGAGGACGCAGAAAGAAGCGCAGTGAAGAACATCATAATTTGTTCTCCTCAAGGCTTATCATTAAGGTGATCAAATTGAGGAGGATGGGATGGGCGGGGCATGTGGCACACGTGATTGAGAAGAGAAATGCTTATACAGGGTTTTGGCGGGAAAGACAGAAGAAAAATGGCCACATGTAAGTCTAGGTTTAGAGGGGAGAATAATAGTAAAATAGGTCTTAGAGAAATAGGAAGGCGTTAACAGGATTCATCTGGCTCAGCAGAGGGACCAGTGACAGGCTCATGTCAATACGGAAATGCATCTTCCGCTTTCATAAATGCGGAGCATTTATTAAGTTGCAGAGTAGCTCTTAGCTTCTGAAGAAGGTCTCCGCTTTGTGGAGTTAGTTACGTGTCACTCTGTACTTGGGTCAGGGAAAGAAAGAACACATATTCCCCCTTCCAGCTGTTTACGTCCCGTTCCCCGCTCCATCGAGTTTTCACATGTGCTCCGTCTTTCGTTACGTATACGGGATCTCTGTCTTTATGGTCGTTTGTTATTGGTGCTAAAGATGGGAAGGTGTGCAGTGTAGGTGGGCTGGGGGAGCAGGCGGTCACTACCCACCAATGGTGTTCATTCTATCCAGGGCATTTCCGTTCCATTATTCCATGTACAAAATACACCTGAAGACCTTGTAATATAATGAACATTGTTACACAACTACAAACAGCTGTTTATTCAGCCATGTTGTGTCTCTGTCTGTACAATTTAATACGTTTCTTGTGCTGTTAAATATATGCTTTGTTTGGGTCAGCTTCATTCATCGGCCTCAAAGTAAGTTGACGCAATCATTGCTGCTTATTTGTGCGCCTGTTTCAAATCATAACATCGCGGATATAGTTAAAGGCAAATGCGCGTTAACCACCCTGTCACCCTTTCAAGCGCTTGAACCGTGTTTCGCCAGTTGCAAGACTAGAAGATGATGTCTTGCATTTCGCCAACGGAGATGTAACAACTGAGGAAGTGACAGGTTTGGTAAATGTTTTGAAAGTTTTCGAATGTGTCGACAAAGTAAACTTTATGGGCTGGTGACAAAGTGACTCTTGTGATCCAGGCTTCCAACATGTGAATGATGAGGATATCGTCAGTGCCGGTGCAAAAGAAAGTGATGACGTACAGGAAGAGGGTGGAGTGAGTGAAGGAAAGGGAGAGCACGGGAGCGTCTTCACAGTGTGGCACTTGGTTGCGGTAATGTACGTGGGTCACTGAGGCTTTGAATTCTATGACATTGCAGCCGCGAGAAAAATTTGAAATATCTTGAGGAGAAACGTAACATACATAAATAAACAAACATTCCGGTTTATTTATTAAAATAAATACAGCATTTTGTGAGGCGCTTTGAGATCAAGCCATAAAATGTACTGAATTATTCGTGTTTCTGGTTGTGTTTCCTTACCTTCATTAGCATGGAGTGTAGGCCAGATAAAAAAAAATGTATGCTTACATTTGGTGACAATTATTTACAAGAAATTGTCGCTGCACATGAAATTTGACATTATCTCCATTATTTTTAAATGAAAGTTCTTCTGTGTATTGATACAAGGTCAGAATTTCGTGAAGAGATTCACACATCAAGGAAGCGTGAATCATTTAAACTATTACACCAGTTAATTAGTTACTTAAGAATAACTTTCTTATAGTACAGTATGTTACGCCATTCAGTCTGGTATCTTGTTAACATTGCGGAGAAATATGCTTCCATTTGGAAAATAAAAGAGTCTTTTATGAAGATGAAGACGTCAGGCTCCTCCTAAACTTTGGATACTAGCTACCAAACTACACTCCATCAATCCAGCAGCACAGTACTAATTCGCACAGTAAACTGGTGCGTCCATAAGTAATGAAATTCTGAATCTAGTGACACTTGGGTTACAGTCTGCAGTGATAATGTTCATCCTTTAAAATCCAGTAGCGCTTGTAAATTGACAGAAATTATACGTGTATTTGAATAACTTATATATATATATATATATATATATGTATATATTTCACTTACAGGCACGTCTCAAATTCTGGCTGTGGAAGATTATTTGTTGTGTGTTATGAAACAGTCGCTGTGCGAACTACAGAAGCTCTGGTTCATCAGACATGCCATCAGAGCAAATACAGTCCTATTTTCTACGTTGGCTATTCTAAATACATGCCCCCAAACGTCAGTAAACTTTCCTTTCGCATTTGTGAACTTGTATCGATCGGACGTGACTGAGCAGTCACAGCTTCCATTGGCGCTGCTGGTGGTCCATTCGCCCAGAGCAGATCCACGGTTGTAAGCCAGTACAGATGGCTCTCGTGGGATAGATAGCTGATTAATGTATATGTCGCTAGAGAGTTCCGAATATGGAACAGGCCTTTGAACCCATGGAAATATGACACCTTTAGGCCGATAATTTCGCCAACTTTTGTTAGCCATGTTATGTAATAGGGTAAACACAGTATTATACTAACCCATATGTATTTTGATACCGTTGTTCCTTTGACACGGTATAATTGCTAACTTTGAAAACCAACGGCGTCTACAATTGAATCGGTTAACCCTTGTAATTCATGTAAACAGTATTTAAATATCAGTTACTAACGCTCCGAGAACACATTGCGTCTTCAGTACAAAGATTTATTGGATAATGCGTGGCAGGGAAGTCATCGTTTTTTTTATCATGAAAACACACGAAACGCATAATTATACTCGGATAAAAATGCAGAGACTTTAGCACTGAAGTGTAAACACAGGACAATCGTATTGTGAATTGTGCACCCGTACGACAAGAAAAGTGTGTCATGTTAAGTGCAAAACTTGTTACATTAAAGGCAGTTTAAAAATGACCACATAAATTTTCTTTTCTGTTGTTCCATTCATTGTTGTAAAATCCTTCGCAAAATGCACACGGAACATTTATTTTCTTTCCCCAGAAGTAAAAATGCGTTTCACTGGATGAAGGAATGTAATTCTCAAGCAGTAAAAACTTTTAAAGATATCTTGTACAGGGGAAAGAAAGAGTTAAAGCAGAAGTAATTGGCAATGAAATGCAAATTAGTTTCGCGGAAGTTTTTTTATACTACGACAATTGTCTTCAGCATTTCGGAACTTTCAACAAGAATCTACTGAGCTAAATACTATCTGCTTTTGAGAGATCAGTCAGCCTCTTGCTTTAGAATCTATTTGTAGGCACTTATATTATTATATTATTATTATTATTATTATATTATTATTTACAGCAATTGGGTTTTCACCCGGTGGCAGTAGTCCTTACACAGTACACACAATACAAATGGACATATAATATACATAAAAATAACAATACAAAACAAACTATACACAATTACAAAACAAAATACATACAGTAAATACAAGTACACACATTAGAACACCGTACACACATTACAAAAACATCCACACCTTACAAAAGCATCCACTCCTTACAAAAGCATCCACGCCTTACAAGAACATCCACACCTTACAAAAACATCTACACCTTACAAAAACATCCACACCTTACAAAACATCCACACCTTACAAAAACATCCACACCTTACAAAAACACCCATACACATACAATACAAAATACATACAGTAAATACAAGTATTGAATTCTTTGCCACATCTCCGCTTTTATTAATAAACCTACTTCTGTCACGTTTTGCTAAATTTTATTTCGTGGTGAATTTATTTGCTCTGACGTAAACTGAGGTACAAATGCTTTGGGTGAACTTGAATTTGGAGGATATGTAGACTGTGAAACGTAAAATAAAGTTATGGCGTTTAGTTTTTAATTAGGAACAGGCTTTGCTTCATAAATATAAGCTTTTCTGTGTCTTTGTATGTAGGTGTGTAGGATGATACATTTTGAAACGTACAGAAGTATGAAACATCGTATTTTATATGTCTGTAACAAGAACATAAATGAGTGGTCACAAAACATACTGAAAAGTCTGCCATTGTTCTGCATAAATGCTTAAATATTGTCCCCCGTGACAATTCCATCATTATACGCTGAGATATCAGTCACAATAACTTCCATTAAGTTACCGTTTTTAATATAATTTGTTTTTCTTTCTGTAATTTTGTTTGAAGTAAGGTATTGTCCCTCTTAATAAGTCACAATGTCATGAAAACTTATCCATATGCTGAGTTAGTAAGTAAAAAGCTATGAGGAAGTATGGCGGAGGGCTATGTAACGCCATGTACTTTTAACCTCTGCACTACTTGGAGGCGAGCCCTTAATTTGCGCCTCGTTCGTGTCGCTTCAGGATGGAGAGTCTCTGGTTTATGTGGGCTGCACTTCTACGTTGGATGTTGTAGAAGAGACAAAAATTCCTGCCCCTGCTGAGATATAAAACCAATATACCTACATCAACTCTGGTTTAATCTTTATTTAATACATATACGGTAATATTCATCTAAGAACATAATTCAGATTACTGACTCCGAGTTAACACGTCTCTTATCTTTGAATGTGATATTTAAGTAAATGTTAGGAACAAAGGTTATAATAAATGTGACTAAGATAATACTAAAAATCATGGGATTGTGGATTGTGACGTCATGTGGTCTAGTATGTGGGTAACTGGCTCTATCCATATTCAGGGTTCCAAGGAGATTATGGTTTTTTTTTGGGATATGTTAGCATCTAATCTGATAGATAGGATTCTCAGAAAAATTGGTACAGTATTGATGTACCAAACTACACGGCGTCACACCCAGGAATACCGGAATCTTAATATTCGCCGTCATGAGAAACTCAGGTAACATTACAGGTTGCTGCTGGCTTGGGGTGAGGCACAGTGGCGGGATTTGATGAAAGGTATATTCCACAACAAGAAGCAAATAGTCTAGTGACTGGCTGCCTCACGCCATGAAGCAGTTCGTAATTGGGACGCTAACTGTTGCCACGTAGTCAAGTAATTCCCCGCATTTGTGACATCCAAAAGCCGCACGCTGGTTTCTATCCTGCGTCAAATGAAGCCACATTCTTGCATCCTATTTCTTCAAGATCAGCCGTAATATTATTCTTCCATATATGCCTAATTTTTCCAAGAGGTTTCTTATTCTCAGGTCACTCATTCATTCTGCAGTCTGTCTTACGACAGGTCCGTAGCCTCTTCCAAAGCGAGTTCTCCACACCGTGCGCTCTAGTGCTTCCTCTTTCAATTTCCAGTATCCTCTCTTTTCTTTAAGGTCATCCAGTAGCTGCTTACGCCTTCTTCCTCGTCTTCCCGTCATTTCTATCCTTCCTTCTAACTTTCCTTCAATCACATGTTTCAGAAGGCAGTTTCTACGCAAGATGTGACCAATCCAGTTAGCCTTTCTTCTTTTTATTGCATGTACGATATTCCTCTCCTCCTTGACTCTGTGTAATACTTCTTCATTTCTCATATGATCGGTCTAACGGATCTTCTCCATTTTTTTCCAGCACCACATGTAACAACTTTCCAGGTATTTCTAATCTACTTTTCGAAATGTCCATGTTCCAGCACCGTACAAAGCTGTGCTCCAAATGTAGCACTTTACTAGTTTCTTCCTTAAATTTAAATCCAGTTTGCTGGTGAAAAGCTTCTTCTTCTTGTTGAATGCTGCTTTTGCCATGGCAATTCTGGATTTAATTTCCCGTGTACATCTTACATCATTTGTTATCATGCTACCCAAATAATTGAAATATTCCACATTCTCCAATTACTCTCTGGATTTCGCTCTTTCCGCTAAATACTACGTGACCATTCGGTGTGTATCATATACCCATAAAATAAAACTTTTCTCTTTCCTTAAGATTCAAGGCTGGCTTTCTTGGATGCAACGCCGTGTCGACTGGTAAACAATTACCGGCGTAGCGTTTCAGAAAAATTTAATTTCAGCAACACCTCTGTGAGAACGTTTAGAATTTTCTGATTTCTGTTTCGTAACTCGGACATAATAGAAGACCTACTTTTAGTACAAAATTTACTCAATTTCTTGTGAAATATCGCGATAGTTCTTATGAATGCAATTCAAATAAACGTGCCCAGTTTTCTTAATTATATACAGATAGGTCCCGTTTTACGACGGTCCATTTTACGACTTTTCACATTAACGACTTTTTCAAAATATTACCTTAAATATTAGTACATACTTGGAAAAATTTTAGGAATCTTGGAACCTATCTCATTCAATTACATTATATTTTGGTCTCGTTTTACGATTTTTCACTTTACGACCCTGTTTTGCTGGAACCTAACCCTGTCGTAAAACGGGTCCTATTTTGGTCTCGTTTTACGACTTTTAATTTTACGACCCTGTTTTGCTGGAACCTAACCCTGTCGTAAAACGGGTCCTACCTATATATACAATTTAATTCCTTAACTTGAGTGTTATATATTCATTCTTTAAATTCCAGCCGCTGTACGGTAGTGAAGTATTGTGAGGATATCATCTACATCCCGGGCGAAGAGCGTACTTCGGCGTGTGTGTAATACTCGTAGGAGTATCTGAATCGCCTGTCAACTGCGCGTACACAAACTGCACGCATGCAGGTTCTGTAGATTACAACGTGCTCATGAGGGCACTGCCTTATAGACGTACAAGCGTACGGACAGACGAATGGGCGGGAAAGACTGAAGTATTTTAAAAACAACATTTTTATTTTGGCGAATGACCTGTATTTTGTTCTGTTTCAGAACGACACTATGCGGGTGCTCTATGCATACCACAGTGAAGATCCGGATCCAGGAACGGGATCCAAACTCGCTACCCTCTTGTATCATGGACCAACACAAAGAGGATTTCGCAGTCTTTATCTCATGGAGAGGGTCAACCTGGAGGAACCTCTCCCAAGGGATCTCCTCAGCTGGGACCTGAAGAACCCTATGGTAATTTATGTTTCATATGTTGTTTGAGTAATATTAGTACTCGTATAATGTACTGTTTGAGCAACGTGTATATGTGCTCTTTTAGCCACGTGTATTTGACGTGTTGGTTGAACCACATACATCAATATAACTTAAACACGCTTGATTTGAACTTCTTCCGTGTTAAGTTGATTTGCTGCAACATCCAACATTTTGGGCATCTGTAATATGGCGGTTACCAACGCGTCACATTCAGGAAGACCATTATCTTAACACGTACCGCCGTGAGAACGCAAGTTCTCATATTGTGTCTATTTATTGTTACTTCTATTTACATTACTCATTTTCGAATTTATACTATTTATATCACTAACTCTATGCAGCTGAATCTTTCCTGACAAGGTATTAGTTTCTGAGCTATTGTAGAATTTTCTCGCTCTTTATGGCATACGTCACTGGTCTCTACCCTGAACCACAAGAATCTATTCCACAGCCTAATGTCCTATTCCTTTAAGACTGTTTTAATATTAGCTTTTCCTGTATGCGTATGTCTCCGCAGTGGTTTGCTTTCCTTCAGGTTTTCCGACGAAAATTGTTTTTGCATTTCCCATCTGTCCCGTTCCTGATATATTCCATCTCACTCGCCTCGATTTGTTCAACATAATCATATTTTAGAAGAGTATACGTTATCAGGCTTGGAATACTTGTTTCAATTATTTACTTTTGTGGGTCCCATGAGAAATTAGGAAAATTAAGAGAGATTTTTATTATGGTGGCCGTCCCTCACCAATAGACTATCCACATAATGTTGAATCCACGTTCGACGTAACTTTGTACTGTCGATGTGTGGTTATTCTTTGGTACAAAGAGTGGAATACTCGTGCTTTTCAAACATTTCTTTCTATGCGACTCACCGCCCGCCTGTGCCACCCGTAACGCCAGGAGTAGGATGATGAACGTATTTAAACACGAATGTAATGTAAACGATACTAATTAGGTAAAAGCATACCTGTTTCTGTCATTCATTTAAGCTTTTGTGTACAATATAGGGGCTAGCAATGGTACTGAATGCCCATAGAGACAAAATGATTTCTATTTGTATTTTCGCATGTGTTCTCTGCGTTTCACAAAATATGTCCAATATTCTGCCATTGTATTTTTTGATTACTTTTCACACCTTACTTGATGGATTATGCAGCGGAATTAAGCGTAAGTAACTTGTTAATATATCTTTCAGTATTTATTTAATTTATTAACGTAAATATATTGTTTATGATTAAATTCAAAGACACAAGGCTATGTCATAAACCCTCTGTTTGGGACACTCATGGGATCATATCGTGACCCTCTTATATTTCGTGATTAATTTGTGAAATAATTAGCAAATTGAATGAGAACATTTCTGTTTACAAGACAATAAATAAAATGGAATTTGCGAGAAAAATATTTTCTAAGTACCATAATTTACGATCTGTTGAATTTAATTAACCTTAGTTCTTAGTATAATTTCACTGTTAAGGTAATTTTCTTGGGTGTGACGCCGTGTATTTTGGTACAGTGTCACATTGTAAAAGCAAGATTTGTTAATATTCACGTCCGTAAGAACTTCAGATCTCAACTTATCGGTTATTATTTATATTTTCTTACATTTGATTGTATTCTGAAATTTCGAGAAATTTTTTTAATGCAGATGCAATAACGTTTTGGAATTTACTGCAAGTTTTTTTTTTATGTTCGCAAGAAAAATGTTCATGTAATACACCTACCCATTTTATGAGGTTTACTGCATGCACTGAACTCAAAATGGTGTCAGATATTCATTACAGCTTTCCGGGTTTGTGTCACATAACTTAAACATGCACAGAACTATGTTCCTACAGATTATGTACAGTGTCAGCTGCTTCTCATAAATACATTAGCAAGTATTTCTCCACCGCTGACTTGCATAATCCACGATAATAAAAGAATTTCATATATGTAGTGGTAACATGAAGCTTTGCATTCTCTCTTATGAGACTTGGCATATACTCGTATGTTTATGAAAGCTGAAACGTGTTATATTTGTGTGGCCTGATTTCGTTATGTTTTGCATATCATTAACTGCTACAAAATATTTTTGTTATATGACGATCATATGCTAGGTAAGGCTGTCGTCGTGGCTGTAAGTATTGTTAGTACTGGAAATGCAGCGGAAATAGTCTATGCACACGATTCATTCTCGGTTATTTAGACGTGCTTTGTACAGGGTGTTTCATAAATCCCTCCGGGATTTCAGAGGTCTGTAGCTCAGGAGCCAAATCACACACGGGGGATGAGAGCATGTCAGTGAAAAGAGTACATATCTAAGTTTTGAACCTACCTTACAAATGTTCAATATGTCCCCCTTTGGTGACTCGACAGACGTCAATCCTGTAATCTAGCTCCTGCCACACACGTTCCAACATATGAACGTCGATGGTAGCAACTGCATCCATAATTCGTAGCCGAAGCTCCGGTAAATCTCTTGGTAAAGGAGGCACGTAAACACGATCTTTAACGTAACCCCACAAGAAAAAGTCACATGGAGTAAGGTCGGGTGACCTGGCAGGCCAGGGAATAAGTGTTGAGCTTTCTGTTCACCTGAAAACGCCATGTTTGCAGACCACTGCCTCCTAGCGGAGAAACGGGTAACTATGCCATCGAATCTGTCACGAAAAAACTTTTACATTTCCTCTATCCGTTGGCATGCTTTTATCTCTTATATGTGGGTTTGCTACTACACGGCCAAGCCTGTAAATCCCGGATGGACGTATGAAACACGCTGTATTGTAGAATGGATTCAGGTCATATTACATACTTCAACTGGCGTCTTTCAACAGTAAGAAGCTAAATGAGACAGTGGAACTGTTATATGTCGACAAGAGCGTTAGCATGTTAATATAAATAATTGAGACACTTTGATAGCTGCTAGCACCCCCAGCTGTGCCGTCAGTTTGGTGATGATGCGGGAGGATGTAGCAGCGGGGTACCGGCGGGTCACAAAGCACTCTAGATTCTCACGTAGAGAAACTTCATCATCGAAAACAAATTCAGATTAATTCGTTTAATTAGATTACTTGTAAATAACTGGCTAAGAAAATGTATGTGTCCATGGAAGAGTAACTATTTTTTTTTCCTATGGCTCGAGAGCCCTATATGGGTATGGGCCTCCTCGTTTCGTCGAGGTTTCATGGTCACACACTTTAGACACACCACAGTCGGTAGGACTCCTCTGGACGAGGGACCAGCCCGTCGCAGAGACCTCTACCTGACATCACACAACACTCACAAGAGACAGACATCCATGCCCCCTGTGGGATTCGAACCCACGATCCTAGTAAGCGAGCGGCCGAAGACCCACGTTTTAGACCGCACGGCCACTGGGATCGGCGGAAGAGTAACTTAGCTACTAAAAATATTCCTGCCTTGTGTGGAAATTGAATGTTCATTGGAATGCTCAGAAAAACCGCCGTTGATCTCTATCCTGACCCATTTGAATCCGGTCCACAAACTCCTGTCCTATTTATTTCAGATACATTTTAATATTATCGTCCAATCTACCCCTAGATCTCCAATGTAATCTCCTCTCTTTGTTACATGCTCAGTCATCATCATCCTGTTTAACTGGAGAACTCCACATTATGCAATTTTCGCCACATTTCTGTTACTTTTTCCCCTTTTGTTCCAAATATTTCTCTTACAGAATGCTGTCCGTTCTTGCCTTAATGCGAAAGACAACTTTCACTCATACAAATTATCTATTATGTACCGATTCCTGTGACCTGATGGTACGATTTTTGTTTCTTTATCTGACGTCAGAAAGTACTAATTACTTTATATCGAAGCAGCCATAACGAGGCAGTTTATTATATGTAGTAATAAAACTTGAATTTTCACTGTGGTGAGTATAAAAATTACGGTATTTTGGAATATGACGCCGTGTACTTTGATAAACAGGTAGCTACTTACCATGCTATACGGCTCTGTATCCCAGATATTACATTGCTAAGTGTCTGTAGTGTAATAATGGCAATAAAACCAATCCTGTCCTGGGCGAAGAACGGTACCTGTGTCTGTATTGTATAGAAACTAAAAGAGTGTTTTACGTCTCTACGGGATAGAGAAACAAATGTTGCGTAATTTTACGAATTACAAAGATTCTTAAATAAGCAGGGACATTTTACGCAATATTAAACATGAATGGTAGAAAAACTTCCTCAGCGTAGTAACGAAATCATGTACTATATCATGGCAGAGAAATTTCCGAGAGAGATTTATGGCATATGTACTCAAACTACAGCAGATCCCTGTGTAGTTCCCTGGAGAATTTATCCACCGTCGAGATGCTGGTGGGAGAAAATGGAGGAAATAGCAAGTAATTCGGTTAATGCAAGAAGATCTCTCTGGTTGCACAAATCTTAACACAGCGAAGGGAAGTTCTTGATGAAGGGGGTGGGGGGGTGGAGGCGTGGCAGACGTAGCGATTTCAGTGTGTCTGTGGAGCACCAAGTCGGTAAACAGCTTTCCTCATGACGTGGAATTCCTTCGTTCGTAGTTATATTATGGCAGGGGGAGCTAACTAATAATGCTTCTTAAACCACAGTAGATACATTTTGAGTTAAACGTGAACACGTGTTGGTATCACTGTGTGTCTGTGCGACATGGCGATTAGACTACGGGCTGGGCAACCGAGGAATGTTGGTTCGGTTCCCGATACGAGAAAGAAATCATTCCTCGTCTCCAAAACGTCCAAAGAAGCTCTGTAGTCCACGCAGCCTCCTATTCAGTGTTTATATTTGGCTCTTTCCAGCGGGTTAGAACAGACTGGGCTTGAAGCTGATCACTTACCTCTTTCATTACGGAGTTTTACTTAAATAAACACAGGGACGAATTTATCTATAACTTTTTAAACGTTATGGGTGTGAGGAAATTTGGAAATTACGGTCTTAAATATAAAGTGTTAAACCCAACTGATTGCAGATGTAATCATAAATAACTGCTTGTTATTTTGTAACACACCCCTTACATGTTTCGGCCCATATAGGCCATCTTCAGGTATGTTATTTACAAAGGAATACCTTTATATAGAGGCCGAAACATGTAGGAGGAGCATCACAAAATAACAAATAGTTATATATGATTACATGTGCAATTAGTTGGATTAAACACTGTGTAGTAAGTCTATGGCACGGAATATAGATAATGTTAAATTTGTGATTTTAAAATTACCCAGATTCCATATACTTTAGATGAATGGTTTAAGGACTTTAAAAATTTGTGCTGTCCATAAAATATCGTGTGGTTGATCAAATCAAGGAGGATGAGATGAGTGGGCCATGTACTACACACACTGCGGAGGTGAGAAATGCGTAGAACGTGTCATTCGGATAAACAACGGAATAAATCCAATCGTAGAAAAAGATTAAAACATATCTCGAAGTGACAATATGTGGGGTTGTCTCGCTGAGGATAGAGACAAATGGCGGGCTTTGGTGATTTGGTGATGATCTGGATTCCGTAAAAGGTGAGAAATGTGTTCGTTTGCTCGGGTACTCTCTGGTTCTGAAAAAGGACGTTGTTTTGTAATCGCAGCGGTTGACAGTTTTGTTAAGTAAAACGCTTTCCTGTGTATTTCTCTGACTCTCCTTCGTTAAGCTAATTACTTACTTAGCTAATTAAATTAATGGAAACAAAAGCCTAATGCATGACAAAGTAATACCCGAGACTTTATGATGACCTAATTTTAGGGACTCTTCAGGAGTTAACTTGGAGTATCTGAGGAATGTCACGAGGAAACTCAGTTAGAATTTCCGGCCTAAACTTGAGATTTGAACACAATACCTTCCAAATACAAAGCAGGATTTGTAGCCACGGCCTTCGGTCACAGGATGTGTAAGATAATCCTTACTATTAAAGTTGTGTAATATATGCTACAAACCCCGCCCATCTTATTCTCTTTGCTTTCAAATAAGATATCTTAATAGAAAATCAATGTAGACGATAAAACTTTATTGATCAGTTAAGTTGAAAAAGAATCAGTTTTATCTATTTATTACACTGGTGATCTGCGAGCAGTAAACACCGAACTGGCAGCAATTCTGGTGATATAACGGGCATTCGGTCACAAGTTTATCAAGGTAATGCAAAGGAAATACATCTTGAGGGCCCTGGGGAGTCGTTACTGGGAAATTTATGTTGCGTTTGGATGGGGCGGGGATGAAGGAACGAGCTGTCTGAATTTGAGATTGCTACAGACGTTGGTGCAGGAACTATATCAGGAAAATACCCGAGGTGGCATGGGAACACATCTGCGTACTTTGCGTTTATTTAAAACAGGTAAAAAAATACAGTTTTATGTGAAATAGAATTCGTAACTACGTACATGAAACTCTCAATCCTGAGAAGCCAACAGTCTGTCAGGGTGCCAAGAAATTCCTCGACTTTTGAACATTCCATGTTTCAAGAGCACATCACTGCATGTATCCTGAGCCAAATAAGTCAACTGTACATACTGTTCCCAGTTTTCTTCAGCTCTATAGTGACATTAACCCCCTCATGCGTCTAGGTCATCAAGTGGTTTCTTCGCTTCAGATACTCGGAACGAAATTTTGTATATGCGCCTCACCTCTCCCATGCATGCTACATGTCTTGTCCGTTCTCATTCTCTTGAACTAATGTAACAATCATTATTGTTGTTGCTGTTGTTATTTTGTCGAGTCTGAAGTACACATAGCCAAGGGCTACGACTGCCAGTACCAGGGTTTCTCCTGCACACATTCTTTACCTTAACTGTTATGATTTTGTATCGTATTTAATCAACTGATTCCTATTACAATAGCCCCTCATTTTTACCCTCCAGGCTTTACGCTATTTTCTTCTTATGGTCTTTCCCATTTATATTTCATAATATATACAAATTTACCTAAATTTCTCAATTCCATATTCTTAGTACAAGTAATTAACTTCTTACATGCTCTCTCCACATTTACATTTAGCCACTTACAGTTTATTCTAATAATTAAACACAGTATTGTGTTGATGAAGAATTAATCAAATTTTCATTATCAGGCTCTCATCGTCATCTTTTTTAACTTTATGGATCTTTTCCATAATTTTCTGCACAGTTATTCACCAAAATTATTTCCACAATTTGTGTTTCAGATTTGCGTATTTTTTTCATAAAGCGTTCTTTTCAACGTCAGCTGTAGTTACAGGTGCAGACGTGAACATGTGAACACGAGTCTCTTGAGGAATTTCGACGTCACTTTGATTGTTAATATCGGATATTGCCTTCAGCTTACTGCAATCCGGATTTCTTGCCAGAAATGCTTGCAGTTTTACAGAGATTTTTTTTTGCGATTCTTCTCTTAGCACTGTTTACTTTATTCTTGGCATCTGAAACAGGGAACATGGTCTCACATATCGAATTTCCTGAAAACTCCATATTTTCAAAATTGCGTGCCAAGAAGGTGTAGGCGTGATATATGCCAAAACTTGGATTCGTAACAGATATATAGATATGGTAAAGCTATCTCTGTACAGGCCTGGATAGCCCCCTGGGTTCCAGGAGGTTGAGGTTTCCAGATTTCCAGACAATCGGCACATGAAGGTGGTAAAGTTGTCAGCCCTACGTACCGGCCGCACCCCCAGGAATTATTCCTGGTACTCATTTCTGTTAGAGGCTGAGTCGATTCTAGCCGCAAGGATTAAGCCAATGAAAAATTCCAGTGACTCCATCAAGAATCGAACTCGTAACCTTCCAGATTGTAGCGTAGTACCTAAGCAACTGCGCCAGGAATTGATTGTGCTAATCTGATGAAGAGGGCATAACCAGCAGGAAAACAATTCACTGTTCCCTTAGCAGTTCCACTAGCAGCTTCCAACGATTGTGCTCCACCGCGTCAGCACGTGATATTCAGGCACCTGTGTTTCTGCAACTTCTCTCCTGATGTTGCCACCCTCCAAGGTGCCCGTACAAATAGCTTCTTTTCTGAGGAAATTAGTTTATTAACGTGTGATAACGTACCTCGAACTTCCTCTGTGACAGCATGGAGCCTGTGCGCTAGGCAAGGAGCGTATGTTAAATTGTGGTAGAAGGTCTTCGAAAGACCCCCTGCTGCAAGTACATACACTGCTGTATCTGTCAAAGGCAGTAAGACTCTGTGTCGTGTATGCCATCCGGATTCAAAAATGTTCATCCTTTGTCAACAAAGTAATCAGCACTTGCGACAGAGGCTTTACAAGCTGCCTGCAACTTATGAGGTGAGGTTTCCCGGACATATCTTCATCCGGCTTGCCAGAGATGAAATTGGCGATGTACCTCCCTACAGCATTGCCATTTCATCGATAGAAATCCGTATGCGTGAATCCCATGCGTCGTCTTTTATTTTCTTAAATGTCGTCTGATACACACTTTCCAATTTTTTTTTCTAAACGTTGAATCTGAAGGTTTGTTTTCATTACAGCAATTTTTGAAAAACGTATTTTCAAGTAACGATATGCAATTGTGCTCTTCGGAATATTTTCTGAATTAAAAGCCAGGCACTTATTTGTAAAAATCGACTGTTATATCCATAAGCTGTAGGCTGAGTCAGCAGTACTTCTTTTGGATTATTTTTCCGATTCACGTTTGCTTCTTGCTTGGCAGTTTTTTTTATACTAAACTACGTGGCGTCTCTTTTCTGTCTAAATCAAAATTTAAATGCAAAATTACTTAAGCATCCTTCTAGTTTTAATTAGGTACCAGCTTGCTATTAAACAGTGGAACCTATAACAGTCAGAGTTTCATGGGCGAAACTACATTAGTGTAATAGGGTGTGCCAAAAATTGGATCGTATTAAATTTATTGGGGAATTTATTATTTGTAGAAGCGCGTGCGCACACACACACACACACACACACACACCGAAATACTTCGGTGTCAAAGTTTAAGTAACGTAAACGGAAGAATGTTAAGAAATAAAACAAGGAACATAAGTATGTATATTGCTGCAAAATAACATAGACCTAATTCTTACGTAAAATAACAGCCTACCTTGTTGCCACGTGGTTCAAAAAGTGTACAATTTTCTGATCCGTTGTGTACATGGAGTATTCTTTGCTCACTGTCTAAATCACATATTTTAACCAGTTTTAGGCGCATTCGCAAAATTGCGAAAAGCGACTATGAGCTTCGTCAGGTCTGCCCGCCCGTCAGTCCGTCCGTCCGTCTGCCTGTCCGTCTGTCATTCCGCATGGAACAACTCGGCTCCCACTGGACGGATTTTCATGAAATTTGGTTTTCGAAAATCTGATGAGAAAATTCAAGTTTTATTAAAATCTGACAAGAATAACGGGTACTTTACAAGATGACCTATGTACGTTTATAACAATATCTCGCTCAGTTATTCTTAGAATGAGAAATGTTTTAGACAGAAGTTGTAGAGAAAATCAAAACACATATTTTATTACAATAACGGTTTTCCGGAAATGTGCCGTTTATGAGATAAAGTGGAAAAATTTGATAGAGCCAGACAGGCCATAGATGAGAATGTAATATGGCGCAGGCGCACTGCATACTGTATAACTAAGGCTATAGACACACACTCAAACATGTAGTACTTACTGCTTTTCCACGGCAAAAATGGTTACGCGAACGCGCCTCAATGTTACGTTTATACGTACATTGCCTGTCTTGTTGGTTTTGGCATTTCCTTTGTAGTCTCATTCGTCACTTCACTTCACTTCACTTCACTTCACTTACCAGGTATCAGGGAACAGAATGAGTTAACGTTGGTCCGCGCTAGCTAGGTACTGGCAAACAGAAGTACGGCCCAACGCCGTGCTCTATTCGTACTGGTGTGGAACGGAATCAAAGGATTAGGCGTGAGGGTGAATGAAGGAATGGACACTTTACCTGAGAGGACAGCATCGACCACCGATAAAGCTCTTTATGTTATAGTAGCCTACGTATAAAGTATTTGAACTAGCCAAGTTCATTCAGAATTTCTGTGGTGTTGACGAACTAGCGGGTATGATTCTGTGTATAATTATTTCATATGAATAAATTGAACATAAAATTTACCCTTCCACACTTCGTGTTGTTCTGTAATGCGTAAATTGTAACATGATCTTATTGTTTTCTCCTCCTTAGAATTTCTACGTATGCGGGTTTTGTAGCTATTTTATTATTTAATTTTAATTAAAACAGTCGTGTTCTTAAGTTTATACATTGTTACAATGTATACAAATGTACGCTCATTGCATCCCAGTATGTCACGTGAAGCCCTGCCGCATTGTCTTCAGTTACACGTCACTGTTGAAATTCTACGTTGGAGCTTTGTGTTTGGTGTTTGTAGTTCTAATTTTCCAGCGAAAAAGTTATATTTGAGCTAAACAAAAAACACTATTTAAAAGTAAGCATTTAGTTGCATAGAAAGGCTAAAAGAGGCACTCATATCGAAACAGGAATTTTTGAGACTTGTAAAAATCCATCCGCGTTATTTTTAGTTGATGAAGTCTACATATGTTTCGAATATTTATGTACATTTATAAAGGAACAATATAGCATTTACATCACGTGCGACACCTAGTAACTATTTGAGCCAGTGTCCGCTTCTCAACAAGGACTCTGGTCCGTGGATTTAATTATTTGTTTGACACTGTCATTAGATGAAAAGAAAAATCTCGTACAACCCACCCTTTATACTCATCATATTTCTGTATATAACATTTCTGATAAGGTTCAGTATTCTAAGTTGCAACAAGTGATATAAAAAAAACTTGTCAGTGGTATAAAATAAATTTGTTACCATGCACAAAATTTCGTGACTTTTGCTTTCTGCTTGCAAGCAATATAATGTTTTGTGAACACATATGCAGTGAATTTCGATTTAAATGTACGGAAACTTATTCATGGGATGAACGCCGGGCCATTTTAGAATGAGGAGACAGGGGAGCTGGATATTACACAGCCTGCATTGCTTGTGAAACTTCTCCTTTGATATAATTAGTTAGGGTACTTAAGTCTTGACATGTGGAACTGGGTTGTTCTACATGAGGGCGTCTGGTCCACATCTCCAAGCTAAAACGATACATTTTCTTTAAAAATTTCGACTGCCAACATTGTTGGGATCCTCATTAAGATGGCAGAATTTTGTATATACGGCGTGAAGATTGGTAAAGATGAAGATAAATTTGTCTGTGTGCTTAAATAAGCTTGATGGATGGGGAGTTGAGGTGTAGCTCCACGCATTTTCAACTTGGACCGTATATGGATGTGTGTGTTTAGCTTTACTTACCAGCCACTTTAACAGGGAAAGAGCCTTCGGTAACAGCTACATAGGGTGACGGATGGTCGTCAGAAACGGTCTGAATATTGTGGAGAACAGAAAGATATTTTGCCCCTGCCTCCCGGGGATCGAACTCAAATTTCTCGGTCCTACAGCCTTATCCCAGTTAGTATAGTGAATACGCTATCCCAGCTCATTGAAATAGGAATTATTTGTAGGAAAATTTGAAAGTGGAAACAATTTATATCTTGTCTTGTTTCCTTGTACTGTGTGAACGTAGTGTCACTATCTTTACCTGAAGATGGAGGCAGTAGCGTTCCTCCGAAACGTCTAACAGACTAAATGGCGTCACATCCCATCAGGTGGCAATCGTCATGGTCACTGCCGTGAAAATACCGAACTTGCCTTGTACTGTTTCCTTCATGTTTTGTGCAATATGCAGTGTAACGATGTTGTACCTGTCTTATCCCATGAGAAGTTTCCAATTAGTGTATGCACGGCCCGATGGTTATACACGCTCTTCAAACATGTAACTAAATTTTCGACATAATTCCAGGCAACTCTCATGAGAGGGTAATTACAACCATTGTTCCACACCCATGACAGCGGAGGCAGTATTTTCCTACGGTTTCAGGTGGGGCACAAAATCAAACATATTACTACTAATGATTGGTAGAGTTGATAGGCATTGACGTAACTTCATTACTATGTAATTGGAATAATTAAAGTGACGTGGGCCGTAATTACGTGCGGTAGCCCACTGCTATGATAATCTGCGATATATACTTTCGCGGTTTCAAATTCCAGTTTGGGTCACTGAAAAGTCTGCATGAAATTATTGATATAAGTTCTGACGGGAAAACTTAATTAACTGTTATAAGTGCTTCAGTATTATTATCTGAAGTATGAATTGAACATAATAATTCAGTAATATATAACTTATTTTTAAATTTGTTATTTAACGACGCTGTGAGTTACTACGATTATATTTCGTGGTTGATAGATGATTTAATGGGTGTGAGGCACTAGTGGAATTATAACCGACAAGGGAAGACCGAAGTAGCCGGAGAGAAATCTGTCCCAGTGCCACTCTGTCTCAACAAAAATACCAAATGAACTGGCCTGGGATTGAAGCCGGACGTCCACTGTGAGAGGCCGGAAACTAATTGCCTGAGTCATGACACGGCGTTAATAAGCATTATTGATTCTGTACTTCTGCCACTGTACAAGATATTATACATGATTTTTACACTTGTGAAAATTTATTAAAAATTGGTCGCTGCACAACTGTGAAGTTTAGAGAGCATAAAGACACATTCCCAGTGTCACTTTAGGTTTTAAGTGTGGACCTCATTGGTGATTATTCACATGTCAAAACGGTAAATAATTTCATTACAAACATTGGGTTATATTTCCTTGTCATTTGAGTCAACAACACCTGAAATTCGAATTTTGAGTCTGTCGAGATGTTGAGGCATTGTGTGTGTGTGTGTGTGTGTGTGTGTGTGTGTGTGCATTAGTAAATATTCTGGTGTAGATTCCGACAAGTGACACTCAAAGCTATGGTACATAGCCTGTGTTTCTTAGAACGCAATTTTAAACGTGTCAGTATGATTTCAAGGAACTGCACAAGCAACTTGTCAGACAGAAATCTCTAAAGATCACACTACTGTAATTACTGTAGCGCTTAACACACAAGGCAACTGTACATGCTCGCGCCGTACGGGGTTGTATACTAAATGCAGCAAACTTCTGTGCGTCACCACATTCAGTATTTTTCCGTGGTGTTGAGGGAATATTGTAAGAAGTTAGTAACAGGAGAACGGGGAAAATGCATATTCAGGAGTTAAATAACATGTACATTTCACCCTATATTATTACAATGACAAAATTAAAAAGAATGGGATGGGTGGGGTATGCAGCACGTATGGAAGAGGCGAAAAATGCACACAAACTTTTGGTTGCAAATGTTGAATTTAAGAGACAAAGCAGGTCTTACCACAGTAATATGTAAGGGGTGTGAACTGTTTTCATGGGCTCTTGTGGCTGGCTGTTTTGAACACAGCTGGGGTCTGAAAAAAGTCGGGTATGTCTTCCATAGCTGAGCGAGTAAAGGCTTCTTATGACGGCTCTGTTATATAGGGTTGGTTACCCCCAAAACCTTACCAGACTAATTCCAGTAAAGCGGCGTGACGTTACTTAACACTTAATGGAATAATATCAGGAACACTTTAAAACATTAGCCACAGACCGATTAATTAAACAATATTAGTTCTCTTGTACAAAGTCATGATTTCATATAATGCGCACGTAATAACTATTTAGTTTTTATGTGTCTTGGCCCTTGTTGAATATAAGACAGAGCACTTGAAATGAAAAGCAATGAAACGTCATACCGTTGTAGATGGAAGAAAGAAGAAAGGTGTCAGACAACGTCAGCATTATTAAAATAAGAAGGAAGGTAATAAGGAAGATATGATCTATTGTCAGAGAAAATGACAAGAATTCACAACTGGATATATTACGATTCTGGAGTTATATACAAAAATGTGCTCATAACTGCGTGAAAATTAAAGCTCCAAGATAAGGAAGAATTCAGGAAACGAAAGAGAAGCAGAGAAGAGGCCTCTGTTCTGAATGTCAAATGTTCTGTTCCGTCGGTTGGTTTCCTTGCTGTTTATTAAAGTCATTTTAGGAGCTGCGACTTCTCTTCTAAATCGGTCAACCGTCTCTATTCGTGACATAAATTTGAATACAGACGTCATTAAGATCCATAATCGCTACGTAAACCATTAATAATCTACGGCATATTGAAATTTGCTTTAAGTTTTTTCTTGATCTTCGAAAGAAGATGAGCCATTTTTATCGGTGTGCAAACTTTCACTTGTCACACTAATGATTAAACGAATTGTGAAATATAAACTGCACGGCGTATAGTGAGACGTTATTGTAGTCGAAATCATTTAATTCAACGTGGGATCGTCCGGTTCAGTGCTTAATAATTTCAGCCTCAAAGAACAATGTGAATATACTCTGCTGCTCAGTGAACCCCGACATCCGAAGTGCCTTGAAGGTTCCCAGGCTTAGTCTGCCAGTCCTTCTGATAAGAGTTGTATTAAGATTAAGATGAGCATGGAGCGTTGGTGGGATGATACTGACAGGGAAACACAGAAGTACTCGGGGGGAAAACCTGACACAATGACTGACACATGAACTGACCCGGGATCGAACCTGAACCTCCGCCCTGACAAACCTGAATTTCAGAGGTATAATATGAGTTATATAAAAATTCAGTTCCTACCCACACGAAACTACTCGCACTCACCATTACATCCTGCAGTCGGTTAATGCTGCATAGTGAAATAATTTCTCTTTGTTGTGAGAATCATATAAAAACACAAATACACTTTGTGGGCAAACTGCAGAGTTTAGTAACTTTCAGGTTGGTGGTTCATATAATTGGAGCTGTGCTTTAAATGCTTAACATTGCACTACCCACCCACGCACTGGGCCCTTCAGTTTGGGGTTCGGGGTAGCCACACAACAATATTCACAGAATAATGAAACATATATTATAAAACAACATGATTACAACAATTACATCTTACACACAATAACTCTCCACACAAAGCGCCACATGTGACTAACCAAATAAATAATTATTGGCCCATACGTACCAAACTAAAGTACCTTCCCGGTACCGTGGGACTAGACCCAAAGAACACTGCCACGACGGGACCACGGCACCAGGGAAGGGACTCCAACCCTGGCTGCCTCGCCAGACGAAATTTAGACGCACAGCCGAGACGTAATTTTGATGTTGCCCAGGTCAGCTCAGGATCGAAGTAATGAGCTACCACCAACGTACCCATAAGGAAACCTCGGAGTAGGAGGGGAATAGGAGAGGGGGAGAAAAGGAACGATGCGCGCGCCGGAGGCCAGGGCAGGGTTACCAAACAAAGTACAGGGAAAATATTTCCCGGTACAGGAAGCATTCCTGTGAATAATGTTCGGGTCCAAGTCTATGTCAGCCTTTCGGAATAGGGGGTACAGACGAAAAAAAAATAAGTTATTGAAAATTATGTTTAAAACACATTATTGCGTGTTAGTTTGAGATTAAAGTTCTAGTCGTCGCTTTTAAGGGGTACGTGAAGATTCATTCTTTAGACCAAATAGTACGTGAATGTTAATGTAAGACATCCCCGTTGGCTTATCGAGCATAAGTATATATTTTATTTGATTTTACAATCAGACCCAACGTGTCGTTTGACACGCGTTTTATTGGTAACTAGTTTCGGCTAATAAGAGAGCCATCATCAGGCCATAACAAAAACTGTGGGAACACCACATGTTGCAGGTAGGAGATGTCCTACCTGCAACATGTGGTGTTTCCATCTTACAGTTTTTGTTATGGCCTGACGTAACTACTGGCATAGTTTCTTTAACTCCATGTTCATTTCTTGTGTGTTGTGGTGCGTCTGTCCTGTCCTTTCAGGGTCAAGCGTATATTGATATCAATATATCAATGAACATGGAGTTAAAGAAACTATGCCAGTAGTTACGTAAAATAATAACAAACAGCCAATGCCACGGACAGATTACAACGTTCCTATAACAAACAGTTTTTCACACTTCTACGTTGAGCTTTTACATTTCTAACTGATAACTGTACACATCGTACTATTTTAAAGTGTTCCGAATATTTTTAAAAGTGGTTTTATGACTGTCAGCAGACTATTGTACATATTGTGAATCTGTTTTTTAATATGTAAATAATAGGTAACATAAGACAAGCCCTGAAGATGGAACTTTAAAGTTCCGAAACACGTGTAGGGTAAGGGGAAATAGACCAGAATGAAATTGGTCAATATAGTGCATTTGTCGGTCTTATTATTGAAATAACCATATATTTTCCTATATGTTTCTAGGCGGTTGATAGTCTTTATCGAGAGACAGTGAGTTTAGTGTGCAGTATGAACTGACATTTTAAATAGTTTAGGAGAATTTTATGCTTCAAAGAGTTGAGTGATGCTGCTGTGTGAATTATCTTGAATTTCTGCTACGGACTGCATAACACCGTTGCGTTGTGTACCTTTACATTGCAGTCATCTCTGTAGCACTTTGTAACGTTTATGTCTTTTTGAGAACTGTGTTGACGTAGTGTCAGAGCCATCACCCGTCACCCACAATGTTGGGGGGTGAAACAGAACCACATCGGCGACTGTCTAGTTGTCCGTGTTTAACGTCGAAACCATGTTTGTTAGTGAGTGTTTTGACATGTCGGATAATGTAATTCAATAGAAATTGATTAGATCACCAGAACAGTAAATGTGAAGTCCATCCAGGGTTTAATAAGCCTGGGGCACAGTAAAGCCCCGGTTTGGTGTTAACCTAAATGGGGTCAGTCTGTTTGAAGTGTATACAATGGCGAGAATATTATAATAGGTGTAAATAGATCCAATTGCTGGTAAGATAAAAACTTAAATTTGTACATTCGTATTATTTTCTTAAATGTTCGAAGCTTAGAGTTTATGTACGTAATAGTCTACTGTAAAATTCTCTTCCTGTCTGACAAAAACACACGCATTTCGCTCACAAATATCAGTTGGTTATTATCGCTGTTTATTTTGAGAATCGTGTGAAACCGTAAATAGTGGTATGTTTTGTGTGCAAAATGTAGAAATTTTTAACACTGAAATCCATGGTACATAGAGTTTCAACTGTGCTGAGATGAAAGACGTGTAGCTACTCATTTTAAACCTATTTATTATGCATTGATTTGTCAGTTAATGTGTAGAGTGGACAGTTGTGTCGACAGTGAATCAGTTGATCTATTACACGTAATTACATTAACATGTAACGACTGCCTTAACGATACTTGGGAAAGGAGTTCACGCTTTACACCGTTCACCAAATATTATGTGTAGAGTGGACAGTTGTGTGTCGACAGTGAATCAGTCTGTCTATTACACGTAATTACATTAACATGTGGGGGCACGCGGTGGCGCAGTTGGTTGAGGCACTGCGCTACAAACCGGAACGTCGCGGGTTCGATTCCCGATGGTGTCACTGGAATTTTTCACTTACATAATCGTTTCGGTCGCACTATGGCCCTGGGGTCGACTCAGCCTCTAACAGAAATGAGTACCAGGAATCTTTCCTGGGGGGTAAAGGCGGCCGGTGCATATGGCTGACAACCTTACCACCTTCATGTGCCGATTGTCTAAAAACCTGGGAGCCTCGACTCCTGGAGCCTAAGGGCCTGCCAAGACCTGTAATGGGATTGCTTTACCTTTACATTAACATGTAACGACTGCCTTAACGATACTTGAGAAAGGAGTTCACGCTTTACACCGTTCACCAAATATTATTACGTTGAAAAATGAACGGGGTTTGTTGCATGGAGATGTAACAAACCTCAGAGGAACTGGGTGGAACGCATGAAGGGCAGATAACTCTTGGAGGGGTAAGTGTAGATGGTTAGGAAATATTAAAATGGATCCTAATGATATGTGATATAAGTTGTTGGACTGAAATCAACTGGCTTAGTTAGGATCCAGTAGCGATCTCTTCTGCACGTTGTAATAAACACAATTCGGCTTAATAAATCATATCACCTTGCATTCTGTTAGGCACAGGCTGAATGACGTCGTAACGCAGTAAACTATAATATGAATCTTCACTGTCTTGAGGACCTCAAATCCCACGGTAATTAACCTACGAAATCCATAATTTTCGGGGAACGTCTTAACTAGCTCGGGGACTCTTTAAGTTTATTAAGAACCCGAAGGCTGAAGATTCAGTTTTTCTGGGATGCTGCGACTTGTCGAATTGTATATAATGTTTCCAAGGATCCTGCCTTCTTCAGGGTCAAACAGTCTTAGTCTTGTTGGACTGCTTGACCCTCCTGAAGATTAAGATGCTATGAACCGTCGAAAATTCGGTGACCATTTAGCTACCAGTCGACACGGCACAACATCCCAGAAGACTTGAATCTTCAACAACACCCCTGTGGAACGTCAAGTCTCATAACCCGAAGCCTCGGTTGCCATGCGTCCAACATGCCTTTATTGGTCCGTCTCCTACAGCACATGTAGCAGTTCAAAATTTCATATCCCATCAATATGAGATCCATTTTAATATTAGTCTCTGTCATCTGCACCTAGATTTCGCAAATTCTCTCATCCCATCAGGGTTTCCGCCTAAAATATTGCATGCTTTTCTTATTTTCCATTTCATGGCACATGTTCCCTCCCAAATTAATATCGTGCATTTGGTCATTCTACTGCCATTTGTTGAATAGTTCACGTTATGAAGCTCCTGGCCGTGTAATTTTCTTCATCCTTTCGCATTTCCGCATTTTCTTGTAGATCTAAGAAGTATTTCCTTTACTTCGCCAGCAGAAACCTATCCAGTTACGTGACATAACTTGTGTCGTGGTATGTATGACACTCTAAATTAGTCCTGACATAAGGCATGTTTCCCACACGTAGTTTTAACATTTCTCTACAGATAGCTTCATATATGCACTCAGTAGGAGGTTTGTGACAAAAGATTTAGAAATCTTAGAGCACATGTTGTGGACATTAATTGAATTTTTACATTTGAGAACAGTACAAAATCGTTTATACCGGGACAAAAGAGAGTCAGTAGTGGTGAACTTCATGAACTGTCAATCCAGTTGGGTATCTTTTTTTTACTTGAAATTCGTGATGTTGGTACAGGCTTCCTGAAGCCGATTTCCCTAACAAGTACAGTCTAAGGGCAAGTCGTGAATTGCTGCTTCTTCTGGTATAATGAGCGAAGAAAAAGCATCAAACTTACATGAAAGGCAGCAGCTGCAGGATTGTGTACCGTCTGTAATCAATGCATGCATTTCCTTCTTACTCCATAGGATTGTTTGTTTCCGAACCACATGGTGTTTGTTAATGTATAATTAATCTTATATTTGATGATTCTTATTTTCAAAATTCTGTTTATGTGAAGGTAAAGAGGCAAAGTCCCTGTGCTTACAGAAGCACCACACCATGAAGGAATAAGTGGGGAGTGCAGTTAGTTTTACGCATTCTCATCCTCGACACTAACTGGTGATGTGAGGTCAGCTTCACGTCTCGACAGGTTTACACCTAGGAACCCATTTGTTGCGAGGCTGGGCAAGCCCCAGAGCCGGTCTGGGCATTGTGGATATGAGAGAAATTTTTTCCCTGCTATGAATTGAACCTAATTTTCTGGTCACCCAATCCACGGCCAAGTCTTTCAGTTTTTATTTCACTTCTATAATCATTTTTTAGAAACTGAACACAGCAGGGAAAATATTATTGAAGTGGATTTTATGAATAGGTTTACTAGTGTAACGGTAAATTCAATAAGAATATTCTGTATATATGGTATCAGCCTTCGAGACTTGGATGATTACCGTCTTCTGAGATGTGACGCCTTATAGTCGGTTACAAGTTTATCGACGTTTCCGATGAAGGTAGTGCATGATTTTCACCGAAATTGAAATACGTAGCTACGTTCTTCCGGAACTTCCGTAAATTTCTGCCCGACTGCAAGATGGTGGTGTTGACAAACAACATCGTGAGAACGTTTGTTGCTATTCCTGTCCCAGGCCACAGTCTCTGTCCTTGTACGCCTACATTCAACAGGTGACATCCAAATTTTGTATCATGACGGAACTTTGCAGAAAATCATGTAACCTAAATGTTATATTCGTTACAACTAGAAAGCACTTGTAAAATAAAAGAACTCCATTGCGGTGACCTCTGTCTTCTGTGATCTGTGCGGCTGAAGTGTGCCGATGTTTCAGAGGAACCTGCTGCCTGCGTCATCAGACTGCATGATGATGGAGACAGCAGGTGTTTCTGAGACGACTATGCACTTCTAGCAGTTTGGACTGCGTCGCATCAAAGATGAATATAACGTTAGAAATAAAATTAGCTGCAACAACATTTCTCACATTATTGCTGTATTGGTGATTGCTTAGAGTGCAGACTGTTGGGCAATGCAAAACGTGTAGGACACAATTCATTTCATCACAAACAACGGACCGTATAGATTCTTTTAGCTCAGAATCCCGGCAGAGGCAAGAATTTATCTCTTTACCAAAAGCTTCAGACCAGCTGTGGGCCCTACCCACCCACCTATTCAATGGGTACCGGGCTCTTTCCCGGGGCGAAAAGCGGCCTGGGCGTGAGACTGACCATTCACCTCCATCTAGTGTCGAGGTTAAGAATGAGTGTCCAAGGACAAATATGTCCTTTCCTTTTTATCTCAGATTAAACCTCACACCGTGTCTCAAAAATGCTGTAAGGATCCGTGTAGCATTTTTCTTATTTATTTCTGCAACTAATGTCTGGAGTGGATTATTGTGCAAAGAGATGTAAGGGCTTTCGGTTTTTTTGTAGGGCCTTTTGTGATTATGTTGGTAATTTGCTGGGAGATTTTTTATATCGTTAATCCTAAGACGGCCTGCTACGCTGCAGACCTGCGAATATTTTGAAAACATTAATGGTAATTATCTGTATAAAATATAAAGTAGCACTTTTTCGTGAGGATCCTGTGCTTTAATTTAGATGCCTGAATGAAATAATTTGCACATACGAGCACTTATGGTCATTGTCATCATCATCATCATTGTGGTCGTCGTCAACGTCATAGCTTTGGTCTTACAATCCTACCGCTGGGTTGATCCCTCCATGGCAGTTGTGGTCGTGCGGTGATTCTTCTTCCTTTATTTGTCTGGGTATACGGTGAGGCGGGGCACGCGGTGGCGCAGTTGGTTGAGGCACTACGCTACAAACCGGTACGTCGCGGGTTCGATTCCCGATGGTGTCGTTTCGGTCGCACTATGGCCCTGGGGTCGACTCAGCCTCTAACAGAAATGAGTACCAGGAATCCTTCCTGGTGGGTAAAGGCGGCCGGTGCGTAGGGCTGACAACCTTACCACCTTAATGTGCCGATTGTCTAAAAACCTGGGAGCCTCGACCTCCTGGAGCCCTAAGGGCCTGTTAAGGCCTGTAATGGGATTGCTTTACCTATACGGTGAGGCAAGGTTTTATCGAACATTGCGTGCTGCGTTGTTACGCATGTTCGTAATTTTGTTCAAATTAGCCTAATTCGTTTGTAATCCATGTATCAGATTATGAACGTTCTTCAGAGATGTGACGCCATGTAGTCTGGTAGGTATTTACCCACATTCGCAGCTAGCAGGTTCCATAGAGGAATGCCATCTCTAAACACTGTGCTTGTTTCCTTATCAGTGTCCATAACACAGTTCTGTGTTATATAATAGTTCTGTGTATTAATATTTGAATGACCACTGTGCTGTGCTCTCACTTGTATCCAAATAGTATCCTCAACACCTTGTTCACAGACACCCCCAACTTATGTTTTATCCATGGGGGTGAAAGGCCAAGTTTCACACCCACACAAAACAGCAGGTAAAATTATAGCGTATTTATGTTAAATAGAAAATTACACAGTTCCGCTATATGCAGTCGTTTCTCATGAATAAGTTGTGGTTGTTCTTTGATATCGGAATTCTTTAAAGACGCCGTGGCTGTACGGAAGGTCGGTAATTGCTTGGCATCCCGAACGTTACAAGTGGCGTGAGGCGTTATACTCGACTCTCTGAAGACGTGAAGCTGATCAGTGGCCTCTACCTAGGCTCTCGCCTTTCTGCAACTGCAGGAATTACGGATGTGTGCGCGTTACAGACAGTACTACCGAATTAAGGTTTTAGTCTTCCTGTATATGACACTTTGTAGTTTTGTACATGGTTGCGCACGTTTCGGAAGTAACTAATGTCTCCATTTTCATGGTCGAAATGTAATGTGTAAGTAGCACGACGTCATAAACCAGAAAAATGTAATCTTAATACTCACCGCCATGGGAACCCAAGAGGTGGGTACTATAACGAGAAGTGATTTTGAAGGGGCCTTCAGTCGAATGTAGGTTGTTTCAGGACGTTGTATTAACAGCAGATGTTGCATGGCGTTGTATGAAATTGCAGATAGTCGTGAGTATTGAAGGGCTTTCAAAGGAACAGAGAGTAGCTGTTTCAGTACCCACTTCCAAGATTTTTCTTAAGTGCCTAAATACGACCGTAAAAAAGTGAATTACGCTTACGTTTGATACTCTAAACAGCTGAGACGCCGATCCCAGTGGCCGCGCGGTCTAAGGCGTGGGTCTACGGCCGCTCGCTTGCTGGGATTATGGGTTCGAATCCCGCCTAGGGCATGGATGTCTGTCTCTTGTGAGTGTTGTGTGTTGTCAGGTAGAGGTCTCTGCGACGAGCTGGTCCCTCGTCCAGAGGAGTCCTACCGAGTGTGGTGTGTCTAATGTGTGAGATCGTGAAGCCTCGAAAAATGAGGCGGCCTATGCCCCCAAGGGGCTGTCGAGCCATTGAAAAAAAAACAGCTGAGATGTTTTACTCAGTGTGAGGCCTTCAGAGAGGTATGAAACTAAGCACTAAGACGTATGAAACTAAGCACTAAGTTCACGAGGCGTTTACAAGGATAACATTAAAATTCGTTACCATTTGCGTAGTATTGCGGACAGACCACGAGTATCACTTACTGAACCCACTCGTTCGTACGGTCCGATATAAAGAGGTTGTATCAGTCACTCGGTCCAGTGATTGATAGGACCTATTTCTATCGAACCGCATGCAGTAGATGCCTCATCACTTTCTCACTTGAGGACGGGAAAAGATCCGGTTTCCGAAACGATATGGTTTGTTTGAAATAGAATGACTATAAAATGGACAGTGTTCATGAACTTAGTAATGCTAGGTGAAGTATAACATCTTCAGCATACTTTAGAATTGAATTTTTCCCCGCTGTGTAACTAGATCCTCAGATTGTCACGTTGTATGCATTCCTATTTTCGCCAAAATAGTAATTAGTGTAGAACACAATTTACGAAGCTCGTCATTTAACAGTGTTTTATGTCCTATGATTTCCCTCCTATAAGTACGAATACTCTCTTCAAGAAGTAAGGAAAGATTCGTTACGTTTAATGTTATTTCACCCAGACGTGACCTTAAGTAAGCAGTAAAGGAATGTTTTCTTCCTCCGAGTCTTGTGTTGGGAAGTCTTCGATTGGATCAGTCAGCTGCGCCTAATGAATGTGTAACCAGTTCTGAGTTAAAGAAGAATCCGTTTGCTCATCTGTATTGATCAGTTCCTCGTTAAGAACTAGATAGGGTTGTGACCAAAATCCCAGTCATTAATCTCATTTCAGTTCATCACACAATCCTTTCCTTACAAGCTCAGTCCGTACCAACATAACAGATAACATGCAATCATTGGAAGCGATCACAATATTAATGGCGCGTATTTTCTTTTATACCTCGTCTCCTTCTCAAAAAAAAATCCTTGTCTTTTGTAGATGTGTGTGCAGTTGGGTAAAGAATTGTTTTAGATTGGGGATGGTGAGAATCCAGTTGCTGGAATTTATGTTACGGCCTGTGACCGATGTTTGCTTCTGTTGGTAGAATTCTAACATTAAGTACCTCATTGGATGTCGTCGTTTGAAGAGAGGAAGCTCTACTGGAAGGATGTTGTAAGACATATGAGTGTTCTCGTCTGGGGAAAACGTTGTAATTCTTCGTTGTTAATGAGGAAGCTCCCTCCCTGCTCCTCCTTAGAATCCCTTTCTCTCCCTCCAATGCCAGATTCCTTCCAAAGTTCAACATTTCCGCTCTTCTTCAAGACATTCCCGTTTAGTCAAGATGACATGCTGTTAGCCTGCCTTTTCTTCCTCTTCTTCCCCTCCGCATTTGTAGGCAGAATCTTCTCACAAGTATCATAATTGTCTCATTATATCATCGCTTCATTCAGATAATTTCGTTCTGTAAGATTTTCACATTTTGCTGCACGGAAGAGACCGTCTCTCCGTTTCGCTGTCAGTTATGTCGATTATGTTGTTGTATAATGCAAGGCTGCACGTGTGGCTTATCTTATAATTAAGGTGGATTGGTTAAAGTACAGTTATTTGACTATATACTTATCTATTTATCTATATATCTATCTACCTATCTGTCTGTCTATCTATCTGTCTATCTATCTATCTATCTATCTATCTATCTATCCATCTATCTATATTTCTATCTATCTGTCTGTCTATCTATCTGTCTGTCTATCTATCTATATGTCTATCTATCTATCTATCTATCTATCTATCTATCTATCTATCTGTCTGTCTATCTATCTATCTATCTGTCTATCTATCTGTCTATCTATCTATCTATCTGTTTATCTATCTATCTATCTGTCTGTCTATTATCTATCTGTCTATCTATCAATCTATCTATCTATTTATCTATCTATCTATCTGTCTATCTATCTGTCTATCTATCTATCTATCTATCTATCTATCTAACTATCTATCTCTCTCTATCTATCTATCTATCTATCTGTCTATCTATCTATCTATCTATTTATTATCTATCTGTCTGTTTGTCTGTCTCTGTCTGTCTAATCTATCTAATCCATCTAATCTATTTATATCTATATATATCTGTCTGTCTGTCTAATCTTCAGTCCCTCCCTCTGTCCGCCCCCCGCCCGTCCGCCCACCTGTCTGTCTGTCTATCTATCTTGCCGATATTATCTGCCATTGCGTCACTCAAAGGATTATTGTGTTTTGTGATAATTCGGGAAGAATTATAAATGTATCAGAAATCTGTACCTTAGGTAGGATGGAGCATTTACATCATATTTTGAACTAAAATTGTATCAGTGTAAGTACACTAAACTTTAAGTCTTTCTGAGTAGTCGTGGCGATTTGAACCCACCGGCATTACTTGAGTCGTAAAACTCAAGGCTATAAACGGGCGGCGTTATAACGATATTTTATCTTTATACGCACGTGTACGATTCACAGAAGTTGAATATATATGCAAAATAATTTCATGCCATGAAGGCAGTTAAATGTATAGGCTACTAATTTGCACATAAATTTACTTTCTTTATCGCTGTAAATTTGTGAGCTGTAGAACAGAGTTTTGGATTCATTTTTAAATAATTTTAGATTTCAATGTGATGTAAGCATTTTTGTGATGTTTTAAGTGTAGGTGTCGAGAAAATGCACAGTCTTTGAGAAATAAATATTCTTAGTTTTAGGTCTGTTTCATGTATTAAATCTCCAGCTTAAGAAAAATCAGAATATTGAACAGAAGGACTTTCTACTACAAGATGAACTGAAGGATCTGTTTCAGTTATTCTGAGCACAGAGAGAACGAATCACAGTTATTTACCAACTAGAAATGTAAAGCCAGTATTTGGTTTCTCTAACATCCGAATTTGTTGTTGTTGCTGTTAAAGTCCGGCATAATATTGTTATCGTTAAATGTTTGGTTTCTGTAACATCCGGCACCTTGGTATTTCTGTTGCGAGATTTGTAGCTCTCACAGAATATTCACCTCTTCTGGCATGTGACATCATGTTGATTGGTTTTGGAAGATCTTGCTGCTTTCATCTTTATTGTAGTCCAGAAGAGTTTCTTAGCTGTTTAGTTTCTCTAATGTCAGAGATATTGTTATTGTTCAGTGTTTCGTTTCTGTGTCTGCACGTTGTTGTTGTTGTATTGTTGTTGTTGCTGTTGTGTTGTGTTTTCTGTGTTGTTGTTATTGTTGTTGTTGTGTTGTTGCTGTTGTTAAATATTCTGGTATATTATGGTTTCACTAATGTACAGAATATTGTTTTTACTGTTGAATATTTTGTTTTCTGACGTCCAAATTATGGCTGTGTTTGTTCATTTGTTTCCCTCAATCCAGTCATATTATTATTATTATTATTATTATTATTATTATAGTCCCCCACAACTAGTTTACACATGTACAGTTATTGTGTGACACATTTGAATTGTGACCTTATAGGAATATTAGCTTACGAGTGTGTAGGATATGTTATAGCATTGGATGAGTTTTAATGTTTCTGGAACATTTTCGTAGTGGAATGTTTGGACGTTGAAGGGATGATGTATTTGGTCTTCCTGGTTGCGACATCCTGTTGTTCTGGTAGTTGTTTACCAACGTTTTGGAGGTGGATCATGCCTTCAAGTTCAGAGTCTTCTGCCGTGGCGGTCGAAGTAGTACTTTCCTCCAAACTCTGAAGATGGTGGCAGTATATTTCTTACGAAACCCTGGTAACCACCTGTCATTCGACGTAGTGTCATCGACATGTAACCCTCATACATTAAAAGAGAAGTTGAGGTCCTTTGGGATATAACTCAAATTTCAGTGTCTGCTTTATGGTTGCCCTGACAACGGCAGCTGTGACGGAATGTGCAGACGGATGCACGCGCTAAAGGTACCGTACTCGGAGAGATGGTGAAAGAAACTCTCTATAGTTCGGAAGACGGTTCCGTTCGTTTCAGATTCACTAGGTACCTTCATTTTCAGGATGAAATGTTACTGCTGATTGTTTTATACTGAAGACAGAAGCTGCACGTTTTTCCGAAACGTTCGTACCACCTACCAAATTTATGTTTGTATTATGAAAGTGTTAGGGCGTCTGGGGACTTGAAGGTGCGAAACTACGACACCATGCAGACCCATGCAATTTTCTCATGCTTTTGTTTTCAAAAGCCTTAATGCACTGAGTAACTTTGGCTGCATTTCACAAATGTGGAAAACTGCTCGATTAACGCATGACCAGTCTTTGTCTAAAGTATATTAAACTAATGTGCCAGTGAAATGACAACTGTCCTCTCAGAGTTAGTGACATTTCAAAGAGGAAGCTGATCCGAGTAATTTATGAAAGTTTAGTTCCTACCTCACAAAGAACACAATATATGAATGTTACGAAGTTGATATCAGTATAAAGCAAACTTGCACACAAGAGCTGCTAACGACAATCAGACCCTTATTTATTCGCTTTTCACCCCCGTCACTTTTTGGCTTCGTTAGGCCATCATCAAGGAATTCCTAAGTTGTAACAGTGGGAAGTACCCAGGTTTGCATATTCAGAAATGCATATAATAATAATAATAATATAATAAGGCATATCAACTTCACAGAAATTATGAAATTGATAAACGGTGTGTATCGAATCCACCATCAATTTCAGATAGAAATAGAATTTAAAAATAAAATAGGGTGGGATTCGTAAATCATGTGTGGCAAGTGTAATGAGGTACGTAAATATCTCCTAAGGTATGTATGTACGTGTAAAATCGTAATTAAAGTTTATCAGTTCTTCGGAAAGATGTCGTATATTCATATGTATTAAAATACGTGGGTGTCAAGTTGCATTCAACTGATTGTAGAATCATGAGTTATTAGTGTACATTGCAAAAGTTGTTCGTCTGTATTATTGGACGAAAGGACTGCTTTATTACCTACGTGCATCCATCAGCTATTATCTTTCAAAGCGTAACCTGGGTACCTCCCATTGTTATACTTACGGAACTAATTAATAATGGCGTAACGAGGCTGAAACATGGTAGAGGTGAAAAGTGAATACATACGGGTGTGGTTGCGATTTTGAACTCGTCATCTGGGAACAACTGAAGCATTCTGGGTGAAATATGGAGCTTCTTTAAACTTCGAAATATATTTGTGGATATGACGTTTCCGGAATGACCGTGTGCACGTGTTTTAGAGTGCATAAACAGTTCAAAAACATCGAAAAAATGTAGGAGGTATTGAAAAAAAGCAATCCTCCGAAACCTCAAAGATCTGATGAAACCGTTGCTAATGTGCGGATTCTTGTTTGTTCAGACGAGGCAAAACAACGAACAGGCGTCTTATGTAGAAAATTTCGACGAGGTAACTTGAAGCTGTGCGTAGAAATAGGTTTGAACTTTGGCCCAACAGTTGGTTCCTCCATCATGACAATGCTTCAGATCGCCGAGTGAGTCTTCACTGGCAAGACGTTTATGGCGAAAACATCCACTTGTTCACTCGAATTGGCTGCCAGTGACTTCCGGCTCGTTCCAAAATTAAGGTCCGCTATGAAGCGACGGGTTTCAAGGTATAGAAGAACTTAAGAAAAATTGACGAAGCGGTCAAGGTCATTCAGAAAGATGAGTTCCGTAAATCTTTCCAACAGTGATAGAATCGTTGGGCTGTGTGTGTAATTGCTTAAGTGGACTGCTGTAAGTACACAGGGACATCTGAAATATAATCTTTCCGCGAACTTAATATTTTATACAGCTGCCTCTTAACGGGCTAGTGTCTTATCTGCGTATGAAATTATTTTGTTTCGTGGGCAGTGCACACGTATAGCTCGATGACGGTACTTCTTCAAGCATACTTTGTGTAAGTGCGTGTAGACATCAGTTGTGAACACTGTACGAAGATACTCAGTCGTACTATGTTTTAATTATATTTTATTATTTGTTCATTTAGCGACGCATTAAATAGCTCAGATTACGTAGTGTTAAATAATAGGATGAATGAATAATACATTTTACAGGAAGCAATCGTTGTCTTCTTTGTATGGAAGGACTGAGGAAAATAGTGAAAAGTACAGGCAATGTACGTATAACGTGACATTGTGAAGCGTTCGCATAATATCTGTACCTTCTCGGCTATCCGAAATGCCTGGTACCATTTCACTCGAAGAGATCGCTTTTATGGCGATTTGATGTCGCCGGCAACAATAAACCCAATAAGGTCTTCATGTAAAATGCCCGAAATTTTTTGTCCGATTAGTAACCAAATTTGGATTTTCTCGACAGATTTCCATAAAAGTCCCCAATATAAAATGTGACGGAAATCCGTGCAGTGGCACCCGCTCCGATACATAAGGACAGACGAACGGACGGATATGACGACGCTGATGGGCGCTTTTCGCGACTATTGCGAACGCGCCTTCAAATCCTAGGATAACCGTTCTCGTGGACGAGATTTTAAAGCAGGACTTCCAGAATAATGGGGAGATCGTCTATTGCTTCTGCTACTTGGTCGTGCAAAGGCTTATATTACTGTTGTGACGTAACGAAGTGTACCAGGACCAACCTCGTGATCTGTTTCGACTATTTATTACTTGGTCTACGCCTAGCTACCTGCCGTCTCCACAGGAAATGTTCATAACTCTGCGAATGGCTCAGAATGGGGTAGAAGCTCTGATTTATACTATGTCAGTCAGTTTTATGGAACATAAGACATCCGCATATGTAAACAGGAGGTGGAGCTGAAGTACATTTGCATAATAATGGAATGGATAGGATTTCTTAATTCCTTACTTTAAACATTGCGTTGTGTGTTTGGATGCGGCTGTTTATTCAATAATGGACGAAAACTATTTGCTTTAAAGTGGGTGTAATTTAGTTTGACTTTGAATGAGACGCCGTTTAAACCCCTTAAACACAGTAGTTACTATATGTACCACCTGCTTCAATATTCAAACCCTCTGAATTTTATCTGCAGAATGAATGTATGGGTTTTATGCCGTTTAGGAACAGATAGCGATTGTTCAGGGATGTGACATCGTACACATCCGACAGACACTTACCAGTGTTACAGGGGAGAAGTGGTAAATGTTTACCACACTACAGGGTGACACATGGATTATTCATGGTGACCACCGCGAGATTCTAAGATCTGAAACAACTGATGTTTTCCTAAAGAGAATAAACAGTTTGGTTGTTGTAATGTAGATATATTACGTTTTGTATCAGAGAAGAACAGAATGTTGTTTAGATGAAAGTCAGGCTCCAAATGGTGAAGTCCTTATAATGGCTGCGGCAACTGCGATAACCCGATGTTTCGTCCCCTCATTTTATTTGTGATGTTTTGTTCTAAAACAAAGAGTGATTGTTTTACTTAAATATACTCAATTTTTTTTTTTGGAGTTGTGGGTGGTTTTCTTAAAGATAAGAAGTGAAATATTATTTTAACAGCCTCGCTCTATAAGTGATCAAAGAAGAGCTGTCCTGGGTCAGACGTTTGGAGAGCTTGCTTTTTCTGGCGCGTTCACAGTGACGCACTGCGCTACAAGCCGGAAGGTCGCGGGTTCGATTCCCGATGGTGTCATTGGAATTTTTCATTGACATAATCGTTTCGGTCGCACCATGGCCCTGGGATCGACTCAGTCTCTAACAGAAATGAGTACCAGGAATAATTCCTGGGGGGTAAAGGCGGCCGGTGCGTAGGGCTGACAACCTTACCACCTTCATGTGGCGATTGTCTAGAAATCTGTGACCCTCAACCTCCTGGAAACCTAAGGGCCTGTCCAGGCCTGTAATGGGATTGCTTTACGTTCAGTGACGTTACAAGGTGCGCGTATTACTGTAGCTACATTTGTGTGTCAGTCGGTCTGTCTGAATGTTAACAACTGGACAGCCGCTGAACGATTTATGGTGAATCATTACATTAGGGAGTTCTACTGAAACATGTCGACACATTCCAGTTTTGAGTGAAATCAGAAGAACATAACGGACACCTTTACAAAAGACTTAGTGCTTTCTGTGCACATCTGTAGCGTAACTCGCACGTAACTTCCTAAATATTTACTGGAGCGAAAAATATTTACAACAAAATTTGTATAAAAATAAAATAAATGCGAGGCTTTCGCTCTTCTGGGATATTACACAGCTTTGAGTGGTAGTCACTTACCGATGTTTCGCGAAAACTTATCAGTCCCATCTTCAAGCGTCAAGCCGTCCTCCCTTGAAGATACGACGGATAGGTTGTCCCGAAACGTCAGTAACTACCAATCGAGGCTGTGTAACATCCCAGAACAGCGAAGATCTCATTTACACCGCGCCGGAAGCCTGAAATCACGCATAAAATGTGTATCATGACCATTACACTCCGTCCGTAAGTCTTAACGTATTTGTTCGTTTAAAATGTGTTGTTTGAAATCTGTGAAGGCATATGTTAATATTTACCAAAGATGCTGTAAGTCAGGAAGTATAAGAAAATTGGGAAGACCCAGATTTAGATGGTTGACAATGTGGAGAATGATTTAAGATAGCTTAAAATGATAGAAAAAAGGTAAAACAATCCCATTACAGGCCTTGACAGGTCCTTAGGGCTCCAGGAGGTCAAGGCTCCCAGATTTTTAGACAATCGGCACATGAAGGTGGTAAGGTTGTCAGCCCTACGCACCGGCCGCCTTTACCCCCCAGGAAAGATTCCTGGTACTCATTTCTGTTAGAGGCTGAGTCGACCCCAGGACCATAGTGCGACCGAAACGATTATGTCAGTGAAAAATTTCAATGACACCATCGGGAAACGAACCCGCGACGTTCCGATTTGTAGCGCAGTGCCTCAACCAACTGCGCCACCGCGTGCCCCCTTTAAAATGATAGAAGCAAATAGTAAATAACAGAGAAGAATAGGCATCTGTTGGAAATGGGGGGGTTCGTGGGAATGGTTCTTCAGAAAAGATAGAAGTCAGTAAGGAGATAAGGTGCTTTAGTATACATGGACTGAATTTTGTGGTCAAGAACACTGCCATCCATAATCTACGTGTATAACTTAAGTCTGGCTTCATGTGGGCAGCTTCAGTGGAAGCATTCAGTCCTTCTGCACTCTTAACGCTTGGCGCGATGGTGGCAGAAGAGAGAGAAGTTGAAGGCGAATGGCCTTGAAAGGATAAATGCGTTGTTGCATAGACCTATCGTACTACCATAATGTACTGAAGCTTGTTACTGCCACAGATGTAAAAGGTAGCAAGGCTCTATTATGGCAGCTCTTCCAAACGCGGACTGAAAGCCTGGTTGTTAACATATTAATGCGCGGTGGTTGCTATATATAGACAACCTACTTTAAGATTAAGAAAGCTCTGCGTTTTGCCCACACAGTACAGGCTTCATGTAATTCTCAAGATAAACACCAGTTATTTCTGTAAACAGGATTGACAGAGTGGTCTTCGTAATTGATATGCAGAGTGTCTTTTGTGAGGTAGGAACTTAATATGCTATTATGTAAACAAATTTAAGGCTTCAAAAAGTTAGTACACTGAGATAAGAATATGTTGACATCGCGGATGCAGAATTAACGCCACCAAGACGATAAATACAGGCCTGGATAGTAATTTAGTGTGACATGTGCATCTCTGCACGTTGCCTTCCAACCAATTAAGTGCATAGGATTTTCTGAATTTGAAACTTCTTGGTAGTGTATCACAATCTCCTTAATTTATATTTTGGACATTGTTCAGCGTTCCACTTCTTTTTCGAACAACACAGTTTTAAAAATACATCTTCAGATGACGAGATAAAATAAGCATACTGCTGTCTTCGACGTCTCGTTAGAACTACTCAGAAGCTGGCGTTGTGGTTGACAAAACGGAGGGACGCGCAGTGTCCAAAAGTTAGATCCTTCTTAATAATATTCATTCCGTACATTTTATCTGTATATTTACAGTCCGACAACTGTACAATTTAATCACATTAACTGTGTAACACTGTCCTACATGTTTCGAACCCTTAATTTACGTTCATCTTCAGGACTCATGATCTCAAATAACAAACTTTTACACTAATTGGTACATTGTTTACATATAAAACATAATTTCTTATATAATCAGTGTATATATATATGATCTCAAATTACATACTTCTACATTAATTGGTACAATTGTTTACATAGAAAAACATAAATATCTTATATAATTCCGTGTATATTAACCCACCTGGTAATAATCACAGTTATGTATATATACACGATTATAAGAATTCATGTTTTACTATGTAAACAATTGTACCAATTAATGTAAAAGTGTGTAATTTGAGATCATGAGTCCCTGAGGATGGACCGGAATTAAGGGTTAGAAACATGTAGGACAGTGTTCAAAAATCACCAACTAATGCACATAAACTTTTCAATAGTTTATTCTTAAAATACCCCTATACGTATTTCGGTGGTTTAAACCACCATCTTCAGGGGGTCGTGGAGATTAAAATGTATAGACTTATAGTTATTACATATATGGTTACATTCATATATGTAGAATATGAGTGGGCTAGTATTGCTCACTTCGTACAGTATGTAAAATTACTATAAAATGAATTGAAGGCTGTTAAAACGATTACATAGTTTGTAGTTTTCCTGAAAACCAGTTATCACTCTGCAACAGCACAACACCGGCGTCATGCAGCTTACGTAGTACACACAGATGACCACCTTACTACAAGGCCAAACTGCCAATAATTTTCAGGAAAACTACAAACTATGTAATCATTTTAACAGCCTTTAATTCATTTTATAGTAATTTTACATAATTTTACATACTGTACGAAGTGAGCAATACTAGCCCACTCATATTCTACATATATGAATTAACCATATATGTAATAACTATAAGTCTATGCATTTTTAAACTCCACGACCCCCTGAAGATGGTGGTTTAAACCACCGAAATACGTATAGGGGTATTTTAAGAATAAACTATTGAAAAGTTTATGTGCGTTAGTTGGTGATTTTTTAACACATCTCATTTGAAAATGCACGGTAGATACAACGTTAAATGTAGGACAGTGTTATACAGTTAATGTGATTAAATTTTACATTTGTCGGACTATAAATTAGATCCTTCTATTCGACAGCGCGTCTTGATACTAGGTTTTAAGGCTCACCCACTCTCCTGCCCTTTGAAATCCGAAGTTAGAGCGACCACAGCTTGAATGCAAGTTAGATTTATTGCCGAGGTTAAGAAACCGTGAAGTTTTGCCTCGTTTTTACTGTATGCCTTCATAACATGCAGCGCAGTGATATTTTCTTTACACTTCCTCCGTGAAAGTTCTGTGTCTGTAGCCTCTGCTGTTTCCCTTTTGTTGAAATTTGCAGTTAAACAAACGTCCACTGTCCATTACTTAAATGTCGCCAAAGTTTACAGAAGTGTCGATAAAACATCTACGTATACACGCACGTTCGTAATTGAGGCTGTCACTGCAGTGAATATTAAGACTGAAGTTTCTGGAACATGACCTGATTTTAAGTATTGTGCCGACATTAGCCTGGAAGTTTTGAGGAAAGCCATGAGAGCTATCGTTATTTTAGCCGTTGTCTGTGTACATTTGAAGTCTTTCTATATAAAACTAAGCCACGGTCATCTTGTACGTGGTGTTTAGAAATGCATGATGCTGTAGAAAATGCCATTAACCTCAAAAGAAAAAGGCGATTCAGAGCTAGGTCAAAGAGGCAAAGAAAGTAGAAGGAAAGACCTCTCATGAAAACCATTCTCACTCGCGTCTCATCTCGTTTTATGGCGACTTCACATGCATTGCTTAAGGAAATACAATACGTGGAACTGAACGTGGTATAGTCACTGCATGATCAGACTCTGAGACGGAACGAAAAAGTGCACATTTCTTGGAACTTGTTTCTTCTATGTGTTTTGAAAAGAGAATTGGCCTCTTTTACAACGCATGAGGAACGATGTTATTTTCGCTCAAAAGGTATTCTCAGGGTAGTAAAAAGGAATCCTGTTACCTCTGATTGTTCCGCTGGACTTCATCGAGGATGCTGTGAGGAAAATTCGTGATATTAAATGTACTGTGGACAAAAGTGCTACAGGAGATACTTCGTGATTTTTTGTAATGTTTTTTTACGCAAACAGAACATATGATTGTGAGACTTGAGTCTCTCACGGCGGTGACTAATATGATCACTGTCCTGTAGGATGTGACGCCGTGTACTTTGGTCAGAAGGTAGTAGGGTTTTGGAGGTACTTACTCTCTCCGTTTTCAGAGTATAAGAATGTTATCTTCTGCCCTGTCTAGCAAAATGTACTGTGTCATATCCCAGAAGTCTGTAGTCATCTGGCTGAGAGCAGATTAATTTCTCTGAGTGCTTGCTACGATTCAGTAAAGAATCTTATTTTATAGTCACCAATCGAAAAGTGTTAACAAAGCACTGAAAACAGACAGCCTCAATATACTGTGTAATTGAGCCGATTTTATCTTTCGTCTCGTTTTTGCCAAAATCGCTGATACGTTTCGGAGGATGGATCTACTTTCGTTAGTATATAAGTTCACCCTAGAACAGGCCATAAAGGTCCAGTGGGGGAGTAGCTCTATTTTGTTTAAACCTCAGTAATAGATAAGGGTGGGTGGTCAACGCCACGCCCCGGCAACTTTATCTCCGGGATAGGAACCCGGTACCGATTGTACAGAAGGCTGGGTGGGCCCCAGGGCCGGTGTGGACGGGTTCGGAAAATCTCGCCCCCGCCGGTATTCGATCCCTGAACCGTCAAGTCCGTAGCGATTCGCTTCGTTGCTATGGAAAATACAGATATTATGAAGTCTGCTTTGTTGAGTCCTTTGGTCAAGTCTGACATATAACTCAGTTGATTTTTATTTCATAGTTCTTGTATTTTCCCTGATGACAGAACCAGAGCTAGTTTCCAAAAGGTTCGTGTGTTTAACAGAAAACGAGACAATGGGAAAAGTCAGGTTTAAGTTATATGTCACACAGCTCAATAATACATCACACAGCTCAATAATACATCACACATCTCAATAATACATCACACAACTCAATAATACATCACACACCTCAATAATGCATCACACAGCTCAATAATACATCACACAGCTCAATAATACATCACACACCTCAATAATACATCACAAACCTTTTGCCTTATCTCATTCTCAATCTGTGTTTTCCTTTAGAGTGAAGTACCCATGTTTTACACTCGCACAAAATTGATATTATCGTTTTTATTTTAATTGTCATGTTCTCAGGTAGGTGACTGGAAAACCAAACATGGAATATGGAGTATGTAGGTATTTACGATTGATTTATTTCCCTGTTGTTGCAGGTGACTCTCCCAGCATCTGAAGACACATTGTATTGGTGCAAAATCTTCAAACTTCCTAACGTACGACGGAAACACCATATGGTTAGGGTAAGTTTCGAACTGAATTCTAACACTAACACTGTGCGGTTAATTAAACTCCTATCTACGTGCCGTGCGGTCTGTAGCAGCAATCAAATAAAAAAAAAAACTACATCGTTTCTCTGACTTGACTTACGCCAAAATCTACTAAAAAGTTGTCTTCTGACATTGCTTATTCTTGGATGATAGGATGTAGTTCGGACGATAATTTTCAAATGTGTGTTAAAAGAGTACATTATGAGGGGTTACAATAAATTCTTCTGAATGCAGGGTTAAGTGGTGAGCTGTTTTGAATACGGTAATGAACTTAGGGATGCCATAAGTGGCGGAGAGCTGTTGATCACTGAACAGCCCGTCACTGCTTCAAGAAGGACTCTGTTGCATGGAGTTATGCAGTTTTTTTACCTCTACTATTCTAAACCAAAATAAAAAGGGCAAGAATGAGATGGGCAGGGCATGTACAAAGAATGCCAGAAGAAAGAGTGGTAAAGAAAATGTTCACTGGACAACCAGGGGGCAGCAGGAGGAAGGGGAGGCCCAGACTCAGATGGGTGGACGATTTGGAGGAAGATCTGAAGAAAATAGGAATAAGAGGATGGAGAAGGATGGCGGAGGATAGAGAGGGATGGAGGCAGGCTATTGCAGAGGTCCAGGCCCTTCAAGGGCTGTAGCACCACAGATGATGATGATGATTCTAAACCAAATTGCATTAATGAAGGGATTAAGAGCAGATTGAACTCAGGGAATGCCAGCTACCATTCGATCCACAACCTCTTGTCTTCCCGTTTGCTATCCAAAAATATACAGATAAAAAAAAAGCTGTATTCTTGCCGGTCGCTTTGTATGGGTGTGAAAGTTGATCTTTCACTTTGAAGGAGGAACGTAGGCTGAGGGTGTTCGAGAATAGGGTGCTGAGGGGGATATTTGGGCCTAAGAGGGACGAGGTAAGAAGGAACTGGAGAAGATTGCGTAATGAGGAGCTTTATGATATGCACTTCTCACCAAACATTATTCGGCTGATCAAATTAAGAGCAAGATGCGCGGGGCATGTAGCACGTATGGGGGAGAGGAGAGGCGCATTTAGAGTTTTGGTGGAGAAACCTGAGGGAATGAGACCACTTGGAAGGCCTAGGCTTTGATGGGATGATAATATTAAAATGGATCGTCAAGAAATAAGATAGGGGCGTTGACTGGATTGATCTGGCTCAGGATAGGGACAAGTGATGTGCTCTTGTGCGCACGGTATTGAACCTTCGTTTTCCATTTAATGTTGGAGATTTCTTGATTAGCTGAGGAACCTTTAGCTTCTCAAGAAGGGCTCTTCCTCCATTAAGAAAACAAGTGTTTTAAACCAACATATGGGGTGTACACAGATTTTTTTTTTATATTGATGAATTCCAGTAAAGTCTTTCTGCAACTTAACAAAATACAGTTCATTCTGTGCGCTGGTGAAGTTTTGTGGTACTTTGTAAATTCCGTAACATTCTTCTGTCTGTTTAGCCTACTCTGCCCAGTGTGGTTGTAGTAACACGAGCTCTGATGAGTTTAGTTCAGACACCTCTCCATGGCACCAGTTTTGGGCATTATTATTATTCTACCACTTTTCGTAGTTGCCTTGGCATTATATAGATTTGGTGAAGTAAGGTTCTAAGCAGAAAACTGTGCATAATAGGATGTTAACCGAGAATATTCTGGAGAATTTTCTCGGTTCGAGTTAAAAGATAGAATGATTTGAAACCAGGAACAAGAGAGCACGCCTTAAATGTCACAATCTTATCACTTGATATGTGAGAAAATGGACGAAATATGGATCAGTGCGTAAAGGAATTAGGAATAATGAAAAACAATTTTTCAGGTATTTAGGGGAATGTTGCACAAATTATAATCTCGGTTTTTACACCCTATACTACTATAGTATAATTCACTCAAGCAACAGATGTTGATGTATGAGCACGTTCCTTCGAAACGTCGGAATAAACTTATTACATAAACACGGTGTAAAATTCCAGAATATGAAACAGCTGTGTTGAAGCATGTTGAATGTATATATTTTTGTATTAATTTATGGAATTATATGCAATTAAAGTGCCTGTAGCGGCCGGGCGTAGGTCTGCAGCTGCTCGATTGCTGTGGTCGCGGGTTCCAATCTCACTGAGGGCATGGATGTATGTCTGTTGTGTTTATTGTGTGTGTAGGTAGCGGCTTCTGCGACAAGCTGATCATTCATTCAGAGGAGTCCTACCGGGTGTGTGTGCATCTAATTTTGTGTGATCTAGAAACCTAAACATTCAGGCGGCATAGGCCCGATTTGGGCTGTCGCGCCACAGAAAAAAATTACATGTTTCGAATATGCTTGTACATAGTATTTGAAAATACAACTACAATGTCTGCAAACTGTAGGATATTCTAAACGTTTTCATTTTTCTTGCAGTATGAACCACTGCATGACTCAGGCAACCGCATCTACATGCACCATGTCATAGTGTATGAGTGTCAGGGAAGCGAGGCGGAATTTGAAGGACATGCCAAAGACAGGGGGCAAGTGTGTTACCAGCCCTCCATGCCACCCCTCTTCTTCAACTGCAACAACGTAGTTATTGCATGGGGGATTGGTTCAGAGGTAAGTGTTGGAAAATCTTAACGTAATAAAGTTTTTTTTTTTAACTAATTACCACTCACATAAAACCATTTACATAGCCCGATTTCGAACCAATTGGATGTATATAAAAATATGTACATATATACCGCACTACATAGCGTCATATCTCAGACCGCTATGCTGATACTTGGCTATAATGATCACAACCACAACAAAATGTTCTGGAAATGATAGGTGAAGTTTTACGCAAAGAGCTGTCTTCCCAACCTAGATTGTAAGATAAGTTTATCCTTTCAAATATTCAGGAAGCCAGGACAGCGTAGTCAGTACAGTACTGTGCTACGGGCTGGATGATCCAGGACTCGGCAGGGGCAAGGGATTTATCTCTTCTCCAAAATTCCATACCGGCTCTGGGACCCATCCAGCCTCCTATTCAATGAGTACCGGCAGCTCTTTTCCGGTGTGCAAAGCGGCTGACCACTCATTTCTATCTACTGCTGAGGTTAAGAATGAATGGAGCTATACATCCACTCCCCCTGTACGCTTTTATAGCGTGTATAGGAGCAACTTCATCTTTACCTTTGAAACATTCTGCTATGAACATTAACGTAACGACGTTTCTGGATGACCTGGAACGGCTTTGGACCCCCTACTGAATTATGCCTTAACCCTCCACATCCCCACCCACTTCCGACTCAGAACAAACCACAGTTGCGTTGCTTTCTGTTTTGTTGTGATGCTACGTGGTAAAGCTGACAGTGGCAAGTGTCACCATCGCGAGGTCAAATGGACTACATTTCGAACGAGCAAAATGTTTTGGATTAATATAATGCCAATTCGGTTTTCCCCTGTCAATTTCATTCCACTGGTGCTCCATTTATTATAAAACTTGGTAAAAAAAACTGCTCATCTTTATCACAGGGGTTGCATAAGAAGCCTTAAGGCTGCGGTGCGTCCGTAGCATCTGCTGCGGGAACCCTTCACGCTAAAAAAAATTCTTTGAGACAGTTTTTCTCTTTCTTATTTTTATTTGCAATAATTCTGAGCTTAATTTGACGGTAATTGTTTATGATAGAGGCAGATGTTATGTTCTCAAGAGTTCATACGTATATAATTCGATGTTCATCCATCCTTTCGTCCGGGAAACCCCGAAATAACACCGTTCCTAAGATACGGGCACAATTCAAAATTAAAATATGGATAAACCTGTCGCTGGGGGAAACCCAGGCTAGATCCATTTGTAGGATACGGGGAAAACCCAAGCACCTTTGCTAGGATGGCGGAAAGCACGACCTACTGTATTGTTCTTGACATTGTTGTGCGCATTAATCTGCATGGGCATAATGGTCATTAATGTGTAATTACATGTAGAATGCCTAAAGGCAGGAGGGTGTCCCTTACGGTTCCTGATCAGGATCCGAGGAAGTCTAAACCCCTTCTCAAGCCGTAGCGTCTATGCCCCTGTGTCCCCGAGGTAAAAACATTTATTTTGTAGGCTGTTTCAAGAGATAGGTGGCCTATTGCTTTATTTGACGCTTTGAAGCATGAAGTTCAACTAATAACTACTTAAAAACACATTGCATCTACGTTACAAAAGACCAGCTTGTTAATGCTGTATAGGAAAATAATCGCCGTTTAATGTGAGACAAACAGATAAATACACTATGCGGACAGAATGGATATATTATGAGTGCTTACTGCGGTGGTGCACAGATATAGGCTTACCTTAACCAGTGTAGTTTGTAGGTTTAACGCCTTCCCTTTAAATATTTGTTTTAATTAGCCAAAATTGGTCACACTCACAGACACATCTTGGAGGGAAAGTTACAAATTAGGAGGTCAGATAATTCTTTACTTCCACTTAGTGACCTTTTAAATCAGAGACTCTATATAAACATCAACTGGCTTCAAATGGCAAATATACCCAGATTGAATAAGTTATGGATATAACATTACTTGAATAGTACTGTCTTCTGTGATATGACGTCGTGTAATTATGTAAAGAATGCGATGCCTTCGTGTTCAGTCGATCCTGAAGATGGAAGCAGCAAGTGCTTCCGAAACGTCAGTTGCTACCACTCTACACGGCGTAACATTCCACAAGTCACCTCCGAAAGAACCTCAAATCCCGCTAATAATTATTTTCTTGTAAATGTACACGAGAAGTCCGTAACTTTGATCCAGGAATTAAGTTTCCTCTTTAGAGATATTTCACATCAACGAGGACAGAAACGTTTGAAAGCGGAAGAGAACGCGCTCTGTAATCTCATTTGCTTTATGTGTGTCCACGACTCGGTTTTTTTCCCTCCGTCCATTTCATTCGCGACCGTCCGCCCTGGCCCACGTCTGAGGTTACTTCAGTAATTCCACAGTAAACAACCCTTGGACGTGCCTGCTTCGTCACGGCTTCGTGGATTGTTAGACGTTTAGTCGAGCGAATCAAACAGAGTCTTAGCTGTGGAACGAATTACATCGTCCGTCCACAAGGGACGTTATGTCATGAATATAGGCCTACGAACATTTAGCTTATGTTTGTTCTAGACCTAGAAAGTTAGCTCAGCGTGATGCCGGATGTAGTCAACGACCCGTTTAACTAACTTATTCCATGGTGTAGTATCCTGCTTCAGAAGGTGACAGTCTCCTGGTATGTGATGCAGTTTGGTCTGGTAAAAATTTAAGAACCTATACATGTATACATTTAAATTTGTACCATACTACACAACATCACGTCCCAGAAGACTGTATTTTTCGCAGTCACTACCGCGAGAACGTCAAAATCTGCAAAATAATAACCTACTTGCTCATGTTGTCAAGAAGTTCGCCGCCTTTTTGGGACCCGAAGGTCCATTAACGTGAAATGGGACGGGAGGATAATATTTAAATGGATCTTACACAAGTGTGATGGTAGTTTGTGTACTGAATTTATTTGGTAGGCTGTAGGGTTAAGTTGCGAGCTGTTGTGAACACAGTAATGAACCTTCGGTTTTAAAGGAATATTGTAATTAACCGAACAACTGTTAGCTTGCCAATAAGGACTCTGGCCCTTATGGTTACCTTTACGTTTTGCACCAAGTCGGGACCGTCCCGATATTCAATCGATTGCTGTAGATTATATTTAAAACGTTTATAACAAGCCGTCTACTGAGAGTTAAAGAATCTCTGTCACAACGTTGTATGCAATAGAAACGTGAAAACAATAGTAAATCTACTGTGAGCCGAGTGTTTATAGCCTTGTGAACAGATAATGTTATTGTATGCTATGATAAAGTGAATGAGGTGGATGTAAATTTAAAGCCGGTAAGAGTAAGTGTAGTTTATGTGACGTACTTGGTCGTTGTCAAATTAGAATATTAGTAGTAGCAGAAATGGTGGTTGTGGTGGAAACAAAAATCTCACAAAAAGAACAATCAAAACAACAATAACAACAACAAAAGTAACAGTTACAACAACAATAACAACAAACACAAAAACAGTAGTAACAACAACATAAATGACAACAACCACAAAACAACAAGAACAACAACAAAAGCAACAGTTACAACAATAACAACAACAAACACAAAAACAGTAGTAACAACAACATAAATGACAACAACCACAAAACAACAATAACAACAACAAGAACAACAGTTACAACAACAATTACAACAAACACAAAAACAGTAGTAACAACAACATAAATGACAACCACAAAACAACAATAACAACAACAAAAGCAACAGTTACAACAATAACAACAAACACAAAAACAGTAGTAAAAACAACATAAATGACTACAACCACAAAACAACGATAACAACAACAAAAGTAACAGTTACAACAATAACAACAAACACAAAAACAGTAGTAACAACAACAAAAATGACAACAACCACAAAAGAACAATAACAACCACCACCACAAAAACAACAGCAACAACAAACTTAATATGGCACATATTTGCACAATTCTGTTCTGTATTGAATTTAGAGCCTTCATTGAATTTGTGGTAACAAATATTTTTTTCCTAACGGGGTGACGCACTCAGAAAGCATGTGAGCACAATTTGAACACTGACGGCACAGCCTTCGTAATAAGTGAGCGGTGATTCGGAACAGGGTTATAGCACATTTGGAATTCATGGCTAGGACTGTGTGCTGTGGCAGACTTTATTCCGCTTATTTCCTTTTGGCAACGCATTTTACACGCCACTTTCAACAATAACCTACCTTTTAGCAATTGTCACCCTAGCCATTCGTAATACAGTTTTCTTGTAATTTTAAAATAACATGTGAAATTTAAATGAGAAGCCAGGGTTTAGCATAATTAATTTTTTGAAGCACTTAGTTAACATAAATAAATGTCTGCTTACAAATTTCCTTCCTTCCTCACATTAAACACACTGCCTTCCATTATAATGATTGTCGAATTAACAATTACTGGAGTAAGGATCGCTGTTTTTCTGACACTCTGATGCATCTTGTCACAGTTTGTATGTTTCAAGTGGTAAAGCACGCGGTACATATAGTCACCACTCTGCTGTGTAGGATTTAGTTTAATTAAATGTGTTTTTCGGGTAAAAAAAGGAAATGCTGAACTGAGGTCGAGGCGCCTGTGTAACAATTCCCAGCCGTCAACATCTGCCCTTACAGTGTGTGCCGTATCTCAAAATGTCACAGGTTTCCGTTTCCGCCAAGCTGACATTTCGATCTCTGCGCGCCACACTTTTCGTAATGTCGATACTGAGCGTCTCCCATCACGTACGGAGGGGAATCAACGCGCGGCTGTACTTACTCGAGTCGTTACAATCACATGAAATGTACGGAAGTCTGTAATCGGTATTTGTTCTTATGTGTTACGTGTTAAGAAAACGAAAATCGCTGTCGAATAGGTAGCGCTTCTGTCTCATATTTCGGGTCCCGGGTTAAAATCTCGGCCCGGAAACCAGCGCCCTGGTGCTGGAAAGAGGAGGTATGTGAGTTTGTATACGGCTGTATATGTTTTTGTTCAGAATCCTGCGTGTAATCTCCGAACGGTTAGTAATATGCGAGATTATTCAGGATAAGTTGAAACTAGATTTATTGCGGAATTGTGTTATTAATTAACAACCGATTGGATATAATGGTAATTGTGGTAAAGCCGATCCCAGTGGCCGCGCGGTCTAAGGCTTGGGTCTGCGGCCTCTCGCTTGCTGGGATTATGGGTTCGAATCCCGCCCGGGGGCATGGATATCTGTCTCTTGTGAGTGTTGTGTGTTGTCAGGTAGAGGTCTCTGCTACGAGCTGGTCCCTCGTCCAGAGGAGTCCTACCGAGTGTGGTGTGTCTAAGTGTGATGGCGAAGTCTCGAAAATGAGGAGGCCCAGGCCCACTAGGGGCTGTCGAGCCATTGAAAAAAAAATTGTAACGAAGTCTTACTTCATATATTAAATTATCTGGAGGGATTCTGATTCCACCACATCACTAGTACTTCAAGTCTAATTTTAACTCTAATTCCTCACTTCGAATCGAAGTTATATTAATATCACACCATCTTATATACGTGTATTCACTATCAGTTGTGTCCTAAAATGTCAAAATGTTCTATCAACTAACCAGCTAACTAATTAGCTAACGTAATGAGCGGAGACGTTCTTGGTAAACTGAAGTAGTTCATTAGCTAGTCAAGAAACTTACCGCGTTTTATGAAATTCCAACTTTCATTACTGTGATCGTAAGAGCACGATATTTGTTCGTGCCTGAGCCAGATAAATTCAACAAACACCGTTACGCCCATTACTTTATCATCAATTGTAATTTTACACTTCCTGGGTCTCATAGATAGTCGTATATCTTCAGAATTTCCCACCAAAAGCCTGTGTACATTTCTGATCTCTCCTTTCATGCCACATGCCCCTCCCATGTCATCCTTCTTTCTTTCCTTACCCTAACAATATTCGGCGAGGAGTAAAAATCATGAATTTGTTCTTATGCAGTTCTCTTCAGCCCTTATACGTCATCCCTAGGCTACCTGCTGGAACACCGAGGAATCGGGGTTCGATTCCCTGCAGACGAAAGAGATTATTCTCTTTGCCAAATCATTCGTACTGGCTTTGGGGCAGCCCCTCGACAATGTATGCCGCGGGGTCCTGTGCGCGGGTGCAAAGCGATCGGGTATTGAAATTGACCACTCGCCTGCATCTAGTGCCAAGGTTAAGAATGCTTGGAGCTATACCTCCCCTTCCGCATACGTGTTCATGAAGTGCACAGAGAAACTTTCCCTTTACCTTCATATTAATTCAGTACATTCTAAATAGATGTCGGTGGAGTTATAGAAACTTGAAATTAAATTGTGAAAGCTGCAGCACGTAACATAGGGAAGCAAGACTGCTGCTGGATGCACCGGAAGCTGCAGCACGTAACATAGGGAAGCAAGACTGCTGCTGGATGCACCAGGAAGCTGCAGCACGTAACATAGGGAAGCAAGACTGCTGCTGGATGCACCAGGAAGCTGCAGCACGTAACATAGGGAAGCAAGACTGCTGCTGGATGCACCAGGAAGCTGCAGCACGTAACATGGGAAGCAAGACTGCTGCTGGATGCACCGGAAGCTGCAGCACGTAACATAGGGAAGCAAGACTGCTGCTGGATGCACCAGGAAGCTGCAGCACGTAACATAGGGAAGCAAGCTGCTGCTGGATGCACCAGGAAGCTGCAGCACGTAACATAGGGAAGTAAGACTGCTGCTGATGCACCAGGAAGCTGCAGCACGTAACATAGGGAACAAGGCTGCTGCTGGATGCACCAGGAAGCTGCAGCACGTAACATAGGGAAGCAAGACTGCTGCTGGATGCACCAGGAAGCTGCAGACATCCAGTGGATTCGTATCTACGATGTACATTTTGAGGAAATTACATTTTCATTAAAATTTAGAACTGAAATCTTCGGAATATCGACTAGTGTATGATCCAATTACACTCTCCGAGTGCGCTAATGGACATTATAATTAGACGGAGAGCCAGTTTGTATTTAATATTCCTGGAATCACAGCAGAAACTGAAACAGAAACACGTCAACTCTTAATGCGTATATTACGGCCTATTGCTGCTTATCTGCACATGTTTATGGGCTCCATGGAGCACAGTCGCGTTTCAGTAGATTGTAGTTCCTCAACTCAATTGCCCATATATTGTGAAACCTAAGGCTTCATTATAGTGTTAATAAAAGCCCTCAACTAGACCTCATCCTGAGACAAATAAATATAATCTAATCTACACACACACACACGCACACACACACCATTTATTTTAAGACTCATTTTAGGCGCGTTTGCAAAACACTGTTGTGAAAAGTAAGTCCTAACCTCGTCATGATTTTCTACACCGAAGAACTCGGTTCCTACTGGACTGATTTTTGTGAAATATCATACTGGAAATTTTTAGTAAGATTTGTTGTTACGTTCCGATTTTCGTTACAATTGGACAAAAATAGCAGAAACTTCAAATGTACACCTCCTTTCCATCTATAGTAATATCTCGCCGCGATTTGTTTTTGTGTTTAAGACAGACTGTGTTGTTTGTGAGGTACGAGCTGTGATCGCAGAAAAGGTTGGCGATCTCAATATAAAAAGAGCATGAACGATATCTCTTGGTTTCCGGTATGTATTATATAGTTGGTTGTAAATTCGTTCCTAAGATGCAGAGAAAATTGAAGCGTTGTACAAAACGTGGAAAGGCACACTTGAAATTCTCGCATCGTCTGTGTTTTGTTTAATAATCACTAACTGATCACCAACTAGGAACAACAACAAGCGAAGGCGCCAAATGTGCTACGTTCTGCTGATATTTTCTAACTTATTAATATTATACTAACATCTACTTTTAGTTCTTTCAAATGTTTTTATTCAAATTTTGTGACTAGAAATGTGTATACATCTCTCATCTCTCCCATGCATGCTATGACTCACCCAAACCATTATTATTCATAGACTAACTTAATGATCTGTACTCATCACCAAATATTATTCGGGTGATTAAATCAAGAAGAATGAGGTGGGCGGGGCATGTAGCACGTATAGGTGAGGGTAGAGTTGCATACAGGATTTTGGTGGGGAGACCTGAGGGAAGGAGACCACTTGGAAGACCCAGGCATAGATGGGAGGATAATAATAAAATGAATCTTCAAGAAGTGGGATGGGAGGGCATGGACTGAATTGATATGGTCAGGATAGGGACAGGTGACGGGCTGTTGTGAATACGGTAATGAACCTTCGGGTTCCATAAAACGCGGGGAATTTCTTGACTAGCTGAGGACCTGTTAGTTTCTCAAGTAGAACTATGCTCCGTGAAGTTAATTAGTTAGTTAGGCTAATATGTGGTAAAAAGTACGAATGTGAAGCTCATCATTATGCATTTCCTCAAATCCCACATCACTTTCATTCTTCGTCTCCTCCATATGGCTTACTATATGGACCGCTGATTTTTACTGGAATGCAACGCCCAGTATTCCGATAGAAATTTACCAGAGTTTTGGAAGAACTTCCTCGCTTACTGGCGATTCGTTCCTCCAAACATTCGGTGAATTTATAGCAGACTGCACAGTGCCACATGTCAGAGATCGATAAACTTCGTAGTTACCACAATGAGAACCTTAAATCTCATTTCTGTTTTAACATTAAAAAGCTAGGAAATCTAAGCAGGTGTTAAAAGTGTTGGAGGTTTCTTTCTGTCACTACCTCTGTAAGTCTTCTCCTTATGTTAGCAATAGTCTGCTCTGCTGTGTTGGACGGATTTAGAGTCGATCATGCTCGATTGTTACGTTTAGTTCGGAAACTGTTTCTTCGGCTTCAGCTTCTACTTTACAGAGGATACAGGCTGTCCCTTTTTTTAATTTTAGATCGTCAGCTGTTTCTTCGACATCAGCTCGTACCTAACAGAGAACACACTATTATCAAGACCAGTGACATACATTTTCTTAGGTCTTCATTTTAACCAAACTTGAACTTTGTAGACAGTGTGAAAACGTCAGTAACAAATTGATTTTTGCAATGAATTTGTATATATATATTTTTAAAATGAACTTCTGTCTTAATGTGTTTTGTCCAAATGTTCTTATCTGCAACATATAATCTAGAGTAATTTGAACCCTAAAATTGCATGGCTACTCAGAATTAACTGCAAAATATTCAAGCTTTGTATCGACTCTCTGAAGGTGGTGGCGTGTCTAACGAGATGAGTAATGGAAGGTCGCTCATCAAATTTGCACGTTGTTGAATTCAGTGTTGGTTCTGCTTGCATACTATCTAGCAGGCATTACAGCTCCCCGAACCTTTAATATGAGCAGCCAAGACTAATGGCAAATATCATCAGCATTAGAACTGCGAGCCCCACAGAATAGGCTGCCATCATTAACCCAGTTGTGCGAGTTCTTCCACCTCGACGCGCCAACCGCAGTCTCCTACTGACTCGTCTGTATAGATGACATTTCCAAGACACTAATTACACAAGTTGTGTCTTACGAATGGCTAGAGAGAAAAATATACGTATTATGTTCTGAATCACTTTGTGTTCTTCAGTGTCTATTCTATGGCATTATTGTATGTGCCATGCTTCACTCTTTCAGCCACCAGGAAAACATAAGTAAACCATAGCCAAGAGGGCCATAATATGTGAAGGAGGCATTAAAGTTGTCGGTTGTGGCCGATTTTAAGTTCTTATTTTGCTGTTCATTTAAAAACTGGAAAAGACTCGCAAAAATTCTACCGAAATAAATCCAAACATGGACGTGTATTACGTATGAAATACGACGGTGAGTATGTAGATCGCGTTTTCTGTATTGTGACTCCATGCACTTTGGTTGACCCTGAAAATTGAGACAATACATTCCACCAAAACGTTAGTACGTACCAAACTACGCGGGGTCTTGTCACGCAAGACCGTAATCGAATGAGGTACTATCCCATTGCACACCGTCAGTGGACCTTGCGGTCACGTACATTTGTTTCGAAGCGGATCCGAAAAGTCTACATTAGAAATTAAATTTTAGAACGACCCGTAAGCGAGCAGGTTGGCTCAAGTGGTAACCCTTCTGATTTGTAATAGGGAGGTGCACATTTTCATTCTCGGTCGGGCACACACATGCTGTCCTGACTGGGGATTTTCATTGTTTTCTTCATATTTCATAAAATTAGGCCACTGCAATTTCCTGTACAATCCTATCCAGTTCATTCTTGTTTTATAATCCAACCATTCAGAATATGCATTCTGAGCTACAAACAGCGTCATTAAATAGCCCACACGTAAATAAATAGTAGTTCATGATGCCAACATTTTATATGTTGTCACTGGGTAAAAATAAAACGAAGAAGGGTAATATGGGCTTGGCATGTAGCAAGAATTGGATAGACTAGGAATGCTTGTGTAATTTTTGAGTCTATATAGAAACCCTGCTACACTTTAGTAGTGCCTGCAGACTACAGCATTGGCTTCTCCACAAGGTTTCTGCTCAATGAAGACAGTTCGTTTCTTACAAGCTCAAGGCGTAAATAGGGAATAATACTAAAGTGGCTCATAAAGGGACACTGTGTACGTGTGTGGAAAAGACTGGTCGGACTCAGGATAGGGAGCCGTGGCCGGTTTTTATGGTTACGATAATGCGACGTCCGTTTCTGTGAAAGGCATGGAATTTCTTGACTGGCTAAGCAACTGTCAGCTCCTCCAGACAAATATATAGTTTCTTGTATAGTACGGCGATCGTATAAGCGTGCATATTTCCATATTTGTTAGAATTCAGCTTTCCTACATGTTTCGGCTATGTTAAGCCATCCTCCGAATGTGCATGTTCGTAACTATATACAAGATAGGCACTGTACGTATAACGTAACATTGTGGTGCGGTCGCCTAATGTTTATACCTCCTCGGCTATCCTAACAGCCTTATACCCATTTCACTTGTAGAGAGCGTTTTATGGCGATTTAGTGTCGCCGGCAACAATGAAACGTCCTTGGGGGGTTTCACGTAAATTACCCAATACTTTTGCCCAATTGTAAACAAATTTGACATTTCTCAACAGATTTTTGTAAAAGTTCCCAATATAAAATTTGAGCCGTGCTGATACATTCGGACAGACAGACGAACGGACTTATCGAAGGTAATAGGCGCTTTTCGCGACTGTGCGAATGCGCCTAAAAAGAGAAACGTGTGACTCTTAAGATTATACGTAATATAATACAGTGAAAAGTAACAGACACGGAAGGGGCAGATTCCCCCCCCCCCCCCCCACGTTGCATGCACGTTCTGTTTCACACAGGTACTTGAAGTTTGGATAATTGGCACTGTAAAAGTTTTCGGCCAAATCGAGGTTTCCTTTATGCCCACTTTCCGTTTAAGACAGGTTTCGCTGTATTACTGGATACAGCCCGAGGATGGCTGAACTAGCCAAAACATGTAGCTGAATGTGAATTTTAATAAATAAATGTTGTGTAAGACTGTTAATTACTGGTGGCTATATATCAGTGGACACGGAATATCGTATGGAAGAAAATTACTTTTCGCGTATAAACAGCCGCTTTGTATTCTGCCTTTTCCGACGTCCTTATATAGGCTGTATCGATGCGTCTTGAAGCTACTGTATTTTCTGTTGACGTTTACGTGTGCAGAAACTTGACGTGCTGTGGTTTGTAAGTAGATGACTGTGGTGCGTCTGTACGATCTAGCAGGTAGCTGTTTTCGAATCCGAGCGAGGCCGTCTTAACCTGATTGCTCATCCCACCAGGCATATGGCTGCCACTTATTAAGGTCAGACCACACACATATCTGTGTATTTCGGCTTATTTTTTTTTTTTAGTTTGTATAACTCTGGGTCATTATATCCTGGGATGTGACGCCGTGTATTTTGGCAGATACACGGGGCAGATACACATTCGAGAAGACCGTATTCTTGATATTTACATCCGTGACAAGTTGAAATCTTGCTTAACTCTGGCTTCCAAATTGTTGCAAGAGCTTGATAATGAAATTAGTATTCAGATATTTTTTCTTTTCCAAGTAGTTATGCACAACTCATAATACGAGGTCAAATGGGCTACATGTTTCGGCTTCAATAAGCCATCATCAGGCCTGTAACTAGAACATTAAATAGAAAAATTAAAACTGAAAGCAGGTGTGAGAGAACAAAGACCTTTACAACGTAATGGTACAATTATATATTATCCAAAAAGTTAATGAATTATTACAGATGAAGCCGTGACAATAAAATAAGGATAAAAATAGTGTCTATGGGGTACAGTGGGTGTTTTATGTATGTGTGGGCAGAGTAAAAATAGAAGTAATAAATAATGTATTTTAAGGTAAAGTATGTAGGCATATATAGATGTAGTGTAAAAACATTACGTAAGCGGGTCGTGGCAACGACGTGAAAAAATGTACATAAGTAACAAATTATGCTTTTTGAAGCTGATGTTAAGGTATGAAGTTTTCGCTCCTTATATACATTATTTTACTTCCACTTTTATCCTGCCTACACATACATAAAACACTCTTTGTACCCATATTTTATGTCAAAGCTTTGTGTGTAATAATTCCTTTACTTTTTGTATACATTTATGATTGTATTACTACATTGTAGAGGTCTGAGATCTCACACCTGCTTGCAGTGCTTTTAATTCTTTTAATGCTCTAGTTACAGGCCTGATGATGGCTTATTCAAGCCGAAACATGTAGCCTCTTTTACCAAAGAAATATGTGTGTAAATTGATAATACAATGGGGATATCTCACGTTAATATAAAACGAGTATGGTCGCTTTGTTCTGCTGGGTAACTCAGTGAAAGCAGACTGTAAAACTGCAACAATGAGAAATGTGTGCCATACGTGGCGTGGTACGTGTGCTTCCTGAACGGACGATTTACAATTTGCTAAGTGTAAACTCTATTACTGCCGATCCCAATGGCCGTGCGGTCTAAGGCGTGGGTCTACGGCCGCTCGCTTACTAGGATCGTGGCTTCGAATCCACCGGGAGCATGGATGTCTGTCTCTTGTGAGTGTTGTGTGTTGTCAGGTAGAGGTCTCTGTGACGGCTGGTCCCTCGTCCAGAGGAGTCCTACCGACTGTGGTGTGTCTATCAGTGTGATCGTGAAGCGTCGTACAATGACGAGGCCCAGGCCCCCTAAGGGCTGTCAAGCCATAGGGAAAAAAAACTTTATTACTGCGATAGACGTTCGAAATTAACAGGCCGAAGGTGTCTGAGAGCAGGGTGCTGTGAAGAGCAGTTGAACCTGAGAGGGAGGAAGCAGCAGCAGGATGCATTTTGAGGGGCTTAACAATGTTGATTTGTCTCCAAATGATACGTGATGCGTGATACAGTGGCAGAGGAAAAACTGAAAGGACAGTGGATGTAGAGAGACCAATGGTGACTGGATATCGGAAGGAGTAGTGACTTCAAATACAACTTTAATTACGTAAATAGGCTTATATTGTATCTTACCGGGTCACACAACCTAATCTAACCTAAACTAACCTAACCTAAACTAACCTAAACTAACCTAACCTAACCTAAACTAACCTAACCTAACCTAACCTAACCTAAATGTGTGATGGCTGGGGTATGTTGACGTAGGCCGGTCTGGACGATTTGGAGAAGAGAAAAACCTTTTGGTCATCTTTTCGCCGCGGCCGCTTTACCCCCAGAAAACGTACCCCGGCATACATAAATAGGAGATGGGGGGGGGGGGGGCAGCCGGTCTGGACGATTTGAAAAAGAGAAACATCTCTTGTCCTGCCAGGTACTGAATGACGGTTCCTCGGTCTTCCAGCCCGTAACATAGGAAGGATATTAGAGGAGGCTGGACAGAAATGCATAATGAGGAGTTTCATTAATTGTACTTCTTGCTAAGTATTGGTAGGACGATGAAATAAAGAATGATGATAGGCAGGGCATGTAGCACGTTGAAATTTCCAAAGGAAAATTGGACAAGTTCCAACTGTAGCTGCAGTTTCTAGAGATACATTATAGCCCTAGAGTGATTATATACTACACCACAATTTAAGTGAACCTTTTAAACACAGCTTGAAAGAATAAACACTTCTGATACAATTTTTATAGGAAAACGTGGACGTCACAGTACGTAGGTACACGACAAATTGTTTTCGAAAATCAATACAGCCTGTTTTAGGTACACGTAATTATAAGAATTACCTTCTACATGGGGTTACAATAACGACAGAATGTAAACTCATAAGTTATGTAATATATATTATTTTGTGTAATTATACACTAGGTATGAGATTAGGAATTTTAAAGAAATAATAATATAGAAAACTAAATTTTATCTGTGCACTTTAATATATGTATTATTGAAAAGATTGTTAGTTGAAATTATATTATTATTATTTTTATCGTTATAATCATCACACTATCATCTTAACTAACTAACTAACTCCATGTAGCACAGTCCTTCTTGAGAAGCTAACAGTTCGTCAGCTAGTCAAGAAATTCCCCGCGTTTTATGGAACCCGAAGGTTCGTTACCGCACTCACAAGAGCCCGCCACCTGTCCCTATCCTGACACTATCATCTTATGAATATGAAAACATGACTTCTATGTGAGAGAGAAATCGACCGTGTTGCCATACCCGTGGGTTATATGAGTATTTTCGGAGGCCGAATGGCCGCGTGTTTACTGAACCGGTCGGATTCTGTAAACCAGAAGATAATATGATATTCATTCCGCACGGTAGTCACAGCTGTCAGAGATATATGCAAGCTCTTGTGTGAAGGTTTAGCTACTGTGATACTGACAAGAAGAAGAAGAACCATTTCGTCTGCGAAAATTTGTACTGTCGATGATAATGATAAATACGATGTCGATAATCGTTGTTGTTGCTGCTGTTGTTATTGTTGATGAAACAGAAAGCACATAGCTTTACTTTGAAACAGAGAAATTCCATCAATATATATATATATATATATATATATACAGGGCATACACAAATTAATGGTGCGGTATCAATTGAATAAACCATATAAACCGCACCATTCTTTTGTGTATACCCTGTATATATATTTATTACAATGCAAGATTTATTACAAGCTAAACTTTACGTTATATTGACCGTGCATTCTATAGCAATTGGAAGTTATTTATTTATCATACCAACTTATGCACAATTTTACAATATTATTACTTCACTCCTATTTTAACATTTTAGTGATATTTCAATACACATATAGTGTATGAGCTCAATCAGGACTCAAAAACAATAGACTAATATTTTAACGTTCAACATTTTACTCATATGGATGTAACATTTTATACAATCGATGTATAGTCTGTGCTTTTAACACTGTGACCGCCCTGAGGATGGCATTCTCAATGCCAAAATACGTATAGGGGTGAAGTAATAATATTGTAAAATTGTGCATCAGTTGGTATGATAAATAAATTACTTCTTATTACAAGCTTGTAGGATACTGACGTGAGTCTGAAGATTTCTTTCTTCTGGGATGTAATGCTGTGTAGTCTGGTAGCTAGTTAATGTTTCGCAGAAACCTCTAGCTTCAGGTAGAAAATGGATGTATGAGGTTCCTCCGAAACGTTGGTAATAAGGTACCAAACTACACGTCGTCAGGTCCCAGCAGGCAGGATTCTTCGCAGACACCGCCTTTAAACCCACAAATATGAACAACCTTGTCATCTGTCAAGTTACAGCCTTCTGATTGGCACATCGCATTAGTGCCTATATTCCATATGTTCCTTCATACCGTGTCACCTGTACAAAGCGTCTCTGTATGCCTTAGTGCGATAAGAAATGTCTCCATTTTCAGACTGGCACAAATCCTTTGCGTCTTTCACGCCAGTTTTCTATTAGAATCTTTTGTGTGCACGTGCATGCGTGTAGTACGCTTCCCAGTACAAGCATACGTGTCTTTCGTCGACGACAACCTTATAAATTTCTTGTCATACCAATGACAGCGTCTATATAATTTGTCAAGCTTTTAATGAGTGAGTGAAGAATAGTGACACGTTTTGTACCACGTGGGGCGTTCTGAAGATTGTCAACGTTGGGTATAAACGTGAACGTGTTCTCATGATGGAACACATGAAGATATAAGCATGAAATCTATCTTAGTAATTAACTTATATGAAAATTTGGTTACAGCCATACATAAAACAACACACTGCTCCTCCATTACAAAGATAAATCGCCTATGCTGTTTAGGTCAATTAATCGTTGTTTATTCTTAGAATGGCATGAAACAAACATACGTTGGTGAATTGTAGAGGCCCTTAATGTCAAATTGGTTGGTACACACGACTGGCACTGTGCTTTAATAAGGTAAAATATATTTTCACTTTGTAATTACCTAAATCCCTTTGCAGTTTCATAGCACAATTAAAGCAATGAAAAAACGACACTTTTCTTTTTATAAAATGTCTATCGCATAAGTTACACTGTCGATACTGAAATTATTTTTAAAGGCATGAATATTTTCGGCACGAGAAATTTAAATAATTCTGTGTGTGTATTAAAATTAGCATGCATCACAGTACTACTGTCATGCACATCTACATTTTTTATCGGTAGAAGATGTGAAAGTAAAAACGACGGAGATTCTCAAGAGTCTGAGAGAAAATGACATGCAGAATTGCTTTGAACGTTGGCAGCATCGTATGCAGCTGTGTGTTAACTCAGAAGGGAACTACTTTGAAGGCGATCGTAGTTAATTTGCTGAATTTGTCAAACAGAAATAGTTACAGACACAGTCTCGTTTTTTTTTGTGTCAGACCTTGTATGTCAATTCATGCACCATTTTTCTCTCTGCCACATATCATGCCCTATACCTGTTCGTCTCTCTCACGCCCTGGCTTCATATTTCTTTAAAGAAACTCTTATTATCCTCTTGGGACGTAGGTCCTGAGGGCCATGGGCATTAGTGTTACTAGAGCCTGCAACGTGACGCCGTGCAATTTGTAGATTTATTCCTCTGAAACATTATTATTTGCCAATAAGATTGCACGCAGTCACATTCCAGAACACCATAATCGCACTCCTTTGTTCATTTGACAACTCTGTCATTAACTCCGACTGGATAGCGTCGAATAACGGGGAAAATTAATGCAAACTCAGTTTTGAAGGCTACAAAAGGGAACTGTCGTGACGTAAATAGAAGTATGACCGGAATTTTTCTGGGGAGCTGAGTAATATAATGAAATCCCTGAGTCAGACTGCCCTGTTTCCAGGCTGAGGCTCCGTCCTGTGTATATTGTGTGTAATATAAGAATTCTTCGGCGGATGTCTGAAATTGCGATAAAAATGCTTACAATTTGGTCGTTTATTACAGGCTATAATACTTTATGGTTCATGACATGGCTATAATGTTATGCTCATTTCTTGAAAATTTATGTAGACTGCATATGGAGCGGGCCATCAGTTCTGCACCATAGAAGTGAGTGGAATCGCAATTTATTGACAAAGTGACCACCATCAACACGTAAAGACCTGCGAATTCTGTCAATGGACGAGTCTTGAATGCTTTGAAGAGTTTCTTTTGTACTTTTGGTAATTATTCTGCCGTTATTCCGCTCTGGGACAAAGAAATAATAGAAGTCGGCATCAGCGTAATTTAATGGTCATCACTTTTGTACTAATTTAAATGTTGAAAATACCTGAAAATCAAGACTACATATGGAAAGAGGCTGAGAGTAGGATATGCAACACAAGACACAAATACGGGCGATGTAGAACATTTCTAATACATCTATTATATGATTTTCTTCCAGGGTTTTAGCTTCCCGCCGGAAGCAGGCTACCCTCTGGACCCAGACGTGGGGCCCAGGTACTTCATGATGGAGACACATTACAATAACCCGACACAAGACGCGATATCACAGACAGTTCCGGTATACGTGTTTACTACACGGCGTCACTACGACGTCACGATGCCGGGGTGCTGTCTGTAGGGCTGGATCCTAACTGGCGTCACATCATTCCTCCGGGACAGCCGGAAGTCGTGTCAGAGGGACACTGCATCTCGGCATGCACACAGCAAGCCCTGCCTCCGCGGGGAATAGACATATTTGGGGTCGCCTTGCACACGCATCTCATAGGTAAGCCGAATTGTTACGTCAAAATGGTATGTCGTCTACTGTCTAGGGATGTCTTCACGCTGACAGAGTTGCTTCATTTTATTGTCTGTGGAATACACACAATAAGAGGAAACGTCCGTAGAAAATTCCATGTGAGGAACAGCGTACTGTATTTTGGAATGTGACGCCGTGCAGTGTTACAGAAATGTACCAAGGTTTCAGAAGGGCCAGTTATTTCAGTCTTCACGGTGGAGGTAGCAGGTTCCTTCAAAGCAGTATTAAGTATCTACCACATGACATAATATCACTCCCAAGAAGGTAGTGTCTTCATCGTCACCGCCCTGATAACTGTAAACCTCAATTACAAGTTGAGGCGGTAAATATTAAGCTTATTTATATTTTTTGGGGGTGGGGGATGTAGTGACATATAGTTCGGTATCAGACAGTCGACGAGGGGTTTTCCTCCAGCTTACGCGTTTGACAAGGGACTAAATACTCCATAACAGTAGCAGGCCTATGTAAAGTAATGTTACACATCACCGAAGCCATCTTGTGTTAGCGTTGAACGCCATCTTGTTGTAACACAGCAGAAACGATGAAGCAGAATCTACAACGGAAATAATTTTATTGTTTCAGGCCGAAAAGTTCGGCTTCGACAAATTCGAGATGGCGTGGAACAGCCTCCCATCACGTCTGACAACAATTACGACTTCAGTTACCAGGAATACCGCCGGCTACAAAATCCAGTCAAAGTTTACCCGGTAAGTGCATTTATTTGTTTCTTATATGGTGGTAACAAGACAGCTGAGTTTTGAAACCTTAATTCCCTTACGCACCTCCTCCTGTGTTGTCCGTCTTATGAACACTTAAACTTAGCTTCACAGTTTATTACATACGAGGTTTAGCACATTGCCGTTTTATTTATTGACTTACCTTATATGATCACATAACTCTTGCGTGATTTCAGGCTTTCGCCACGGTGTAAATGAGGTCTTCGCTCTTCTGGGATGTTACGCAGCGTTGGTAGTTGGTTACCGACGTTTCGGTACAGCCTATCGATCCCATCTTCAAGGGTCAAGCAGTCCAAGATTGCTGGACCGACAGGCTGTCCCGAAATATCGGTAACAGACTACCAATCAACGCTGCGTAACATACCAGAAGAGCGAAGACCTTACTTAGCTCTCTTATTTTGTTCGTCTTGTGGTCCAAAAATACAGAAAAGTAAACGCATTGGAAACTGAATCTGCTTCAGTCCATGTATAAATATATGGGGAGGCACTTAACTGAGTTGGGGCATTTAGACCGAGGGATTGATGGCGAATTGATTGAATGGGGGCAGCGCAGTCTAACGGGCTCAAGTGGGATGATGGCTACACGCATTTTTATCTGAGGACGGTAACGTTCATTTGCGAAAGGTTTTTAAATCTTAAGGTGCTTCAACCCCATAGCGTATGCAATATAGCCTGATCAGAAGTATTACGTACACAGTCTAAACACAACTGTTATTTATCAGATATAACAAGCTACATGTTTCGGCTAATATATAACCACCATCAGGCTGATCGCGAAAATAAGAATAAAAAAAATGTTCAACTCAAACTTCCCATGCAGCTGTGAACATTTTCTTTTAATTTTATCTTCTCAATGAGCCTGATGGTGGCTATATGTTAGCCGAAACATGTAGCAGATGATATCTGATGAATATAAGTTGTGTTTAGACTATGCATATTATACTTCTGGTTATCCCGAAACGTTTGTTTGCTTTTTTGTATTTGTATAATTTTGGAACATTGGAAGATAGAAAAGTATCAAAAATGGACATTCACCGTGCCTGTCCGTATTTAAATATAGACCCATAAAATGCTTTTCTTTTCCTAGTTTACTTTACGATCTGTCAGTACTTCACACTGTATGGCGCCGAACGGTCTTACGATTGGCGAGTGACGAATTTGAAAGGATCTGAAAAAAGCAGTCGTGGTCTTATGGAGGTACTGTTCCGGAATTTGGCCGGAGGGACTGAGGAAAAACAAGAACAACTTCAGTATGGCCGGTGTTCCGGCCGACATTCAAAGCGGAAACATCACAAATACAAGATATATTCATTAAACACCAACTAATGCACATAAAATTTATTCACAACAGTTTATTCTTAAAATTCCCCTGTATGTATTTCGGTGGTTTAAACCACCATCTTCAGGGGGTTCGCAGAGATTATTTAGCATAGACCATACAGTTATTACGTATGTGGTTACATCCGTATATGTAGAATATGAGTGGTCTATTATTGTCCACTTCGTACAGTATTGTAAAATAAGTTATTATACAATTGTGCTAAATAATCTCTGCGACCCCCTGAAGATGGTGGTTTAAACCACCGAGATGCGTATAGGGGAATTTTAAGAATAAACTATTGTGAATAAAGTTTATGTGCATTAGTTGGTGTTTATTGAACATATCTTAATTGAAAAGATGCACGGTAAATACAATGTTAAAATCACAAATACAAGTTTAGAGCTTTGCCGCTACACCAATCTGCTTGAGGGGTCTGTCGTATCGATAAACAAACGACTAGCGTCATCCGATGGTATTTGGTAGATTTTGGAGAAACGTGCTGCGTCCCTTTGCATGTATTAATATCTTTGTTATTAAAGTGAATAGAGGATTGAATAATTATTATTACTGCGACAATCAGGATATGAAGTTTATTCGCACGACCAGAAGTGATGATGTTCTAATAGCCGTACAAATTAGCTCTGTGTGACAATTACACATCTGACATACCTCAGGGTGCTTTTAAACTTGTCATGCTGAGCCTTTGTCCGTATATAGCAAATGTATCGCATTTACAGCTGCTCTTCTTACATTGTGTACACTGCAGTTGGTTAATTAGTTTGATGCCAAGTAGAACAGTAAAAAAGGACAGTTATAAATTCTCCTTTGATGACAATTCAAATGAAATAATTTAAGGTGAAGCTACATTTGATCTCAGCTACACGCTGGGGTGTTACAGTTAATTTATGCATATTAGATCCCTTACAGCACCGTGGTTAGTATATGCACCACCTGCTTTAACAAGAAATAAATCTTAATTTTGCCCATACGGCATGGTTGTGCGTTACATTTGATTATCCGAACAAACAAATTCTATACCTTTAGAGCAATAACAGATTCGTTTTTGTCATGGTGATGCAGTGTGTTTTCCGTGGGATAGGAACTGAATTTTTAAATATTAATTTATATGAGGATTACTGTATTCTGGGCTATAACGCTGTGTAACTTAATCGATAATCATCAGACTTTAGGGGAAACAAACATTCTCAGCTACACGGCGTCACATCCCAGAAAGCTGTGATCTTCATATCACGTTTGCAAGAACCCTAAATCTTACATATTACGTGTGTATTTCACGCTTCAAGGGATTACATGTCCGTTGTGTCATTTTTAATCTTTACTAGTGACATTAGTCGGTCCCTGTCACCACGATAAGTCGGTCCCTGTCACCACGATAAGTCGGTCCCTGTCACCACGATAAGACGGTCCCTGTCACCACGATAAGCCGGTCCCTGTCACCACGATAAGCCGGTCCCTGTCACCACGATAAGTCGGTCCCTGTCACCACGATAAGTCGGTCCCTGTCACCACGATAAGTCGGTCCCTGTCACCACGATAAATCGGTCACTGTCACCACGGCATGGCGCTTCCTCGGGTTGCGGATGGAGGAACGGCCTCCGGATATGGAGGGTAGCTGCGAATATGCAGTCGCGGACAGCCGACAAGGGGTGGTCCTCCAGCTTGTGGGTTGGGTGAGGTGCTAACAACTCCTCACCGTAAAAAATTACCATGTTACGAAACATTATACAGAGCCTCGGACCTGCGGGGGTTGAATGATTTGGGTCCAACCATCCAACCAACCGAAGAGCTAACTAAGGACGGAGAATAGCGAGAAGCGTCGACGTCCCTTACTAGATTCAACCATTCCTGCGTGCTAGACGTATAGCTGGAACGTGGAAACGGTGCCTTACACATTTAACTCGGAGTGTGCTTACGCTAACGGTTTGACGTCTGACTGGGGGCCTTGATGTGTTCGTAATAAGAAATGCTGCCGCTGGCGGGAGAGGGCGCCCATTTGGAAATTAGTGCCTTGGGAAGAAAAACTCTAATTTGATGGATGTTTGGAGGTTAAACCTCAAAGTTTGTGATCATTTTGGCTGGGGCCTCAGCGATCGGAAAGACATCAGTTTGGCCGAAGATCTTTGCGATTGGGAGAGGTGGGGAGATTGCTTTGATTGAAAGCCTGAGTGACGAACAGAAGCTGACGGGCCCCTTTTCAACTACACCCTGCAATTTGGCGTGCAGCCGAGGAAAATCACCGCAGAGGAACTCAGAGTAGCCGAATAGCGTTACATACTGATCGCTTTGTCCGTGTGGCCGCCTTGTTACCAGATTACGGTCAAGTTAAAATTACGCTTTGACTGACGGTCAACCATAACATAACTTTCACTTTCAACGCCAATCCTTCTTGATGTCGAGGCCATCCTGAGGCTCCTAATCAAATATTTATGTGATTAGTATTAATAAGTGGCACAGCTATACACGTAGGAAGGTTGTAAAGAAGGTGGCGAATCAGAGCCTCGAGGGAGGGGGAGAAAGGCGTAAAGCTCGGTCCGGGCCAGTAGGAACTGCAAAGCTTTGTATCTTATTAAGGTGAGTTTTTGTTCTGCAAATGATTGGATTCTTTCAGTAATGAACAAGGCTTAGAATAATCGTTAAATATCGTGTCGTATTAAATTTTATACCCTTATGGTCTTCGAAAACGAAAAAAATATATTGTATTCATATAACTGAAGGCAGTTGATACCAACTGATTACTGAAAACTCGCAGCTGGTTTACTTCCATCCCTTTCTGCTTGACTGTGCTCTGTTCTCTTTGTTTAACGTCACTGAGTTTTTAAGTGAAGTAATGTAGAGGACTCGTTCCTGCTGTTCGTCGTATTAGTTGCTGGAAAAGTTGGGCAAATTGTTCAGACACATTATAAATAAATTACGCGAGACAAGTTATAGAAGTAATTACAGGGCTAAACATTACATATTGCACCAAAATGATATCCCAGGCTGGTACTGAGTGATCGAGTTGTTTGTTTTCCCTTATTTCGAATTCCAGATAAGTGCACAAATTTGTATAAACCTAGCATTTGAACGCTTTAACGTAATTATTCTAACATGAAGGTGGAGAGAATACTTTTCTCCGAAACGTCAATAAATTTCGGCCATACTAAATGACGTCAATTCCCAGTATCATCATGGTCACCGTCTTGAGTAGCCTAAGTCAAATCTCCGCTGTTATTGTTACATAGTACAAATCGCTATCCCCTGCTATCCTATAATTGTGCACGTTAGCTATCACTTTGCAAGTGGGCCAGAAGATGGCAGCAATAAGCAGCAGTGGAAGGGACACTGGATCGGTATTGCGGTGTCCACCTTCAACGAATTAAATTCCGAGAGTACAAAGCAGTACCGCTTACAAGTCCAGTATCTTCGTACAAACGCCGATCCTAGTGGCCGCGCGGTCTAAGGCGTGGGTTTTTGCGGCCGCTGGCTTACTGGGATTGCGGGTTCGAATCCCACCCGGGACATGGATGTCTGTCTCTTGAGAGTGGTGTGTTGTCAGATAGAGCTCTCTGCGACAGGCCGATCACTCGTCCAGAGGAGTCCTACCGAGTGTGGTGTGTCTAAATGAGTGTGATCTCGAAAGAACAATGAGGAGGCCTAGGCCCACTAGTGCTGTCGAACCATGAAAAAAGAAGAATCTTCGTATAAACAGCTATTTTTTTCTGAAATTTTCAGGTTCACAGCTGGCGTTACAGTGACGTCTTTAATTAAAAGTGTCACTCAAGTGTTGTACTTTGTGAGGGCGAGTCACAGTGAAATAAATACACTGCGACAAAATATGATGTTGGTGACGGAAACAGTTTCTTGTTGAAATTTTAATTGACTTCGTGCTTGCAATGTGCATTAAGGAATTTTATATTCACGCACCGCGATCCCATGAAAATCTTCCCGGTGTTAAATAGTCGTATCATTAGATGCTTCTCTAAATTATTAAAAATGATTAACCCAGTAAAGTCATAGAGTTCACTTCCTTATTACCACACGAACTGCTATTTATTTCTTTCAGCCTTGGAAAAATGTGTCTGTTGTAATCTGTGGTCTTTTGGTGATTACACGGCGTCGTATGGTAATTATTTACCGACGTTTCGGGACAACGTGTCGGTCCTTCTTGGATCTCGACCCGTGAAGATGGGACCGACACGTCCCGAAACGTCGGTAAATAATTACCACACGACGCCGTGTAATCACCCAAAAGACCACATTACATCAACATCGCGGCGGAAGCCTGAACTCATGTTTATCTGTTGCTCTTCACTAGACCCATACTGTCTGGTAGGAGAATGGTGAAGTGGTGCAGAACTATGAATATTTGATTCGTGATACTTTTTTTTATTGAAGGGCCCCGCAGCAGATGCTACGGACGCACCGCAGCCTTGAGGCTTACTGTGCAACCATATGAGAAAGATGATGAGGCTTTTTTCTGCTTTTCCATTTAATGGAGCACCAGTGGAATGAAATTGACAGGAGAAAACCGAAGTACTCGGAGAAGAACCTGTCCCAATACCACTTTGTCCACCACAAATCCCACATGGACCGACCCGGGATCGAACCCGGGCCTCCGTTTGTGACACGTTACTGGAATAATTATGTAAATACGGGCTTAGTTACGGTACACATTGTTGTCCTTAGTGACAATGGTCGTCGTGAACGAGAACGTCTGCCAGTTCCCACAAACTATGCTCTTGATTTCTCGGCTTATTGGAACGTCTATGAAGGTTATGCTTGCCGTCTTTTGCGCCTTGCGGTATTTGAAAAAATTCACAGCACGGGATATGAAGAGCACAGTCTTCTGTGATATGATGGCATGTAGTTTGATCAAATTACAAGGCTTAACATCCTAGAAGATCATAATCTTCATTTTGTCCTTTCATTGCAGGGTCAATTTCGGAAGGATATGGACACGTGTCACATTAGATTACGTATTCTGTGTCTTATGATGTTCATTCACGTTACACTGTAAGCTGTTTTGTAAGTTCATCCTGGTGGCATCTTTTACGACCAGAGGTCGGTCTTGAGTTCCATCCCATGTGGTGGTGGGTGGAAAGATGAAACGCCCCCAATGGAAATGCTGTGTTGGTTTGAATATTTAAAAAGGAGAGGCAAGTACGAGGGGAAGTGGGATAACACAAACACAAGAACTGAACAGCTAAATTGTCACCAAAAGTGCAATTAGAGTTACTCGAAACGTCGGTGCGGAATTTTAGTCTGTGCGATTGACAGCGGTTATTAGCCCATGCTTTATGCATAATTTCAGAATCGTATTTCTTATGAAGTTATATTGATTCTGATATGTTTTTGGAACACCACAGTACAACATATTAAATTTATTATCAATTAAACAAGACAGGCATGAACGTATAAACGCTACATTGAGGCGCGTTCGCGGAACCATTGTTGCCATGGAAAAGCAATTAGTATTACATATTGTGAATGTGCGTCTGTAGCCTTAGTTATCCAGCATGCAATGCGTTTGCGCCGTGTTATATTGTCATCTGTGACCTGTCTGACTCTTGCCACATTTTTCCACATTATCTCATAAACGACACGATTTTCGGGGGGGGGGGGGGGCGAGATATTGAATATGAAAATGTGTGTTTTATTTTTCTCTACAAATTTTGTCTAAAACATTTCTCATTCTAAGGGATATTATCATGAATGTACATACGTCTTCATGTAATGAACCCGTCATTCTTATCAGATTTTAATGAAACTTGAATTTTCTCGACAGATTTTCGAAAAATACTTAAGTATCAAATTTCATGAAAATCTTCCTAGTGGGAGCCGAGATGTTTCATGCGGACAGACAGACAGACAGACGACAGACATGACGAAGCTAATAGTCGATTTTCGCACTTTTGCGAACGCGCCTAACAAGCACTGGATGGCCAGTTGATATATCTGTACATTTTAATGTGTTGTATCGCGATGGTCAAAAACTATAAACTACGTTATGTGATAAAATAACGGTGTGATTCCCAATGTGAACGTTTTGATGTGACTTTGGAATTAATTGCTTTTTGAACTTTGTCGTCACGATTTAAAATAAGGCATTACGTTTCGGGACAGGATCATATTCAAGGGTCAGAGACCTTTGACCCTTGAATATGAAGACACTACATTCCGTCGAAACGTCGGGAGCCACTCAACTAACGACACAGCTTCACATCCCGGACGACTCGAATCCTCACCAAAAGGCCGTGAGAACCTCAAATATCGCGATTGTACGTACGATTTACGATCTTCATAAGTAGAAATTTATATTAATTTAATTCATGTAGTGATTGCATCACATAATTGTGTCGTCGATTACCGCACGAACACCGCGTGACGTGCATGCGTGCAGTGTGACCGCCTGATTACATTGTTTGTTTGTCTGCAGGATGACCACCTGATCGGAGTGTTCTGTGTTTCTCTGAAAGGTGACCAGCTGATTACACTGTTATTTACTTCTCTGAAGGGTGACCAGCTGATGACGTTCTGTATTTCTCTGCAGGGTGACCATCTGATTACACTGTTATTTACTTCTCTGTAGGGCGACCAGCTGATCACGTTCTTCTGTGTTTCTCTGAAGGGTGACCAGCTGATGACGTTCTGTATTTCTCTGCAGGGTGACCATCTGATTGCACTGTTATTTACTTCTCTGTAGGGCGACCAGCTGATCACGTTCTTCTGTGTTTCTCTGAAGGGTGACCAGCTGATGACGTTCTGTATTTCTCTGCAGGGTGACCATCTGATTGCACTGTTATTTACTTCTCTGTAGGGCGACCAGCTGATCACGTTCTTCTGTGTTTTACTGTGCATTGTGGCCAGATGATCACGTTTTGCTGTGTGTTTCCCCCCTGCAGGGCGAACACCTGTTCACAGCCAACTACACTGACCAACAAATGCACAGTAGGATTACAAACTCTACATGTCTTAAATAGCTCCATCCTCAGGGAGTCTCAAATACAAAGGAGTATTTGAGACTCCCTGAGGATGGCGCCTCGGCGCCGAAAAATGTAGGATTAGTTAAAACTAATGTACAGTTTGTAATCTTATTGTGTGCATTTGTTGGTCAATGTGGTTGACTGTACGAATAAGGCACGGAATGAATAATATCAAACCTCTTCACACTGTTCTGTGTTTTTCTGCAGGGTGACTACCTGATCACAGTTTTCTGTGATTCTCTGCGGGGTGCGACCTTGTAATAATGATCTGTGTTCTCTGCAGGGTGACCACCTGAACACACTGTTCTATTTTCCTTGCAGTGTGACCTCTTGGTTACAGTGTTCTGTGTTTCTCTGCTCCATGACAAGCTGGTCACAGTGTTTATTTCTCTGCAGGGTGACCACCTGATAGCCCAGTGTGTTACAACAGCAAGGGACGCACCACAATCACTCTGGGTGGCCTGACGACACGTGAAGAGATGTGCCTGGTGTTCGCACTGTACTACCCTCGGATTGATATGGCGCTGTGTCACAGTTTGCCCTCACTGCCAACAGTGCTGCACTCTCTGGGCATTCAGGAACTTTCGCCGTGAGTATCAAATTATCTTGACGCAGCAATGCGACGTTTGTTTGGCAGAGAGTGTCGTGTGGTGGTGGAAAGAAGTAGGCCTGTACGTTTTGCCGCGTCCGCTGACGAGCAGTCTGTACACTCGTTAGAGATCATGCGAAGGGTTATTGTTCACGTATTCTGTGCCATGTATAATTAGGTTATTATGTGTCCTGAAGGGAGTGACGCAACTAGGAATGGCAGTAGCTATCGACAAACCATCATAATGCGATACCAGAAAATAAAGTAGGATGTAGATATGCGATGTACCCGGGATAGCGTAGTTGGTATAGCGACTGGGTTACGTGATGGACTATAGGGGTTCGAATCCCTGAGGGTTACGAGATATTTCTCTTTTCCACAAGTCCAGACCAACTCTGGGGCCCACCCAGCCTCCTATTCGATGGGTGTAGGGGTTCCTTCACGAGGTTAAAGCGACCGGGGCTTGAAGTTGTTCACTCATCTCCATCTAGTGCGAGGTTAAGAATGGGGAGCTATACATCTCTTCCGCCTATTGCCTTCATGGCGTGGAGGGGAACAACTTTACCTTTACTTTTTATAGACAAACAAGATAAATATTTTACTGTGGTCGATTACACATATTTTATGTGTAGTTTATGTGCCCAAAATGTTGCCAGATTTCGTTCTGCAACTTCTAGTTTCATAATGCTAATGAAGGAGGGAAGAAAATAGTGTGAAATCATGTCGGCTATTTAAACGTAAATATGAAACCTTTGCCAAAAGTGCTGGGAAATTACTCAATTTTAGCAGAAACCAGCTAAGGATAAAGACTGGGCTGCTGACAGGGCACTCTCATTTAAAAACATTAATTCATTCGGTAGTCTGTCTTACGACAGTCGAGCTCTCATCGGTACCGTTACACAGTCGTCCTCTTCATTCGGTAGCCTGTCTTACGACAGGTCCGTAGCCTGTTCATTCGGTAGTCTGTCTTACGACAGGTCCGTAGCCTCTTCCAAAGCGAATTCTCCACATGGTGCGATCTAGTGTTCCTCTTTCAATTTCCAGTATATTTCTTTTCCTTAAGGTCATCCAGTAGCTGCTTACGTCTTCTCCCCCGTCGTCCCGTCATTTTCCAGAGGAATCATCTCGCATTTGGCATTTGTCTCTGTTTCTGGAAGAGACTATCCAGGAAAAGTAATAATGTGGTAGTTTTTCCATCTGCTTTCCACATCGCTGTACAGCAGCCGTTCAGACCACTCTGGTCACGCTTGTTGCTACACGATCATGAACCGTCTCGAGCATCATTTGCTCTGTGCTTCATGTCGCTACTGATGTCGCTGCTTCCGGCATCAGGGGAGTTTTTATTCGGTTTCCCATCTCTTAGGCATCTCTCTTCGTCTGGTTCCTACCCTTTTGATCTGTCCGGCTTGGGAGACCCTACTGGTAGCAATGCTACCGCCGGCTTAGCTCTCAGGGTCACTGGAACTCACAAGCCCCTCTACCACGGCAAGGTGAAGATATATATATATACATATATCATTCATTCATTCTGTAGTCTGTCTTACGACAGGTCCGTAGCCTCTTCCAAAGCGAGTTCTCCACAGGGTGCGATCTAGTGCTTCCTCTTTCAATTTCCAGTATCTCTTCTTTTCCTTAAGGTCATCCAGTAGCTGCTTACGTCTTCTCCCTCGTCGTCCCGTCATTTCTATCCTTCCTTCTAACTTTCCTTCAATCACGTGTTTCAGAAGGCAGTTTCTACGCAAGATGTGACCAATCCAGTTAGCCTTTCTTCTTTTTATTGTATGTAGGATATTCCTCTCCTCCTTGACTCTGTGTAATACTTCTTCATTTCTCACACGATCGGTCCAACTGATCTTCTCCATTCTTCTCCAGCACCACATTTCAAAACTTTCCAGATACTTCTGATCTGCTTTCCGAAGTGTCCACGTTTCAGCACCATACAAAGCTATGCTCCAAATGTAGCACTTTACTAGTTTCTTCCTTAAATTTAATTCCAGTTTGCTGGTGAAAAGATTTTTCTTCTTGTTGAATGCTGCTTTTGCCATGGCAATTCTGGATTTAATTTCACGTGTACACCTTGCATCACTTGTTATCATGCTACCCAAATAATTGAAATATTCCACATTCTCCAATTGTTTTTGATCTATCATAATTTTCATTGGGGATGGTTGCCTTGAGATTTTCATTACTTTAGTTTTTCCCACATTCATTTCCATTCCATAGCGTCTTCCAATTTCAATTAGTCTATCAATCATGCCCTGTAGCACCTTTTCTTCCCTAGCCAGTAGCACAAGGTCATCTGCATATTTCACAGTGCGAATTACTTGTCCTCCTATTTTGAAGTCTCCAAACCCTTCAAGAGCTTCCTTGGTAAGGTATTCGCTGTATAAGTTGAACAGAATCGGTGACAAGCAGCAACCTTGTCTAACTCCTCTTCCAATCTTCACACTTCTCGTCTCCCCTTGGTCCAGTCGTATTTTGACACTCTGTTCCATGTACAATTTGCTGATCAATCTTCTTTCGCGCCAGTCTATCCCAATTCCTTTTAGGATTTGCATTAATTTGGTCCAGTTGACACGGTCAAATGCCTTCTGCCAGTCTATGAAGCAAGCACACAATTCCTCATCTATGACCAAGGTTCGTTCTGATATTATTCTCAGCATCCCAATTGCATCCCTAGTTCCTTTTCCTCTTCTAAATCCAAACTGATCTTCTCCAAGTGCATCTTCAATTTTCCTCTCAATTCTTCTTCTAAGTATCCTCGCTACTATCTTTGCTGCATGAGCGATGATGCTGATTGTGCGATGGTCGCTGCATTTTGTAGCTTTGGGCTTCTTCTTTAAGGCAATCATTGTAACTTCAATAAAATCTCTGGGCCATTCTCCAGTTACATACATGCTGTTGATCATCTGTGTCATTAGCCTTAGACCACCTTCTCCCAACAATTTGAGTACATCCCCAGGTACATCATCATCTCCTGTAGCCTTCTTATCCCTCATCTCCTTGATAGCTTTTTCCACTTCACTTTGCAAAATATGAGGGCCTTTCTCATCTTCATCTACTTCATCTTCAGGTTCGACGTCTAGATGTTCTGGTCGATTAGCTCGATCGTAGAGCTCTGTGATATAATTCTCCCAAATTTGCAGTACTCTTCTCTGATTTATTATTACATTGCCTTGAGAGTCTTCGATGCCAATGTTTTGAATCCCATGGTTTTCTTTCCAACCTAGTTCCTTTGTCTTCATGTACATTAAATCATAACGTCCTATTCTTTGAAATTCTACGATCTCGTCGCATATGCTCTCCAGATATTCCTTCTTGGCGTTGTCCGTGGCTCTTTTCAATTCATTTCTCAGTCTTCTGTAGTTCTTCCGCCCTTCTTCATTGTTGACATTCTTCCATTTCCTTCGTTCATCCATTTTACTGATCATCTCCTGTGTAATCCATGGCTTTCTTGCTCTCCTCTCGACTTTTCCAACCAAACCACTCATAGTATCTAACACACATTTCTTGATATTGTTCCACTGCACTTCCACATTCCCACTTTCACATTTGATTGCACCAAGCTTTTCTTCTAGTCTATCGTGTACTACCTGTCGTTGAGCATATAGCTTCTCCAAATCCCATCTTGGTTTTTTCTTGTGGAACCTCATGATCTTCTTCAATCTGGTGCAGATCTTTGCAACCAGTAAATTGTGGTCAGAGTCAATATCTGCTCCAGGCAGTGTCTGCACATCCTTCACACTGTTCCTGAATCGTTGTTTCACTAGTACATAGTCCAGCTGATATCGATTCCTATCTCCTGGTGATTTCCACGTGTACAATCTTCTTTTAGGTTTTTTGAACCATGTGTTTGTTATAACAAGTCCATTTCTTTCACAGAAGTCAATAAGCATTTGACCTCTCTGATTCCTCCTTCCCAGTCCATATGGTCCAACAGTGTTGTGATGTGCTTTATCTCCAACCACACTGTTCCAATCTCCCATTATAATCGTGTTTGTCGCACCCTTTCCATCCTCTTCAAGAATTTCTTCAATTATATCATACAACTCTTCCACTTCGTCATCTTCATAGTCCGATGTTGGCATATACACTTGCACTATCAAAATACTTACCGGTTCTGCCTGCAATTTAATAGCAATGATTCTGTCACTATACACACTCTTCTTAACAACACTTTTCACTACGCTTTTATGCACTACTATTGCTACGCCTCTTTCAGCACTGTCACCCCCGGAATAATACACTGTATAATCACCACTTTTTATTTCACCTTGACCCTTCCACCGCACTTCACTAACACCTAGCACAGACACTGCGTTCTTCTGCATCTCTTTCTTCAAATTTTCGAGTTTTCCTCCTTGATTCAAGGTCCTTACGTTCCAAGTGCCTATCTTGAAGCTGTTCTGTTCATTCTGTGTCTTCTGCTTTTGTCTGTAGTCATTACCGCGTGGTGTCTCCCCTAGAAACACTCCCCCCCGGAGATCCGAATGGGGGAGTAGTTTACCTCCGGAATGTTTTGTCTCCAGAGGAAGCATCTCGCATTTGGCATTTGTCTCTGTTTCTGGAAGAGACTATCCAGGAAAAGTAATAATGTGGTAGTTTTTCCATTTGCTTTCCACATCGCAGTACAGCAGCCGTTCAGACCACTCTGGTCACGCCTGTTGCTACACGATCATGAACCATCTCGAGCATCATTTGCTCTGTGCTTCATGTCGCTACTGATGTCGCTGCTTCCGGCATCAGGGGAGCTTTTATTCGGTTTCCCATCTCCTAGGCATCTCTCTTCGTCTGGTTCCTACCCTTTTGATCTGTCCGGCTTGGGAGACCCTACTGGTAGCAATGCTACCGCCGGCTTAGCTCTCAGGGTCACTGGAACTCACAAGCCCCTCTACCACGGCAAGGTGAAGATACCAACAAAGGGGATACATATATATATATATTTAAATTGGGGCTGATAGACAGTCCCGGGTGTGATAGAGCAAACAGGCACTTGAAACGGCCTGACATGTTCTCTGCGACTGTGAGGCACTGGCGACATTAAGAATTAGGCTCTTCGCGACTATGCGAACGCACGTGAAAAACGTGCCACTATGACGTAATAGAAACGTTTGTGGTGTTGTTGCTGAGACGGTGTGTACGGTTCGAAATGCTTGTTCTTAAGCCCGCCATTTTACCTGTCGTAACACACCTTACTGAGGCTCGTTAGTACCTAGGCACGCACAGGTACAACTGGTAGTAAAACAAGTGATAAATGCTAGGTACTAACAGATTTAAGGAAATTTAAACACTAAAATCGTGTTTTAAAGCAATTAGACGTTTTGTAATTGCGATTTACATAAGCAAGATTTGAGAATGCAATTTTATGGGCTGTGACATGCTGTACGTTACGTTGTTACGGCGTGTCGAAGGGACTTGCTGCCTTCGTTTTAAACATATAAGCAGATTAAAATGTGTACTCAGCTTCACGCTCCGGCAACTTGACCCCGAGGAAAGTACCTAATATAACCATTTTATAGGAGGGTTATAACGTCGGTCTGTAAACGGGCTGCAGAGAAACATCCCTGCCCCTCAAAACAGCTCTAACTCCGGTCATCCTGATCATACCCTGTCACTGTAATGTTTCAATTATTCCGGCTCATATAAATATTCATTAATAGGTAAAGTTTAAATTGTCTTGTGCAGACTTTGAAGGGAGTAGCGGTGTAGCTCCACACATTCCTAGCCTCCACACTTGATGGAGGTAGGTGGTCAGCTTCACTCCTCGGCCGCTCTATACCCCGGAGAATGAGTTCCCCAGGACCCACTTAAGAGGATGCCCCAGAGCCGGTCTGGACTTTCTGGGGGAGAGAAAAATCTCTTGCCCCCACCAGGAATCGAACTCCATTTCGATTGTCCCACAGCCTACTCACTATACCGACTACGCTGTTCCGCGTCCGTGTTAATTGTTATTCAGTATTCTAGAAATTGGCAAAGCCGGCCTGCGTGTGAGAAGATAATGAATATTTGATAACAAGAGACACGAATAGGCCTACATTTAGGCGTAAGGCTGAACGTTAAACACACGGTAGCGTCTGTCGTGCGTGGTGCACGGGGCACGGGGCACGGAGGCGCAAAAAAAAATTGAGCAATGTAAAACATTTCGTTTCGTGCTTCTCTGATGCGGTTCACATTAATTTCCAATGCTGCTACGTACACAGTCTCTAGGGAGACATAAGCATCAGACCGCAAAGTAAACGAACAGTAGAGCCTAAGCGCCCAAACGGCTGTAAAGACAGTCCCAGCACAAATATAGAATGACCACGTTAAAACAGTGCCTTAGCAGAAAGCGTATTTTATTTCTCGCTGAATATAGAATTTAGTGACTACGAATATTATTGTCGGCCGGGATAGTGTATGTGGTATAGCAACTCACTACGGGCTGTACATTCCGGGGTTCGAACCCCTGTAGGGGCGAGATTTGCCGCATCATTCGAGACCAGTCCCGAGGCCCCCCCAGCCTTCTGTACAATGAGCACCGTATCATTTTTCCGGGGGTAAAGAGGCCGGGGTGGCTTTGACCACCCACCCCTACCTAGCGCCGAGGTTGTGAATAAGCTATACCCCTACTCCCCCTCCCCCGTGTGTTCATGGCATGTTAAAGCGTGAACTATTCTTTACCTACTAAACTACATGACGTCATATTCTAGAAGACCCGTAGTATGAATTTTAACCACCTAGAGGACTCATCTCTTATAACCTACTGAATCCGCCTGATGGCACCTATGCAATAAAGTGCACGAGTCACATCCTATAAGACCGTAAACTTAATACGTGAGAACTCATATGAAAGGAGTGTGACCTCCATTGTTCTGAATAGCGTAATACTGCAACCGTTATGAAAATAGAATACATCTAATACACTGAGTTAAGCAACAAAATGATTTCTGTTAGAGTAGAGTTTAAATGCATCACTCTGTGTGTCGTAAAATGACCGTGATGTTATGAAATTTAAGTGAGCCCCTGTGGTTGATATAATGTGCGGTGAAGAATTTTATGAGTGTTGTAGCTAATAAAGCAGTGTAATGTTAAAGAATAAAATGCTCATAGCACGTGAGAGAAAGCCTACATAACGCGCTGTAAACATAAGTGGTACTTGCGTCTCTAATTTGCCGTAACCACGGCTACACAGCTGCTGTATTCCAGCGTGTTACACGGAGGTGGGCGCCAATAATTGCTGTGACGTTGGCGATAAAATGAAACAGAATTAATAACAGACACAAAGAAGCAAACTGTCGATACATGAGGTAAACCACTTATGCTGGTTTAAATTAAATGCTATCTGATGTAAGTAAAAGTGACAGTTTATGTTCAGCAGTGAATTTCTGAAGAGTTTGCCATCTCCTGAGCGTCAAAAGTTTTACTTTTCTCTTCAGAATTTATTATATTTCTTCCTAATACTGCACTGCGTTTTTAAATAATATGTACTTAATAAGAATGATGCAAGGTGTACACATGGAATTAAATCCAGGATTGCCATGGCAAAAGCAGCATTCAACAACAAGAAGAATCTTTTCACCATCAAATTGGACTTAAATTTAAGAAAGAAAATAGTGAAGTGGTCTATTTGGAGCATACCATATGGTGCTGAAACTTGGACACTTCGGAAAGTAGATAAAAAATACCTGGAAAGTTCTGAAATGTGGTGCTGGAGAAGGATGGAGAAGATCAGTTGGACCGATCGTGTGAGAAATAAAGAAGTAATTACACAGAGTCAAAGAGGGGAGAAATGTCCTACATACAACAAAAAGAAGGAAAGCTAACAGGATTCGTCAATTCTTATGTAGGAACTGCCTTCTAGAACACTCTATTGAAGGAAAGATAGAGGGAAGGATAGAAGTGATGGGAAGATGATGAAGAAGACGTAAGCAGCTACTGGATGATCTTAAGGAAAAGAGAGGATACTGTAAATTGAAAGAGCAAGCACTAGGTCGCACTCTGTGGAGAACTCGCTTTGAAAGAGGCTACGGACCTTTCGTAAGACAGACTACACAATGAATCACTATTTAAAAAACACCAACTGGATGCACTTATTTTAAAAAACTGTATAGTTCTTTAAAACATTTTAATAAAACCCGACATATGTTTCGGCTCCTCATTGAGCCATCCTCAGGGGTTTTTTTTCACTATAACTGCATATATTTAAAAACGTCTATTCATTTCATTCACTTTGCAAACACAGTTTTACACCTCCACTGTTATTGATGTGCACAGTCACCTTGTATCTTGTGCTAATCTGGTAAACTGGTATTTCCGTAGGTGTTAATGTACGGATGCATGGTACTGTATCATCTTGTTTTGGGGGATGTATTCTTATGGTGTGTGCTGTACCTGGTCGTGTGTGCGTCTGACTTTAGAATAAATTACAGAATGAATACTTAATAAGGTTAACTAACGAAACCAAAAACGATCGTATGTTACTTGGGGTTGTATAAAAATTTATGAAGTCGTGTGATTATCATTGAATTTACCGTAACACATTAACAAGGTGTGTCTTCACGCTGTTTATGAATTCTTTAATCTCATTATTTTATTATTCCGTCACAAGCTAAATTGCACAGCACCCTAAGTGCTCTGTAGATAGAACGCTTGAAGATAGCATGAATCATGCCGAAACTTGTACCATGTATTGTAATTAGGTGTATCCACTATATAAATCGTACGGTAACAGAAAACTGTAGTACTATTAATATAAGTAGTAAATTATTTAATAAGACTGTGATAAACCAAGGAAATTTCAGACTGTATTACTCTGGTTTGTTACACTGTGCCCACTCGACTACACGTCGTCATAACCCATAATAGTCCTACCGCAAGTTCAGTTTTTCCTCTGCAGAAATTTCAAATACGATAATTTCAGAACAAGTGTGTGTCTTTTCACTTTGAAAACTGTCATCGTATCGTCTCCTTCAAAATAAATCACACATCGCATTTATAAAAGAACAGTTTTGACTGTATTTCAAACACCTGAACTTTCACTCTGAAGGAAACCATAAATTTGAGTTTTCTGAGGAAGTGCTGAGGAAAAATTCGAAATAAGGACTGGGGAGTGAATATTGTTTCACTACAAGGAAGCTTTGTTACATTAAGTGATGAGTATTTTATATTGTAATGTACTTATCTAATTTTTCGGACATTGCCCATCGTCTGTGTTTATTAAAAGCAAATCGTTTCGGAGCCTGTGTCTCTGCCTTCAGGTTGGGACAGGAAATGAGTATCCTACTGTGTTGAGGCCGTTAGAAAGAGCTAGCCTCTATCATTGGTCTGCTTTTAATAAATGTAGATGATAGACACTTTCAAACAAATTGGTCAGACTTATTACAAGAAAGTTCGTAACTTATTCGGTTGACCGCACCTTGTAGCAAACCGAATGAAGCAGAATCTCTCTTGAGAAGCTAATACTCCCTCTGCTGCTCAAGAATCTTTCCGACTTCAAGGAAAGCCTATTTACCTTGTTCACAATCAGCTGCCAATGTTTGTACAAATGTTCCTCAAATAACGTATTAATTTTGTCAGGGGTTCGAGTCCGGTGCGCATCAAGTCTCCCCCCGAGCTGGCAGACATGACACTGGAAAGTCGTCTGGTTACATACGACTGGGAGAACAACTTCAGGAGCTTTCAGGACGCAACGCGGAAGGGCAGCTTCAAACCGTTGTGCTGGATGAAAAAGCCTACTCTGTTACCGGTAATTTCTTTTATGGACAGAGATTCTAACTGACCAACCCAATAAATTCACTGACCCCCACCAAACTAAATGGAGTACCATATGCAGCCAAGAACTGTAGTGCTCAGACATATTAATTTGGACCCTTTGGAACCTGGAATTCATCTAAGTAATAATTTTTAAAAATATAATTCCTTCTTGACAGAAAGAGCAGCGCTTTTTCTTTACAAAGACAAAATGGTTTAGCAAATAACCACTGTTTGTTCCTGTAGTCATATGCAACTCACGCATACACTTTGTGTTTTCTGTGATGAAGGAACTTAATTTCTAATTTTACTTAGATGAAATTCAGGTTTCAGATGTTTAAAAATGTAACGCACGGTATTGTTTTGGTGTTCTACTTGTGCCAGAAAATATTCATACCTATTTCCGGATAGAAGCATCTCTTGATGCCTCTTGTTACTCTGTCAGTTGATTTTTGGCTTATTTTACGACCCCATTAGTATCTCTGACTAATTGTCGAATGGTAAATGACGAATTGGGAAGTATTTCAAAGGATGCGTGCATGGCCCAGGTAAGGTACTATTCCAGCATTTGCCTGGAGGAACTGAGAAACCCGACGTAATAGGATAGGCTGTGTGTCGATTCAGATTTGGATCAGATACCTTCCGAATGCGTGCATCATCACTTGAGTTAGATTACTGTGTGTTATTTAACGGAGTGTATTAAGTAGAGGCCTAAATGTCTTCCCAGAAACATTGAAATATTTGAGGTATTTTTTTAACGAAGTCTATGTTTCTGTTCAAAAAAAATTCCATTTGAATCATTGTGTCAGTAGGTTTTATGGCTCGTATTCAGTAGTGATGGTAACTGCAAAAATTGTAAGGGCTTTTATGTCAATGTTGAGTAATAAACTGACGATTAAACATGTGACATTCCAGGGCACAGAAAATTCTGAGGCATATTACCCAAATATTACAAAATCCTACGAAGAAATAGACACATGCCATAATCGAAGATCAAAACCACATCGAAGGAAGAAGCCAGGAGAGGGACAAACGGAATCTGCAGTTAGGGAGGGAAGCAGAACGTCTCAAGAGGACGTAGAAAATTATATTGATGGAGGAGATGAAGAAAAAACCAAAGATTATAGCAGTATTAGTCTGCAAGAGTCATCGAGACTGAATAGCAGCACTCGATGCAGGAGTACCTTAGATATACTCCTGTTTGTTATAGCATATTGCATCCTACTGGCCTTCAGAAGATGAATATTGGACATAGCTCACCTGTTTGTTTGACAATGTAATTTATTTTTGTACATATTGTAATATAAATGCTATTGTACATACTATACAAAAGTAGCTCGAAGTGTAAGATTGTGAATAAGTTAAGGCATTTCGTTGAATATTACAATATAACGATTGTTTTATTGTGTGTGCGTGCGTGCGTGCTGTGCGTGTGTGTGTGTAGGTATTATTTGTGTGGCTGTTTCTACCGATGTTTTAAATTGTATTGTACTGTACTTACACCTGACAATTATGAGTTATTGTAAATATGCAATAAACTATTCTAATAAAACAAAAAATATAAGATATTTCTCAAAACGCAGTTTTATTTCACTTCGTTCTGATTTGCTGGTCATTTGCATGTCCTCAGTTGTAGGGTGAATGCCAGGGCATAATGCAAAAACGGGGCACGGCCCGCATTCCCCCGTCTCGGGCACGGCGGCTTCACCAATGTGCCCCCTCACAATCGCACGAGATTTCAGCATGCGAATACGCCAATCTAGGTCGAAACCTCAGGCAGCCATCCAGCCAAAGTATACACCTTAAATAAAAAAGGCTATGTTCTTCATGAGCTATGGTCCTTAGTGCGCCCAAGTCAAGGTCTTCAACGAGACTGGAAATAAGTGAAATCCCCAGTTATACTATAAGTTGTCTATATGGAGCCCGGTGATGAAGTCAAAGGCAGGAATGTCTAAACACTAGAAGGGACGTTGACTTGCGCTTCGCGAAAATCTCCCCCCTTAGTTACCTCTTTGGTTTGCTCGACTTGGCACCGACATACAGTATTGCTTGTGAGCAGAGCGTGAAAGAGGAGAACACCTGTGTAAAATCTAGTTTCCTCTAGATCTGCAGTGGATTCCAGGAAGCAATGACAGAGAAGGACAGTCAACTTCTTTAGGCGCAATGCTGAAGCATTAGGCAATAGTCTGTCTTTACAAGAAATAATGCAGTAGTAACTTCCACTCAGCTTATTTATTATTCTTCAGCAAATATACAGGATCTCGAGTGAGATCGTTTTTAATGAGTTAGTCGCACGTACAAGTGCGCTTGTAGGGTGGTGCCTTGAAGTGGGAGCGGAGACAGAAGCTCGCTGACCAGTGCGCTGCTTGGCTGCTGCTGTAGACGACGGCGGAGAGAGAGAGAGCCGCCCATGTGGTGCAGGTTACTGTGTTGGTCGACAGCAGGCTTGATGTGTCTACAGCTCTACTCCTTTGGGTGTCCGAACGACTAGCTTACTCCTTTGCTGCTGCCTGGATGTCGACTGATCGAATGAATTCGTTGACAAACCAACCACCAACCAAAGTGCTAACAAAGGGCGGAGATTTGCGCGGAGCACAAGTCTACGTCCCTTGGTCTGTTTAGCCATTCCTGCGTTTTACTGCATCGCTGGGCTCAACAAGAGACTCTTTATTCTATAACTGAGGATTTTGTTTACGCTAACGATTTAAGGTCTCGATTAGGTCGGAACCTGGCATACCGAAGGCTACAGCTCTAGGAGAGTATACTCTACCAAAATGTGTGTGGGGGGGGGGGGATACTTTGGTTGGATGGCTCCCTGGGATTTGAACCCAGGGTGGTATTTTCATAATTAAATTCGCGCGGGATCTAAAACTGATTGTGCCGACGCCTACCAAGCGAACAGAGGCCAGAGGAGCGCCCTCACCTGAAGTGCTCGCCACCACAGTGGCTGATTGAGCCCACGCCGACCAAGCGAACATGGGCCAGAGCAGCGCCCTCAACTGTCGGGCCCGCTACCACAGTGCCTGGATGACCCCACGCCTACCGAGCGAACACAAGGCAGAGCAGCGGTGGCGGACACGACAGGTAAGGCGCTGCTCTGGCCTCTGTCCACTTGTTAGGTGTGGGCTCAACCAGCCACTGTGGTGGTGTGCACGACAGGTGAGGGCGCTTCTCCGGCCTCTATTCGCATGGTCGGCGTAGGCTCAGCCAGCCACTGCCGTGGCGGGCACGTCACGTGAGGGCGCTGCTCTGTTCGCTTGGTCGGCGTGGGCTCACTCAGCCACTGTGGTGGCGTGCACAACAGGTGAAGTCGCTACTCTGGCCTCTGTTCGCTTGGTCGGCGTGGGCACAGTCAGCCACTGTGGTGGTGGGCAGGACAGGTGAGGGCGCTGCTCTGCCCTCTGTTCGCTTGGTCGGCGTGGGCTCACTCAGCCACTGTGGTGGAGTGCACAACAGGTGAAGTCGCTACTCTGGCCTCTGTTCGCTTGGTCGGCGTGGGCTCAATCAGCCACTGTGGTGGTGGGCAGGACAGGTGAGGGCGCTGCTCTGGCCTCTGTTCGCTTGGTCGGCGAAGGCTCAGTCTGCCACTGTGGTGGTGGGCAGGACAGGTGAAGGCGCTGCTCTAGACTCTGTTATCTTGGTCGGCGTGGGCTCAGACAGCCAATGTGGTGGCGGGCACGACAGGTGAGGGCGCTGCTCTGACCTCTGTTCGCTTGGTCGTAATGGACGCGGCCAACCATTGTGGTGGCGTGCACGACAGGTGAGGGCGCTGCTCTGGCCTCTGTTCGCTTGGTCGTCGTGGGCTCAGCCAGCCACTGTGTAGGCGGGCTCAACAGGTGAGGGCGCTACTCTGGCCACTGTTACCTTGCTTGGCGTTAGCTCAAACAGCCATTGTGGTGGCGTGCACAACAGGAGAGGGCGCTGAACTTGCCTCTGTTCGCTTGGTCGGCGTGGGCTCAGGCAACCACTGTGGAGGCGGGCAAGATAAGTGAGGGCGCTGCTCTCGCATCTGTTCGCTTGATCGTCGAGGACTCAGCCAGCCAATATGGTGGAGGGTACGAAAGTTGAGGGCGCTGCACTGGCCTCTGTTCGCTTCGTGGTCGAGGGCTCAGCCAGCCACTGTTGTGGCGGGCACGAAACTTGAGGGCGCTGACCTGGCCTCTGCTCGCTTGTTCGACGTGGTCTCAACCAGCCACTGTGGTGATGGGCACTAGAGATGAGGGCGCTGCTCTGGCCTCTGTCCACTTGTTAGGTGTGTGCTCAACCAGCCACTGTGGTGGTGTGCACGACAGGCGAGGGCGCTGCTCCGGCCTCTATTCGCATGGTCGGCGTAGGCTCAGCCAGCCACTGCCGTGGCGGGCACGTCACGTGAGGGCGCTGTTCTGCCCTCTGTTCGCTTGGTCGGCGTGGGCTCACTCAGCCACTGTGGTGGCGTGCACAACAGGTGAAGTCGCTACTCTGGCCTCTGTTCGCTTGGTCGGCGTGGGCACAGTCAGCCACTATGGTGGTGGGCAGGACAGGTGAGGGCGCTGCTCTGCCCTCTGTTCGCTTGATCGGCGTGGGCTCACTCAGCCACTGTGGTGGCGTGCACAACAGGTGAAGTCGCTACTCTGGCCTCTGTTCGCTTGGTCGGCGTGGGCACAGTCAGCCACTGTGGTGGTGGGCAGGACAGGTGAGGGCGCTGCTCTGGCCTCTGTTCGCTTAGTCGGCGAAGGCTCAGTCTGCCACTGTGGTGGTGGGCAGGACAGGTGAAGGCGCTGCTCTAGACTCTGTTATCTTGGTCGGCGTGGGCTCAGACAGCCAATGTGGTGGCGGGCACGACAGGTGAGGGCGCTGCTCTGACCTCTGTTCGCTTGGTCGTCGTGGGCTCAGCCAGCCACTGTGTAGGCGGGCTCAACAGGTGAGGGCGCTACTCTGGCCACTGTTACCTTGCTCGGCGTTAGCTCAAACAGCCATTGTGGTGGCGTGCACGACAGGAGAGGGCGCTGAACTTGCCTCTGTTCGCTTGGTCGGCGTGGGCTCAGGCAGCCACTGTGGAGGCGGGCAAGATAATTGAGGGCGCTGCTCTCGCATCTGTTCGCTTGGTCGTCGAGGACTCAGCCAGCCAATGTGGTGGAGGGTACGAAAGTTGAGGGCGCTGCACTGGCCTCTGTTCGCTTCGTGGTCGAGGGCTCAGCCAGCCAATGTTGTGGCGGGCACGAAACTTGAGGGCGCTGACCTGGCCTCTGCTCGCTTGTTCGACGTGGTATCAACCAGCCACTGTGGTGATGGGCACGACAGGTGAGGGCGCTGCTCTGGCCTCTGTTTACTTGTTAGGCGTGGGATCGATCAGCCACTGTGGTGGTGTGCACGACAGGTGAGTGCGCTGCTCCGGCCTCTGTTCGCTTGGTCATCGTGGTCTCATCCAGCCGCTGTGGTGGCGTTCACGTCACGCGAGGCGCTGTTCTGCCCTCTGTTTGCTTGATCGGCGTGGGCCCTGCCATTCACTGTGGTGGCGGGCACAGCTGAGGACGCTGCTCTGGCCTCTGTTAGCATGGTCCGCGTGGGCACAGACAGCCACTGTGGTGGCCGGCAAAACAGGTGAGGGCGCTGCTCTGGCCTCTGATCGCTCGGTCGGCGTGGGCTCGGCCAGCCACTGTGGTGGCGAGCACGATAGGTTAGGGCTCTGCTCTGGCCTCTGTTCGCGTGGTCGGCGTGGGCTCTGCCAGCCACTGTGTTGTCGGGAACGTCCGTTGAGGGCGCTGCTGTGGCCTCTAGTTAGCTGGGTCGTCGTGTGCTCAAACAGCCACTGTTGTTGCCGGCAAGACAGGAGAGGGCGCTGAACTTGCCTCTGTTCGCTTGGTCGGCGTTGGCTCAGGCAGCCACTGTGGAGGCGGGCAAGTTAAATGAGGGCGCTGCTCTCGCATCTGTTAGCTTGGTCGTCGGGGACTCAGCTAGCTAGTGTGGTGGAGGGCACGAAAATTGAGGGCGCACCACTGGCGTCTGTTCGCTTCGTGGTCGAGGGCTCAGCCAGCCACTGTTGTGGGGGGCACGAAAGTTAAGGGCGCTGCCCTGGCCTCCGATCGCTTGTTCGGCGTGGTCTCAGCCAGCCACTGTGGTGGCGGGCACAGCAGTTAAGGGCGCTGCTCTAGCCTCTGTACGCACTGTCGGTGTGGGCTCAGCCAGCAACTGTGTTGGCGGACACGATAGGTAAGGGCTCCGATCTGGCCTCTGTTTGCTTGTTAGGAGTGGGATCCACCAGACACTGTGGTGGTGTGCACGACAGGTGAGTTCGCTGCTCCGGCCTCTGTTCGCTTGGTCAGCGTGGTCTCAGCCAGTCACTGTGGTGGCGGTCACGACACGCGAGGCGCTGTTCTGCCCTCTGTTTGCTTGATTGGCGTGGGCCCTGCTAGTCACTGTCTTGGCCTGCACGACACGTGAGGGCGCTGCTCTGGCCTCTGTTCGCTTGGTTGGCGAGGGCTCAGCCAGCCACTGTGTTGGCGGGCACGAAATATGAGTTCGCTGCTCTGGCCTCTGTTCGCTTGGTCGTCAAGGGCTCTGCCAGCCACTGTGGTGGAGTGCACGACAGGTGAGGGCGCTGCTCTGGCCTCTGATAATCGGACTACGTGGGCTCAGTAAGCCACTGTGTTGGCGGGCACGACAGCTGAGCCGCTGTTCTGAACTGTGTTTTGTCGTTCCGCGTGGGATCAGACAGCCACTGTGGTGGCCGGCAAATTCAGGTGAGGGCGTTGCTCTTATGTCTGTTCGCATGGTCGGCGTGGGCTCAGCCAGCAATTGTAGAGGCGGGCAAGATAAGTGAGGATGCTGCTCTAGCCTCTGTTCGCTTGGTCGTCAAGGGCTCTGCCAGCCACTGTGGTGGCGTGCACGACAGGTGTGGGCGCTGCTCTGGCCTGTGATCGATCGGTCGGCTTGGGCTCTGCCTGCCACTGTGTTGGAGGGCACAGCTGAGGATTCTGTTCTTGCCTCTGTTAGCTTGGTCCGCGTGGGTACAGACAGCCACTGTGTTGGCCGGCAAAACAGGTGAGGGCGCTGCTCTTGACTCTGTTCGCTTGGTCAGCTTGGGCTCAGCCAGCCACTGTGGTGGCGTTCACGTCACGTGAGAGCGCTGCTCTGGCCTTTGTTCGCTTGGTCGGCGTGGGCTCAGCCAGCCATTATGTTGGCGGACACAGCAGTTGAGGTCGCTGCTCTGGCCTCTGTTCACTCGGTCGGCGTGGGCTCAGCCAGCCACTGTGGTGGTAGACACGACAGATGAGGGATCTGATATGGCGTCGCTTTGCATGTTAGACGTGGGTTGGACCAGTCTCTGTGATGGTGTTCACGACAGGTGAGGGCGCTGCTCCGATCTCTGTTCGCTTGGTCGTCTTGGGGTCAGCCAGCCACTGAGGTGGCGAGCACGACAGGTTAGGGCTCTGCTCTGGCCTCTGTCCGCTTGTTCGACGTCGGCTCAGCCAGCCACTGTGTTGGCAGGAACGACCGGTGAGAGCGCTGCTGTGGCCTCTGTTATCTTGGCCGGCGTGTGCTCAGACAACCACTGTGGTGGCTGGCACGACAGGTGAGGGTGCTTCTCTGGCCTGTGTTCGCTTTGTCGGCGTGGGCTCAGCCAGCCATTATGTTGTCGGACACAGCAGTTAAGATCGCTGCTCTGGCCTATGTTCACTCGGTCGGCGTGGGCTCAGCCAGCCACTGTGGTGGCGTTCACGGCACGTGAGGGCGCTGCTCTTCCTTCAGTTTGCTTGATCGGCGTGGGCCCAACCAGCCACTGTGGTGGTGTGCACGACAGTGGAGGGTCCAGCTCTCTCTTTTCGCTGGGTGGGTATGGGTTCAGCCAACCACTGTGGTGGCAGGCACGACACGTGGGGGCGCTTCTCTGGCCTCTGTTCGCATGGTCGTTATGGTCTCAGCCGACCACTGTGTTGGAGTGCGCGACATGTGAGGGCGCTGCTCTGGCCTCTGATCGATCGGTCGGCGTGGGCACAGCCAGCCACTGTGGTGGCGGCACGACAGTTGAAGGCGCTGCTGTGGCCTCTAATACCTTGTTCCGCGTTGGCTCAGACAGCCACTGTTGTGGCCGGCAAGACAGGTGAGGGCGCTTCTCTTGTCTCTGTTCGCATGTTCGGCGTGGGCTGAGCGAGCCAATATGGTGGTGTGCTCTACATGTGAGGGCGCTGTCCGGCATCTTTTCGCCTGGTCGGCTTGGGCTCAACCAGCCACTGTGGTGACGGGCACGTCACGTGAGGGCGCTGGTCTGTCCTCTTTTCGCTTGGTTGTTGTCGGCCCAGCCACCTACTGTCGTGGCGTGCACGACAGGTGAGAACGCTGCTCTGGACTCTGTTCGCTTGGTCGGCGAGGGCTCAGTCATCCACTTTGGTGGCGGACACGACAGGTGAGCGTGCTGCTCTGGTCAATGTTCGCTTGATCGGCTTAGGTTCATCAAGTCACTGTAGTGAGGGGCACTTAATTTGAGTACGCTGTTCTGGCCTCTGTTCGGTTGTTCGGCATGAGCTTAGCCAGCAACTGTGGTGGCAGGCACGTCAGATGAGGGTGCTGCTCTGGCGAATGTTCGCTTTTTCGGCGTAGGTTTAGCCAGCCACTGTGGTGGCGAACACGACAGGTGAGGGCGCTACTCTGGCCTCTGTTTCGTTTGTCGGGGTTGGCTCAGCCAGGCACTGTGTTGGCGGGCACGGCAGGTGAGAGCGCTGCTCTCTCCTCTCTTCCCTTGGTCGGCTTGGGCGCTACCTACCACTGTAGAGGCGGGCAAGGCATGTGAGTGCGCTGCTCTAGCCTCTGTTCGCTTGTTCGTCGTGGGCTCAGTCAGCCATTTTGGTGGCGGCCACGACAGTTGAGGGTTGAGATCTGGCCAGTTTTCGTTTGTTCGGCGTAGATTCATCCAACAACTGTGGTGTCGGTTAGCAGAGTTGAACTCACTGATCTGGCCTCAGTTCTCTTGGTAGGCGTGGGCTCAGCAAGCCCCTTGTAGTGTCGTGCACCGCAGGTGAGGGCGCTGCTCTGACCTCTGTTCGCTTGGTCAATAATCGTACCTTCCTCCACAGTTGCTGGCTGAGCCGACGCCGACTAAGCGACACAGAGGCCAGAGCAGTGCCCTCACATGTCGTTCACGCCAGTTCAGTGGCTGGCTGTGCCCAAGACGACCAACCGAACAGAGGTCAGAGCAGCGTCCTCACCTGTCGTGCACGTCTCCACATTGGCTGGCTGTGCCCACGCCGATCTAGCGAATAGAGGCCAAAGCTGCGACCTCACCTGTAGTGCCCCCCACCGCAATGTCTTGACGAACCTACGCCGAACAAGCGAACATAGGCTTGATCTGAACCTTCACCTGTCGTGCCTGCTACCACAGTGCCTGGCTGGGCCCACGTAGACCAAGCGAACAGAGGCCACAGCAGCGCCCTAACCTGTCGTGCACGCCACCACAGTGGCTGGCTGAGCCCACGCCTAACAAGAGAACTGAGGCCAGGGCAGCACCCTCACCTGTAGTGATCTTTAACACAGAAACTGGCTGAGACCACGCCAACCGAGAGAAAAGAAGCCATAATAGCGCCCTCACAATTTGTGTTCGCAACCACATTTGCTCTCTGAGCCCACGCCTATCGAGCGAACAGAGGCCAGAACAGCGCCCGCAACTGTCGTGCCCGCCATCACAGTGGCTGTCTGAGCCCACGCCAACCGAGCGAACAGAGGCCACTGCAGCACCCTCACCTGTGGTGCCCGCCACCACGGTGCATTGCTGGACCCACGCCTATCGAGCGAACAGAATCCAGAGCAGCCGTCTCACTTGTCATGCTGCTACCACAGTGGCTGGCTGAGCCCACGAGTACCAAGCGAAGAGAGGCCAGGTTAGCACTCTCAACTTTCGTACCTGCCACCAAATTGGCTGGCTGAGCCCAAGCCCACAAAGCAAACAGAGGCCAGAACAGCGCCCTCAACTGTCAAATGCCGACCAAGCGAACAGAGTCCAGCGCAGCGCCATCACCTGTTGTGCCCGCCACCACAGTGGCTGGCTGAGCCCATGCCGACAATGCGAACACAGGCTAATGCAGCGCTCTCCCCTGTCGTTCCCGCCACCACAGTGGATGCTTGTGCCCACGCCGACCGAGCGAGCAGAGGCCAGATCAGCGAACTCACCTGTTGTGCCCGCCACCACAGTGGCTGTCTGAACCTACGCCAACTAAGCGAACAGAGACCACAGCAGCACCCTCAACTATCGTGTCAGCCACCACAGTGGCTGGCTGTGCCCACGCCGACAAAGCGAACAGACACCAATGCTGCGCCCTCATCTGTCGTTCCCTCCGCCAGAGTGGCTGTTTGAGCCCACGCCGACCAAGCGAACAGAGGCCAGAGCAGCGCCCTCAACTTTCGTGACCGTCACCACAGTGGCTGGCTGAGCCCTCGCCGACCAAGCGACCGGAGGCCAGAGTAGCGCCCTCACCTGTTGTGCCCGCCTCCACAGTGGCTGTCTGAGCCTACGCCGACCAAGCGAACGGTTGCCAGAGCAGCGCCCTCACCTGATGTGCCCGCCACCACAGTGGCTGTATGAGCCCCCGCCGAAGAAGCTAACAGAGGCCAAAGCAGCGCCCTCACCTGTCGTGCTCGCCACCAAAGTGGCTGGCTGAGCCCAAGCCGACCAAGGGAACAGAGGCCAGGGCAGCACCCTCACCTGTAGTGATCTTTAACACAGAAACTGGCTGAGACCACGCCAACCGAGAGAAAAGAGGCCATATTAGCGCCCTCACAATTTGTGTTCGCAACCACATTTGCTCTCTGAGCCCACGCCTATCGAGCGAACAGAGGCCAGAACAGCGCCCAAAACTGTCGTGCCCGCCATCACAGTGGCTGTCTGAGCCCACGCCAACCGAGCGAACAGAGGCCACTGCAGCACCCTCACCTGTGGTGCCCGCCACCACGGTGCATTGCTGGACCCACGCCTATCGAGCGAACAGAATCCAGAGCAGCCGTCTCACTTGTCATGCTGCTACCACAGTGGCTGGCTGAGCCCACGAGTACCAAGCGAAGAGAGGCCAGGTTAGCACTCTCAACTTTCGTACCTGCCACCAAATTGGCTGGCTGAGCCCAAGCCCACAAAGCAAACAGAGGCCAGAACAGCGCCCTCAACTGTCAAATGCCGACCAAGCGAACAGAGTCCAGCGCAGCGCCATCACCTGTTGTGCCCGCCACCACAGTGGCTGGCTGAGCCCATGCCGACAATGCGAACACAGGCTAATGCAGCGCTCTCCCCTGTCGTTCCCGCCACCACAGTGGATGCTTGTGCCCACGCCGACCGAGCGAGCAGAGGCCAGATGAGCGAACTCACCTGTTGTGCCCGCCACCGCAGTGGCTGTCTGAACCTACGCCAACTAAGCGAACAGAGACCACAGCAGCACCCTCAACTATCGTGTCAGCCACCACAGTGGCTGGCTGTGCCCACGCCGACAAAGCGAACAGACACCAATGCTGCGCCCTCATCTGTCGTTCCCTCCGCCAGAGTGGCTGTTTGAGCCCACGCCGACCAAGCGAACAGAGGCCAGAGCAGCGCCCTCAACTTTCGTGACCGTCACCACAGTGGCTGGCTGAGCCCTCGCCGACCAAGCGACCGGAGGCCAGATTAGCGCCCTCACCTGTTGTGCCCGCCTCCACAGTGGCTGTCTGAGCCTACGCCGACCAAGCGAACGGTTGCCAGAGCAGCGCCCTCACCTGATGTGCCCGCCACCACAGTGGCTGTATGAGCCCCCGCCGAAGAAGCTAACAGAGGCCAAAGCAGCGCCCTCACCTGTCGTGCTCGCCACCAAAGTGGCTGGCTGAGCCCAAGCCGACCAAGGGAACAGAGGCCAGGGCAGCGCCCTCAATCTTCGTGCCCGCCACCACAATGGCTGGCTGAGCCGTTGACCACCAAGCGTACAGATTCCAGAGCAGCTCACTCAACTTTCGTGCCCGCCACCACATTGTCTGGCTGAGCCCTCGCCGACCAAGCGAACAGATGCTAGAGCAGCGCCCTCACCTGTCGTGCCCATCACCACATTGCTTGGCTGAGACCTCGCCGACCGAGCGAACAGAGGCCAGATAAGTGCCCTCACGTATTGTGTCCGCCAACTCAGTGGCTGGCTGAGCCCACGCCGACCGAGCGAACAGAGGCCAGAGCAGCGCCCTGAACTGCTGTACCCGCCACCACAGTTGCTGGATAAGCCCATGCCTACCAAGCGAACAGAGGCCACAGCAGCGCCCTCACCTATCGTGCCCGCCACCACAGTGACTAGTTGAGCCTACGCCGATCAAGCGATCAGAGGCCAGAACAGCGACCTCAACTGTATTGCCCCCCACCACAGTGGTTTGGTGTACTTACGCCGAACAAGCGGGCAGAGGCTTGGTCTGAAACCTCACCTGTCGTCCCCCCCACCAAAGTTGCTGCCTGAGCCCATGCCGACCAACCGAACAGAGTACAGATCAGCGCTCTCTCCTATCGTGCTCGCCACCACAGTGACTAGCTGAGCCCACGCCGATCAAGCGAACAGAGGCCAGAACAGCGATCTCACCTGTAGTGCCCGCCAACACAGTGGCTGGCTGAACCTACGCCGACCAATTGAAGAGGCCATAGCAGCGCCCTCACCTGTCGTGCACGCCACCAGTGTCTGGTTGAGCCCACGCCTAACAAGTTAGATTGAAGCGCGGCTTTGGGGGCCACGTACGTCTCTACAGAGACTCGTAAGCCGAAGATTTCAGAGAGGGATCGCACCTTCTGCACCTCTGGGCCTCTAGCCACCGACACCACAAAATGCGGAGTGGGGGGTCGATTGCGTGTGGCATCCTGATCGCGGCGCCCAGAGCGGAGCTGCATGACGCCCTGGACACGTATTCCCAGGGCTTCAAGCTTCTGCCGGACGACGCTCTCAGGCATCTGCCTGCCGAGATTTTTCACCAGCACAACGGTCCTCTGGGTGAGAGAAAGTGTGAAAAGTCACACCCCTGCTCCCATCAAGGTATCGGAGGGCACTGACTGTGGCTCTAAAACCGTCGGCAGTCCCCGTCACGATCATTACTTTCTCTCCCTTCATCTGGGTGTTCAGACTACTGGGACATAAAGTCCTTAACCACGCGAGGAAGCCGCGCGTGTCGGTGACCCCTGTCACGAAGACAGGAGTCTTGTTGGGCCGATCCCCTGCGGGAACGGCCCAAGCCTCTTAGTTCCAGCTGGCATGCTGCCCGGACATGTCGACAGGCATGCGCCTGTTGGCTGCCTCGGAGTAGGCAGCAGGTTCGGAAGAGTCAGAACCAGTGGCTATGGGCTTGGGCTGCCCAGTCGGCTGATGGGGGTTGGTACGCCCGGCTACTACCGCAGCGTACGCTGGCTTACTTGCCGTGTCTGCTTGCTACCGACTGCACGATGGTGTCCGTGCACCAGAGGTGCCCGGTGGGTCGGGCGCTGGGCGTCTAGCGGTCGGGGTGGTCAGGCCGTCCGAGCCAGAAAACTCAGCCTTCCTTTTCCCTGTGATGGGCTGTGGTCCCTTCCTGGGAGACGATGGTGGCACTCTCCTGGCCCCTGTGATGGTGGCATGACGCTTGGAAATCGCCACGCAAGACGTCTTGGCCTTGCTTCACGCAGAGGCCTTCGCCGTCTTCTTGGCTGCAAGTGCTTTCCTCAGCTCTCGCAAGAGAGCTGGTTTACCCTGCACCGATGAGATAGTCCTAAGAAGGGCTAGTTCCTCCTGCTTCAGCATTACGCCTGCAGCAGGGGCACCTTACTCCTTTTCAACGCTGCTCCACTTCTCAGTGAAGTAAAGGGAGCACGTTGGCGAGCTCTTCTTCCTCACTCGATTCTTCTTGCAGTGACTATCGCTTCTTCGCTAGGTTCGGTCTCTTGGATCGTCTTTACTCCTCTGCAGCTCTCTAACCTCTGATTCCGCTTCCACTCTTACGCCTTACGCGTGCCTACGCGAAGGGCTTCCCGTCCTAATGGCGGGGGGGGGGGGGGTGCCTGAGCGCCAAGCACGTCGACTTGAACTTTCAGCTGATCACGACAAGGGGCAGGCTCCTGCGTGACGATGCCGACGCAAATTCCTTTTTTTTATTTACGGGCCGGGCTCACCCACCAGTATCCCATACATCTCCTCCTCTGCTACTCCCGATATCCTGGACCTCGTACTGACAAAAGACATAGTTACATCAGTGTATCTGACCACGTGCTTCGCGCTAAGCTCCCGTCACTAGCCTTTACTGATTTACACAAGATGTATTTCATCCTTTGTCAACGTACCGGACCGCCCTGATCTCAGGAGGACCGACTGGGCCATATTCCATGCCTGCCTAGAAGATAGACTCCTGTCCAACCCGGAACTACCGAATTAGTTGGCAATCGACACGTGCGTAGAGAAACTGTCTAGTGCTATCCTCGTGGCGCTAGCAGTGTTTACTCCCAAAAGTCGCCCGCGAAGCGACCCACGGCCCCAATAGCAGTTCTTATTCAGGATTTGAAGCGCCTGAAGAACCGACTGAGGAGGCAGTGGCAAACCATTAGGGACCCAACTTTGGAAGCTGAGGTCAGCAGGCCACTCGAGGCCGCCCGCATAATTGTGGCTAAATCGACGCAACGAATCGTGCTCAGCCCTATTCAGCTAGGCATTTTTCGTCTAACCTGAGTTTTTTCCGTGATTTTTCCTCAGTTGTAAGGCGAATGCCAGGGTATATTGCAAAGACGAAGCACAGCCCGCACTCTCCCTCAGGCACCGCTGCTTCACCAAAGTGTCTGCCCAACGTCGCATGGCTTCAGCATGCGACTGTGCCACTCTGGTTCCAAAATCCAGAGAGCCAATCAGCAAAATTTTGCCCCGCGCAAAAAAAAAAATAATAATAAATTTCTTGAGCTTCCTCAGCACTAGACTTTAGTATGCCGAAGTCAAAGTCTTCAACCCACATTGAAAATCGTTAGCGTAAGCGCAATCCCCATGTATTGAGCTTACCGATGCCGTGGAACGCAGGAATGGTTGAACAGACCAAGGGACGTCGACTTGTGCTCCGCGCAAGTCTCCGCCCTTAAATAGCTCTTTGGTTGGTTGGCTGGTTGATTGGCACCGACATGCATTCACTCCACCGAGCAGCAGTAAGACAGCTGCTCATTCTACCGTACGGTTCAGTTCAAGTCTAGCGTCAGTAAGACTAGGAGCACTCAGAGTAGCAGTACACAGCAGCAGCAACTCTCGCTGAGCCCACCCACTAAGCGCCGGCATCTTTGCCCAGCTCTGCACTTCGACACATCCCTATGTGCGCAGCAAGGACACCGACTATCATTTGTCTGACAGACCCTGTATAGTTGATTGTGTATAATGTTGAGATGAAGTTATGAAGTTTTAATTTTGCACGGTAACAGCAACCGACCAACTAACAACCACCACACTTGTATTTTATTGTCTGTACGACCCCTATAATAGGAACATACATGTATGTGCATATTGTAGAGCTTGTACACACACACACACACAAAAATAAAGGTGACTAGATAGGCGTCGTTTAGGTATATCCAGATAGACGTCTACACCTGCGTTTAACAACTTCTTTTCCATAGAGGTAATCCTAAAATAATTGTTCGTATCCTCCAAGAACCCTACATACGAAAGAGTTTCCAGGCCAGAAACATTTGATAGCGGCGAGCCTTTCTGTTGCCACAGGCAAGGCGGCTTTGTGAAATTTCGAAACGAACAGACACAATACAGTTGAATAGACCTTAAATATGAAGAGACCAAAACGAAACAAAGAGGCAGTTGGTTTCACACGGAAATTACTGAAATATTCGGAATTGCGGACAAAAATTCCCGTGATATTTCAAGCATATTAGTTTATTTTGCTGTATTTAAATTTTTTACTTTTACGCGGTTTATGGCGGAATTCAGAGCGGCGTCCTGCGAAGCCCTGGTTGGGAAACATTGGTATAAGGCAACATAAACACCATGATTAGTTATGATACTGTATTCTTTATTCATAAAATACTATTAAAGCACCTTTATCGTCATTATTTTATTTAAGAATAATCAAATATCTATCATTTCATAACACATTTTCAAATTATTGCCACAGTTCCGTATAAATAAGCCGCTCTTCAACTGTTTTGTCTCCAAACAGTAACACGCTAGTAGTCGTGTGCTTGTAATTGTCAAAGGTAAGGAACATACTGACGTACTATTGTTAGAACGCTCTCCCTCTCCACGCCAGAAATGTTTATTGAGGAACGGAAGTAGAGCTCATGCACTCTTAAGTCCGGTAGTATATGGGCATGAGTGGTCAACTTCACACAGCGGCCGCTTTAACTCCTGCGAAGGAGTTCTCTTATCCCACTGAATAGGAGAGTGAGTTGCCACAGAACCGGTCTCAACTCCTGGTAGAAGAGAAAAATCTCTTTCTGCTGCAGGAAATCGAACCACAATTCCTCGGTAATCCAGCCTGTGGCCTAAGCACTATATCTACTGAGGGGGACGTACGAGTTGCGTCCCGCGGTCAAGAAAGCGTATCAGTTGCGTCCCGAGTTGTGAACCTCCCAGATAAGGCAATGTATCAGTTGCGTCCCGAGTTGTGAACCCCCAGATAAGGCAATGTATCAGTTGCGTCCCGCGGTCACTTTCCTGGTATAGCATTTGTGTACCAGTTGCGTCCCACGCTGCTAGAGTGAAGATGGAACCAGTTACAGTTGACAAAGTGGTACGTAGTGAAAAAGGGAACGATCTCCTTGTCATCAAAGGCTTCAAGTTCCGTTTCCAAAAAAGTGTTGCTGAGAATATGGAGCGATGGTGCTGTACTAATAAAAAATGTAAATGTTACATAAAGTGCGATGAAAGGAGAGAGATTGTCGGAGGGAATGTGACGCACAACCATGATAAAGACAGTGATGCCAGCTTAAACCGACAGATATTAAATAATTCTGTCAAAAGGAAAGCAACGGAGGACTTGTATGAAAGACCGCGCAACATGATTCACAAAGAACTACAAAGCCAGGACTTGAATATTGTAACTTGTAAAGACATACAGAACATTAGGAGGAACATTCACAAAGCGCGCTCTTCCCAACTGCCTCCTCTCCCAACAAATATTGAAGAAACTCATGAAGCCTTAAGTGCTGTACAAGTGTTAACAAGTTTAAAAGAACAGTTTTTGCTTGTTAATGACTCGGGGAAAAAATATTGTAATGTTTTCTTGCAAAACTAACTTACAGTTTCTCAGCTCCATTGATGTGCTTTACGTTGATGGGACATTCAAATCAGTGCCAACGTTTTTCCACCAACTATTTACAATTCATGGACTCAACAATGGTCACTATGTGCCACTTGCATTTTTCTTACTGACCAATAAACATCAAACGTCATATGAGTACGTATTAAGATATACAGTAGCAGAGGCTGCAAAACTTGGCGTGACTGTTTGTCCAACAACTGTTTATGCTGACTTCTAAGGTATTCATATATCCATCTATGAATACCTTAGAACAATTTTACATCCAACAATTTGCATACGATAATTTGCGTACAATAATAAACTGGTAACAGAACAAAATATAGGAGACTACAACCCAATATTCCGCTTTATTTACGACATCCAAAAGTCACTCCCCCACGTGACAGTGACCTACTTAAATACCGGATACACCACTCGATAGCCAGTACTGTTCTCACCACGTAATAGTCAACCAACTCCGACAAACAGGTATGTACAACGTTGACTACTTCAACTTACGTTCTACCTACTAAAAATCACATTAACATAATACGACTATCAATTTTATCTTAAATATTATATGTTTCAGGATATCATAACAACACAGATTATTCAACTTTTAACATTTTAACCCGTATAAGACTTGGTTTATAACACCGAAATAAACAGCAGCTACATCTATTCACATTTGAACCAGTGTATAAACACGTTTGTAAAAAAAAACCATGTTATTCAGTTTTTACTATTTAAACAATTGTACCAATTGATGTAAAAATGTGTAATTTAAAATACTGAGTCCCTGAGGATGAGCCAGAATATGGTTCGAAACATGTAGGACAGTGTTACACAACTAATAGTGAATAAAATGTACATTTGTCGGACTATAATTATAGAACGCTCTGTTTGTTTTCCTGTACCGAAAGTATATCCACCCCAAATGTCATAAAACGTACGTTACCCTGAGAACTTCCTGTTGCCCCTCAAGTAGATTTTTAAGCATTTTGTGGAAGTCGAAGAATTTTAATTGTGGCCAGGTGTCGCTTAATTTGACCCACTGTACAGCGTCACAGACGGACTTCGAACCAAGGCACCCTGGACCCGATTCGACACTACAGCCGTTCGGTTTTTCCTCAGCAGCCTGCTACACAACTGTTATTCCTTTAAACTGACCGCGGGACGCAACTAATACATTGCCTTATCTGGGGGGTTGACAACTCGGGACGCAACTGATACACAGCTCTTATCTGAAACGTGACCGCGGGACGCAACTAGTAAACCCCGCTACTGAGCTATCCCGGCTTTCTCAGCAACCTTTTTCATACATTTGTTTATATCAGAAACATATGTATCAGAAAGCCAGAATAAATATATATATATATATATACATGATGCCCATGAAGACCATAACTAATGTTCTTAAAATAATGTTTCTCTATGTAGGTTGTATGACAAAGTTGTTAATGAATAGTACATTGACAATAGTATCACTTTGAATACATGGGATGGGGGCGGAGATATCAGAGAAGAGTCTGAAAGAAAAATTCACAATCCTGGACCTACTGACATATCCGCCTGTGATATGCACAATAACAATACAGAGTGGGACTTTATTAAAACTGGGTATATGTTAGTATTTGTGTCAATATTTAACATATTTCCAGAAAAGTTACGAATCAGTTCCTTTATTTGCATATCTCACGGCGAGACTTGTTTCTTTTCAAAATTTCCATGGCCCAGTAGTGTGTAGCTTTCTGTTTTATAGTGCATCACGTCTTCTTTTCTCCGGTCGGCCACATAATCATATACCATTCTCACAACGGGAGGAAGCCTTTTCAGTCCAAGGCAGTCAGCTAACTCAGCGAAATAGTCCCATTGCAAGGACCCCATACTGTGTGCATATGATGGCGGCATATCCATTGCAAGTCTTTTCTGAAAATCTCGTTCCGTCTCTTCATCCATCTCTTCTTTGCTGGGTAACGTGACTGAACCATCGAGTGTCCTCATAAAATACTGTATCTGTTGAAAGGAATATGGCTTTCAGTACGTTGTACATACGTACAAATTCCAGTCCTTTTAATGCAGAAACAAGACACTGTCAGCTATAAAGCTTCTTTTCCTGTAGGATATATTTCTAATCCCGCATATTTATTGTTATTATTATTTTCATTTTCATTTTTGAAAATAAATTATTACGTAAGTACAAATTCTGTCCGCGTTAAATGTGCCGGACAAACTGAAACCATCGCCGTGTTTCTAATTTTTGACTTAATAAATATTTGTAGGTATGATCAGCTCTCACTGTCACAAATTAAACTATTTACCTGAAAATGGAATAATGGAAAAGGCAGGACCTTGAAGGGCAATCCGACAAAGCAGATACTTGGCAGTTCCGTGTGAATCAAGTGTTTGTACAGCGGCATCACCCGACGGCCCTCAATTTCCACCTTACACTCCGGGGTCAGGAAAGGGAAGTCGAATTTATAACCTGAAAGTCATAAAAAACACAAATACCCTCTAAGAACTCGATTAAAGAGAGGTATCTAAAGCTTATAGATGACGGTTGTCTCTGCAAGAAGGGAAGGGCCGGGGCGCACTAAGCAGTTAAGCGAATGTGGAACTTGTGAGAATAGCCTTTTCACTCAACACACGATAGTCCATTGGCCGAGACAGTCAACCGCTACAGACGCAAGCAACTGCAAGGCAGATTGTGAAAAAACGTTTGCATATGAAGACATAAGGTAAAGCAACCCCATTACAGGCCTAGACAGGCCCTGAGGGTTCCAGGAGGTCGAGGCTCCCAGATTTGTAGACAATCGGCACATGAAGGTGGTAAGGTTGTCAGCCCTACGCACCGGCCGCCTTTACCGCCCAGGAAATATTCCTGGTACTCATTTCTGTTAGAGGCTGAGTCGACCCCAGGGCCATAGTGCGACCGAAACGATTATGTCAAGGAATTAATTCCATTGACACCATCGGGAATCGAACCCGCGACGTTCCGGTTTGTAGCGTAGTGCCTCAACCAACTACGCCACCGCGCGCCCCATATGAAGACATACCGACTGCAATTACTCTAAGTGAAAACAAGGAGCTCGTTAAAATTTTTGTGTGAATTATTTTGGTATTATATCGGATGAAGAAAATCTCATGTCTACGTTAGTGTTTCGTGACGAAGCACCCTCCCGAACAGGCCTACATGTCTACAGCGTTACCACTATACCAACATGTCTACAGCGTTACCACTATACCAACACGCTCGTTTTTCCGTAACATAAGTGTTGATCTTCAAAACCTATCTTATTTTCTGCTGTTATCACATTTCATATTCACATTAATACATAACGTGCAAATAACTGGGGACCGTTTTAAAAAAACGCGTAGTTTCACGTAAATCAGCACACTGTGCATAACACATTCCCTGCTTACAGCAGTGGTTCCAAACTCGTGGCCTCCAGACTCCCGAGGGTCCTCGTCTTTGTTCCAAAGAGCTGCGTTTACTAGAAAGAGCGTCGAGAATTCCCATCTCTTCGCAGCAAATCCTGTTCCTCTAGCTAGCGCTTTGTTTCATCTGCTGTCCTTTGTTATCACTTTTCTAATGAATAAAATGTGAATACCTTTAAAGATTTCTCAGATTATATTTCCCTGCCATTACTTATTTTCTCCATTAACGGAGCACAGAAGTACAACCATCAATTCGCGATTGTTTTAGACGTTCAGAAGCGGTCTTCATCATACTGGAAGAGTTTGGGAACCACAGGCTTGCTGAATTAATGTCGGGGTACACTGTCTATACAAAAATGTCATTACTGTTTAAATTACAGTGTTTCTGGAATATGTCACCGTGCGCTATGGCTGACCGGTATGCCAGAAGGTTATAACCTTATTACTCACTTCATAAAGTGAGAGACAACGCCCTATGAGTACGTTATGTTTGTCCGTCCGTAACTCGGTATCAGCGTCTAACTTGTCAGACAGGCCTCTTTTTAATTCTGCGTAGGAGATATCGACTAAAACCTGTCGGAAATTTCCGTGTTACAGCCACATTAATTAATAACGCAATCCAGTTTACATAACGCCCCAAATGTTCTTTTCCATATAAACCAGATTTTGATGAAATTCGTTAGCGCAGACTTTCACTAATATGCATGGTCACTATTCCCATTTTAAAGCACGCTTAATACACTTCAAAGAAAGCAATTGTTAATTTTGTGTAGTACATTATGGAATACGTCCATTCCAATCTTGTTTATTTATGGAAAGTAAGGACACTTTAATTTCATGGAAAATAGCAGATGACACTGGACTGAGCGAGGGAACTACAATTCAGTGCAAAGCCAACAAATGTATTTCCCCCAATTTTCGATAAAATACCCTTTTTCGTTATGAATGTGTACATTTTCCACTTCAGTGTCAGCCTACCTGTGCAATAAATCAGAGCATCGGCTTTCGCAGTGGAGTCATCCAGAAACGTAAATCCTTCGCTCGAAGCTGATTTGATGCCTGGTACTTGTTTAACGTTTGATGGCACATACATCAGAGCCTCTTGCAAATTATGGCTAATATAAACCTAAAACGAAGTAACATGTCCATCGATTAGACGCAAAAATTGAATTTTATATTTATACATATATATATAGCCCGTGCCATACGTACTAATTATTTGATGCTTTGGGAGTAAAGAGAGTAAGAGAGTTAAGTTTTGTTCTGGGAACTTGCGACTTTTAGAAATTTTGGTGTAAGAAGGAAGCTGTGACCTTGGTCGAGCCTTCCTCTGCTAAGCCCTTATTTTTGTCCTTTGGTTTTGGTCGGGAGGGAAATTTTCACTTTGTTCCCCCATTCTTTAAAGCTTTTGCTGAGAAGAACCTGTTGTTACTTCCTGAGAGTTGTGGTGACGGGAGGATGTGTCCTGCTGGAAGCTGGCGTTTCATTTAGTATTTCAGGGTATTAATTAGATACATTCGTATTTTTCAGTAGGTCCCCCATCCCCTTCTAATGAACACCCATTATTCTGGCCCTGCCGGCGGGTATTCGTGGACCGCTGGCGTTCTATTGGCGTTAACTCTGGCAGCGCCATAACAATATATATATTACATATATTACACACAATATGTATATAATATTTACTTCTATTTCTGATAGTCTATATTGACAATTGCACGTTAAAATTAGGAATTTATACACAGAATATAAATACAGAACACAGAGTGTGTTCCTTTTGCTTTGAAAAATATTTAGCGTGTTACTCTCAAGATTCATGTAAAATCTCATGTACGTCTTCACGTAGCGACCGTTATTGTTAACTAATTTTAAACAAAATTGTAATAGTACAGCATTTACTAAAACTCTCTAATCATACAGTAATACACCGGGGAGAGGTGCCGCGGCGGGAGAGACGCCGCATTTTTTAGTTTGGTGGGTTCTGGCAATCCTCTGCAGACCGCAGCACATGTGCTTATTCATTGAGTCTAGAGAGGTGTTGTGAGTGAACGTAGGGAATATCGGCGCTGCTTTGCGAGACATGACATTTTATGCTCAAACTTTTTTCTAGTTTTCATGAAGTGTGCTTTAATTAGCTCCAATCGAAGTATCTATGTAATTAAGATACATTAGAGTTTCCGGTGTTGTTGGACCTTGCCTTAACACCATGTAGCCGCCATGTTCTTCATTCCGTTCGGCAAGTGGGGGTGGAGGAGTTGCGACTTCTCTCCCTGAAGATTGGGAGAGGCACCGCAAAAAATTAAGGGAGAGATGCCGCACTTAAATAATTCCAAATCGGTTTTGATACGTCGTGCATATACATTATAGAGTACTACAAATTATCTGTTCTATTGCTCTATCATCTTACCCCCAGGGTCAAATGTGTACATGAACCGAAAATAGTCGTACACAGAACAGACTTATTCATCAAGTGGTTCACACAGAATTTCCTCAAACACAAAACTTCAGGGAAGGTCGTTCTACTTTTAGACGGCCACAGTGCTCACTGCAGCTCCTCTCGACTGCTTCAGGCTGCTGTTGAAAATAACGTCACTATCATTTGCCTAACGAGTCACTATACACATGCCTTACAGCCTTTGGATAAGTGCTTTTCTTGGGGCCCTTAAAGAGTCATTTCAAGAACGCAGCCGCAGCTTGGATGAAGCAGAATCCACAAAGGAAAATCACTCGATATCGCATGACACGCCTCATCGAGTTTGCTTGGAATAAAGCTGCTTCCATAGGTGTTGATGTAAATGCTTTTGAGTCAACGGGTATTTATCCTTTGATCCGCAACAGAGTGCCTGAATATTTCTTCTCCATTTCTGGCACCAGTAAGACTAACTTTCATGGAAACAGCACCTCCAGATATGGCTCCGATTTGTGCACCCTCTACGTCAAGAACCAACTCTGTGTTACCTATCTCAGCAGGACATTCGTTACGTACTCTGAATACTACATTGCCTTCTGACACTTCCCCTGAGAAGTTACTCCTTCCAGGCTTTTGGAGATCTGTCCAGTACGGAAAATACTGAGGAAATATTCAATTTCAGAAACACAAATCTTTTGTTCCCACTGAAGGAGCGAGGAAAAGCGAAAGAATCGAGAAGGAAATAAAGTCAAAGAGCAGAGGAAAATCGAAAGTGTAAGCAGTCCCAATACTTCAGGTCTACAACGTCAGAAAATGCAGGAAAAGTAACTCATCAAAAAAAGATATTCATAATCAAGAGACATCTGAAGATTCCGACACGAAATGCTGAGCGTGATTGGAAAACTACTTGCAAACAACTAAGGACGATGACTGGATCGAATGTGTGAGTTGCAGAAACTGACTGCAGGAGTCCTGTTCTCCATACAAAGACAAATGCGTCGACTGCGGTAGAAAGTTACTGAGAGAGAAAAACAGCGATATGCAGAAGGGGATGTAGAATATTTCGTTCACTACAACTTAGACTCTTGAGTTCACTGCGTTGAAATATTGTGTACTTGTGATATATATATATATACAGGGCATACACAAAAGAATGGTGCGGTTTTAATAGTGAACACTATTAAAACAGCACCATTATTTTGTGTATGCCCTGTATACATATATATATATATATATATATATATATATTCTATTTTAATGTTGACATTGCCTCTTTACTTTGAATAAAGTTCAACAGTTTTAATTTACTTATCTTGCTTCTTGAATTCACAGGATATTTTCAAAGAGCGGCATCTATCCCTGCCAAAAAGCGGCGTCTCTACCGACATGTCCGGGAGAGACGCCTTAGAGACAACTTTTTTTCGTCGCCCTTTATCTCAGAAACTTTCAGTTCTGCAGATTTCATGCACACAACTTAGTAACGTAGAAACCTTAAATATAATATCCGTGAATTTTTCAGCCGTTTTGACGATTTTCGGATTGAGGTACAGCGAAAATTGCAAAACGTTTGGCGTCTCGCCCGGAATTACCCTGTTTCGACTCATTTCGTGTAATAATCGAAGTAAGTTACCGTGTTAAAGCATGTAACTCAATCCAAGTAGCGCAGTTCTTCATGAGAAGCTGTCTGTCAGATAGTCAAGAAATTCCCCTCATTTTGTGTAACCTGAATGTGCATTACCATGCCCACTGCATTTCTTTACATTTCCGATCTACTTCAACCCCATATGCATTTATTTTCTCTCCCACACCTGCCAAATTCCTCGCCCATCGCACCTCCCTTGATTTCATCATCCGAATTATATTTGATGAACACGATAAGCCGTGAGTTTCTCATTATGCAATTCTCTCCAGCCGCCTCTTACTTCCTTTCTATCAATTCCAAGTATGCACTTCAGTACCCAGTTCTCGAACACCCTCAGTCTATGTTGCACCTTCAATGAGACAGACCAAGCGATAAATTACGTACATATATTTTACAGAATTTTAAAGACAACAAACAAATAAATAAATAACACTGATGTATCCGTATGAAGGTCTTACCTCTTCTGCTACTGCTGACACTTCCACCGCGATGTCCATCCCAGAAGCGGCTGCGCCAAGAACAACAACGCGGAGGTTTCTGTATGCGTCAGCCGACCGGTACACTTTACTGTGCTGAACGAAACCTTTGAACTCCTCGATTCCCTTAATTTCTGGTACATACGGTACAGAGTAGTGCCTAAATGGAGAATTATAATTATTATCATTATTATTAATGATGCTCCTGATCAAACCGACGCTCAGACAGTTGTGAGGACTCCTCTATGGTAACTAATAAACTAACTAATTAACCAACCAACCAACCAACCAACCGTAGAGTGGAGCAGTCCTTCTCGAGGAGCTAATACTTCCTCAGCTAGCCAACAAATTCTCTGAACTTTATCGGACCCGAAGGCTTATTACCGTCGCCACAAAATCCTGCCACTGGTCCCTATCCTGAGCCATATGAATCCAATCCACACCCTCCTATCCTGTCTCTTTGAGAACAATTCTAAATCATCTTTACAGGTAGGCTTAGTTCTTCCGAGTTCCCCCCATTTTATGGAACCTGGAGGTCCATCACTGCATTCACAAGAGCTCGCAACCTGTCCCCTATCCTGAGCCAGATCAATCTAGTCCATGCCCCCATCCCATTTCTTGAACATCCACTTTATTGTTATCCTCCCCTTCTATGCCTAGGTGTTCCAAGCGTCTCTTTCCCTCAGGGCCACCCACCAAAACCCTTTATGCACCTGTTCTCTCCCCCATACGTGCCACATGCCCCGCCCATCTCATTCTTCTTGATATGATCACCCTAATAATATTTGGTAATTACAGATCATAAAGCTCCTCGTTATGTAGTCTTCTCCACTCCCCTGTTACCTCATCCCTCATATGCCCAAATATCTTCCTCAGCACCCTGTTCTCAAAAACCCTCAGACTATATTCCTTTCTCAAAATGAGAAGCCAATTTCACAACCCATATAAAGCAAAAGGCACAATTATATTTCTGTATATGTTAATCTTTATATTTTTGAATAGCAAACTGGAAGACAAAAGATTCTCCACCGAATGACAGCAAGCACTGCCTCAGTTTAATCTGCTTTTAATTTCTTTATAAATGCAATTTTGATTTTTATGGTTGTTCCCAAATATTTGAACTGTTCCACCCTTTAAAAGTGTTTATTACCTACCTTTATGATGTTGCGTCCTGCATTCTGTTCACGAGACATGAACATATACTTAGTTTTTCTCAGCATTTACTTTTAGTACAACCTCCGTACTAAGATTCTGTGTTTACATATATTACACAAAGGAAAAATTACAAATAATTTAAATTATAGACACAAAACCTATTATGTGAAAAACTTTTACTTATGGAGCTCCTGGCACCAACATAACAATATGAGTGTGGATAGTTCATAAACTGCTCATTTCATACATCGAGTATTAACGAGTGTAAATTTCTTTGTCTTATTGCAGGTCTGTCAGGGAATGGGAATATATGGAATGCAGGACTGATCGTAAGGTCATAGGTGACCTTGTGGCTTTACTGAAACTACATTATAGTACGTCATAACACTGTGCGCTTCTTTTGGTGAGGAGCTTGAGTAATTATGAAATGTAAATCGTGAATACGCGACATATGCTTAGCCTTATATCCTTCTACGTAATATTAGTACATTAATAAAGTTCAGATGCATTTTATCATTTGAAAAATAGTGTTTTTCAGGATTTGACCCCCTGTAGTGGGATAGAAATTTACTGACTTTCTTAGAAACGTGTTGCCCCCAAGTGCATAGTTACCTACTGAAGAAGACGCAGCACCATCCTCCAAAATTCGGTAAAATTCTACGAGACTCTACGGCGTCATATTCCAGAAAACAGTAATTGTCATAGTCACGATAGCGGGCAAATTAAATATTATTTGCTCATTTTTCAAATTAATTACCTTCACAAGCACCCGTATCTAAAACATTAGCATGAGATTAGAGTTCCTTACGGCGATGAATACAAGGATTGCGGTCTTTGTGGACGTACGCCATACAGTCTGGCAAATAGGTAAACGGCGTCCTGTCCCAGCAGACCGTAACTTTAACACTTTAGTAACTTCTTCACATGTAGCAAGGCATTGATATTGTGTCTGTCGTGAAATTAACGCATCAAGCGTCATTCGGTGTCAGAGAGTTTTCTGAAGCAACATTCAGTTCACTTACCCATTACAGATCATCACGGCATCGAACTCGTGTTCTTCTGGTTCCTTCGTCTCTGCGTTTTCAACCACGACTGACCATAAAGTATCACCTTTTCCATTAGCCACGGGACTCACTTTCTTTACCACAGTTCGGAGCTTCAATACAAAGAAGACAATCACAAGTGATGCAAAATGTGAACTTTAGTTAAACAGAAATAACATTTAATCCTAAAGACGTAATAACATGGGAACACAACAATACTATTTAATCATTTTAAGCAGGAATTAAGCTAAAGAGAGTGAGAGAGTAGGAGGACGAAAAGAAAGAAAGACGGTGAAAGAGACAGACATTTATTTTAGAGAAACTGATAGAAAATTTTACGGCTACTAAAATTTCCCAGATAGTGTCCGCTCGTTCTTCCGGTGAAGATAGTCTGGAGACAAGATAGAGCGCTCTGATTTATTAACGACGCTATCAGTGACTCAGTCTCTACATAACGCCAAGTTATTGGGCGATAATGAATAATAGACACGAAAAGATGTAGAAGTAAGCAGTCGTGGCCATGATTTGGCGCCGAGCAGTTATCATCTGTTTACACGGCTGAAGCAAAATGTTGGCGGCCACCAATTGAAAAATGGTCTCGAAGTGGGAACATTTGTAACACGATGGCTGACAACATAAAGACACGGACGTCTATAAAGAAGGAATAGAAAATCTCGTCATGTAATATGATAAATGCCCACAATTGTGGCGAGGACCATGTGGAAAAGTAGTGGGATAGAAGCACAATCAAATATGAACTGTTCTTCCTAAAGCTGAAAATGAACTCAAAATAACTATATGCACTGCAAACGTATTTGCTGACCTACCCTCTCACATACACAAGTATAAGCGCACAGTACCCGAAGCCACAGAGCACTTATTTGTTAACGCCAAGTTACATTAAAAGGAGTCAATATGCGTCAAAGGTATAAACAAATTCGTGGCTTGTGTACGGACACAACCGCAATCGTTTAAGGCGTGAATCCGTCTTTGTGTTATTAGAGGAAGGGTAAGATGTAAATGAATAAAGTCTTGGTGGCTATACGTGAAGTATAATTGTATTTATCGAAGGCAGATGATAGGAGAAGTAAGATACATATGGCATAGTAGCGGCGCACTCGAAGTACTCGCGCCGGCGTTGACGCGCTCGGCTTTCTTACGCTCTCTATACAATCTGCATCGTTCGGCATTAGTCAATTTGGGCTTTTCTGATTCCTTTTCAATTTTTCTTTCCAATGATATACGTTTCTTACATTTCTGTTCATATTTCCTTTGCAATGTTTTCGACATTATGAACATTTTCTTCAACTCAGCACACTTATCGGCTTATAACTTTACAATTTTATTTTATCGGTTATTATTGCTAAATAATATTGTAGATCCTGTTATTCTCTACACATCGACACCATTTTCAACGTCCTATCTCTTCGCAATCCAAAGTTACACTGCCCAAACGCCGCGCGGCGTCGCCATTTACAGTGTTCACGCGCAAGCGCTACCCCTATCCCCCTCACAGCTGCACACCCCAACTACCTACCATTTTAGATACGGACATCAACCCTCTATCCAACAAAATTTAAATAATTACATTATCATTTATATTTTACGAGATATAAGCGCGACAAATCTTGCCATTTTTTTGGTCGCTAGAGTTTTCGTAGAGACGCCCCTACACCGGACCGAATTTAAAGACGTATTCACGTCAAAAAGCAAGTTAGGAAATGTACGTACAGCATAACAGTTCTGGGATGTTCCCAGGCTTTCGTTAAATTACTAGGTGCGCCCAGAAAGTAATGCAACGCATTTTTTTTCTCGGCCCAATTTTGTTGGATAAAAATTATATTTTGCGTGCTGTATCTTTAAAATGTCCCGCGTTTATGCACATAGGCGCAATGTTTCCCGCTGGATAGCAGCGCAGTAGTGAGCTTTCAAAATGGAGTCTGCAAGTGACGTGCGTTCTAAACAGAGAGCAGTAATTGAGTTTCTTTTGGCAGAAAACGAAACGAGTGAATCAATTCACAGGCGCTTAAGAAAGGTCTATGGAGACATGGCAGTGGATAAAAGCACCGTCAGCCGTTGGGCGAAGCGATTGGCGTTATCAGAACAAGGACGGGGCACTCTGTCTGATCTCCCGCGCTCGGGCCGCCCATCAACAGCTGTGACGCCTGCAACAGTGCAACGAGTCATTCTCATAGACGTGTTGCCCAGTGGCCAAACGATCAACTCGGACGTCTATGTGGAAACACTGAAGAAGCTGAAGAAGCGTTTCCGGAGAGTTCGTTCCCATAAAGATGCGACAAAAGTGCTTCTTCAACACGACAATGCGAGGCCACACACAAGTCTGCGTACCCGAGAGGCCATCACAAAACTTCAGTGGACTGTCCTGCCTCATCCACCGTACAGCCCGGATCTGGCTCCTTCCGACTACCATCTTTTCGGTCCCTTGAAAGGTGCAATCCGCGGAAAGAGGTTTGAGGACGACGAGGAAGTCATTGCTGAAGTAAAGAGGTGGTTGCGACAGAGACCTGCAGAGTGGTACCGCGAAGGCATACAGGCTCTCGCATCTCGGTGGCGTAAGGCCAAAGATTTAGAAGGAGACTATGTTGAAAAATAGGTTTAGGTAGCCAAAGATTCATGTAATGATGTGACATATTTGAAGTTTTAATAAAATCAATTGTGAATGAGGAAAAAAATGTGTTGCATTACTTTCTGGGCGTACCTAGTATATCGACAAGCGTAAGAATTACGGGAAATATAAATGGTACACAAAATGTGCACTTTGTGTTTCTGTACAGTTTATGTTGGCAACACTCTTCGTTGCTGTAAATATTCAGTGAGTTCCACTCGACATGTGCACAGAAGCGTATGTAGATCTTCCTGTAAAGTCTCTGTCATTTGTGTCTGAATTAAACCAAAACTTGTGGTGGGGGTTCTACGGCGTTCAGTAGAATATTCTGCAATATGAAATTTCATGAGAGTCTGTTCCGTTGTTCTTAAGTTGCCAAATAAGGACAGATGGACAGACATGACGAAGATTGACATTACGTATTTAAAAAAAAGAACACTGAGAAAGCAAATGGATACTTTGTAGCCAGGAAACACATCTACTAAATACGTTTTATGAGAATGGCATCTAGACATATAACTCAAAACCATGACAACTTGAATAAAGACAAACTTACTCTGATGTGTTTATTCAGGTCGTAACACTGAGCGTATTTCTTGAGGTATTTCAGCACATCGGTGTGATGAACGAAAGATGCTTCCGTTTCGTGAAAGGGAAAATCAGGAAATGGCATTATTTCCTTAGGAATATTGGTTCTGAAAACAGAAGCATTACGTGAATATATAAAAAGACAAAACATCAACCTCATTACAAGGTCAGATATAAAGGTAAAGGTAAAGCAATCCCATTACAGGCCTGGACAGGCTCTTAGGGTTCCAGGAGGTTGAGGCTCCCAGATTTCTAGAAAATCGGCACATGAAGGTGGTAAGGTTCTCAGCCCTAAGCACCGGCCGCCTTTACCCCCAGGAAATACTCCTGGTACTTATTTCTGTAGTGGCACGCGGTGTCGCAGTTGGTGGAGGCACTGCGCTACAAACCGGAACGTCGCGGGTTCGATTCCCGATGGTGTCATTGGAATTTTTCTTTGACAATCGTTTCGGTCGCACTATGACCCTGTGGTCGACTCAGCCTCTAACAGAAATGAGTACCAGGAATCTTTCCTGGGGGTAACGGCGGCCGGTGCGTAGGGCTAACAACCTTACCACCTTCATGTGCCTATTGTCTAAAAATCTGGGAGCCTCGACCTCCTGGAGCCCTAAGGGCCTGTCAATGCCTGTAATGGGATCGCTTTACCTTCTTACAATGTTTATTACATAACAATGATGCTTTGAATATGCAAAATAAACAAACGTACTCACTTTAAGCTTTTGTACATGGAAGAGTGTATCGGGACGCCATACTCATCGTTATCCGTGAAGTCAGTGTAGCACCAAGTTCCACCAACCTCTCCGCCTTGTTCAAACACTTTAAATTCAAAATGACTTGGGTCAGCAGCAAGATGGCGTGCTGCGCATAGACCCGCAGGTCCAGCACCGATCACAGCGACACGAACGCGAACCATGATGACGTTCTAGTTTACAACTGAAAAATGAAACAAATCAGAATCAGCATGCAAACGACATAACTTGGGCACAAAATGTGTTTCCGTTACACCATTGGTAAGCAAATTTAATTAATTTTTAACCTGTTGACATTCTTTGACGGCTGAGGGACGTTGTCAGGTTTGAATGACGTTAGGCTACGCATTCTGACAGGTAGACTAAATAAAATCGAAATATTTTGCCTATTAGATGTAACTTCAAAGTAAGAAATTTTTGTGATAATTGCGAGGCATTTATTTTAAAATCTTTTAATTAAATGTGTGTCCTATGTTCACTAAAAGTATCACATTACTGCAATGAGTTAATGGAACAGTTAACTAAAGAAGGTAACGCAGATCTACCAATATTCGTGACATATTCTGTTGCAGAATGACACTATAAACTTGCAAAGAAATGATGTGGAAACATCTTTGAAGAACAGTTAAACTAAATATCTAATCTTATAGCGAACTGTCATACCATGAAATAAGGCAAGCCGGAGATTAGCTCTTTGATTCCCGGCAGGAGCAAAATTTTTTTCTGTTCCCCAAACAGTCCAGATTCCTGTTCAGTGGCTACCGGTGGCTCTTTTCCTGAAGGCAATGCGTCCGTTGCGTGAAGACGATCACTCGCCCCTCGCTAATGCCAAGTGTAATAACGGGTGGAGCTATACGCCCACGTCTACTACAGCATAAGGCTTCAGGGATTTTTTATGTCATGAATTTGGTCTCAATGGTAGGATTTCTTATTTCATACAGTAAGTTAAAGGTAAATTTCACCCTAGAACAAGCCACGAAGGCCCAGAAGAGGAGTACAGGTATGGCTGTACTCTTTCTTTAACACCGGCGATAGATGGGGTTGGTGGTCAATGCCACGCCCCGGCCGCTTTACCCCTGGGGATGAGCCGGTACCCATTGTGTAGAAGGCTGAGTGGGCCCCAGAGCCGGTCTGGACGGGTGCGGAAAATCTCTCCCCCACCGGGATTTTTTTTTGCCTGTCCGGGGTTTTTTCCCTTTGATCCATTTTTGTACTGTTTAAATCCTTTCGTCCTTCATGTCACTTTACGTTCCATGCTACCGTCCTTACAACAAACACAACACAAACATCCATGCCCCCGGCGGGATTCGAACCCACAATCCCAGTAAGCGAGCGGCCGTAGACCCACGCCTTAGACCGCGAGGCCATTGGGATCGGCTGATTCGAACCCCGAACCGTCCAGCTCGTAGCGTAGTCGCTATACCGGCTACGCTATCCCGGCCCATCATTGCATACAGCCACCCTAACGTAAGCAGTTTCGATCAAGAAGACGCGGGTGCCCATCTGACAGGAGGGTAAATAGAATCTGCGTCCCGTCCAGACGCGGTGGCATGAGAAGAACTGCTGCTCGTGCCGGGTGTAGAATCCCATTTGTCTGACACGTAGCCTGACGCTTTAGTAACCGAGGTGCACCGACTACAGGAGATAGTACGGCCCAGAAATAAGGATGAAACAATACATTATTGTTTAAACATATTCAACAGATGATGGTTGATGGCGCCTTTGGAAAGAGAAGTTGGAAAAATATGCATTGTACCTTCGCAACTTCCGTCCGTTTGTTCCTAAAATTTGAGATCAGCTAAACGGTATAATCGAGAAATTTTATATTGAATTTAACTGAAAAGAGGACAACTATCACGAATGCTTTACATGGGAAAATAATACGTGTATTTCTGAGTGCATCTATCACGCGTCTCGGCGAATGATTTTCGGAGCAAAACGTGTTTCTAATAATAGTCGTACATCATGACAAAACGCACTTGATGCACAGCATGATTTCTGTGACTCTCACGATTTGAGATAATTACACAAACGCCAGCGCAACCGCCAGAAATGCTATGTTAATATATTCTTAAAATAACTGAATATCGTACACACATTCCAGGTCTACAGTAATATTATAACCTGATAAACAATTAATTTAATACAAAAGGAAAACATTCGTATGTGCTGCATAATTCTAATTCATAGCTGGATATTTATCAATGAAAATTAATTACACCAAGTGAAAACGTGGGGCTGTTTTACATAGCTGAGGTAATCTGCTATTTCGTCGTATCTGTCAACAAAACAAATGAATGTGCATTCGAATACAAGAAGTAGAGGTACAAATTATTTACGCTGTGGGGTAGTTGCGAGGAACAATCTTTTGTTTAGAGCACTGTCAGTGCTATATCAGTATCTGTTCCTCTGGAGTTTAATAAAACAACGGGAAACTAAAATCATTTTCCAACATAAAGAAGTTTATTTTATTTCACTGATTACAGTTTTATTAAACATATCTCAGCTGCGGTTTACAGTGAATATGTATTGAGAGATTTCCGCATGCACAACAAACATCTGTCAAATGGTAAAAGCAAAGAGGACACAGAAAATTCTGACCTGAATGACACTTCTAATGCACTGAGAATTTTAATCTCCTAACAGAAACAAAAGCCGATACCAGTGGCCGTGCGGTCTAAGGCGTGGGTCTGGGGTCGCTCGCTTACTAGGATCGTGGGTTCGAATCCCACCGGGGCATGGATGTCTGTCTATTGTGAGTGTTGTGTGATGTCAGATAGAGGTCTCTGCGACGAGCTGGTCCCTCGTCCAGAGGAGTCCTACCGACTGTGGTGTGTCTAACAGTGTGATCGTGAAACCTCGACGAAACGAGGAGGCCCAGGCCCATATAGGGCTGTCGAGCCATAGAAGAAGAAGAACATAAACAAAAACGAGAAAATTTATGCTCAGAGAATCCATCAGAGAGCTCACAATGAATAATGGCACTAACCACCTGAAATATGAAATTGGTGTGGATTAGATTTAAAGGTTCAGTTCCTACTTCACAGTAACACTCAGAGTCCCCTCTATGAAGACCAGCTAGTTAACAGTGTTTAGGGAGATAACCGCTGTTAATCGTACCATACAAGCACATAAATATGCAGTGTGGGCAATATGCAAAGCATTTTGAATTTCAAAGCAGGTGGTAAAACATAGCAACTACTGTGTTTTAAAGTACTAATTTTCCCTGAATTAATCCGTAGTTATAATGACACTTGAATTATTCACAATGGTATATGTCAAAATACTGTTTTACAGGGTGTTGGGCTGTGCAATTTGGTAGATGTATACGAAAGATTTGGAGGTAACCGCCACCTCCGTGTTCAGGATAGCAGGGAAAAGGGACGAACAGTCCTTTGTAGGGTGACCAGTTCCCACTGGCACTATAAAAGCTATTGTTCTGGTCCTCACTTCCTTGTATAAAATACCACTATTGACACTTGATCCAATCTGATACCCTGAAGATGGAGACAGCAGCTTCTGTTGAAACATTGGTACCCATGCATGACTTCACGTCCAGTAAGGCTGCAATCACAGACTAAATATCGCAACAACTTTTGCGTTCCAATGAATACATCCTATTTCGACGCCCTGCGTACTACTTTATACCGCGGTTAGTGTTACACTCATACTGTGCGGGGTTAGATGCACCTCCCACCCTAAACCACACACAGAATCGACCCTTGCTGGTTGTTGGCAACTATTTATTCAATATACATAAAAGGTAAACTTCTCCCTGTAACGTTGCATGAAGGCACAGAAGGGGAGTAGACGGATAGCACTACTCTTCCTTTAACCGCGGCGCTAGATGGAGGTGGGTGGTCAACGTCACGTCCCGGCAGCTTTAACCCCGGGAAGAGCCCCGGTACCCATAGGAGGTGGCTGGGTGGGCCCCAGGGCCGGTCTGGAAGGGTTTCGCCGAAGACAAAATCTCTTGCCTCCACCGTGGATCGAACCCTGGACCTTCCAGCCCGTAGCAAGTCACTATACCTACTACGCTATCCCAGCCTCTACTGAATATACATATAGGCATAATACTCAAAGTTCATGATAACACATATGTTACTGGATAATCAGATAGTAATTATGCCATAGGGTCAGTACGTACTGCAAAAGAAAGCAAGCTATGAGAATTACTGAAATGCATTCATTATTTAATGTGTGCTAATACGAAATGTGCTAGGACAGTATCGTTCTTAATTACATTACGTAAATACACTGCCTGGTATAAATGCAGAATAGCTATTTCAGTACTAAATCATGTGCTATAAAAAGTAAATTTCACCCTATAACCTGCCATGAAGGCCCAGAAGGGAGTAGACCTATAGTTCTACTCTTTCTTTAACCTCGTGGCTAGATGAAGGTAGGTGGTCAACGCCACGCACCGGCCGCTTTACTCCCGGGAAAGAAACCCTGTACCCATTGTACAGGAGGCTGGGTGGGCCCCAGGGCCGATCTTGACAGACGCGGAAAATCTCGCCCCCACCGAGATTCGATCCCCGAACCGTCCAGCCCGTAGCTGCGCTATCCCAGCCCACAATCCTGTGCCATATACGTGTATAATAATCAGTGTCCTTTAAAGTCAAAATACTAAGTCTCCGACTTCATGAACTTAGTCACTATACTTTGTACAGAATGCGTCTGACAAATGTTTCCTTGGTCAGCACAGTGTAAAGTCATGACGGGCAGATGGAATCTCGACATTTGGTAGATGAGTTTTTAAGAATAATTTATAGCTAACATCGAGCATCCAACAATTGACTGACAGGTTGTATGAGAGGCGGTTAGAAGTGGTGAAGAAAAATACAAGTGGGGTTCGTCACGCACGCAAGAGATAACTCCGTAATTAATTGACGGCATTAATTCATAGCAATTAAAACATGGAGACTACTTCAGCTATGAAGTAGTGGGGGTTCTTCACCTTTAAATTCTCTTATTTATACGGATGATCTATAACACAGAAGTATGTCTCTGCAACACTTGTTCATTCCTACAGTGGAATCAAATGGCTGCACGTCTGACTGAGATCCCGGCGGCACTAGAATCGAATTAAGAGCAGTAAATGTAGACTTCTGCCGATCCCAGTGGCCGCGCGGTCTAAGGCGTGGGTCTGCGGTCGCTCGCTTGCTGGTATTGTGGGTTCGAATCCCACCGGGGCATGGATGTTTGTGTTGTGTTGTATGTGGACAGTAGTATGAAGGACAAAAAAGAAGGATTACACAGTACAAAAAATGGATCAAAGGGAAAACCCCAGGAATTAATACAAAAAAAAAAAAATCCCACCGGGGCATGGATGTTTGTGTTGTGTTTGTTGTAAGGACGGTAGTTTGGAACGTAAAGTGACATGAAGGACGAAAGGATTTAAACAGTACAAAAATGGATGAAAGGGGGAAAACCCTGGACAGGCAAAAAAAAAATAATCCCACCGGGGGCATGTATGTCTGTATCTTGTGAGTGTTGTGTGATGTCAGGTAGAGGTCTCTGCGACGAGCTGGTCCCTCGTCCAGAGGAGTTCTACCGACTGTGGTGTGTCTCAAATGTGTGACCATGAAACCTCGACGAAACGAGGAGGCCCAGGCCCAGGCCCATATAAGGCTGACGAGCCATAAAAAAAGTAGACTTCTAATAGCTTATATACAAAATATACATGCTTAGTTTCTTCTGTTTGCAGCCGCGGACCTAATAAAGAACACCCAAAGATAAAGCGTTTATTCCGTAATCTTTTCAGAACGCACGGTAGCCACTTATACACGTGATGTGCAAATATTGCGACAGAATTTCTGTTCACTATTTGAATTCGAAAGTTGTCTCAATTACACGAATACAGGCATACTTTTATTACCTAATTTGCGTGTTATTCCTTCTTTGTACTTTCGTGCTATATATTGCTATATGGAAAAAAAAAGCGAAAATATCCTGGCGAAAAGACAGAAACTTATGCTTGTAAAATACAAACTTTTCCTCATCTCTCTAGAGGAATGACAGAATTTTAGCACTGTTGTTCTCCGCAAAAGGCGACTGACCTCTAAGCTAGAACTAACATAAGTTACTTACATTGTTGCTTTGTATTCGGAATTTTACCAGTTACAACCTCTGGCGGCAGACGAAGGCTTTGTGACGTTCCCAAGTCCTTCGAACCAAATTCCACACCCGCTGCCTTCTACTGATTCCCAATTCATAATTCAGAATGTAGCCTGCATGTAAATAATATGAAACTGCACTCTCGCTTTGGGTAAAGTAAAGGTGGCTTCACTAAGATATGGGGAAATCCTGAGCTACCTTCTGCCGTTGCTAGGATACAGGGACAGGCGTAACGATAGGATAGGAAAATAAATGAATGAGGAAGAAGTGGAGAAAGAGATGCAAAAGGGATAACGGGACGAAAGAACGGGTGTAGAGAATCTTGTAAACGTGAAGGAGAGGGTAGATGGAAGGGGAAGACAAAAGACGATAGTACGGAAAAATTAAAGGGATGAGAAACCACTGTGGGAGAGAGGACATAAAGAATCAAAATGGATAAAGGAATTTAAAAGAGAAAGATTTTGCACGGATCTTTGATGTGTCATGCTGTTTTAATTATATGATTTTTCATTGCATGCTACGCAATCAAACCAGTTGACTCGGTGTCACTATATGTTAAGACAAAACATATGTGATATTTAAGCGACACTTTTGTGAAACTTAATTAGGTCTGTGGTAATAAGAAAAAGATTTAAAAAAAATGTTATTCGAAAGGAAATTAACTTTCAATAAGCCTGGCTTCTAAATTAGCGTTACAGCAGTACCGAAGTCCGCCATTGGCCAGTTAAAACCAAGTCTCATTCGCTACCTTCTTTTCGTAGAATCCCACTTAATGTTATCATTCCAGTTCCACAGTCTTTCAACTGATCTCTTTCCAAGACGTTTCACCATAAAATTCGGACTCATATTCTAAACTACCCCAGCAATACTATGTGGCCTGTATGAAGCACAACATAGAGGATACACCAACTTTGAAGATGGAGGCAACAGGCTCCACCTTCAAAACCACATGATGTGAAAATACGTAAGATCACAATAATGGATGAAAGTTCGCTGTCTGTCAAGTTTCTGAAAGCAATCAATATGCCGAGTAGCCTATATCTAGTTTTAGTGTTGCGTTTCCAACGTATATTACGTGATATTTTCAAACAGGCAGCCCCGTGTGATGAAAACCAGTAATTACGCTATTATATGTTAAACTGAAGAACCAAATGTCGACATCCTGACATAGAAAATCAACAAACCGCAAAGTACAAACATACGATAACAAACGTCAAAATACACGGGGGAGGAAACTTGGACAGATGCATTGGACTTGAAAGGTCCATATTAAATTATATTTCAGAATTTCCAGGACGATGTCAACTGCTCTACTTAAATTATATGTTCCAGTTCAATTAACGTTCCTCCCCCCACCCCGCCCAGAAGCCTCCACATGACATCAAGCAACCCGCATATAGCCCTAAGCTCTGCGGTTCTTACTTTGAAGGACAGTTGCTCTCTGGCGGCATCTGCGTGTCGCGCTCACCAACATAGCGGCACACGCGATGAGTTATTCGCAGATGCAGTGCGGACGGTTTGCTGCCTCGGAGATGTGCCGTTTCAGTTATTATTACTATTATTACTATTACTATTACTATCACATTTGCGATTCTGTTCAATACAAGAGAATGGATTATATATATTAAGAAGGTACGGTTTCTTTTGCGACATTATGATGTACCAAACTATTGAAATAATTTTTTAAAGTTATTTTTAGAAAGCTTATGATTCGGGATTCATGGCAGTAACATTCATTTTTTATTAACTACTTCTCAAAATTGTTTAAACAAAAAAGCTAACGTTAAGAACTGACCGTGCTGCCTCAAACGGAGGCCAAGAGAAGCTAACGTGTTTCATGTACTTCCCTTAACCTCCGCTTGAGGCAGGACTGTCGATTTCAACGTTTTCTTTCTTATTTAAACGTGGTAGGAAGCTGTTGTTTCTTATTTACAAGTTGCCTTTTATCCGTTGATTTCCGAAGGAAATTACCTTGCATCAAGCATTAAAAAGTCCCATTTCTAAGGTTTATCAAGATTAAGATGCTCTAATATTTGTTGATTAAATATTTTACTGTTCCTTTGTGCCAATTATTCGCATGGGTACAAAGAGTATATTAATAATCAGCGATGAATTTTTGAATTTTAGGCAGTGCACATGTGAAATACAGAAGATTTATGTCTTCTGGGATGTTACACCGTGTAGTCTGTTACACACCCACAAGATTCTATGGCATAACATCTCATTCTTCATAGCAAACGACGTCAAAATCTCAAATCTCGCAGTAAAATAATATTACAGACTAAATAGGAAGGATAATGGCAATTGCTTTACCTTCGGTGTGAATTTATATCAATGTCGAATTTGGCTGTCTTCTAAGATGTGACGTCATGTGGTCTGGCAGAATTTACCAACGCTTCAGAGGAATTTGTTGCAACAGTTATCATCTGTACTGGCGGTGAAAGCAGTAGGAGCCTCTGAAACGTTGGCCCACTTCTACCAGGCTACACGGTGTTACATTCCAGAAGATTGTAATCTTCAAAGCCACAGTCGTTACAAACTCGAATCTCACTTTCATTAGCGTCATTTCTTGCCACGTCCGAAAGAAACAAATGCAAACAAAGAAGTAATCATCTTGTGAGATGTGATGCCGTGCAGATGGGCAGACAGACACTGATATTCCGAAAGATTCACCATCGCCTCCAAACATTCTGTGCCCAACTACGATACCATAACACAAATACACGACATACAATATGTTATTGTAAGACGCACTTCACGTTCAACGTCAGTATCTGTGGAGAAGTGCCTTCCTGAACGGCGCTGCTTTAAGAACAAACATATATGTGGCTTCAGTCGTGGGCATATTCATGTTTAATAAAGCATTTAGCACGAGTAATTGCATTGTCTTACTTTTCTTACCGCCATTGTACATAAATTATGATACAGTTACACAACCAAATGACGCCGCCCAGTAGGCTGCATTGGTACTTAGTATTCAGCGCTGCTGATTTAAAATCTCGGCCCGGAAATCACATATAATTTATGACATATCGTGGTTTCCTTCAGTTCCAACAGGAAGATGCCCGGACTGTACGTGAAGCTGGTCGACTACAGCTATTTCACCTTCCGACTTTATTGTGTACCACCTGTACTAATATTATACCCTTACAGAATGAGAGAGTAAGGCCATTTTTAAATGTGGGCCGAAAAGTCGGTATAGCGACTCGCTACGAGCTGGACGGTCCAGGGATCCAATCCCGGTGGGGGCGAGTTTTTCAGCACCCGTCCAGACCGGCCCTGGGGCCTATCCAGCCTCCTGCATAATGGGTACCGGTTCATTCCCGGGGTAAAGCGGCCGGGGCGTGGCGTTGACCACCCAACCCCATCTAGCGCCGAGGTTAAAGAAAGAGTACAGCTATACCTCTACTCTCCCTCTGGGCCTTCGTGGCCTGCTCTAGGGTGAGCTTTACCTTTACCTTAACATCATCTTTAAATAAACCATAAACAGATATAAGATAACTGTTACAATGCGTACTATCGTCCTGAAGACAACCTTCTTCACGGTGAGTAAGGGCAGGTTTAGCTGATTCGCAAGTTCAGAAGATGTTCCTCTCGTAACCTTTGTACCACGAACAAGACACAGATAGATGAGGCCCATTCTTGTCTTAACTACCGATACTCAATCATGTGTAGAATATTCTCTCGGTGTACAAAACGCTTCCTTAATAGGAGAGGATGTCATAATAATGCCTTAGTTACCGATTGACTTGTTACAGGGGCGGTAAATAACTTAAATCACCTACTCATTAACCCTGCAGCCTGAATTCGTCTAAATAACACTTAAAGATTCAGTTCCTAACCTACAGTAAACAAACTCCGTCTCCATTATAAAGACCAATTTGTTCATGCAGTTTAAAGATATAATCGATTTCTATTGTAAAATCATACGAAACAAACATTTTTCTTCTTCTTCTTCCTCTGTGGCATGACAACCCGCATCGAGCCCTGGCCACTTCAGTAGTTCGCCTCCACATCTCCCTAGCCCCTTCTAGTCTCCTCCATCCTCTTATACTCAGCAGCAAAGAAAAGTCCCTCTTAATGTTTTCCTCCCATCTCAGTCGCGGTCTTCCCACAGGTCTTCTTCCACGGAATTTTCAATCCAGTACCTTTTTGGTATTCTAGAATTATCCATTCGGACTATATAACTGGCCCAGTATTTTTTTTAACTTAATATATTTCACTATATCAGGTCCATCTAACAATTCATAGAGCCTTTATTACGTGTTAGTCTCCATTCTAAGTCATTTTCATATACTGGGAAATTAACATACCATGTGGCAAAATTCGAAGTTTTTTTTAAATGTTAAGAACATGTGGTACGTGTATGTAACAATGTGCTGTACACCTTTAATGGACAGTGGTATATATGCCACCTGGTTTAAAGTCAAAGAACTACATATTTCGTCCAGAGGGTTTCAGTTGGTTCTCAGAACAATCAACGTATCGTCATAACAGATATTCAATCCGTTTTATGTGATTTAAACTGTAATCTTTATTCAGATTAGCTTCGCCGTTTAAGGGCAAAAGAGATAAATAAATACATCCCGTTATGTACCAGAAGACCGTGATATTAATGATGCTTTGCAAGGACTTTCAATCAGGGCAAACAAAATTCACCACGAAGCTGTGTTGTGTACTGAGTTACACAGAAACAATAGGAACTGTTCAGTCTCTCGTATTTATGAATGTGGAGGTAGGCCTAGGTATATGACTTGCTCAGAGAAGACACCAACGTTACGATTTATCTTAAGTCATGTTCAGTGCGTGTCCTGTATTAAACAGGCCACGCACTGAACATGACTGTCACGTGGGTAGCATTCTTGATTCAGGTCCCAGGTTCAGACTTCAGCTTGGAGACCGGTCATACTCAGGTCCTACTTCACCACAGGTAAATTCTGGCACAACACCTTTAACTAGGCCAGGCCTTCTACCTTCAACGTGCTCTCCAATTCGTGAATCATCCTGTCATTCTCAAAGAATGACGGGATGATTCGTGAATAATGAATTGGGAAGGATATTGAAAGGAGCCCTCGTGGCCTAAGTTATTAAAAGTTTAGTCAATTAACAATAATAAACAAATAATTAAATAAATAAGCAATACACGACACAGGTATTAGAAACATTGTAACCAATTTTGCTACTACATTTTCTATCATGTTTTACAAAACAGAAACCCTTTTCCAACTACAAATATATTTTGAAAAATTAACCGAATATTTTGCGATTTTATGACTACGTTTTTTGGCACCATTAAGTTTTTAATAATAATATTTAGCAACAATTTTGTTAAAAAGTATAATAATTTTCTCACCTCATAATAACAATGATGGAGGGAAAAATTTTGACTTTCAGTCACACGCGCACAAAACACCCTTTCCGAATAAACGATTCCTCCCATGCACCTTAAACTCAAACCACAAAAGTTTATTCCCGGCAAGCCATATGCTTTCCTTCCTTTCGTGATGAAGACCTTAATGTCTTTTCCATTTATCGTGTTCTCACCTGACCACCTTAAGCCATGCATTTACATACGGAAAAGAACTGCCGCATACCACAAATACATAACAAAATTGGTTCTAATTTGAATTAATTTCTGTCACGAACAGTTGAACTATTAGCAACAATTAATTTGTTCACAATGCACCCAGAGGCCTTAGGTAAAAAAAATATTTACTTTATAAGACAGAATGAATACACGAAAAGTAGATAATTTTAATGTAGTATTTCTCAAGAAGGAAGAGGCACAAGAATGAAAACAACGTATGTTGGTAGGTTATGTGATAAAGTTTTGCGACCTACCCTTAACAGTTTACAGGTGTTCCTTGAGGGCACAGTGGGTAGCCCAGCACAAGTATTTGTATTCAGGTTGGGTCCACACATTTATAAGCATGACGGGTGGAACTAGGCGCAGCAGCTTGTATTCTCCGAGCTAGTTCCGGCAAAATAATGGGCGGTGGTGGAACAGCATCCTTTATGTAACCACAGACGAAGAAGTCAGGCGGGTGTAGGATCCGTTGAAGGAGGTGGCCAAGAGGGAGAGGAGGTACGGCTCTGCCAATTCATTTCGGTGAGATCTTTCGATCCAGGAAGTACTCTCCGAACTACAGTGCGAAAATGAGACGCTCTGTCTTGCTAAAGTAGCATGTCATTAGGGCCCCTTCTTCCAAGATCGGCATGGGAAATTCCTTAAACATGTCTAGGTGTACAGTATCAGTCAAAGAACTTTCGGCAAAAATAAGGTCCGAAGCTTAATGTTTGGGTGTAACACACAAGATATCAAACTTGAGACTGTCCCTTATGCAGCACATTCCAACTCTGCATACGGGTTGTGTTATCCCGCATTATAACGTTATATCGCAAAAAATGCCTGGACAGATGGAAAGTGGCTTTGTCACTAAACACAGCTGTGGCTGCAAAAAGTTCGTTGTCGACTTCAAATTTTGGAAAACAGTAACAGCAAAATGTGTAGCGAACTTTCTTGTCTTAGAGTGTTATGTATTGCAGTAACTGTTACTTGCAAGTTTAAATCTTATACGAGTTAACATAATTTTTTGCACCGTTGGTTGTGGCATGCTTAATTGTCGGGCAGCTTGACTTGTCGATTTTTTTTTTTTACTAAAAACAGAAGCCGCTCGATCTTCATTCATCTTAAATTTATTGACTGGCCGTACACAGAATCTTTTTCCTTTATAAATGCAACCAGCCTTATTGTACAAATTATAGGTCTATGAGGTATGAAATCTCCTTTGCACTATTATCACAGTCTTAAATTTGTGATAATAGGGAACACACTTAGCTTTCTGCACTCGAAACGCCATTTTCTACAACTGCGGTATTGGCGCCACTGGTGGCTAGACTTGGAGAACCAAGTAGCGCGATTTCAAACGTGATCTGGTTACCTTTCTGAATTTCGGGATAGCGTAATCGGTATGGCGACTCGCTAAGGGCTGGACGGTCCGTGGTTCGAAGAAATTTTCTCTTCTCCATACCAGTCCAGACTGGCCTTCAGGCCCAACCAGATTCCTCAACAATGCATACAAGTGCTCTTCCTTAGGGATAAAGCGGCCGGGAAGTGTCGTTGACCACCCAGAGTATCTAGCGCCGAGGTTAAGAATGAGTGCAGCTATACCACTACCCTCCCTCTGTGACTCCTATTTCTTGTTGTGGGGCGGCATATATATTTACGTACGTGAATTCATTTCATTACTTCTTGAGCAATATTACATTACAATCCACTACACTTCAGGTGTTAACACTGTATATCCTATGTTATACCCTCAAGAAAGAAGCTGCAGGTTTTCCCAGAAGTTCCTCGCTACGTCCGAATACAAGAGGAGAGCATTCGTAATACTCACCGCTCTAAGCAACAATAATATATAAGACTGAATTTATTTAGGTGTTTGAGAAATTTAAGGATAAAACGGTATGATACCGATACGAAATTGTGTATCGACTGATGTGCCTGCTTAGTGTATGAAAGTGTAATCTATTAGATCGTTTTGTGGTATCAATAAACATTGAAAAAATAATTGTCTTTGGGGGGTTTTCATAGAGTGTAGCAAAGGCTTATTCCTCAGACACGTCGGATAAAGCTTTACTACACGGTTTAAAACCCCAAAACACGCCATAATTAGAACTACAGACTAGAAAACTAAATAATAAACACTGGGTTCAATAGAGTTAACAATCAACACACATAGATATTGAGTTAAACAGTCAATAAACATATCCCTATTGAGTTAAACAGTCAATACACATAGCTATTTAGTTAAACAGTCAATACACATAGGTATGGAGTTAAACAGCCAACATACATAGCTATTTAGCTAAACAGTCAATACACATAGCTATTGAGTTAAACAGTCAATACACATAGCTATTGAGTTAAACAGTCAATACATATAGCTATTGAGTTAAACAGTCAATACACATAGCTATTTAGCTAAACAGTCAATAGACATAGCTATTGAGTTAAACAGTCAATACACATAGCTATTAGTTAAACAGTCAATACATATAGCTATTGAGTTAAACAGTCAGTACATATAGCTGTTGAGTTAGTCAACACACACAAGGCTACTGAGTTAAACAGTCAATACATATAGCTATTGAGTTAAATAGTTAATACACACAACTGCAAATTCAATAAACAATCAATTTATGCAAAACTATAAAGTTCAATAAAAACCCTTGATATTAAGAAAGAAAATACTGTTACTAAAATAAATATTTGTATGTAATGAATATAATACTTATTACATGACAGCCTATAACACACAGATTGCACTACACAACGTTCTGTAGGAAACGTCTAACCATAAAGGCAACAGCCTCGCTCTTCTTTGCGATCGGTGTGGAATTTCAGAGAGAAAAAATGTAGCGGTGGAAGTTATTTGATGCCACGAATTCGCCTCATTCAGTTAACTGACCCATAAACTAACAAAGTCCTCAGAGGAGAGTCCTTTTTGAAAGTAACAGTCGCTCGGGTAATCAAGAATTTCCTCTCGTTTTATAAAACCGTAAGGTTCATTACCCTGTTCACGAAAGCCAGTAATACCAAGAAAACTTCTAACACGCACTGAATAAATGAAATTTTATTGGACATCGTCTGCAATATAGCCTATAAATTTTAGGAAACTGGTATGTGATTAGGACACACAGTGTCATAAAAAGCGCGCAGTGTAACTCTTTTAAGTTCCTTGGAAACCATACCCATACACCCACGATACTATACTACTACTACTACTACTACTAACACTACTACTACTACTACTACTACTACTACTACTACTACTACTACTAACTACTACTAATTCAATTCAATTCAATTCAATTCTGGCTTATTAATGTGCCGAATCAACAGCCAGAAGGCCAATTACACAAACAGCACAACGTACAAACGCAAATAACAACGGACAATATACAAAACAAAAATAAAACAAACACAACCAAAACAAATAAATAAACAAACAATAACTTACTTAGATAATTAATAAGAACACCTTAAAATAATGTAATAAATTATTACATCTGACTAAGTGTAACAAATTCTCTTCTGAAAACATCCATATGATTACAAATAGAATTTGCCGCAGTTACACACCGGCGGAGGGACAATTTTTATAATATGAGCTAACATGAAACAAAGAAACGTCTCGGAGGTCCCGAGTGGAACTCGTAGACCAATAATGTCCAAAGTAGACGGACAGGATTTAGAACCTAATAAAACATTAATGACAAAAATTGCATCAAGTTGAGTCTTCTGTCATGTAAAGTACGTAAATTAAGTACTTGAAGAGCATAATAATATAATAATAAAATGAAAAAGGACATGTCTGTTAAGAAACTTCGCAATTTCAGGAGATAGAAATGTGATGAAGAAAGAAGCCGGAAAGATTTTAAAATACAAACACCATAAAATAGAAACACAGCGCATGAAAATGGAAAAGCAAGTGTGATATCAGCAATAATTGGGGTAACTGGAACCATCTCAAAACCATTCAGAAAATACCTGACCAAATAGCAGAAAAGCATGGCATGAAGTAAATGCAGAAAACAGCCGTATTGGTCAGTAGGCAATACTTCGGAAAGTATTAATGTGAAAGTAGAGAACGATTATATCACATGTACCACGAATTATAATTTGTTATAATTATTCAATTAACAACCAACAACTGCACTATCGAATTAAAATATCACTTAAAGTTACGGGTAACTTTAAGTGATATTTTAATTCGATAGTGCAGTTGTTGGTTAAGTGAATTTTAATACCATAATGCACGGTGAACAAAAAGTAAAATTGTTATAATTATAACCGTAAAATAGCTGGGACATTATACACCCTAGAAACATGGTTTGTTTCAGGTATATAATTGTAAATACGCTACATAAAGGTGATTATAATAAAAAATAATAATAAATTGTGGTGGTGGTGGCAATGGCGGCAGTAGCAGCAGCAGTAGTAGCAGTAACAGCAGCAGTAGCAGTAGTACAGCCAAAAATACAGAAGGCTGCGCCTGCTAGCACCTGGTCTCTTGCAGTGCGCAGCACCCATTACCTCCTCCCCGTTACACCCCCCCCCCCCCTCAAAAGATCACTCACAACTAATCTCCCTTCCGATATTTACAACACTACTGCCCTCTGGGCCGTACATCCGAAAGTATTTTCTTCCTGTGGTTCTCCTACTAACATCTAAACAACGTACACAAGAATTTTCCTAATTGCCTCAGTTCCGACGACTTCGAGCAACCTACTAACTTCTTATACAGAACTTCGATTTGTAAGAATTTTGAAAATGTGTATTGTGAATAGAAAGTTGACGTTATTTTCCCTCCGTTTGTAAGAAATATTGTTCGCTGTCAGGCTTGTTATTTCTCCATGGGTGTTGGTCACTCCATTTTTCCTTGACTTACGTTTCTTCTACTTCTCATAGTGTATCGCGTATCGTGTATCCTTCATGCTTAATAGATACTGTGCCCCTTGAAACTACAGTTCTCAATAATTTCATTAAATTGCCTGTACGTAGTCAATTTTCTCATTCCTTCATTTTTGTGGTCCTATATCCTATATTCTGTAACTGACTTCAAAAATTTCATTTATGCTGTCTCAACTTTCCTTACATTGTTTTAGTAAGCTCCAATTCTCTCACACGTTCAGGAACGCTGGTATTGCCATTATATTACGTAATTTGGTGAAATTTTCCTTATTACTTGTTTTAAATGTACACATAGTTGCTCCACACAATAATGGAACATCTGTAGCTTATTCAAACGTCTCTGATCTTCACATACGACTCACTGCATTCGTTTGTTCGTTACGAACTTGTTGTCAGTTACTATTTTTCCTTTAATGTGTTCACTTCCTTTGAAAGCCGAGGCTTTTGTTTTTAAGAGGGAATTTTAAAAACATGATCCTTCCAAATCTTATTTAACGTATACAATAATTGATAGAGGTCATCTTCTGTTTTAGTAATTACTACCTGATCCTCAGAAAAAATCCATACAATGCAGCGTGGAGTGACCTTTTAGTACACAAGGGCCATTTGAAAAATCTTCAAACCCTGCGCGGGCTGCAAACCAATTGTTACCATTAACAGTTTTATTTTCATACAGAAAATTTATTTTATATTAAGCAATTAAGCGACTAAGACAATTATTAACTACTATCATTAAAACCAATAGAGTAATAAATCATAATTTGATTTTTACGACTTCCATTATTTTTGAAGAATGGAAGGACATCTGTTGGAAGCTTGCTCTGTTTCTTTGCCACTGTTATTTTTTTAAGAAATACAAGGAATTACACGCTATAAATTATCACTGAAATATCACCTGCACGAATTTTATTAGGACATTCTTACATCTGACAGAGTACGAGGAGTCGCTGGAGCTCAGCACTCCGCGCGTTTTTCACTCCTTGCACTGTGAAGTTTTCACCATACGACTTTTGCGCATGGAACATGCACGAATACCGTTAAAACATCAATATTGTGTACCAAATTTAACTATGCGTGCGAAGCTCACCAGATCACTAAAAACGCTGGCCCTCCTTCCAATGGGGAAAAACAAGTCAAAAGTGTTCGAAAAATCTCGCTGGCCACAGACAAGGGCTACGGATTGCTTATAACCGATGTCAAGTGTCAAATATTTTTGTCCTATTTTTAACCAGAATCAGAATAGTCGAAAAAGATTAGTAGAGATCTCAAAGGAAAAGTTTTCTTGAACATTTCTGGAGTTCTTGAAGCAGGACAAAAAAGACCGACAGACATGGCGAAGCAAATAGATGAACTTCTGCAAATCTACACAGCGAAAGCAGGAAGAAGCACATGCACGTTAAATATGCCCGGATGTAGAGAGCGGAATGAAAGAGTAACACAGAGAATTCCTGGGAAAGGAGTTACATTGCTGTGAGTTCAATGATATGCCTTCGGGATGTCATGGGGGAATATCATGCAGACTTTGTAGCAGGCGTCGCGTGCAACAGGTCTTTCAAAATTAACATTTATACTGCTTGCTGATGAAACATGTATAAATTGGAGGAAGGGTATTACTGCCTCGCCTCTTGTTCGGACCAGCTGATAGCTGACGGACGCAGGAACTTGCTGCCAAGTATCTGTTGCACATTTCATCGGATGAAATAAATACGGATCACGCAAATAGCTCATTTACATTTACATTTACACAAATAATATAAATATATAATGTAAATGATAGTTCGGAGACACAGCATGGCGACGACGGACTTAGTACATTAATTTCCGTCGTGGAAGTTATCCAAGGCCTGGACAATGCTCACAGGCCTGTGTATTACGGGATAAGACATGTTAATTTACGCTGGGTAAGTTCCGCTTGAAGAAATCTTCTTTAATAGCCGTGGCGAATAAAATCCAGTCTGTGGATTCTTCTCTTTCCATTGGCGATTTAAAATGTTTAAGATTTAAGTAGAAAAATAATCATTGGTATGAGACTTCAGGTTTGCAAATCAGTGACCATGAATATTACCACTTTTTAGGACTTGTAGATTTATAGTCTGGTAGACGTGATTGACCGACGTTTCAGACATGCTTGCTGCCTCCAACAGACGGGGATAACAAGTGTCTCTGAAAAGTCGATACACTTCAACTAGGATATACCTGGAGGAAAGCAACAGTCACAACCACTCTACTGCGTAATGCATGATAAAGCTTCCCAAATTCGTGCCAGGACGCTCCAATTTAGGTCGGTACACATTAGCTAATCATGCCGTTATGTAACACTTTTAATGCTACAAGAGTTTCGCTTAATAACGAGGTTCTAGTCCATACGGGCGCTTATGATCAGCAATTATGCGTTTTTGCACGAGCGAAAATTATTGTTTTATTTCGAAATATCTTAATACAAGCTTTAGCCATGTGGGTTTTCTTTTTCCACTCTTGAGACGGCGTCCCAGAGTCTATGCGAGTCGTCAAACCCGCGATGCGGGTCTGCCCTTTGCTAAGAAATCAACGGCGCCATAGTGAGCAGAATTTTCCTATATTTTACAATAATAAGAAATTAAATATATTTTATTCAAAGCATTTTAACATAATGTCACGGCTATGAGTCCTCTTTTTAACTATTTACCACTTAGTATTAAACTACTTTTTGTATGTCATTATTTCAATAAACCAAACGTTTATTGTATGCTGTGATTTTATTACTCATTTTTCGTGAAACACAAATTGTTGTATACCTACACGGGCCCGCGAAGAATTTCTGAAACTCAGATGCGCACTTAATATCGCAAAACTTGGCGACCCCTGGTCAATGCTTTCTCTTCCCAAGCGTAAACATATTTATACATCTTGTCTTAACAACAATCTGTTATGCAGGCAGTGCAATACTTCCCCACTATTTTGCAATGCCGTTCCGCGAACTGTGTTTTGACCATTGCTGTTTTCCTTCCGGCTTCCTATAGAAGGTAAAGAGACTTCCGAGAGACGTGGTATTGCCACATTTGTCATATAGTCGGAGCCGGGGTAGCTCAGTAGTTGTAATGAAGAAATTACGGGCTGGACGACCGAGGAAATATATTCGATTCTTAGTAGCGGTCAGGAATTTTTCTCTTCCCCAAATGAAGAAGTATTACATAGAGTCAAGACGAGAGGAATATCCTACATACAATAAAAAGAAGGAAGGCTAACTGGATTGGTCACATCTTGCGTGAAAACTGCCTTCTAAAGATGTGATTGAAGGAAAGATAGAGGAAGGATAAAATGACGGGAAGACTAGGAAGAAGACGTAAGCAGCTACTGGATGACCTCAAGAAAAACAGAAGATACTAGAAATTGAAAGAGGAAGAACTAGATCGCACCCTGTGGAGAACTCGCTTTGGAAGAGGCTATGGACCTGTCGTAAGACAGAATGCAGAATGAAATGAAAGCATCCTTGCAACCTCTGGGGCCCAGCCAATACCCCGTCCAATGGGTACCAGGTTAAAGCGGCAGAGGAATAAAGTTCCTCATCATCTCCATATAGTGCCGAGGTTAAGAATGCTTGGAGCTAACATCCACTCCCCTGTATACCGCAATAATGTACTTCCTAATGACTCACAGGTAAGTGGTTACGTCTTAAAGTACAGTGCTCGTATAAGTCGGGGTTAATATGAGTAGAACCTACTGTACGGAAGAATTTATCGCTATAGGAATTTAACATATAAAGTATATTAACTAAAACTTATGTCGCTTATACTGCGCACCGCCTGAGATAAATAGACTAACAGAGAAGAATCAGAGATGATAATGGAAACGGACGCAAAGACGGCGCAGGCGCGATCCGTTTTCTACACTAAGTTGTCCGGAAATGCGCGAAAACGTGTACAGGGAGATTTTATCGGGTACGTCCTGCATTTGGGTTTTCTTGGAATCCCAAACAAAGGCTTGTTTTCATGAACTTTTGTGAAATTTAAGCACTTTTCGTAGCTAACATACAAATTAATATGTAACAATAATCAGAACAACAGTTCAAATAATCTCCACTCGACAATGAACAATGTACACAAGTGGTGAACTTGCGCAATGAAACACACATTTGCTGAAGTAGTGCAATAAGACAGCCTCTGCAGTTCGCTGTAAAGCGGACGTTAGTGTAAAACCAGCAAACCGTATAAAGACCCACAGCGAATAAAGCACAAATAACTTTCAACCCTATTCATTCACTGCTGTATTAAAGTATGGCATTAAGTACAGATGTGTACCCAGCTTTAGGCACGTGTTCCACATTTTGTTGGAACTGTCACCCCAAACTTTTCTTTAAAACTGGTAAACACACATGACCTAAATTTGTGGCTAATTCAATGTGTCATACCATGAATAAAGCATGTCATAAAACGTAATGTGTTTAACCTACTGATGAACATACCAAAAATGTTACTGTTCAAAGAACAAAAAATTTATTACGCCTACATTTTACTTATAAAAATCCACATTGACGTCTCACAGGTTACGTGTCCAGAACATCCATCATCTGAGCACACGTAACTTACAGTTAGGTTCTCCAGAATACACAGTACCAAATACACATTTACTTAAACACGAATCTCACAACACAATCTAAACGGAGCACCTAGACTCTACAACTCAACAAAGAAACACTCACCAGTCGTAAATATTTCCTCAGACTTAATCCAGAAATCTTTCACGGAAGCTGGAAATGTCTTTTTTTCAGCCTTTCTATACACTTCTATTCAATATGGAAGTTCCTTTGTATTCAAAATAAATACTGGCATAAAACTTGGTAACGCCCGTCCTCAAACTGAAGTGTTTTCTGTTCTGCGTAGAGTTATTCTCGTTATATATTCTGCAGAGATGCTGCGACAAGAGAAGGGGCAGATTTGGAGGGGAAAGTACAGACAGATAACCGAGAAGTGAACTTCTGCGACTGAAGAACGTGATTATTTTTTCATTGTATGGTTAAGCTCGTTATGTCAGAATGTATCTTTTTGCATAATAAGAAATTTATAGACGTACATTTCCATTCTACTGTATTTTAACTAAATCCATGGAGTAAATTCCTCTTTCAAAAGCTAATAGTTTCTCATCCGGTAAAGATACTCCGTCTAAGTTTCACCGTCGCTTTCACAAGAACCCATCACATTTCTCTGTCTTGAGCCAGATGAATCCATTCTACGTGGTACGTCTTCCCATCCTGTTTCATTAAGACACATTTTAGTTTTATCCTCCCATCTAAGCTCAGGTGTTCCAAGCGATCTCTCTTCAGCTTTCCTTACCAAAACCCTATACACCTTTCTTTTCTTTCCATTCTCATTCTTCTTGATATTTTCGTCCAACAAATATTTGTCGAGGAACACAAATTACGAAGCTCCTCATTATGTAATTTTCTCCATCCACCTGTTACTTCCTACATCTTACACCCAAATATCTTCCTCAATATCCTGTTCTCGAAGACAATCATCCTAGGCCTACTGACAGACCAAGTCTCACACGCGTATAAATTCCTCGCTAATGAAAAAATAATTTATTTTTTTTTTCTATGGCTCATCAGCCCCTAGGGGGCTTAGGCCTCCTCAATTTTTCGAGGCTTCACGATCACACTTTTAGACAATCACACTCGTTAGGACTCCTCTGGACGAGGGACCAGCCCGTTGCAGAGACCTCTACCTCACAACACACAACACTCACAAGAGACAGACATCCATGCCCCCGGCGGATTCGAACCCACAATCCCAGCAAGCGAGCGGCCGTAAACCCACGCCTTAGACCAAGTGGCCACTGGGAATAATTTATTACGCTCATAGCCAAATATGTAGATCTTGCCTCATTATACTATATTCGTTTATTAGAAAATTCACATTGTGGTGCTATCCTGGATTCTGGTTACTAGAATCTACTCAGTTAAAAAAAAAAAACCGCTGCAGTGACAGGACCTCGTACAACGTTTCGTAGCATGCTACATATTAAGGGTGAAATGCTGTTCCTCCGCCCACCCTGCTGGACCTCTCTTTCGCAGGGTGTATGCAAATGTTTATTCAGCACAGCCAATTCGCAGTTACCATCAGAGTGACCAGCACCTGAAGAAGGATTCCGTTCCATTGAGTGGGTTAATATACGTAGCTTTCCTTGTGGGCACAGTCTAAGGCGGAAAACATTTGGAAGGCATAGACAGAATGGTAGAATGATATTAAAATGAATATTCTACAAATAGGTTATGAAGCGGGTGTGAAGCGGCTCATCTGTCTTAGGATAAGAATCAGCAACGGGCTCTTGTGTAACAGGTAATGGGGTTTATATAATAGACTGCCTGGCATTTTCTGAGTGGCTCAGCAACTGTTAGCTTCTCAAGAGGACTCTGCTCCATGGGGTTAGTTAATTTATATTATAGTAGGTCGCTGTTCATGATAAAGTTGTCATCTGTAGTTCCTTGCTTAATAAAAGAAAAATACTGATATCTGTCATGTTTTCTCTCAAGTCATCACTCTTGAATTTTCTAGTAAATTGTTTAAAAATTCCGAAACAAATATTCGCTTCTTGCAATTCTTATGTAATGTCGATAAATATCTCGCTTGAACCAGCAAGCTGTTTATGTAGAACTGACCTTTTGACACAGCAGCTGTTCTTGTGTTAAATCATTATTTCAAAACTTATAATTGGCCACGAAATATGACCTCAAACTCTAGATTAGATATCCTCAGAAGTAACAACTGAAAGTGGGCAGTGGTTTTAGTTGTAAATGGTGACTAGACAAGAAGATTATTGGGTATTTTGAATGACGTGTTAACATGTTTGTTTATAAGGAAATGTACCAACTTGCAACGGACCTGATGATGAAAACTTTCCAGAAAGTACAACGCGATACACTGATGTTGCTGAGTTTGAAACTTCTTTCTTCACAATAACATAGAGTAAGTGTGTTTGAGAACAGGGTGCTGAGTTGAATGGACTATCTGATATGAACGCAGAACTTTAGACTGCATTTCTCAGGATTGAGCACACAGGGGAAATCCGGAAAGAAGAAGATATTAACAAATAGTTATGCCATTCATTTATTCCTTGTCCTCCCATTTTAAAGACTGTGCTCCTTCTGAGGGCTAATGACGAGCTACTAGTTTCAGGCCATCCGTCCGCCCTCTGATTAAATTACAGACTTCATGAACGTTATAGGTACAAAGTAAAACTTTTTGTACAAGTCCGTATGAGTCGCATATCAATTAGCCGTAGGAAAGGCAAAGATGATCTTAGAAGTACATAAAAGTTTCGGTCATACTCGCACGGAACAGATAATCGTATAGGCATGTTATGACTTTATATAGCTAGCGATGTCTAGGACAAATATCTTTGCTTATAAAGAGAACCAAATGAATATAACAGATGCGGTCTCCGGAAATATGCTGAACTCTTTATCATTTAACCAAGTGGCGTATATTATTGCCATTGTTCATGAAATCTGTAACACCAAGATTATTATCAGAATTGTACATATTCACTTATTAAGAATGGATAAAAGAAGACCAAGTAAAGTAACACGAAAATAAAGGACATGAGGCCAAGGACGACCCAGGAAACCTCGTAAAAACTTGTGCAGTTGTAACAGCCAGTACTGCCTATACCGTCAAGTGGAGAATAATAAGGCTTTAAATAATTAACACAGAAAAATAAATGTCAGCATTAATCAACTGATAAGCATGACTGACGTCTCCCAGTCCTTTTGTAACACCGCATTACTATCGACCATAGTGGTCTATTGGTCTATTGCATGAATGTCCTTCATCAGATCAGCAGACAGCGTAATTATACTGCATGTATCACTTGCTTCAGCATTTAGAACTCTGCATTCTGCACATATTGTATTTTAGAGGCTGTATGATTCTCAGAATAACCACAGACTATTTCCCCATATAACACTGATTTTTCCTTTCAATCAGCGTGTTCTGTATGAAGTATCAACCAGATGTTAAATATTATGTATAAGAGCTTCATGTTTATATGTGGTAAAGGAAGAACTACCCTCCGTACCCTCAAAGCTGAAGATCTCATGAAGGGGTGCTAAATCATATAAACCGTACTTACTGACCTTCTGATTTTGCAGTTGGCAGGAAAACCGCATTGTAATATGTTACATTCTTTTGTTAACCTTTGAATTCCACACGCTTCGTCTGTTACCAAACATGAAAACAGCTGTCATATATAGAATGGTGACCTTACGATCACAGAGGAAGGATAAAATATAGTAATTAAAAGTGCAATTCCTTGCTGTCTTCCAGAAACACTGCAACGCCAAAATACCTCCATACATCTCGATTTTACTGGAATAGGCATGGCGCAAATTACATTTGGTAAGATTTGAGGCAAATATTAATAGTAAGGAATTCTGAGAGTTGAGATTGTAGTTTGGTATATAGACAGAAATGTTAGTACTCCGTGCTTAACACACTGCTCGGTGTCACATATTAGTACTCCGTGTTTAACACACTGCTCGGCGTCGCATGTTAGTACTCCGTGTTTAACACACTGCTCAGTGTCACATATAGTACTCCGTGTTTAACACACTGCTCGGTGTCACAAGTTAGTACTCCGTGTTTAAACACACTGCTCGGCGTCACATGTTAGTACTCCGTGTTTAACACACTGCTCGGTGTCACATGTTAATACTCCGTGTTTAACACACTGCTCCGTGTCACATGTTAGTACTCCGTGTTTAACACACTGATCGTGTCACATGTTAGTACTCCGTGTTTAACACACTGCTCGGCCTCACATATTAGTACTCCGTGTTTAACACACTGCTCGGCGTCGCATGTTAGTACTCCGTGTTTAACACACTGCTCAGTGTCACATATTAGTACTCCGTGTTTAACACACTGCTCAGTGTCACATATTAGTACTCCGTGTTTAACACGCTGCTCGGTGTCACATATTAGTACTCCGTGTTTAACACACTGCTCGGCGTCACATGTTAGTACTCCGTGTTTAACACACTGCTCAGTGTCACATATTAGTACTCCGTGTTTAACACACTGCTCGGTGTCACAAATTAGTACTCCGTGTTTAACACACTGCTCGGCGTCACATGTTAGTACTCAGTGTTTAACACACTGCTCGGTGTCACATGTTAGTGCTCCGTTGTTTAACACACTGCTCAGTGTCACATGTTAGTACTCCGTGTTTAACACACTGCTTGGTGTTACATCCCAGAAGAACGTAATCGTAATCAAACTAATCTGTCATTTCCTCCTATTTGGTTTCTAATTATAATGGCTCATATATTTATGCCTGTGTTTATTTCGTTTTTTCTGTCAGCAAAGGCATTATAATTCGGTTTGCAAATACGGAATTTATAATTTAATTTTTAATGTAATCGCAAATGTTCATAAAGCTTATTTTCGAAAATACATATGTATATGGTATTTTATACCGTTTTGGTGTTTCATTTAATAATTAAGGTGCCATCGGAAGAGTACGTGCCGCTTTCAGTTGTCAATTTTGTACATGTCTCAATAACACGTAACTGAAAATTTATGACTTTGTACTATAAAATAAGTTAAGGTCGCCAACGAACCAAACCACAGATGGAAAATGGAGAAAAGTGGACGAAAGGATCCGGGTAGACCAAGAAGATGAAGGCATTATGTTCCCGTAAGAAGCTGGTACCCAACCATCAGTCTACATTATGTCACTCCCGCTAACCGATTAAGAATGTAATTTATTTATATTTATTTGTTTATGTACTAATTGTTTGTTTAAAGAAACTATCAGCAGCTCAGACTACAGGCCTATGCCGTCGAATTTGTGGACCATTAACTATTATATAAGATGTGAAAGGAGTGCTCCTGGCTTCGTTCAAAGTGCCATCTCGCCATTAGCCAAGGAATAAATGATGCAATTTCGTAAAGACTTTCGTGGATATAGTCAGTGTCATGGCCAAGTTCGGACCGTGCAATTCCCGAACACGAGTGAAGCGCATTGCCGCTGCAGCCACGGTTTTTCTGCACAGCCTCGTACGCAGTATGAAAGGAGATATTTTAACTTCGTATGTTTAAAAATATCAGGTTATCATATTGCTCAGGAGTGAGAAATATTAGTGTATTTTGCTGAACTCCAGTTATTTACATCTATCAGAACCAAATATAATTAAAACATTACCAACCTCTGCTGTACTCCAAATAGAGCATGAAACTTTTGGTCTCAGTTCACTGGACCGCGGGTTCGTATCCCATAGCGTATGTTCGTTTCAATCACCGCTAATGATTCCATTCGTTGACACTAATTGTCCATCTGGTGGTTAGTTCAAGTTAATAAGGCTTTGGGATTAATTACAACAGATATATCGTTTGCAGTTATTGTAATGATGATGGGGATGATAATGATGACAACGATGATGATCGTGATAGTAATGGTAAATAAACTTCATAAATTCCCACAGTCAATTTAAATTAGAATTTAATTATACTCCTTTGTAGCATCGGCTAACATAGCGACACGCTACGGGCTGGACGGTCCGGGGTTCGAACGCCGGTAGGGTGATATTTTCCTGATCCATCCAGACAGTTATAGAGACGCACCCAGCCTCCTGTACAAGGGGCACCGGTTCTCTTTTCCCGGGGTAAAGCGGCCGCAGCGTGGCGCTGACAACCTTCTAGCGCCGGAGTCGAAGATGGGTAGTGCTATAGCTGTATCTCCCGCCTGTTTCTGGTTGGCATGTAAATGGACAGCATGAATCTGATGACCGTGGTTCAATCCCCAGCAGCGAAGGTGATCTCGTTCTACTCTCGCGCGTCAAGGTCGGTTCTGGTGACAACTCGACCTCTTATCCGATGGATACTGAGGTCTATCTCCAGCAATAAAGTTTCCAGAGCGCGAACCTGCCAATTCTTCTCAAACTAAGTGCCGAACTTAAGAATGCGTGGAGCTATACCGCCACTACTCCATAGGTCTTCACGACGTGGTGCCCAATTAAGCACAAATAAAACTTTATCTGTGCGAGATTTGAAGTTGTCACAACACATTTGAGACACACCACACTCAGTATAATTCCTCTGGACGAGGGACCAGCCAGTCGCAGAGACTTCGACCTGACAACACACAACACTCACAAGAGACAGACATCCGTGCCCCCCGGCGGGATTCGAACCCACAATCCCAGTAAGAGAGTGGCCGCAGACCTACGCCTTAGACCCCGCGGCCACTGGGATCGGCACCTCCAGAGATACCTAATTATCTATTAGAATGTCACGCCATTATACTCTAATTGAAATCTACCGATTTTGGGAAGAACCTGCCGCCTCTGTATTCAGGGTAGAAGAACGTGCGAAGGTTTCTTCGAAAGGTCAGAAATTTCTACCAGATTACACGGTGTCACATTCCCAAAACACTGTAATCTTACTTTATGAACTGTTTCCCCTATATTTTGTGTGGATGAAGTTACTGAACATCTGGCTGTAATGTGATCAGTAGTTTAAGGTTTATAAGCTATAATTATCAGATTCTATTTCATGTCCCGTCATTAATGCGTAGACCAATAGCTGAAACACTGACTTGCTCGAAAATATCGATCATATATCCTTAAATTTCAGTACAATTGTTAAATCACTGCATCCACATAATTGAACCCAACATGAGCGTCCTGAAGTTAGTAACACTTTGCTTTAAAAAGGAAAGTTCCCGCGATTTTATTCACTTGTGATTCGCAACAGTGAGTAGCCTGAAATGAAGATTACCGTCTTCTGGGATTTGACGCCTGTAATGCATTAGAAATTTACCGACGACTCAGAAAAATGTGCAGCCTCCATCTTCGCCGTAGAAGCAAGAACTAACTTATGAACCCGAATGTTGCAAAAGTTAATGTTTTATAATCAAACTGCACGCACGAATGCGGAAAAAGCAACTTCAGTTCGCGGAATACATGCTGTTATTTAACTATAATATTTTGTGATGTCTTGTAGGGGAATGTCGGTAGCCTCGGACGTATCTGTTTTACCAAATTGTCAATTTTCCGTTTCGTACAACTGAATTACAAGAAAACCAAAATACGATTTCGGTTTTTCTGTTTAATTTTTAATCTTGGCGGTAGCCGAGGACAGAAAAAAGCGAGTGAACAATGGTCAACAGTCGAAAGTTTCGGAAGTTCAAGTAGTAAATCTTTACCAATTTTGGGGCGCTGAGCACTAATTTGACAATTAAAATTATTAATTGGCTCTACTGTCGAAGACCTCGGGTGGGTCCCAATTTCTACACTTTGCACTGCTTTTAGCTTTGACCGGCATTGAGCAATCCATACCGGATTGGTTCTTATACTTTCATAATTTCATTTTATGCTTTTAATGTATCTAACCTTTGTATTTTACATCCCGGAAGATGGCCACGTGGTTTGCCGAAACGTGTAAGAGTTAATTGTGTATATAAACTAATTTCAATATACTTGTGCACTTTTCTTGGTACCATTACTGTATATAAACTAATTTCAATATACTTGTGCACTTTTCTTGGTACCATTACTGTATATAAACTAATTTCAATATACTTGTGCACTTTTCTTGGTACCATTACTGTATATAAACTAATTTCAATATACTTGTGCACTTTTCTTGGTACCATTACTGTATATAAACTAATTTTAATATACTTGTGCACTTTTCTTGGTACCATTACTGTATACAAACTAATTTCAATATACTTGTGCACTTTTCTTGGTACCATTACTGTATATAAACTAATTTCAATATACTTGTGCACTTTTCTTGGTACCATTACTGTATATAAACTAATTTTAATATACTTGTGCACTTTTCTTGGTACCATTACTGTATATAAACTAATTTCAATATACTTGTGCACTTTTCTTGGTACCATTACTGTATATAAACTAATTTCAATATACTTGTGCACTTTTCTTGGTACCATTACTGTATATAAACTAATTTCAATATACTTGTGCACTTTTCTTGGTAACATTACTGTATATAAACAAATTTCAATATACCTGTGCACTTTTCTTGGTACCATTACTGTATATAAACTAATTTCAATATACTTGTGCACTTTTCTTGGTACCATTACTGTATATAAACTAATTTCAATATACTTGTGCACTTTTCTTGATACCATTACTGTATATAAACTAATTTTAATATACTTGTGCACTTTTCTTGGTACCATTACTATATATAAACTAATTTAAATATACTTGTGCACTTTTGTTGGTACCATTACTGTATATAAACTAATTTCAATATACTTGTGCACTTTTCTTGGTACCATTATTGTATATAAACTAATTTCAATACACTTGCGCACTTTTCTTGTACCATTACTGTATATATACAGATCCTGTGTGTTTGTTGACTTCGTACTGTCGATGTAACAATAATGGAATAGAATGCGGTGAAAACCCCCCGAAATACCTAACGTATCTTAGTACATAAGGGCGAAGACTTCTTTCAACGTTACTAAGTATGTTAGGCGACCAGAGCTGTTAGTCATTATGAACAGGAGCAAAGGTGATAGCAATAAACCATACTGTACATTTTGCTTTACCCGACAGTGCAGTTTCCGACTAATTCCAAGGTGTAGAATTATTCCTGAGGAGACTGCTCCTTACCATAAGACATATTAATGCACTTCACATCCTCCTATCTTATGTATTTCAGATCCATTTTAGTATTATACTTCGACTGCTCTCTTTGCCGGGAAAAAATTCTTAACCTGTGTCTAGATAGCAGCACCGATTAGTGCATATTGTTATTATATAAAAATATGCACGTTCATAAAATTTGTTTTCTCAACAGACTGTTTGCTCCAAAGTCAATCATTCTGTTGATAACCGTAACAATTACACAATGCTTCCTGCTGTAACTTCCTTGTCAAGTTTTTTTGTATTTCCATAAAGAAATTTAACAAAACACTAAAAGAATATTGGTTTGCTGCGGTAAGTGTATGTATTCATTTTGAACTTTCCTATCATTTTTTTGTTTCAAGATATCTTTTATGTTTGCACAACGTAACGGCCGGTTTCATTATTGCCAGCAATTCCAATATAATTATTACTTAATACATGGCATGCAGACCACCAGATGTCACCATTACATAAAGACGGTTTGTATGATCCTATTCATGTTGCATATGTTATTAATACATGGTTACATTTGGTTTCGTATTAAAACAGGGAATTTCATGGGCGTGGGCAATACCAACAATATGCCAGCGGACATCAAAATAAGTACCTAGGGTAAAACATTAGCAAAAGCGAGGTCTTCAATTTAAAGTATTACATTAATTCCATGCTGCATTATGTGCTATTGTAAAAATGACAATAATGAATCGTTATTAATTTCTAGAGGAAGTTGGCACTGCCTCAAATGAAAGAGCAAACCCATGGCTACTCTTTCATAATAATTTTTAACATGTTTCAAATAACAACGCTGAAAGCTATTTGTCAGCGGAAATTGCTTTTAATGACGTATAGAAGACCGGATTCCAACAATATTTAAAAGCAGGATATTTACCAATCGGAGTATTGTGTTTTAACATAATTTAAGCAATTATATACAAAGTAGAACCACATTAAATTATAAGAATCCTGGGAAATGTGTTATAAATTTCTAAAATGTCCGCCGCTGATCTAGAAATTATGATGCCCTTCTGGAAAATAATTTTATTTGATTTCATAAATAAATTATTTGTTGACCAGCGAGACGTTCTTTTCAACAAGACAGAGCCCGGACATACATTTTAATAATATTATGGATATTTTAAACATTCGGCTCAATAATGGAGTCGTTTCAGACCGTTATCATGGTCGATATCGAGTATGGTGATATTGACCTCGTACTGCCTAGATGTGAATCCTTTGTGAAGATTTCTTAAGGACCGTGCCAATAAAATCTTCCCAAAGTACGGCAGATCTGAAAAGTGAATTACACAGCCACTGAAAATAATATTACTGCTGTTGTCAGGTGGACGGTACAACATTTCCTTGTTCCATGTTGTTGAGCAAGCGTATGTCGTGAAATAACGTCAAGGTCAAGGTCAATATGTGCAGCTAATTTTTAAAAAAGCATCAGAAGATTTGCTTTCAAATGCCTATTTTTTTTCTCATGGCGCAACAGCCCCTAGTGGGCCAGGGCCTCATTATCGAGGCTTCACAATCTTACTCAGACACACCACACTCGGTAGGACTTCTTTGCATTTCATGTGCCTATAGCAGCAATGAATAACAGTTGACTTTTCGCAGCGTAGTTAGTGGGAGTCTGAAGTGAGAATACGGTTTGGATATAAACCTACAAACGTATCATTTTGATAATTAATTAATTAATTATTTATTCCAAAAAATGCACTACACTATTTTAGTGTTTTCTTGTCCCTACATATGTTTCGGCACTTATAGTACCATTTTGTGTTCGACGTTGACAAGAGTGGCGGAATGTGTCCCGAAAGCTTTCAGTTTCTTGTTAAATGAAAGGTTATTTACTTCTGATTAGCGGTACTGAGAGACGTGATTATTAAGATGTTTGGTAGACAGGTACCATAACTTCAGTACAGGTGTACAAACATTTCGGTAAATAGGTACCAGAACTGTAGTATAAAGTACCAACGTTTCGGTGGCTAGGTACCAACATTTCGGCAGACAGGTACCAAAACTTAAGTACACAGGTAAGCTTTCCTGTATCGTCATGAGACTCAAAGGGGTGTGGGCCTCCATCAAACTTCGACGTTTGGCATAACTAGGACGGCAGAGTTGTTAGGTGTACGCGGCAGCCGCACTTTATCCCGTACATATAAACACATTTTTTTAGTTATGTAGAATGTTTTTAGAATTGCCATTAATTTTTCATATTTTTCTTAATCAAAATGAGGTATTAGAGCTCTGTTTTAATAAAATTATTTGACACAAGAATACTACACTTTAACCTGATTTTAGCCGAAAACAACTGAGGTCATATCCTTGTGTACAAATAACAGTTTTTTAATAAGTGGATTATCATTAAAATACATTATTCCTTATCTTACTTCCAAGGATAAGACATTAAACCCTATGACCTAATACTTCTTACCAACCAAGCAAATAACTGCATTAGGTACAACTAATGAGATACATTTCCGTTTGTTAAGTGACCATGTAGATATAATTTCACAGAAAACAAAAAGTGCAAAAAATAGAAAAAGATTATTTCAAAATTATAAAACGTCACTGATATTAAAAATAAAAAGCACTGTTCAAAGCACACATGCCAGTTTCTAGAGAGGCGAAACCGGACCAACATCGCTTCACTCGAAAACATAAACAATTTCACCACATTATGTAATTTTACCCCTGAACTTTTCTTTCACTAAGGAAATATTTAATTACATGAAAAAGATTAGCTCTTTAAAGGGTTATTATATCTACCACCTGCTTTAACATACTAATCACTAAATATTTTCCACAAAGAATGCATGTTTCGCATGGTTCTAGACAAGCATTTGGAGAACAAAAATGCACACAGGGTTTCGGTGGGAGAAACTCAAGGAAAGAAACCGCTTGGAAGAACTAGGCATAGAGGGAAACGTTATTAAAATATATTTTAAAGAAATAGGATGAAACATTTAATCTCTTGTGAAGACGGAAATAAACTCTTGGGTTCCACAAAATGCGAGGAATGTATTTAATAACGAAACACTACAACTTCTCAAGGATTCTGGTCGAAAGAGTTAATTGGTTAGTTAGTACGACACAGTAATGGATTGGTCTTTGTGTGAGGTAGGAACTAAATTTGTAAACATTGTTTAGACGATTTTCAGGCTTTGAAGGTTTTCATGCCTCCAAATGTTATGAGAATTGACTGTAATTTACGTAAAAATGATCTCTTCAATGAATATACAATCATTAGACCTGCACAATTGAATTCATCGCTGTTATACTGTTGGGTCCTATTTATCATTTCCTGTCCTAACGTCCAGGCATTTATAAAGGTTACTAATGGCACTTCTATAAAACTTCTTAATTAGTCATGAAGTGTGGGTCTCCTTTGTAAGTCTAATAATTTACCCTGCAAACTGCAAAGCTTATACGAAAACTAGGTCAGACATACGGGTGCAATGTGAGCTTCCATTTCATTAAAAGCTACTACTTTTTTTCCGAAATAATTTTCACTCCGAAAAGTATTATCAAGTTGCGCTCGAAATGTGAGCAGAAAGGGACAATGTTCCCTATATAATGTTCTTTACTTCTATGCGATTTTAACTAACAAACTGTAAAACCCATCAAAATTACATTTCATGAGAAGAGTTCAGAAGTTCGCCAGTATGCCATGCGGAAAGAGGAACGTGGCGAAACCAGCACAGGCATTCTGCAGTATTTAGTTCACGAAGGGCCAAAAATCGAGTTACTAAATCACAGACAACACGCTGCGCTCCTATTACAAAGCGAAATTTGTTAATGCTGTTTATAGAAATAAATCGCCTAATAATCCATCAAAAGGTCTAAGTACACTACGCTCAGAACTAACCCTCAAAGTACTCACAGCAATTAGTAGTACGTGCTTTATTGATACTTAAACATACGAGTATTTTCGTCTTTACACTACCATCACCACGGAGAATGAGCCTACGTTGGAAATTACATAAGTTTTTTTTCCCTCTATTTTCTGTTATAAGAGACTGGAAATAATAATAATTATGTCATATTACTCATTTTGATTTATTCAGTGTCTTATTAACACTATGCGTTTCTATTGGAGGTTATGTACAGTTAGGGTAACAAATTCTCATTTACTTAAAATTATTTTTGTGTTTCCGTTAAAGCATGTTAAAACGCTGCTAGTTGACAACTTAGGAATAACAAAGTTGAATAATTAGCTTTTCAGAAGATGCCTAAAAAATTTCATTGACATCCACAGATCTCACTATTCCGCTTTATGTTCCTAGTATTAACACCTGACGTAAACTCTCTCAAGTTTTGGAATAACGAGCTGATTATTCGTCTCCGCATATTACGCCAAGCAGGCACAGAGAGGAAGTAGAGGTACAGCTGTACTCATTCCTAACCTCGGTGCTAGATGGTGGTGGGTGGTCAACGCCACGCCCCAGCCGCTTTATCCCCAAGAAATTATACAGGTTCCTGGTTTGGCCTCGGGGCCGGTCTAGACGGGCGTGAAAATATTCGCCCCCACCGGGGTTGTAACACCAAAATGTCCAGCCCGTATCCGCCAGTGTAGATAAGTAGTGTTCTGTATTTCCAGGGTTTGTGCTTTGTATCTCATGACATGCTAGTTGAATTAATATACTTGGAAGTTGTGGTGAACGGGCAAGTCTTGCAGCCGGTGAAACTACCGACCAAACATTTTATGACATGTACGAGTAGATCCGATATTTCAGGCTTGGTTTCTTACGTAAGAAGAAAATTACAGTAATTTTATGTATTATAAGAAACATGTAGCACTGAACCTACTATATTATTCATACTTTCCATACTGGTATTATTAACACATAAAGACGACCTTCAATAAATGCTGAGCCTCTGGCTGTGAATTCGAAGCTATCGGCTTGTCATCCCAGTACTATTAACAAATGTAGACTTGATGTTGTCCTTATGCTTTTATTGTTACTGTACACGTGTTTTCATATTGTTATGAAAAGCTTGCAAGAAGATGCATAATGTACAAACACATAAGTCACAAAATTTTTGTCTGTTTCAACGTCCGTGTATATTTAACATCAAAACATAATTTACATTCTCACAGACAATATAAGCTTAGCATTATGATCTTCCGAGACGTACCGCCGTGTAGACCGGTATATAAGTACTGACGTTTAGGAGGTACCTATCTATCAAACTGGACAGCTTCTCGTCCCAGAAGACCGTACGGTTAATCTAGGCCTATTCATTTTGGTGTGAATATTAAGTCTCATCTCACAAATTACACGCCAACGAAATACACTGTATTTATCACTTTTTATTCTTTAATTTATTCTTTTATTATTTTCGGGGTTAAAGAAAAAAAGTGAAAAATATAGTGCATTTCGTTGGTGTGTAATTTGTAAGTTGTTAAACAATGCACGGTGAAGATAATATAAAAAATAAATCTCATTGAATTATTTGTACCAACAAACGCACTAAGACAGTTTTTTCACTGTTTTCTTTATTATAAGGATGCCCCAATACGCATTTCGGCAGTTATTCTGCCATCATCAGGGGGTATTTTAAGTGAGTTTTTACATAGACCAGTTTTTTGGTTACGTCATAACAGTGAGTCAGTATTTGTTACCACGTATTGGGGCATCCTTATAATAAAGAAAACAGTGAAAAAAACTGTCTTAGTGCATTTGTTGGTACAAATAATTCAATTATAAAAAGATGCACGGTGAATATAAAGTGAAAATTAAATCTCACGTTAAAAGTCAGTGTTTCTTTGCTTTATGTCAATCACTTCAGCAAACGTCTGCCAAGTCGTACAACCCAATATTCTACAGTCAATTAGTCTGTTTATCTTATATTTACATATGCTTTCGATTGCTCACATTTCGTACCGTCAATTCGTAAAATACATAATAAACAGTTAGTTTGAAAGGAAGCGGTAGGAAGAAGTCGTGGCTGATATCAACTGATATCCCAGAATTTGCATGGAGGAACGAAGCAAAACCACAAAACAACTAAGTCAGCATATCGGGTGTGCGGATGTAGGTTACCGCGTTCGTAAAAATCGGTCGCCTGGTTCACAAGTTAACACGGACACCCACAGCCTGCTAGTCTATTACCTTTTGTTAGGAGTCTAAAGTACAATACAAACGCAAATTCATGTTCTTGACCTGAGCGAGATTCGAATCGCTGCCACTGCTTCGAGCAAGTAAGCGCCTGAGATCGTAACATCTTTGTCATATGAAGATCGCTGTCTTCTGGGATGTGACACCGTGTTGTCTGACAAGCTACCATCAGGGTAGATGAGTCATCTACCCTGATGTTCGAGGTTTGACATGTCAGTACAGTTATAGATCAACTACCCTGATGATGGAGACAACAAGATCCTCTGAAACGTCGGTAAACTTCGAGCAGACTATATGGTAACGCAACCTGAAGTCACCACCGACACAGCCTACGAGTAAAATTTCAAATCCGTGTGAAAGGCCAAATTTTACCCTATCAGGCGTTATTTAAACAAATGCTAAATTTGCACCTGAAAGCGAAGCTTGACAATGCCTACTGACAGTAAGAAGTCTTCAATCACGTGTACGCAGGCAGGTAACTGACAGTGAAGTTGTAACATTGTTATATCACGCTTATAAAAAGCAATCCCATTACAAGCCTGGACAGACCCTTAGGGTTCCAGGAGGTTGAGGTTTCCAGATTTCTAGACAATCGGCACATGAAGGTGGTAAGGTTGTCAGCCCTACGCACCGGCCGCCTTTACCCCCCAGGAAAGATTCCTGGTACTCATTTCTGTTAGAGGCTGAGTCGACCCCAGGACCATAGTGCGTCCGAAACGATTATGTCAATGAAAAATTCCAGTGACAACATCGGGAATCGTACCCGCGATGTTCCGGCTTGTAGCGCAGTGCCTCAACCTACTGCGCCACCGCTTATAATCGCGCTGTATTTCAGAAAGCGGCAACACACACTCCCATGTCGTTCTCTTAAGCTCGACGCTCCAACACAATGCATATACAAAGTAGACCTACAAACAACGTGTCTTCCTCGCCTTAGTACGAGTAACTGGAAAGTGATGAGCAGTTTTAACCTTCTGAAGCCTGAAGAGAAGAAATTTGAAGAGAAGAAATTTGAAGGCATGTAAAGCACTAGGAAGTTAGGAAGGTAAAGTGAAGATGATGACTCTGAGTAGGCGGAAGACGAAATAAGTTGATCAGTTGCCGCATTTTAAAGCCTGAAATTTATATATATATATATATATATATATATATATATATACATGTTAGACGCTATTTCGTACCCTACAAAAACATATTGTGTATGCGTTACAGAAGCGAACCGGTTACTGTGTTTAGGAAAATAATCGCCTTTTATTGTGTGGATCGTAAAAAACCACGAAACACGCCGATTGTATGCAAAAGGCCGAGTGTCAAGCGCCAAGGCATTTGGTAAATATAGTAACTGTGGTAGTAAATTCATTTTAAGCAGTAAGATATTTACGTGACGTTCGTGATTTATAGGGTTAATACTCTAGCGAGCTTTAATGCTGTTTTTTTTTAATACGCACAAACCGTCAAGATTCCGTAATTTATTCCATCAATCAAGAGTTTTTCCTTTCCGCAAATGGATGTTCAGTGAAAGCACAAACCTAATTTTTACATGTCTTTTCTGTAGGCATAATTGAATTTAATTACAAAATCAATATCGTACTCTCAAAAATAAGAGAAATTAACAAACACGAAGTATATTTTGCTGTCACCAAAATCTGAATCCGAAGTACTTCATAGACACTGCGAGGCTGGAAGTTGTCACAGCAGTGCTGCTGAAGATTCAAGTCTTCTGGTACGTTACGCCGTGTCGATTGGTAAATGCGTACCGACTTTTCAAAGGACAAAGTTATACTAATTGACAGGGCGTAACACCCCAGAAGACTTTAAACTTCTATTTGAACAACAAAGTACGACGACGCAAACGACTACATAGTAGTAGTGCTCATTCTACGAGTATTAAGGCGTCTTTCAATAACTTTTTAAGTTCATCGCGCATAGTGCGACTTCAAGGTATTACTGGACGGTGTTAGTTAATCAGTGGAAGGGTCATCCGTGGAAATCTCAGGTACAGATCTAAAAGTCAAATTCTCTCATTGAATTTTCACCAGCTTTAGGCATATACTAGGGTTATCCCTAGAATGGGCCATTAAGGCCCAGAGGGGGAGTAGAGGTATAGCTCTACTCTTTCTTTAACCCTGGCACTAGATGAGGGTGGGTGGTCAACGCCACGCCCCGGCCGCTTTACCCCCGGGAAAGAGACCCGGAACCCATTGTATAGGAGGCTGGGTGGGCCTCAGTGCAGGTCTGGACGGCTGCGGAAAATCTCGCCCCCACCGGGATTCGATCCCCGGACCATCCAGCCCGTAGCGAATCGCTATACCGACTGAGCTATCGCGGCCCACATACTAGGGTTATAAAACAGTTAAAGGTAAAGGTATAAGTCACCACATAACATGCCATAGGGGGCAGAGAGGGGGAGGAGAAGTATAGCTCTACTCGTTCTTAACCTTGGCGCCAGACGGAGAGGGTGGTCAACGCCACGCACTGGCCGTTGTTCCCCCGAAAAAGAAGCCCCGATACCCATTATAGAGGGGTAATGGGCCCGAGGGTCGGTCTGGACGTATTAAACTCCGGTAAGTTTTTTACAAATCCAGAGAAAATGATGGTACGCTTTAGTCACAGTCTTGACATACAGCTGCGTACTATTTAAAGCAGTGCTAAGATCCTTTCCTTGAGAGAGCAGCAAGATAGTGAAGATCCTTAGAGAAGAGACAAGTCAGGTAGTCGAGTCACTGACCTAAAGATTGGCCACAATATTTGCCTCACAGACAACACGCTGTGTTTGAACTCACGGCGAAAATTAAGTGGTGCAAGAAGTATAATGTTTTGCGTCACGGCTTCAGAACCTTTCCCCTTGCCCGAGCTAGAGAAAGGACGAACAAATGTACAAAGTTAACCATTTAGATGACAATGCCTCTGAAAGCCTAATTATTGTACACAGTCAAGTTCCTGTTTTGATAATATATGAACTGAATGACATAATAACAACAGATCAGAAGAAGAAGGGAATAGCGCCAACTTCCAGAAAGCTTGTGACATCAATCATACCTCAAATAAAAACCAGTGCCTAACACAATACTGGTATAAGGCCTAATAATAAACCTTTGTCAAGTAACGTAAATAATTGGGATTGTAACTGATATCAGAGTGATATGAAGAGAACAGATGTTGAAAATTACGACCAACATTTTACAACTCCCAGGACCGGGAGTTCTAAATAAAGTTTCTCGGTTTTCTTCAGTTCCTCCAGCTGAATGTCAAGATAGCAGGTGCGCACCCAGAATGTTTCACTGGGGGGGGGGGGGAGGGGGCTGACCCTGGGGCTTTATATAATTTATGTTTGATTTTAAAAATTATGTTATAAAAATCATGTCGTAAATATAACTGTAACATAACACTTTGCAAATGCATTTGATACATACAAATATAACTAAATTTTCCATGACTCATTCACACCTAATTTCATTCACAATTTTCTTGTTTTTTTTAAATTTTATCTAAGGCATCCAAAGTTTTTTATTTTATTTTTCAAAACTCTAATATACTAGTCATCAGCCAATTTGAGTGGCTAATTTCGGCTGAAGGGCAAATCACATACTATAAAGCGTTTAATATCATCGTGTCTACAAAGTCTGTGTTTTTATATTTCGATTGGGGGGGGGGGGGGGGAGGGCCGCAGCCTGGTAGCCCCCTGCAAGGTAAGGCTATCACTGCTTTCTTCACACCTTCTTTAATTTGCTATTCATTAATGGTCTTACCACCGAAAGCTACAGGCCTACAGTCTAAACAAACTAACCAAAAACCAGTAGACTTGCAGTGTGTTTCAAATTTTAAAGACTGTGGTAAACACTTGACTTGGGATACCTCTGCCATAATTAGTGTCATTATATCAGGAAAATAAGCCTATGACACTTAAGTTTGACATGAAGACGGCCCATGTGCGCTCGAAAAAACGAAAATTTCACTGTGCATCTAATATGTGCACAAAAATATAACCCTACTTTCTCCTGCTGCGAATCTAACACAGAACAGCCAAAGTTGTTACAAAATGTCCTCCTCTCTCGTTTACCAATCTACACAGGAGCCACAACTGTTAATGTGCTAGTACTGCAGTAGAGTTTTTGGATCTGAATGGAATCTTCATTCCCAAAAACTCTGGAATTACATGAGTAAAGTTTCAATTTCTCAAACTTGGTGTTCGTCCTTATTTAAAATTTTAGCTATTATGTGTTGCAATACGACAAGGAAAGTAAACCATATCCCAGGCGAAGAAGAAGTACCTCTGTTGTTTTAATGATATTTATTAACACATTTAAATGCATTTATTCTCACATTTTTCACATACTCGACCTATAAAAACGGAGTTAAACAAAAGTTACCACAAAAGACGCTAAATCGCTAATGTTACGACCGCGGCCGAAAATTACTTCAACACCATTTCAGTGAGATGTGCCATTTCTCGCAAACGAAGCTGGCAGGAGTAATTAAGTAATTATCATTAATGTGCTCAGAGAAGCAAAAGGTTTAATCAAGAAGAACAATAAGGCTGACCGCACGATTGTGACTCATATATAACAGAGCGAAGTAAAAAGTCTTTACCAAAGAAACCCGTTTTTCAGGAGCAGTGCTGCCTGTCTACGCATTCCACGGCTGAACAAGAAAAACAAGAAAGTCGTCCGTAAACCAGTTCGGAGAGATTAAAGTACGATTGAATTAATGAACCAAGCGCAACTTCAGGCACAAAGAAACTAGAAAGTAGCCCTAACTTATAATGACATGAATATCACGATAAGAATCGTATTATTATTATTATTATTATTATTATTACAACTATACTACTACCATTACTGTTGCTGCTGCTGCTGCCGCCACTGCTGCTGCTAAATAATAAAGGTAAATTTACCTCTGTGTTTAATTAAGTACCGCGCCATGAAGGCGTGTGAGGGAATGAAAGTATAGCTCCACGCACTCTTTCCTCGACGCTCGGTGGAGGTAAGTGGTCAGTTTCAGGTCTTGGTAGATTTACCCGGCAGACAAGAAAAATAACTTGCTGCTGCCGGTAAATGAAATATCCGAATCCTGGGTTTTCCAACCTGTACCCTAGTCACAAAACCCGCTGAGATATCCCGGCTCCTGGTGATGTTGATGACAATAGAGTAGTCCCTCGGTCAGCCGGACTATGTTGGGGTAGAGGTGGTCTGGAATACCCTGGAATCCGGAACAGCGAGGGAAACTCAAAAATCATCGCTCAAAACTAAAGTAAACTCTTTAAAGCCTAAATACTGCACCTAACAGTACACAATAATAGAATAAGAATAAGAACAAGAGAACATTCAACTTATAACCGACGCATACTGTGCACTGGCTCAAGACGATTACACCCATCGTCACAGTCAAGTAGCCAACATTGTCCATCTAGAATTGACTATCAAATGTGGACTGTCAAAGGGACCACCAATGCCGTATTTTAAATCTAAGCCACAATCTATGTTAAAGAACCCATAAAATAAACTGTGACAGGTCCATAACAACTGATCGAACGATCCACAAAAACAGAACGGATATAGTTATGATTGGCAAAACCATCAAAGAAGCATATTTAATAGATGCAACAATTCCTAACAGTCACAACCTTCACAGCATCATCACCGAGAAGCTCCAGAAATATGCAGACCTAAAAGACGAGCTAAAAGAATATGGCAACTGAACGCTGTCTATATAGTACATCCACAACGGCAGCTTGAAACTGCCCAACCTGAGCCCTGGCCTACATATTCTCAAGCAGAAAGCAGCAATCTTGACACATGCGGTATAGTTAGAATGTTTTAGCAGAATAAATGAATAAGTGATCGGTCAGTGACCCGTACACTTTCGAAACTAGCTTAACCGCTGTGAATTCACGGACGATGATGATGATAATAATGATGAAAATGTTTATTACCATCATCATTATGGGACTTTTGTCGTTATCACTTTACTATAATGGCGAAATAAGCGAGAAAGACAGCTACGACACTCAGAGATCACGCCCTTACTGCTGTTGAGTTCGCTGGCCGTTCCCGCTTCACCCACGCCTCTAGTCTCAAAGTACGGATTATCTAGTTCCCCCCCCCCCCCCGTTGATCCCAATCCATGACCGGATCGTCATGACAGGATCACCAGGGGGTAAAGCAGGGCTACAATTGGCCCAAAATTGTCCGAACTACCCGGGAATCCGGATTAATGATAGACCATAATAATAATAATAAATAATAATAATAACACTATGTAAAAATTTATTATTTATTTTTGTTCCTGAGTAGTAATTAAGAAAAATTATTTCACATCTTGTGAGCAATGTATCGAGCAATAAACCAGTGGCTGTCGCAGTATGTGTGGGTAAGTACGTCTCGTGAACACGGTCAGCTCACGGTCAGGTGACGGTCAGCTCACGGTCAGGTGACGGTCAGCTCACGGTCAGGTAACGGTCAGCTCACAGACAGGTCACGGTCAGGCGACGGTCAACAAATTTTTATTTTTTTTTTTGTTCCTGAGTAGTAACTGTTAATTCCTAATTTCTTATGCCTCAAAAGTATAGAAAATGGCCATTATTCGCCAAAAACTTTGCTTTTGTGACCATGACAGTGATATTCTGAAATTGAAAGACCTCAACGACTTGATCAGAGATGTTGATCTCGCAAGTCCAATGTCGAGCTTTTGACGTCTAGGCTCAAGCAGTGGAACTTGTTGGATGAAAGTGTGCAAGTCACAGATCAGAGGAAGCGTCACCAAGCTTTTTCCAGCTTCTTCACCCTTCAAGATGGGCTCTGCTTCTGCCACAATGTGACCGGTCTGTTCGAGGCAATTGGAATCGCCTGTAACCAGAACGAGTGGTGCCTCTTCATTGACAGCTCATCCAGGAGCCACAAAGCCGTGCTACTCCATAACGGGAACAAGTACCCGTCTCTTCCACTGGCTCATTCGGTGCACTTCAAAGAGGATTACAACTGCATCAAGAGCTTGCTAGACGCCTTGAAGTATGATGAGTACGGTTGGGAGGTCATCGAAGACTTCAAAATGTTGGCATTCCTGATGGGTCTCCAAGGCGGTTTTACCAAGTTTCCCTGCTATCTTTGCCTTTGGGATAGCAGGGACACTAAGGCGCACTACCACTGGCGGGACTGGCCACAGCGGACCGAGTTCTCTGTGGGGAAGAACATCGTAAAGTAGGAGCCACTGGTGGACCCTCGGAAGGTGCTGATGCCACCACTACACATCAAATTGGGACTTATGAAACAATATGGCACAGCTTTAGATAAGGAGTAGGCAGCCTTCGAGTGCCTGCGAGACTTCTTCCCAAAGCTGTCTCAGGCAAAGTTCAAAGCCGGTGTCTTCTTCGGACCACAGTTAAAGAAGATCCTGGAGTGCAAGGAATTCCCAAAGAAGCTCACTACGAAGGAGAAAGCGGCTTGGAACAGCTTTGTCGCAGTGGTTAGGGGTTTCCTAGGCAATCACAAAGGCCGAAAACTATGTGGAGCTGGTTTAGACTCTGGTGAAGAACTACGGCAAAATGGGCTGCAGAATGTCCCTCAAGGTCCATATTCTTGACGCTCATCGTGATAAATTCAAGAAGAACACGGGAGCGTATTCGGAGGAGCAAGGTGGGCGCTTCCACCAGGATATACTGGACTTTGAATGTCGCTACCAAGGATAGTATAAAGAGAACATGATGGGAGACTACATTTGGGGGCTGATTCGTGAAAGTGATTTACAGTATAGTCGTAAATCTCAAAACCCTACTCACTTCTAAATGTTTTGTGGTCATTTTTTATAACTGTAGAATAAATACATGTTAATTTTGATTCATATGTTGTTTTATTTCTAACTTTATGTGAAGGAAAAGACGCAAATTCGCCTTTTCTCATTGAAAATAGGTGAATTTCAAAATATGGTCACAAAAGCAAAGTTTGAGAGGAATAAATTTTCTATACTATTTAGATACAAGCAATCAGAAAATAACACTTACTACCCAGGAACAAAGATCGTGTTACATAGTGCTATCTGTCAGCTCAAATTACGTAAAACATTCTTTATCTTCTTTATCGGTGGGGGGGGGGGGGGGGGAATGGTGTGCCCGCCCCGGGCTGCAGAATCGAGGGGGCGGCAAATATAAATATTTTAAATTAGAAATTTTATATCCTGAGCTCAACAAACTTTAAAATATTGAGCCAAATAAGACCAAATTCAATAAACGATAGCTACTGTTGTACAGTTCATAATTTCTGTTATGATGACTTGTTCGCGACGCCCCAAAAAAATTAGGAACGCTACTAAGTAGGTTGGTCACAGGATTGACGACGGGGTTATATTTCCCGGCAGGCGCACACGATATTCTCTGCCCCACAACACGTTCAGACCGACTATGAAGCCAAATCAGGCTCGTATCGAATAACGGTGACATTTTCTTCAAGGACAAGTGGCCGAAACGTCACGCTGACAAAGTTGATCTACTGCCGAGGTTAAGAATGCGTCAACCCCCAACGCTACCGGTACTCTTTATATATTGAATACTGTACAGTACCTATAGGCAAAGATAAATTTACACTTTGTTTCAGTTACGAAAGAGCCTTGTCTGTGTTAATATAGCTGCTTATAATGAAATTTCACGCTGATTAAGAGATTAATAGAAGCAAGGTCCGCAGTCGGTGAACACGTGTCTTGTTTGGATCCAACATTGCCTACGACTTTAAAATATATTCTGTGTGCGTTCAACACTTGTACTGCCATAAACTATTTTCTCTTTTAACAGAAATTTTTACCGACCATGCCACAACCTATAACATTCAGTTATAAAGCGTCGTTAAATGACTAAATAAAAAAGACCGGAATGATATAAGCCCTTATCCGCATAACGCACTTTTATACAGTTATCTGCCGTGAAAATATTGTAGCGGTTATCCGCGCAGGGGTCTGTGCGTAGCCTCCTTCGCCAGAAGCATTATTTCACATCTTGTGAGCAATGTATCGAGGAATAAACCAGTGGCTGTCGCAGTATGTGTGGGTAAGTACTTCTCGTGAACACAGTCAGCTCACGGTCAGGTGACGGTCAGCTCACGGTCAGGTGACGGTCAGCTCACGGTCAGGTAACGGTCAGCTCACAGACAGGTCACGGTCAAGCGACGGTCAACTAGCTATCCGTCAGCTCAGGGTTACGTAAAACATTCTTTATCTTCTTAATAGGGGGGGGGGGGGGGCGAATGGTGTGCCCGCCCCGGGCTGCAGAATCCAGGGGGCGGCAAATATGAATATTTTCAATTAGAAAATTTTATATCCTGCGCTCAACAAATTTTAAACTACTGAGCCAAATAAGACCAAATTCAATAAACGATAGCTACTGTTGTACAGTTCATAATTTCTGTTGTGATGACTTGTCCGCGACACCCCAAAAAAATTAGGAACGCTACTAAGTAGGTTGGTCACAGGATTGACGACCGGGGTTATATTTCCTGGCAGGAGCACACGATATTTTCTGCCCCACAACACGTCCAGACCGACTATGAAGGCAAATCAGGCTCGTATCGAATAACGGTGACATTTTCTTCAAGGACAAGTGGCCGAAACGTCACGCTGACGAAGTTGATCTACTGCCGACGTTAAGAATGTGTCAACCCCCAACGCTACCGGTACTCTTTATATATTCAATACTATAAAGTACCTATAGGCAAAGATAAATTTACACTATGTTTCAGTTACGAAAGAGCCTTGTCTGTGTTAATATAGATGCTTATGATGAAATTTCACGCTGATTAAGAGTTTAATAGAAGCAAGTTACGCAGTCGGTGAACACGTGTCTTGTTTGGATCCAACATTGCCTACGACTTTAAAATATATTCTGTGTGCGTTCAACCCTTGTACTGCCATAAACTTTTTTCTCTTTTAACAGAAATGTTTACCGACCAGGCCACAACCTATAACATTCAGTTAGAAAGCGTCGTTAAATAACTAAATATAAAAGACCGGAATGATATAAGACCTTATCCGCAGTCTTATCAACAATACGCACTTTTATACAGTTATCTGCCGTGAAAATATTGTAGCGGTTATCCACGCAGGGGTCTGTGCGTAGCCTCATTCGCCAGAAGCATTATTTCACATCTTGTGAGCAATGTATCGAGGAATAAACCAGTGGCTTTCGCAGTATGTGTGGGTAATTACGTCTCGTGAACACGGTCAGCTCACGGTCAGATGTCGGTCAGCTCACGGTCAGGTGACGGTCAGCTCACGGTCAGGTGACGGTCAGCTCACGATCAAGTAACGGATAGCTCACAGACAGATCACGGTCAGGCGACGGTCAACAAATTTTTATTTATTTTTTGTTCCTGAGTAGTAACTGTTAATTCAGGGAAATAGGCCAGAATAAAATTGGTCAATATAGTGCATTCGTCGGTCTTATTATTGATTTAACAAAATGCACGGTGATAATAATGTGAAATTTGTTAATTCCTAATTTCTTATGCCTCAAAAGTATAGAAAATGGCCATTATTCCCCACAAACTTTGCTTTTGTGACCAGGACAGTGATATTTTGAAATTGAAAGACCTCAACGACTTGATCAGAGATGTTGATCTCGCCAAGTCCAATGTCGAGCTTTTGACGTCTAGGCTCAAGCAATGGAACTAGTTGGATGAAAGTGTGCAAGTCACAGATCAGAGGAAGCGTCACCAAGCTTTTTCCAGCTTCTTCACCCTTCAAGATGGGCTCTGCTTCTGCCACAATGTGACCGGTCTGTTCGAGGCAATTGGAATCGCCTGTAACCCGAACGAGTGGTGCCTCTTCATTGACAGCTCATCCAGGAGCCACAAAGCCGTGCTACTCCATAACGGGAACAAGTATACTGTCGCAGTATGTGTGGGTAAGTACGTCTCGTGAACACGGTCAGCTCACGGTCAGGTGACGGTCATCGCACGGTCAGGTGACGGTCAGCTCACGGCTTGGTGACGGTCAGCTCACGGTCAGGTGACGATCAGCTCACCGTCAGGTAACGGTCAGCTCACAGACAGGTCACGGTCATAGTTGACCTTCGCCTGATTATAATCTGATTATAATCTGACCACAGCATCCTCGTGGTGCAAGTTATCTGTCATTTAAAACAAACGGAAACGTATAAACTGAATTTCGATGAGGATGTCTGTGTGGTTGTTCTGTGTGGGTGAAGCTCTTTAGATGGGCCAATTCATCATGCAGCGGATCAGACCGAATACCTTGATTGATGAAATAAAAACTAATTCTGAACTTTAAGAAGCCAAGGTCCTAATATATGGCAGCTAAATACGCGGAAAATATAAGGAAGGTAGGAGGAAAGCAGATAAAGATTTAAAAAGGGATAATAATAATAATAATAATAATAATAATATAAGTTTTTAAAACTTTCGCGGCGACATGATTCAATATAGTTTTCTCGAGCGCACAGCCGCGTCAATTCGTTTGAATACATCGTTTCGGGGACTAGCTCCGTCCCCATCCTCAGGCAAAACTGAGGCTGCCTGAGGATGGGGACGGAGCTAGTCCCCGAAACGTTGTATTCAAACGAATTGACGCGGCTGTGCGCCCGAGAAAATTATATTGAATAATAATAATAATAAAAGTTCTCTGACCCTGACACGACTTTCTTCTGACCAGTAATTGCTATGCAGGGAGCTGGTCTTCGTGTGAAAGAACAAACAATTCATCCTAGATGAAGCAAGACTGCATCTCATGCGATATGTGGAGAAACGTTTGGAACAGCTGGTTTAATGGACTTCGCTGTATCTAAGTGAACAATGTAACCATTGTCTTAACCCTTTACGCCTGTCTGGTATAAATAAACTACTACCGCAAACAAGAGAAGGTGTTACGTGGTACATTTGCTAGAAGACATTTGAAGCTCCGTTTAATGTACACACAATCTGCCAGCCATTAGTCGAGTTGTGGGCAGAGAGGGGTTGAAGAGTAGAGGGCCCAGCAAACACAGAGCTATCCTACATCCCTAACTAATTGTCACAAACTTTTCATTTTGCAAGAAACACCCCTTCTTTTAACATTTCTTGTTCCTCCTTCCCTCCAAATAGTGGTTCGTGTTGGAGGAGGAATTCATACAAGTAGTGTGAGGTACAAAGGAAATGCCGAGGACAAAAGCAAAACTTTCAAATTATCTTCTACACGAAAGAGCCATTACTCTCTCTGCAAACAATTACGTCAGCTAGATCTCCGCTTCCCATCTCGGTCGAATAACTAAGGGGTGATATTGGCACCGAGACGGAAGGTAAAGGTGAAATGTTGCCGCCACGTCACGTCGCTAAATTGACGCAGTTTTGATGACATAGCCAAGATACGTATCTTACATAAGGTGCAGAAAGATTGCTAATGGACATACAATTAACTGCCTCCCTGAAAAAAAAATCGCTTTCTTGAGAAGCTAACAGTCGCACGGGTAGTCAAGAAATTACCTGCCTTTTATGGGACCCAAAGGTTCATCGCGGTGTTCACAAGAAACCGACACTGGACCCAGCTTTAAGCCAAAATGATCCTGTCCCCAACCTCCAAACTAGTTACTGTATAACTGCATTGTCTTGATCAGCATAGTTAATTTATTACACCAACCAAAAGCACTTTAATCATCACATATAAGTGTTATACATACAGCTCCGACATGTTTCAGTGCTAGTGCACCATCCTCAGGGAGCACAGGGTGCCAAATGTAAAACCAACCGTCACTGACGAGACACTGTGTATGTGAAGATTAAATTGCATTTGGTTGGTGTAATAAATTAACCATATTGATAGAGAATGGATGGCTCAGTTAGTATAGTTTCAGCTTACAGGCAACGCGACCAAGGAATCTAAAGTCGATTCCCACCATGGCAAAGCATTTTTCTATTCCCCAGTGTCCAGACCGGCTCTTGAGTCCATCCAGTAATCTATCAGGTTGATACCAGGCCGAGGCACGAAGCGGACCAATCAAATCCATCTGGCGCAGAGGTTAGCAAAGTGTGAAGCGATACTTTTAACTTTTGTACGTATCTTCATGGCGTGGTGCTTACTTAAGCACAGGCGCAATGTAACAATTTTCTTATCTCGCACCCTATTAGAGAACTCTGAAAACCCAGCGTTAGACCGCGCGGTCACTGGGATCAGCACATGGCGTTATGCAAGAAATAAATAATAAAGAATATTTGATAATGAAAATTAAATTCCGTACTAGGTCAAAGAACATTTGAACCTCGCTTGCCCAACCAATAGGGGCAAGTGCGTCCAAACGCAGTGCTTTATTTTTAATCTACTGTGAGTGTGCAAGAGACTGTATCTGAATTTACGCCCTAGTAGATGGATTCACTAATCACCCATACCTTTAATCTGATAACAGAAGCTTGTCCAGTTTAAGAGAATTCCTGTTATACGAGTGTTTATTAATGTGTTAAGGTGTTCCAACTGCCCACTTTACCCTATGTAGATGTACGTTAGTCATCTAAAAGCGTATTGGATTACACACGTACACTGTTTGCATTCAGAGCTGCCTTTCAGCACAGTATGGGCTTTGGGGTTATTTAACGACGCTGTCAGGTTCGACGATTATATGACGAACAATGCAGTGTCTGATGAGTGATATAAATTGGGAAGGATTTCGTAGAAATTGGTCGTGGCCTAATCGAAGTACTGTCCCGTTATTTGACCGAAGAAGCTGGAGAAAGTCATGATAAATCTTAGCCTTGATAGAAGGTGTCCCAGCCGTGGTCTAAACAAGGCGTCTTCCAAGAGTAGGTCCAGAGCATTACCGCTACAGCAGTGTGTGAGAAAGTAATATGATCATGTAACTTAGTTATTTCTGCTTTCATGTTTAAAATAAGCTCCTTGCAATCTCCCGAGAGAGTTTATAGGTCGCCTTTGTAGTTTCACGTTATTTTTGTCTTATAAATTACTAACAAAAGGACAGAAGCTGATGTGTTTCATTGAACTGCCTACCAGAATTCTTGGCTCTTCCTAATGGCATAACCGAAAGCAAAATTGAAAAGCGAGGGCGCGAAGGACTGTAGATAGCTTCATATTTCATCCTTTTAAGTACAAAATTCAACTAATAATACTTAAAACTGCAATATCTAGTTCAAAGTGTACATACTACGCCCTCTTTGCGAATAGCAACTGTTTGTTATAAGAATCATAAGGGACACATAAATACAACCTGCGTGTAAAATGAACAGTTTCTCAAGTGGTGAAGTGGATGGTACATATAGGTAAGATTGGGTTTTAAAAAGTTAGGAATTCAGGAAGCTGTATCAACATTCTGTCTTCATGTAATGGTCCTTGCAAGAAGCAAAAGGATGGCGCACTGCTTGATTAAGCGCACGGACAATATTATTGCGTGATTTATGTGCTAGATGTTTCAACAAACTAGTGCCGCCCAGGACCTCCAGTTTTTCTCCTTTTGATAATTTTTGTACACATTTGGTAGGACTCCTTGGGAATGGGACTGACCCGTCGCGAGGTCTCCACCTACACATAACAAGACAATACAAATACGAGGACATCTACGCCTTGCGTCAAATTCGTAACCATGATCTCGGTTTTGAGCAGTGAAAGACAAATCACTCCTCAGACACCGCGACCACTGACATCAGCGTCTGCGAAGTTTCATTCTCAAACTGTTCTATCCGCGACCCATAATCGCATTAACACCTTGACCTTGCTACTCAAATAGAACTCGTACCCAAGTTAAGCCATCAAGTTCGCATTAACACCTTGACCTTGCTACTCAAATAGAACTCGTACCCAAGTTAAGCCATCAAGTTCGCATTAACACCTTGACCTTGCTACTCAAATAGAACTCGTACCCAAGTTAAGCCATCAAGTTCGCATTAACACCTTGACCTTGCTACTCAAATAGATCTCGTACCCAATTTAAGCCATCAAGTTCGCTCCGTTATTTTCGGGACTTCGGGACACACCCAAGGCTCTCATGACCATGGGTTCAAGAATCCCTGGTTTAGACCCATCATTTTTGGATTTATCACGACTTTGTTAAAGTACGTACCAATTTTATTGTTTGTTTAAGAATTTTATAAGTATTTTTAGATATCAACTGAAATTGGCCTTCCTTTTAGGTCACCACAATACATCAAATAAATAGTACGAGTGTAGGGAAAACAAAGGGACCAGAGCCGCACAGAATTCCGCAACCCCAAACGCAACTCACAACTACTCCGTCACCGGTCATAAAGCGAAGGATTATGGCTGGAAATGGCCTTAACTTGCTCGTCCATTCCTCGTAATGTGTACGAAAATCGTTTTTGAAGCAGCCAGGGCGTTGTATGCTAGATGGGGAGGTTAACATGCATGACGGGAGGTCACTGTGTTTTTGACACGCTTGGCGCTTCAACCTGCTTGCACAACATTCGTTATTTGGCGCAGAACAAGTTAACACTAGCCTGCTTCCACTGCCATAGAAATTCCCTTCACCGTTCCTTCTGTTGCTTCATTTGCACTCATGGTCAAACATTATTCGGGTGATAAAATCGAGGAGGATGTGAAAAGCAGAGAATGTGTAAGCATAGGAGATAAAAGAAATGCATCCAGAAGTTCGGCTTGAAAACCAGAAGGAAAGAGAACACTCGGAAAACCTAGGCCTAAATGGAAGGATATTATTAAAATGGGTCTTATACATATAGAAGAGGAGGTTGTAGTACACTGTATTCGTCTGGCTCAGGATAGGAGCAACGGTGGGCTGTTGTCAACAGGATAAAAAAAATAAAAGTTTCCCTAAAATGCGGGGAATGTCTTCTCAAGAAGGAATCTGCTCCATGAAGTTAGTTATACCTATTTCGTGTTACAATCATGATTTTCAGGTTCAAAACTACATTAGTGTGGAAACCAAAACATCAAATACACCCAACCCTTGTTTTATGACCGTTTGTTTTAAGCATATTTACTATAAGACCGCTTCCCAATTTATTATTATTATTATTATTTACTGCAATTGGGTTTTCACCCGGTGGCAGTAGTCCTTACACTAGTACACACAATACAAATGGACATATAATATACATAAAAGTAACAATACAAAACAAACTATACACAATTACAAAACAAAATACATACAGTAAATACAAGTACATATATAGAACATCGTACACACATTGCAAAAACATCCACACCTTAAAAAAGCATCCATACTTTACAAAAACATCCACACCTTACAAATACATCCACACCTTACAGAAACACCCATACACATACAAAAAAAAATACATACAGTAAATACAAGTACACACATTAGAACACCGTACACACATTACAAAAACATCCACACCTTACAAAAGCATCCACTCCTTACAAAAGCATCCACACCTTACAAAAACATCCACACCTTACAAATACATCCACACCTTACAAAAACACCCTTACACATACAAAAAAAAATACATACAGTAAATACAAGTACACACATTAGAACACCGTACACACATTACAAAAACATCCACACCTTACAAAAGCATCCACTCCTTACAAAAGCATCCACACCTTACAAAAACATCCATACCTTACAAATACATCCACACCTTACAAAAACACCCATACACATACAAAACAAAATACATACAGTAAATACAAGTACACATAATAGAACACCATACCTTACAAATACATCCACACCTTACAAAAACACCCATACACATACAAAACAAAATACATACAGTAAATACTAGTACACATATTAGAACACCATACACACATTACAAAACATCCACACCTTACAAAAACATCCACACCTTACCAAAACACCTATACACAATACAAGAAAAAACACACACGCACATTACAAAAAACACCCACACATTAGTTAATTTCAGTGCGTTAGAGTATCCTCAGTATAAAGTCAGACCATAGTACATGATAATTATATCTCCCAAGAACTTAATTCACTTCACTTCACTTCACTTTGAAACCAAAGCACTTCACTTCACATCACTTCACACCCCTTCACTTCACATCCCTTATTCTTATTTAATCCTCACTTAAAAACCCTTAGCTTGTAATGACTTTCTTGACCCTTTTTCTAAAAGTGCTTAATTTACAGGGGAAAGTCGCTAGTACGCTTGGAGGTAATTGGTTCCAGCTTTTTATGGTCCTATTTACAAAGGAATATTTACCTACATCTGTTCTTTGTTTCCTAGTCCTAATTTTCCGACTATGATCGTCCCTACCCAGGTAGCAAGGTTTTAGCAGTCTATCCCCTATCGTTTTCCAAGCCCGTCCCCCGGTGTATGCTTTGAAAAGGGCGCATATTCGGGCTATCGCTCTACGCTGTGTCAATGTTTCCCAACCCGATTCATTTGTATTATTTGCAAATTTTGCCGCTCTCTTTTGCACGCGATTCAAAGCGCTTACCTGACCTTCTCTGTATGGGTCCCAACACACCGCTCCATACTCAAGTATCGGTCTCACTAGTGCCGTATAAGCTAAACGTTTCGTATTATTATTTGCCCTTTTGAGTATACGCATTACGAAATGAAGAGCCTTCCATGATTTTCTTAGTGTATAATTTACATGATCTGCCCAGCTTAGGTCGCTGCGTATAATTATTCCTAAATACTTAAAGCTATTTGCCTCTGGAATTAGTTGATCCCCAATACAATACCTCAGTTTACCTTTCACCCTAGCTCTATTGAAGCTTACTGCTTTACTTTTACCTGGATTTATCCTCATTTCATTTTCAACCGCCCATTCCCCTAATCTATTTAAGTCTGTCTGCAAATTTTCAATGTCACTACTATCGATTATCCTCCTGTATATTATACAATCATCAGCGAAAAGCCGTATATTTGACTCAATGTTTTTCCAAATATCATTAACATAAGCGAGGAACAGCAACGGACCTAATACGCTCCCGTGCGGCACTCCCGACGTTACTCTGACTTCCTCAGATAGTTGTCCGTCTACTCTAACTCTTTGCGAACGTCCTAACAGAAATTCCTTTATCCATACCACTACCCTCAAGTCCACTCCGGTTTCCGCAATTTTTGTAAGCAGCCTATCATGTGGGACTAAATCAAAAGCCTTTGAAAAATCTATTATAATCGCGTCAGTCCTGACTCCCTCGTCCAGTGAATCAGCAATATCTTGACAAACTGTGACTACTTGACTTTCGCATGAGTACCCTGGTCTAAATCCATGCTGACCCTCATATAACCACTCATTCATTTCCCAGACTTGCCTTAGATACCCTGCTATAACGTGCTCCATTTGTTTGCAAACTACTGAAGTTAAACTAACCGGTCTATGGTTTCCCACTACCGATCGATCTCCCCCTTTATAAATAGGAACCACTATAGCTTTTTTCCAGTCCCCTGGGATAGAATTGTTGTTTATCGTTATATCCAGCAATCTCGCGAGATATGGAATCATGGCTTCCCCACCTAACTTTAAAATTTCCCCAGGAATGCCATCTGGTCCGACGGATTTATTTCTCCCGATTGCTGATAGTCGTTTCCGTAAAATGTTGATACTAATGGTGAACGGTTTTCCTGAATCCGTTGATTGGATCTGCGGGGTATTTCGTTCGCAACTGAATACAGACGCATAATAAGAGTTTAGGGAGTTGGCCTTTTCTATTGGTTCGGTGATGAGATTTCCATTAATGCCCTTGATCGCAGGAATATTTTCTCTATTACCTTTACGTCTTTTAACATACTTACAAAACTCTGCCCAGCATTTACCTTCGTTTTGTAAGACCGAACTTAAGAATGTCTCCTGAGCCTTCTTTTTTGCTATCAGTAACTCTTTGGATAAACGTTTCAGCTCTGCTTGGTAATGCCCTCCAAATTTTCGCTTATTGTAAACTCTCCTCACCTTTACCTTAAGTCGTTTTACTTCCTTCGTATAATATTCCGGATCCGGATTTTTACTCAGAATTTTATGTGGTACAAAACGTTCTGTACCCTCAAAGACTATTTCCTTATAGCTTTTCCATATCTCCTCCACGCTACTACCATTTCCAGCCCATAAGCTAAACTTTTCCCGAAGAAAGGTTTGCAAACCTAATACATCTGTTTTATGGTACACCGGGACTATCCTTTCAATTTTTTTCTCCCGACAATTTTCATCCCATTCTACTTCCAATAAAACCCCGCTATGATCGCTGATTCCGTGTACAATGTTACAAGAGTTAAGCGTATTATCAGGTCTGAGGAGGTAGATGTCCAACAGCGCGTCACCTCTCGTCGGGCCACTTACTACCTGAGTATAACCATTTTCCCATACTAATTTGTTTACGAACGCCTGAATACCGCCTGTTTTCCCTGCATCCCCATTCCAATTCGCTTGAGGTAAGTTCAAATCTCCTCCTATAATGCATCTCTTCGTTGGGTTTCGCGTAAGTAAGGTACGGGCTGCTAGTCTTTCAATTGCCAAAATATCCTCATTAGGAGCTCTGTATATACCTATAATTTCCCACGAATATTTTGGATCCATTCCTTTCACTTCCACCGCGATCATCTCAAAATCCTCATCCACCCACAGCTCCGTACAGGCAATGTAATTTTTAACACATATAAAAACCCCACCACCACGGGCTGTCCTATCTCTTCTGAAAATTGTAAAATCTGCCCTAAAAATTTCAGCATTGCTAATGTCTTCTTTAAGCCATGACTCCGTACCTATAACAACATCAGGGTTGTACGTGTCAACTAAATTCCAGAATTCTAAGGCTTTATTATAGATACTCCTACAGTTAACCTGTAGCACCACTAGCGACTTACCTTCAACCCTATATGCAGATGCCGTACTTATAGATTCAACCCCTGACCTAGCTTCAGTTTCCCTACTCACCCATTTTTTCGTCTCTGTCCCCCTTTCTTCATGTAAAGTCTTCTGTTTTTCAATTGATGGTTGCCGCGTTTCCCTGGTTGTCCTCGTTCTGCAAGTTCCATCCACCGAAGTATGTCATTCCTTCCTCCGTGAAGATCCTCCGCCATCAAGTCCACTAACCCTAGCGTACAGTTGTCCCAGTCGTTTCTTTCCTCTTCCGTTCAGATGCAGCCCATCTCCAGCAAAACCCCCATCCTGTATCCAGCTGTTCGGATCAACAAATGTAATTCCGAGGGCGTTTGCTATCCAGTCGAATCTATCATTAAGAGTACCAATACGCCGCCATGACACATCTCTACGTCGCAGCACTCCACTCAGGACAAGTCTGCAGTTCGGACATTTATTCTTAACCTTAGCCATAAGCGTATACACTTCTCCCATTACTAAATCCAGATTTCGCGTTGTTTTCAAGTCATTTGTACCTACGTGAATAATAACAGTTTCTGGACAACCTAGATCCCTCTTTTCTATCACTCTGCGTAGCTGTTCAGTTTTAATCCCCGGAAAACACTCCACCATCATATCTGTATGTTCTGCTCCAACATTACGCACCACAGAATCGCCCACCACCACGCACTTTGCAGCCTTTTGCTCAGTCGGCACTATGTCCCTCTTCCCAGCTCCAGCCAGTAGTAACTTTTCTTCAAGCTTCCTGTTCCTACCCTTCAGTTCATCAATTTGTCGCAGAGCATTATGCAATTCTTCCTCCAACATTCGAATCCTTTCAGTCCTACACTTATCACAGCTCCACTTCCCTCTCTCAGCCGCTTGAGTCTTCACATTACCACAACTGTAATGATACCAACGTCCACATAATTCACATTGGATTCCCGACCTTAGATTCCTGCCACAACCAGTACATAAAAGTTGCACAGTGTTACCTCCTTCCACAACTGGACCGGGATTTCGTTCCACTCCACCTATCACTAATAAAACAGCTAAAACCATTGAACTCAGCATCGTCAATCCCAAGCAATGTCCAGTATCTCGGTTAGCGTCACCACGCCTAGGCACGCCACGCCACGTGCACCTCCCGGCCCAGGTACCCACTCTCGCCCGGTAGTCTTCCAGGTAGCAACCCATAGTCTATCCTTACTCAGGAGCTCACCACAAACACGTCTACCCACAACAACCTTCGCAACCCGACTGACAACCTTCGCAACCCGACTTCACCACTTCTTAATTTACGTTCTCTCATTTTTGGTTTAACTCCCTTTGACTGGCTGCATTCTGTTACACTAACCCCTTATTCTCTGTTCGGAATATAATTTTTTCTTTACGCCGACCCTTTCAGCAACGCACCTTGGGGCGTAAAACAAGCGCTGGTTGAATGTGTGATCGAATTGCCTTAGCTTGCATTCAAACACACTGCTTGACAAATGGCCGACACTTGATGACAATTAACACGGGTTTTATTCACAAACAGTGATTCATAAATCTGGTTCGTTGAAACAAACTCAATGTAGCATTCAGCCTACACACGGACTTTTTCGTTCCATATCCGTAAGCGATATGACGTGTTAGTGTGGTTCCATTTTGCGTTACGAGTACATTGCGATCCACTCAGGATTGTTTTCTCAGCTGCAAATACATGTGGCGTTACACTGTATTGCTGTCTTAGAATTCAGCTGCAAGTATATGTGGTGCTATACTGTATAGTAGACCTAAGGCTCAACTGCAACCATGTATGGTGCTATACATTATAGTAGACCTATAACTCAACTGCAAGTATGTATGGTGCTGTACTGTATTGTAGTCTTAGGCTCAGCTGAAGGTACAGATGGTGCTATACAGTATTGTTGCCTTACAGTTCAGGTGCAAGTTCTTATGGTGCTATACAGCAAAGTAATCCTACAGCTCAAGTGCAAGTATGTATGGTGCTGTACAGTATTGTAGTCTTAGGCTCAGCTGAAGGTACAGATGGTGCTATACAGTATTGTTGCCTTACAGTTCAGCTGCAAGTTCTTATGGTGCTATACAGCAAAGTAATCCTGCAGCTCAACTGTAAGTATGTATGGTGCTGTACAGTATTATAGTCTTAGGCTCAGCTGAAGGTACAGATGGTGCTATACAGTATTGTTGCCTTACAGTTCAGGTGCAAGTTCTATGGTGCTATACAGCAAAGTAATCTACAGCTCAAGTGCAAGTATGTATGGTGCTGTACAGTATTGTAGTCTTAGGCTCAGCTGAAGGTACAGATGGTGCTATACAGTATTGTTGCCTTACAGTTCAGCTGCAAGTTATGGTGCTATACAGCTAGTAATCCTACAGCTCAAGTGCAAGTATGTATGGTGCTGTACTGTATTGTAGTCTTAGGCTCAGCTGAAGGTACAGATGGTGCTATACAGTATTGTTGCTTTACAGTTCAGCTGCAAGTTCTTATGGTGCTATACAGCAAAGTAATCCTACAGCTCAACTGTAAGTATGTATGGTGCTGTACAGTATTGTAGTCTTAGGCTCAGCTGAAGGTACAGATGGTGCTATACAGTATTGTTGCTTTACAGTTCAGCTGCAAGTTCTTATGGTGCTATACAGCAAAGTAATCCTACAGCTCAACTGCAAGAATTTACGGTGCTGTACAGTATAGTAGTCTTACGTAACTCCCTAAACTTTATGCTGGTTTTCGAAGGAATATCTGAATCAAGAATAACGTGAACTGAGAATATGGTATTCTGGTATGTGACGCCGTGTAGCCTGACAAGGTGCCATTATTTACCATTCAGCACAGCATACAACGTAATATCCCACACGATCGTAGTCTTCATAATAACCGCTGTGTAAACACAGTCTCATGACATCGGATTGGGTAGAAGCACTGCAGCATTACGTAGTTTTAAGGAGCATTAATAACCGGAAGTTATAGATAAATACAAAGTTTCCCGTGTGCTTAGTTAAGAACCCCAGTATAAAGGCATACGATATAATGGCAGTTTCACGCATTCTCATCCTCGCCGCTAGTAGAGGTGAATGGTTAGCTTCACGCCCCGGCCGCTTTACTGTCGAGGATAAAGCCCCGATTAAACATTGAATAGAAGGCTCAGTGGCCCCGGAGCAGTCTGGACGCTTAGATGAGGGAGAAATCTCTTACCCTTGCGGTAATCGAATCATGATTCTTACGGCGTTCAGACAGTAGATTAGTTGCTATATCAAACGAGCTAGCCTGGCTTTTATGTTGACCGAAATGTAACCAGTAATAAGGTAATGGATCCGGCGTACTGAAAATGTGCATTAAATAAGAAATACTGTACATATATCTAAGAAAATAGTAACGTCCTCGATTTTGCGTCGGTAAATTTTTGGGCAAGTTTTCAGAAACACTAAAGAGATCAGAGGAAAGTTGACATTAAAACACAAAGTTAAAGACTTGTGCTTCAACCTCAATTCGTGAAAGGTCTCCTTTATTTTTCCCCCGTTTTCTTTCTGGTCGACTAATGACACAGACTTTGGAAGCGTTAATGTCCCATGCCGACGGAATACGACAGTCTAAAAGCACCTTTACTTTGCCTGATGTTGGCTTAAAAACACTGATCCAAGAACAGCATTAGGAACTAGTGTATTAAAACAACGAGATGAAGTTTCGGTCCGAAATGTGAGCCCAGTTATGTTTCATGTATTATTTCCGAGAACATTTTTTGTTATATGTGAAAGGCTAACTGATTAATTCTTTAAAGTCGCATATTTCCAAATTACATCACATGAAAAATTGAAGAACAGGGGCGGTCAATCACAACTATATTTGCAGTGCCTTAATATTTGTTATACAAAGTGTTGCGGCTTCAATCACGTTGCATAATATACATAAAGACACTACAAAATATAGTTGTGATTGAGGACCTCTATTATTCCATTTTTTATTTGCACATCACAATGGGATGTCACACACAAATATTCTGTCACACGAGTTAAAAATCTATTTTCCTCACATATCAAGCGTTAGTTTTCACAATATAACAACCAGACGATAATGCTGTTAGGCCATTCAACAAATCCCAAACCCTTCTGTCCTGACTACATAAAAGCAGTCCAAAATATCACACATCAGTTGTTTAAAACTCATTTTAATATTCATATTGCGGTTATATTGGCTATAATAACGTGGTATTTAAAGTGGCAACAAAGTTTCGGGAAAAAATAAGGCATTTATCCTCAGGGTATTGGAGGAAATGATACCCACATCTGGTACCAGACTACACGATATCACAACATAGATCACAAGACAAATTTTCACCTCAACTGTTTTACACGTTGGTATTATTCTCTAATCGATGCCTGTGTTTGCAAAGTGGCAAATTACCGCCACAATTTCCGACTAACAACAGACTAAATTATTGGTTGGGTCAAGTAAGTGCGTCGATGTATGAAAGCATTAACAGAAGTACGCAAGAAATATAATGCTACTGGTAAAACTGTGCAGTCTGAAATTCACACAAATTGTATATATTTAAAAATACAATCTCCAAACTTGATGGACGTAATGTTGAGCTGTCAAAACTTCATTAAATAAGGAGACAAATGGGGAAGGCTAAAAACGCCTACAGTATATCGAAACTGCTTCATGTGTAAATATTCTGACGTTAAAACTTTAAAGCCTAAAACTTTGACTGACGTGTATATAGCGTAAATGGACATAAACTGATGACGTTATTGAGTGGTAGTTTCTTAACACTTATGATTAGTAAACAACCGAAGCCAACTTGCTGAAATGTGAAAACAACTGTGATAATCGAAGATACATTTCAATGTGGCAAAACACAGCATAAAGGCTAAGGTTTATAAAATATGTCACTGATGAACAGGGTCACGACACACATCATCATTCAGTGGTTGTCCATCTGATAATGTGGGCATTACGTACGTAAGTTGTGAAAAACACCGCAGAAAGACGTTCATGTCCCATAGTGGGATTCAACTCTGCAACTACGCTAAACAGTGAACAGAGCGGTACGGGGTTACGATCATATACGGTGGCACATCAACGCAGATACGCCTTACGGTGTGTAACTCACGGTCAGTACGGCGGTCTTCCGATATACTTACAAGTCTCTAGTCACCAAACTGAGAGCTTGATGACCGGAGACACGGATTTCGATTGCCGGCGCGAACCGACATTCTTTTCTTCACCAAAGAGTCCAGGCAGACCCTGAGGCCTATGAAGCTCCCTATACAATCGGTACAATAGGGTAAAGCTATCCATTCGCCCCCAGTTAGTGCCGTTTAAGAAACACTGGATTTTTACCTCCACAAGAAGCTTTATACTGTGCTGTAGGAAAAATTCTTACTATTTACCAAGACAGGCGGTTCGCAAAGAATCTGATAGTTTTCTTTTTTGTGAAGGGCCCTGCAGCAGATGCTACGGACGCACCGCAGCCTTGAGGCTTATTGTGCAACACTGTGATGAAGATAATTTTTTTCGTTTTTCCTGGTAATGTAGCACCGGTGGAATGAAATTGACAAGGAAAAACCGAAGTACTCGGGGAAAAACCTGTCCCAGTGCCACTTTGTCCACCACAAATCCCACATGGACTGACCCGGGATCGAACCCGGGCCTCCGCGGTGAGAGTCCAGCGACTAACCGCCTGAGCCATGGCACGGCCATCTGGTAGCTTAGTCTGATTATAAATTTTTTGTCCCTAGCGTTTTCGTTATGTCTACAGTCACTGATGTAGTTGTATAACAAGACCGTAAGTATTTTGACGTCAGAAGGACGGACAGGGAAATAAAATTACACAATGGTAAACTTCACATATCCTAATATTACGTAATAACATGAAGGAAAATTAGTTCGGCGGGGAAAATAACGGCATTTCACAAGCTACATAGCATTTTAGTCGGAATCATGAACGGAAAGTTCCACTTTGCAGACATTAGACAATGCAATTGAGAACAATACCGAAACGTGAGACGTGGGACTATCACTGAGGCTAGTAAGGCAAAGGTAAAGAAAGCCCATTACAGGCCTTGACAGGCCCTTAGGGATCCAGGAGGGTGAGGCTCCCAGATTTTTAGACAATCGGCACATGAAGGTGGTAAGGTTGTCAGCCCTAAGCACCGGCCGCCTTTACCCCCCCCCCCCCCCCCCCCCCAGGAAAGATTCCTGGTACTCATTTCTGTTAGAGGCTGAGTCGACCCCAGGGCCATAGTGCGACCGGAACGAATATGTCAATGAAAAATTCCAGTGACACTATCGGGATCTGAGGCTAGTAGCCTATCAAAATTAATATTCTGAGATGTGACGCCACGTACTTCGGTACATATGTACCAACGTTTCAGAGGAACATGTCGCCTCTGTACTCAAAGATTGACGATGGCGGCAGTACATTACTCCGAAATATTGGTAACCGAAGAAGCGTGATCGTAACATTGAAATGGACATTGAGAGAAAGAGATGTGAGGGTGTGGAGTGAACGTATGTGGCCGAGGATTCAGGCCAATAGCGGACTGCTTTGAACATTGTAACAAGCCCTTGGAATAAATAAAAAAAATAAAAAAGCGAAGAATTTCATGAGTAGCAGGGCAACGATAAGATTGAGCTCCATACAGTTGGGTAATAAAAGTGCCAGGTAAACGGCAAGTTTTGTAGTGCCTCCCCGAGATGGGTCCCTTCCCAAACTTAGAGGTTCTACCAGTAGTGTGACCTAGCTGGCACAACCTGGGTCCGTCTTATCCTTTGTAATTTCGGTAGGCTGCCAGCAGTTAGTTCAGTTAAGCAGGAATTAACAACGGCTACAAAATACAACTGAGTAATACTTCTCAGCTACGTTCTTAGCTGGCAAGACGGGATGACGCAATTCAAGGCGTCGCGTTATTTCCTGCTGACGCGTACGGTAAAACAAGACACAGAAAAATTCAATCTGGCTGACTAAAAATGAACTACTTCTTACAAGTCAAAAGTTGTCTGATAGTAAGGTATACACAATTTGCAAAGACATGTACAAATTTACAAATTTCCAATGGCCAAAATCATTGTTAAAAATGGTTGCTTACCCTCTCTCTATAAGACTCGAGATACTCAAGTTTCGAAATTTAGAATTTCAAATTAACTTGCCAAATATAAAATAACCGAAAATGCTCCGTATATACGTGGTGATTGCCAAAAAAATTAGTTAACCAAATATAGCACATCCAACACAGCTTAACTGTTCAAAAGTATAGCAGCAAACCAAACTCAATAGTTATTATTATACAAAAAAAATCTTGCGGGCTGCAGTTCAGAGCTGTTCACTCACGTAATCTACAAACTTCAGCTAGGTCCTTCACACTAAGGTACTCGGTTATAGAGATAAGAAAGTAAGCGCAGAATGCCTACTCCTAGCACTCCGTTTCAGGACAACGAACTCTGTTTGTAGCCACGTCAAAACTAACACACATTCATCCATGTAACATGTTGTGCAACCAGGAAAATTTCAATAAAATAGAACCAAAAAAAATTAAAATAACTTAATATGCAGAGTTTGTGTTCCAATATCTCATGAGAGAGGAATATTTGGGAAGCCTGCGCCCTGACGATAAGATAATTTTAAAATTCCTTCTTGAAGAAGGGTTTATGAAGGGTTGAAATGTTATACGATGGGTTTAAATGGCAATATTTTTTTAAGGACGATTACAACGTGGAAGAGGAAAACGTTTCCCAATAAATCTCTAAATGTTAGTGACAGTGGATGATTTATTATAGTAGCATTACATTGGACACTGTTCGTTGTCTGACGTAAACTCAATATGCATGCCATTTCATAAGCTTGCTGTGCTTCCATCATCAAGTAGATACATGAGTAATATTAAAAAACCAATTGTTATTGGTCCATTAGAGCCAATGAGCATGTCAGTTCGATTCAGTGGAAACAAAGCCTCAATTGCCATGGCTAAAGCAGCATTCAACAAGAAGAAGAATCTTTTCACCAGCAAACTGGACTTAAATTTAAGGAAGAAACTAGTAAAGTGCTACATTTGGAGCATTGCTTTGTATGGTGCTGAAACGTGGACACTTCGGAAAGTAGATCGGAAGTGTCTGGAAAGTTTTGAAATGCGGTGCTGGAGAAGAATGGAGAAGATCAGTTGGACCGATCGTGTGAGAAATGAAGAAGTATTACACAGAGTCAAGGAGGAGAGGAATATCCTACGTACAATAAAAAGAAGAAAGGCTAACTGGTTGGTCACATCTTGCGAGAAACTGCCTTCTGAAACACGTGATTGAAGGAAAGTTAGAAGGAAGGATAGAAATGACGGGAAGACGAGGGAGAAGACGTAAGCAGCTGCTGGATGACCTTAAGGAAAAGAGAAGATACTGGAAATTGAAAGAGGAAGCACTGGATCACACCCTGTGGAGAACTCGCTTTGGAAGAGGCTTCAGACCTGTCGTAAGACAGACTACAGAATGAATGAATTGTGCAGGGCTTACATGCAGTATACCTCAGACAATGGACTATGTTCAAAGTAATATTCTGAGAGGCATACAGTGAAAAGTGGAATGTGGGTGATAGATCGGCGTTTGCTCTGGCACCGAGGTAAACCATGAAGGAGTTTGATCAAGTTGGGAGAAGCATGAAGGTCTCCTAAATAGTATCCAACATTACAGTTTTTATACTGCCGCCATTCCATTACAAAGAGATATGGGCGAATATTCTACATGCAAATAATGGCACTTAAATGTGACAATCACAATAAAAACATAAATACACCCTCTGAGCACAATACAGAGACACTGTATGTTAAATCAGAGGGTAAATATAGCAACCACCATTCTTTACAAGGTTAACAGTACTGTATTAAATTTTAATTAAGCAATATATATGTTTAATAATTCACGCGTAATAAATGTTGGCACAGATGTTACAAATTATCCCGATTTAGAATGTACATTGAACTTACAGTTCTAGGATTTAAACGTGTGATAACTAAGTTTAATGTGAACTGTATTCAATAACTCATTTCGTATCTCACAAAAAAAATGTGTTTCCATTACGGAGACCAACGTTTAATGCTCTACGGCAGGGGTCGCCAAATCCGCGCCTATTTGCCCTTTGCTATGCGTCAACGGCGCTGTGAGAAAATGCCTTTACCTACACTTTCTAATAAAAAACTTAAGATATTTTCTTCAGAGCATTTTAAAATATTGTCATAGTTATGAGTTCTTTCTTGGACTATTCACTACTTAGAATTAAACACTTCCTGTATATCACCGATTCATTAAATTAAATGGTGTCTTGTATTTTGGGATTTGAGTAATTATTGTTCATGAAATACAGTCAGTTCTGCTATAACGCGGCAGTTGCCTTCTTGCGAGACTTCGCGTAATAATGATGATGGCGATAAAAATATTATTACTGATAATAGATTTGGTACGATGTCTTCAAACTGTTCGCTGAAATCGTGTAATAGCCAGCATGCGTATGCGAAAGTTCGCGTTATACGAGTACAAACAGCCTTCACCCAATCATCAGTCACATTGTAGCCAGTCAGCGTTAACGAAACGAGTTAAGCAGAACTGTTTATACAAGTTATTACGTACCTACATGGGCAAGCGAAGTAGTGCTGAAACTTCAGACGCGCACTTAGTACCGTAAAATTTGGCTACCCCTGCTCTATAATAACAATAACAGCTGATTATGGTTATAATCATACGAGACACATAATACACTGAGTGGGAGAAGGTAAGTGCTCCTTTGTGTTGGACTAGAGGTAAGTATAGAGACCACTCAATTTTAAAAGATTAAAGTAGAAGCTGTCTTGCCTTGGCGACTGTCCTGATTCTTGAAAGGTGGTTAAAATTACCATAAGAAAGATGACGGTTACAAAATTACAGGAAGGTTTCGGGGCTATCTACACCCTTAGCAAGGCAAGATAACTCGGTACTCGGACGTATGCTGACGCAAGGTGTCATAGTTAACAGAGAGCAGATTAACACGAACACTTGCAAGATGGCTGCACTTACACGATAGTCTTAAATATGAGATCACTACGATGTATGTGTATGTGTCCGACAATATAATCTTTTGAATCATGTGACTGATTTTCACAAAATTTGGCAGGATGTAATGTCATTATAGGCGCCTCAAAACTCGCCCTTTTTAATTTCCTACACTCAGTAATAAGCGCATGGTGGACGCAAAAACTTGTGACCTGTGAACGAAATTAGCGCAAGTTAAGCCCGGAATAGGAGGCTGAAATTACATACGGTGATGATTTAAAAAAAGTGTGTAATTGCTTTTAAGAAAATATATACAAATATGATTATTTTATTAGTCGATATCCGAGCTTGTTTAGGAAACCAGAGAAAACATCGAAGGAACACAACGGAAATGTACGATTGTAGTGATCATGCAGTTGTAATGAATGAGGTACCTAAATGTAGAGTATGTATGATTGTAGTGACCATGCAATTGTAATGAATGAGGTACCTAAATATAGAGTATGTATGATTGTAGTGCCCATGCAGTTGTAATGAATGAGGTACATAAATATAGAGTATGTATGATTGTAGTGACCATGCAGTTGTAATGAATGAGGTACCTAAATATAGAGTATGTATGATTGTAGTGACCATGCAATTGTAATGAATGAGGTACCTAAATATAGAGTATGTATGATTGTAGTGACCATGCAGTTGTAATGAATGAGGTACCTAAATATAGAGTATGTATGATTGTAGTGCCCATGCAGTTGTAATGAATGAGGTACCTGAATATAGAGTACGTATGATTGTAGTGACCATGCAGTTGTAATGAATGAGGTACCTAAATATAGAGTATGTATGATTGTAGTGACCATGCAGTTGTAATGAATGAGGTACCTAAATATAGAGTATGTATGATTGTAGTGACCATGCAGTTGTAATGAATGAGGTACCTAAATATAGAGTATGTATGATTGTAGTGACCATGCAGTTGTAATGAATGAGGTACCTAAATATAGAGTATGTATGATTGTAGTGACCATGCAGTTGTAATGAATGAGGTACCTAAATACAGAGTATGTATGATTGTAGTGACCATGCAGTTGTAATGAATGAGGTACCTAAATATAGAGTATGTATGATTGTAGTGACCATGCAGTTGTAATGAATGAGGTACCTGAATATAGAGTACATATGATTGTAGTGACCATGCAGTTGTAATGAATGAGGTACCTAAATATAGAGTATGTATGATTGTAGTGACCATGCAGTTGTAATGAATGAGGTACCTAAATATAGAGTATGTATGATTGTAGTGACCATGCAGTTGTAATGAATGAGGTACCTAACTATAGAGTATGTATGATTGTAGTAACCATGCAGTTGTAATGAATGAGGTACCTAAATGTAGAGTATGTATGATTGTAGTGACCATGCAGTTGTAATGAATGAGGTACCTAAATATAGAGTATGTATGATTGTAGTAACCATGCAGTTGTAATGAATGAGGTACCTAAATATAGAGTATGTATGATTGTAGTGACCATGCAGTTGTAATGAATGAGGTACCTAAATATAGAGTACGTATGATTGTAGTGACCATGCAGTTGTAATGAATGAGGTACCTAAATATAGAGTCCTCCTTCAGAACCTAAAATTCGAACAGACGACCCACAAACTAACCGCCTTTTATGGAAACCGAACGCTCATTGCCGCGTTATATAATTTCACAGCTGGTCCTTACAATGAGTGATCCAAGTGTGCCTAGTCCTAATGTTCACAAGCTGTTTCTCTGCAGAACAATTTTAACACTAGCCTCTCGTCCACGCCTATATATTTTATATTCCATGGAGCAGAGTCCTTCTTGAGAAGAAGTACTCAGCTAGTCAAGAAATTCCCTGCATTTTATGGAAATCGAAGGTTCATTATCGCATTCACAAGATCCCGCCACCTGTTCCTATCCTTTGCCAGATCAATCCAGTCCATGTCCCCCATCCCATTTCCTTAATATTGTCCTCGCATCTATACCTAGGTCTTCCAAGTGGTCTCTTTCCCTCAGGTTTCCCCAGCAAAACTATATTCCTACAAATTCCTAACCTAAATTTTGTGTGCAGTTATTATTATTATTATTATTATCATTATTATTCACATGGGTGATATAAATCCTGCCACTCATTTTATTTTCCTTTTTTGAACAGCCTAATAATGGTTCAGATTGCAGTCTTATGGGTTTTGACATTACGTATTTATGTAGGTTGACACTGACGTTTAGGATGTAAATGCTCTCTCCATGTTCAAGGTTGAAGGAATCGTGTCAAATTAGACGCGGCAATGATCAGAGCATAACGCATAATACTACATGGCGTCACTGATCAGAAAACTACACAGTCAACAATCGCCGCCACGAAAATTTGAAGACTTAACCTAGGACCTAATAATAGTTGCAGGAGAGTACACAAGTAATTAATTCTTATTGGCCAGCAGATCACTTCCTCCCACCATTTCAGGCGGTGGTCTCCTTCCTTCTGCAGGGTTATTTCAGGACTTGGAATATTTCCCAAGCCCATTGCGTGAAGTCACCGTGGCATAAAGTTTAGTGGACAGAAAATCGTGAGCGATGCAAGACGAAGGAAGTACTTTGCTGGCGTCTGTATTTACTTAAGGTAAGACACGACATACGTCATCACGTTTCGTTCGTTATCAAGTGCATGCACATAAGACTAGCTCAATACTAACACAGTGTTAGAATCACAAGCACAAACGTTTGGTTTTTCTTCAACAATACGGTTACAACTGTGTAAGATTTAAGATCATCATGGCCTTGAATTTAAAGATCACGATCTTCTGGGAGAAGACGTGGAGTTTAGCGCACAGACACACATCTACCAAGTACGCGACGCCACATTCCAGAAGACAAACATCTTTATATAAATGTTAACATTACTTTTCATTCACTATGCATAATTACGTGGCCGATCCCAGTGGCCGCGCGGCCTAAGGCGTGGGTCTACGGCCGTTCGCTTGCTGGGATTGTGGGTTCGAATCCCGCCGGGGGCATGGATGTCTGTCTCTTGAGAGTGTTGTGTGTTGTCAGGTAGAGGTCTCTGCGTCGGGCTGGTCACTCGTCCAGAGGAGTCCTACCGAGTGTGGTGTGTCTAAAATGTGTGATCGCGAAACCTCGAAAAACGAAGAGACCTAGGCCCCCTAGGGGCTGTCGAGCCATAGGAAAAAAAATGCATATTTACGTGTCTCGGGGTAGGGCACAAGGCGGCTGCTAGTTCAGGAGGGAATGTTGTTACTCTAATGTCATTGACTGTACTGTAACGTGGCAAATCAACAACTTTTAGGAAATGTTTGTAAATCGTAAACTACTAATGTAATAAATTGGTTATATGGATTAGATACAGTAACTGAAGGAGCTCGCACAATTTTCATTTCAAGAATTCTACTTCTCAAGTGTAGAACCGGAATAGCTCAGTCGGTACAGTACTGGCTGGTGCTGCAGGATGGGCAGCAACAGAATTGGGATTCGATTCTCAGTAAAAGTAATTTTCACCCTATAACAGGTCATGAAGGCACAGAGGGGGAGTAGAGATACATCTGTACTCTTTCTTTAACCTCGGCGCTAGATGGAGGTGGGTGGTCAACGCCACGCCCCGGCCGGTTTACCCTCAGAAAAAAGAGCCGATACCCATTGTACAGGAGGCAGGGTGGGACCCAGGGCCGGTCTCGACGGGTGGGGAAAATCTCGCCCCCACCGGGATTCGATCTCCGGACCATCCAGCCCGAAGCGAGTCGTTATACTGATTACGCTATCCGGGTCCATTTCGATTATTGGTGAGGGAGGAAATGTTTACCTTCTGTACTGCTTCACATCGGTTCTGGGGCATATAAAGCACTAACATGCAGTTGCCCACGGGTGCACAGCTGTCAGTGCATGAAGGTAACAAGAAATATTCACCTGGCGCGAAGTTAGAAATGCTTGTGAATGTACCAACTTGTGATGGTTAGTTGAGCACAGGGATAACTGTACTTTCTTTATATCACATCGTAAGGGTAATTGCAACTCTGTAAGTTAAATGTAATACCTGAATTTAATTTAATTATTTCTCAGCGCAGCTAGTGTAAGCAGTACTTTCATGCTCTAATTTTATGCTGTCCGCCATCTTTATACAATTACATGTAAGCTAGTGCCTACTGACTTTGTCTCCTTTAACTAAAAATATGTCGCATACATTAGTTTTTAATTAAAGTTGTTTATAAAAGTTTAATTATTTCTTGACTGTGTCTTTGGGATCCCAGGATTTGCTTCCCTGACAGACTGCATCCTGAGGCCTGAGTGCACTTGCACAGGTTTTTAATGAAAAGTGTGAGCTCATTTGCAGGAATTTGTATGCCTGGTGGAGACCATCTGTTTCTTGCCAGTAAAAGAGAATAACGAAGCTTCCTGGGGAGACCAAATTAAAACATTCCCCCTTTCATCCGTAGTTTATCCTTTCCTTACTCGCTGCTGCTTGTCAGGCTGGTTTTGGCTGGCTTTTTACACCAAAAGAAGTATGTCAACGTCGGGACCGTGGTGTATTCTAGTTTGCAGAAAGAAAAAAAAATGACTGTAATACTAAAGTTTACAACCTCACTCTCTTGGCCTTATTACAACCTTAAGATATGGGGAGGGGTACAGCAGAAGTTAAGTTTATTTCACCCGATGCCTCGGATGACAATTGTGCGCGTGCGCTTATGTTTGTAGTAACTTGGCTACAGCAAACAATTAAACTAGGCTCAACACAGTTGCGTCCTGAAATTACAGCACAAAACATCAGAACTGCAAATTCTATTCGGAGAAATAAATCGGATATGGCTTTCATTTTATGGGTTAGAGATGTGTAGAAAATTAATATAAAGAGCGATAGCATTTCAAGGGGAAAATTTGGTAATTCCCATCTATAGCCACGACTTCCACAGATAAACATTCCACCGATCCACTCTTATACATTACAGCCATTGAAAGATACTATAATATGAAAATTTAACTGAATGATTTGCGACGTGAAATTTAAAAGTTGTTGGTGGCAGAACTGTCCTGCTACCTAGACGTAACTACACATCGACATAGGCTGAGGCTGCACCATAACGACAGATTGCTTGTGGTAATTGCTTGGCGCACGTATCAGTAACTATGATAATTGCATGCTACGTAAGCACCCAATAACAACAGAATTTCCACCCTTACGCTTTCAAAAACATATAAAAGTACCTAAATAGAAGTATAGGTTATGTTGCACAACAATTTTTATTATAATTATTATTATTAATATAGATATAATAACTGTAATAATAATAGCAGATTGTCTTTAAAAAAACATGTTTCGACCTGAGTAAGTCATCTTCAGGGTTTTCTCTAACGTAAAGATTGATGTGCAAAGTAACCTATGCTTCTATTTAAGTATTAATTTAGCACAACGAGATGCTAACAATAAAGACACATAATAGTTTTATTACATAGTTAAGAATAGTTTAGTACAAACACATGCCTATAGTTTGTAGCTTCAATTTTCAAATAAATATCGGGCTTAAAATGAGGCCGTGCTGTGGCTCAGGCGTTAAACACCGTTCTCTCAACGCGGAAGCCCCGGTTCGATCCCGGGCCAGCTCATGTGAGATTTGTGGTGGACAAAGAGGCATTGGGACAGGGTTTTCACCGAGTAGTTAGGATTTTTCCGTCGCTATCATCCCACCAAAGCTCCATACTCACATTTCACACAGCTACCATCTAGGTATATATATATATAATCTTAGCAACTGAGAGCATGTTCAATAAAACCTAATCCTCAAGGCATGTTCTTTAGGAAATCGGGGAGCACTGGAGAGAAAAGTCGTCTGACATTTAGTCTTCAAAGGATTGAAAGAGATGACAATACATTTTGCTGACAGTAACACTCGTTAGGAAAGTTACGTATATCACTATAACTCTGGAGTGCTTGTGGCATTAAAAGCCTCTTTCATTAATTCTAAAGCCGCAATAATATGTGAAGATGTGTACTGGACATGAAATACGCTTCACTTTTCTCAGCATCCTTGGCTAAACCGTTTCTCACGCCGATAAACACCGAACGAGTTATTCTGCGAGGAATGCAGAATTTCATAGAAGCCTTCACGTAAAGTGGTCATTGTCTTAGTAAAGTTTTAACTAAAACGCTGATGTCCTGACTAATTTAATTAAAACTCCCCTTTAACAAATTTCATGAAAATTCTGTAACCAGCAGAAGAGGCAGACATTTTAAGTAATCAAAGAATTTTTTGTCGAAAGAAATTATTGTTTTTTGCCTTATTTCTTTTATTTTACTTCCGGTTACCTTACCCACATTATCAACAGCTGACAACATATAGCACTGAATGATAAGAAAATTAGTGAATAAAGTATCCAAAGGAATATAAGAGGGGCAGTTGTAATTTAATTTGAGGCAATAATCCCAGAATTTTTTAAAAGAAAAAAAAGGAAAATAATAAAAAAAATCTCATTCAGGATACTGCTCTCCAGGCCAAAATTTTAACCCGGAAAAATAAACACATAAATCAAATTCTAGTTCCATTGTGATTGACTTTGGTCTGTAATGCTTTTACACAGCATGTATATGTGTTAAAGCCGGTACATTGCCCTTTGCATTTCTAAGCGATTAAATGTTCATTTTAATATTCTCCCGTACTTTCCGCAGCGCTCGTATAAAAAAAATAATACCCTCTGGGTGATAAAGCTTGACCCCTAACCTTGGGTCAATATCAGTCCGGTCAGGCAAAATGGGGAATGCCGAACATTGGACAATTCCGAAAGCTGCCGTTTCTCGGAAATGGAAAGAGTCAGCGGAGCTTCATATGTAGTTACAAGACGTGCGTATAGGGAGACGATGCATTTACAGCAAATGGAGCAGTGTGTTGAAGTTTTTCGTTTTTTTTTTTTTTTTTGCCATTTTCTTCTAAGAATTCAGAGCCAATTTTCCCACGGTAAGCAATGCCTTTTATGTCTTAATTATATGGAAATTTACAAGAGGTAAATCCATAATATATAATGAACATATAGCACCAATTTCAGACGTAACAAATCAATCTAAAAGATGTGGCCTCCCTCAGTTTTTAGTTGCCGCTTTTGGGTAATTCCGATTACAAGTGGTTGGAATTACTCATCGGTTATCGAAATTGCCGTCAAGTCATTCACGTGTACATACTGAAAATTAGAATTCTTTTTCTGACAAGATTTCGCCAGTGAAAACAACGCATCAAGCAGAAAGCAGGGTGGGATGCCACGTCAATAGCTGCAGCATTTGAGGCAGTGAAGAATAACAAAGTACCTGAACAAGAAGTGAAGCACTACAGTATTCCATACACCACCTTACATGACCCTTTGAAATGAGACAGCAGTTCCAAGAAAGGTTCAACCACGCATGAAGAACTCGGATGGCAAATCATCACGAAGGGAAAATTAACCGTGATGTTTTAGTCGACTTTTCAACATTGCTTTCATGAAGATTCCATGCATTATGAAATCCGTGGTCGGGTTTAGAAATATGAGGACTTCTCCGCTAAACCCAGGAATTTTCAGGCAAGAAGATTTTCTCCCTGCTGATGTTGAAATGGCAAATATTGAAGATCCTATGCCAAAAAACCTTCTACAGACGTAATGACAATATCCCTCAATTCCTGAATGTCACAGTAATGCAGATATGACATCTGAGGACACTCTTTATCCAGGTCCATCGTGTTTTTTCTTGGGGAATCTGTTAAGGAATAAGATGAGAACAGTTAGCCCAGCAATAAATAAAGAAACAAAAATGCACTCAGAGGTTCTCACGTCCATACCAAAGAAACTTAAAAAATTTTGAATTTATATTACAGAATTTTTTACCCAACAATTTCAATAACAAATTTATATTACTCTCTTTTCCGCAGTTTCCATATTTCATAATGCTGAGCCATTCCGCTTAAGAGATCGGCATTCCTCCACTTTGCCGTTCATTAGTACCCTTAATCGTCAAATCGTCAATTTCTACAAGAAAAACCATTCACAACTCAAAGGTAATGTGAAATTTTAGGTTGTCACAGCGGCAACTATGACGATTACCATCGTCTGGGTTGTGGCGTCATGTAGTTTCGTAGAAATATACCAAAGTTTCGAACGTACTACCTTCATTTTCACGATTCCCTGAAGGCAGAGGCAGCAAGTTCGTCCGAAACGTTATTAAATTTATAAGAGACTATGTAATCACACCCAAGAGGATAATTTTCAACAGGTCGCTGTTGAATCAAACTTTGTCAAACATTTCTAATCTCAAGAGAGCTACATTTATACTAAGATACTATACTTCGTAGAACGGTGTGCAGCAAGCAGCGGTGCTATCAAGAGTAATAACGTCGGAGAACGTTGACACTGCAGTATAGAAGACATACGAGTATTTCTATGGTCCCTATTTATAACCACTGGACAACATACATAATGACAGCACAGAAGGCCCTAGCTATCTATATGCAATAAAAAGACGTATACTTTTATAGCCTGCAAAATTTTCTTTCTCTTAATTACTACCGACCCCAGTGGCCGTGCGGTCTAAGGCGTGGGTCTTCGGCCGCTCGCTTACTAGGATCGTGGGTTCGAATCCGCCGATCCCAGTGGCCGTGCGGTCTAAGGCGTGGGCCTTCGGCCGCTCGCTTACTAGGATCGTGGGTTCGAATCCCACTGGGGGCATGGATGTTTGTGTTGTGTTGTAAGGACGGTAGTATGGAACGTAAAGTCACATGAAGGACGAAAGGATTTAAACAGTACAAAAATGGATCAAAAGGGGAAAAACTCCGGACAGGCAAAAGAAAAAAAAATCCCACCGGCGGCATGGATGTCTCTCTGTTGTGAGTGTTGTGTGTTGTCAGGTAGAGGTCTCTGCGACGAGCTGGTCCCTCATCCAGAGGAGTCCTACCGACTGTGGTGTGTCTCAAATGTGTGTGACCATGAAACCTCGACGAAACGAGGAGGCCCAGGCCCATATAGGGCTGTCGAGCCATAGGAAAAAAAAAATTACTATCGACAAATAGGCTACGTTGTCACACTATTCTAATTTGTATGCTCTCTGCTCTCTTCGAAGCTTACGCATAGCAAAGTTTTAATTTTATTCTCTGCTTAATAAAAGTATTTCCATTGCATGTTCGAACTGTCACACATGCAGTCCACAACATCACCCTCTACTTGGTTCCTTTCTACCATTGTAACGATTCTCTAAAGAATAGCGTTCCATTTCGTCTCACTGTCACATACACAGCAGTGTTCACTTTCTTTTTTGTATTTTGTAGCTTATTATCAAAATAATTTCTCTTTATTGTCACTAAAGATTAACACTCAGCAAAACATCTGTTTCAAGTAAGTTCAACCAACGCCTCTCATCGCAGAGGCCCGGGCTCGATCCCAGATCAGTCCATGTGGGATTTGTGGTAAACAAAGTGGCACTGGGACAGGTTTTTCCCCGCGTACTTCGGTTTTCCCCTGTCAACGTCATTCCACCGGTGCTCCATTAGAAGGAAAAACGAAAAAACTAATTATCTTCATCATAAGGTTGCACAATAAGCCTCAAGACTGCGGTGTGTCCGTAGCATCTGCTGCGGGGCACTTCAAAAAAACAAGTTCAACCCACCATATCCCGAACCACATTACACGGCGTCACGTCCCAGAAACTTGTAATTCGAATACGTAAACTGGTTTATAAGAAACAGCATAAGCTACAAAACTGATGATAAATTAGTGCACAAAGACCTGCTGTTCCAAAGCATTACTTTTAAGACAATCAAAGATCAGGTAGTATTATTGGGTTACGTCACCTTATGCATATTAGGTTCATGTGGTTTAAATTCAGAATAAAAATAATGGATGACATAACATTTTGAAGCAAGAATTTCAAGTAACAAATATCTGAAACCTGCATTCCTACCTCACAGCAAACACCGCGGCTCCTGTACAATGATAATCCGTTAGTCACGTATAAATAAATCACTATTTACGAGTAGACTATTCTGCCAATCACACTAAACATACAAATATGCAGTGTGATAAAAATTCAGAGTCTGTTAATGCTAAAGCGCTGTGCTTTAGGACGTTAAGGCATACAAACAGACACATATAAGATGCAGATTATGCCAAAGTACCAAAAGGACTAGCCACGCTAAATAATCACTCTAATAAACAATTTTGACGTTGTTGTAGCTACGAGAAGTATAAGAACATGTACTTCTGCTCTCACTCCTTGCACACACGCTAGCTGATGAACAGTGCTGTGTAACACATGAGTACCTCGTGAAGAGAACGTGCAGCGACACTGGCACTGTGGACACCTTCTTGTTAAACGTACAGCACCACTGGCACTGTGGACACCTTCTTGTTAAACGTACAGCACCACTGGCACTGTGGCCACCTTCTTGTTAAACGTACAGCACCACTGGCACTGTGGCCACCTTCTTGTTAAACGTACAGCACCACTGGCACAGTGGACACCTTCTTGTTAAACGTACAGCACCACTGGCACTGTGACCACCTTCTTGTTAAACGTACAGCACCACTGGCACTGTGGCCACCTTCTTGTTAAACGTACAGCAACACTGGCACTGTGGCTACCTTGTTGTTAAACGTACAGCACCACTGGCACTGTGACCACCTTCTTGTTAAACGTACAGCACCACTGGCACTGTGGCCACCTTCTTGTTAAACGTACAGCAACACTGGCACTGTGGCTACCTTCTTGTTAAACGTACAGCACCACTGGCACTGTGGCCACATTCTTGTTAAACATACAGCACCACTCGCACTGTGGCCATCTTCTTGTTAAACGTACAGCAACACTGGCAGTGTGGCTACCTTATTGTTAAACGTAAAGCACCACTGGCACTGTGGCCACCTTCTTGTTAAACGTACAGCACCACTGGCACTGTGGCCACCTTCTTGTTAAACGTACAGCACCACTGGCACTGTGGCCACCTTCTTGTTAAACGTACAGCACCACTGGCACTGTGGCCACCTTGTTCTTAAACGTACAGCAACACTGCACTGTGGCTACCTTGTTGTTAAATGTACAGCACCACTGGCACTGTGGCCACCTTCTTGTTAAACGTACAGCACCACTGGCACTGTGGCCACCTTCTTGTTAAACGTACAGCACCACTGGCACTGTGGCCACCTTGTTCTTAAACGTACAGCAACACTGCACTGTGGCTACCTTGTTGTTAAATGTACAGCACCACTGGCACTGTGGCCACCTTCTTGTTAAACGTACAGTCGCCAAGAAAAACAAAGCCAAGTTTTTGAAAGCAGATCACACCGCGCTCAAAAAGCTCTTCACCCATTAAAAATATATTTTCAAAACGACACAGGATACATTACGTAATTTCAGACACTTAATGTTCACAACACACTAGTCTCAGTACAGGTTCACGTCTCATTAGGGGATTCCCGGTTACAAAGCTGCGAAACCCCAAAAACTCGCATAGTCTCGTTATTTTCTAAGTTCTGTCCATTGACGTTGCATTCCTTTTCAACAATCATGAAATATACAGTCAAATGCGGCTATATAACAAAATCTACTGAAGGAAATTAAAATAATTTATGTAAAGTGGGTTGCCGTAGCCAGTATAGCGATTCGCTACGGGCTGGATGGTCCGGGGATCGAAAACTGGTGGGGGCGAGATTTTCAGCACCAGTCCAGGGATAAAGCGGCCGGGACGTGGCGTTGACCACCCACCCGCATCTACCTCCGACGTTTACAAAGAGTAGAGTTATACCTCTATTCCCCCTCTGGGCCTTCATGGCCTGTTATAGGGTGAACTTTTAAAAAGGTGGCTGCCATTAATGGTTACATACAATTCTTAAATTGGTTATGTTATTCGTTAAGAAATGTTTAAGTTGTAGCCGTTTAAGGCAAAGGGATTATACAAAGTTCATGTACAATGTAGAACAAAATTTTGTACCCGCGTACACTTCACAAAAGATACAACTACTTTATTTCAAAACATGTATCTTGCGGTCAAATGTGTGGTTCATTTACATGTGAATCTGTGAGAATAATGTGTCCACGGGGGTAGAGACGCAAACAATTTGTGAGAATAATGTGTCCACGGGGGTAGAGACGCAATCAATTTGTGAGAATAATGTGTCCACGGGGGTAGAGACGCAAGCAATTTGTGAGAATAACTTGTCCACGGGGGTACAGACGCAAGCAATTTGTGAGAATAATGTGTCCACGGGGTAGAGACGCAATCAATTTGTGAGAATAATGTGTCCACGGGGTAAAGACGCAAGCAATTTGTGAGAATAACTTGTCCACGGGGGTACAGACGCAAGCAATTTGTGAGAATAACGTGTCCACGGGGGTAGAGACGCAAGCAATTTGTGAGAATAACTTGTCCACGGGGGTAGAGACGCAAGCAATTTGTGAGAATAACTTGTCCACGGGGGTAGAGACGCAAGCAATTTGTGAGAATAACTTGTCCACGGGGGTAGAGACGCAAGCAATTTGTGAGAATAACTTGTCCACGGGGGTAGAGACGCAAGCAATTTGTGAGAATAACGTGTCCACGGGGGTAGAGACGCAAGCAATTTGTGAGAATAACGTGTCCACGGGGGTAGAGACGCAAGCAATTCTTTTGTGATTAATACAGATGATGTGCCGAAATTAATTCGTTCCTCTTGATTCCAGGACGCAATTTATTGATGAGCAATGAACCAAAGCAGGCCCTCGACATAATTTCGAAAGACACTTAAATTTCACGTAAACCTTGTTTAAAAGTGAACTGATTCGTTAGGCGTGAATTTGTGGACATTCCGTGTATAGCTACAGGATACAGAGAACCACATGCCAAATTACAAGATAACATATTTGCACATAAAAAGAAGGGAAACGTGTATTTTCAAAATTATAACATTAATAGCGTGAGGAGGTGCATACAGAATTTTGGTGGGGAGACCTGAGGGAAAGAGACTACTTGGAAGACCTAGGCGTAGATGCGAAAAAATATTGAAATGTACCTTCAAGAATTGGGATGGTGGGTATGGACTGGATTGGTATGGCTCAGGATAGGGACAGGTGGCTAGTTCTTGTGAATGCGGTAATGAACCTTTGGGTTCCATACAACGCGGGGAATTTCTTGCATAGCTGAGAACCTGTTAGCTTCTCAGGAAGGACTCTGCTCCATGGAGGTAGTTAGTTAGTTAGTTACTAACATGAGAGTTACTCGTATCATCTATTTTTCTTGTCATTAATATAATAACTACTGCAGGCAAGTTATCCCTATACAGGCCTGGACTCCAGGAGTTGGAGGCTCGCAGGATTTCTAGACAATCGGCACATGAATATGGCAAGGTTGTCAGCCCTACGCACCGACCGCCTTTACCCACCAGGAAATATTCCTGATATTCATTTCTGTTAGAGGCTGAGTTGACCCCAGGGCCATAGTGCAGCCGGAAGGATTAAGTCAGTGAAAAATCCAATAATCCCATCGGTCTCGAACCTGCGACCTTGCGGCTTGTAGCGCAGTACCTCAACCAACTGCGCCACGGCGTGCCCCATATAATAACTACCGCAGTCGAATAATATTAGTAAAATGTGACATAATCAATAAAAATGTGTATGTAATTACGTTCTATTAATCTCCAATGGCTGTAAGACAAACTCAGTCACATGACTTCTCCCTTCAGTACGCAGAATCGTCTCATGTTTATACATACTTCGTCATTAGGCATGTTAGCAATAACAGTTGTAATTATTAAAATAAACAAAAGCTGGCAGCATTAATGGCAGTGGAAATAATGTTTGAGTTGATACAGCAGTGTCGACATCTGCTATACACGTTTACAGCGCCTCTGTAAATAGCAGCACGTAGCGCATATTGTGATTTTCTATCAAAGTTAATATCGCGGTAAAAATGTAGCTGAATTTACAGAGCTTTTGCAGGTAATAGTTCACACTGTGTATGCTGAGGAGCTTCGTAATTTGTAGTCTTTACGGACCATTATTAGGAAGAGCAAATCAAGGCGCATCACGAGATTAGAGGAACATGTGGCAAACACTGAAGAGGAGAAAAACACATACAGAATTCTGATGGAAAAATCTGAAGGAGAGAGATTGCTTGTAAGACAGGAGGGTAATATTAGAATGGACCTTAAAGGAATAGGTTCGGTGGATATGGACTGGATTCATCTGGCTCAGGACAGGAGCCAATTGTGAGATTTTTTTAACACGGTAAGGGACCTTCAGTTTCCATAAAGTTCTGGGAGTTCCTTGAGTAGCTGAGGAAACATTAGCGTGACAAGAACTTTACTCCATGGAGTTGGTTCGTTGGTTAGTTCCTTTTTTAGTTAGCCCCTTATGAAGGAACATTGAAACATTAAGTACACTGGAACCCTTAATTTCGTAAGTGCAGTAAAGCAATGTATTTACCACTAATGAATAATGTAGTTACAGCTTCAGGTCCGCTAGCTACACCAGAATATCACTGTGTTAAGAGAAACCAGATGGAAAAATGTTGAGCATGCGGACCTACTCAGGAATGATTTAGTGTTTTCTCATTTTAGAATTGATGTTCGTTGTGTGTGTGCGTGTGTTTGTGTGTTTGCTGTGCCCAACCAGTACAAAATGCGTCACATTGCACACTAAAGCAACGCTAGGGAAAACATCAGCCCAGGCGTTCTCGTAAGGGTTTCTGTATACAGGGGCAAAGTTTAAGGTGTACACAATAATTTCTACTGCGTTAAGCATGGTAACTACAGGCACTACCTACTTTACAGTTAAGAGAATCCTGTATTTTAAATACACACACACCGGTGTATGTTGTCTCAGATTAGGTAGTGACTACTACTCTCAAAATGATTGGTCTCTGTAGTATATATTTTGTATAACTATGAATAATACTGTTTTCTGGCATGTGATCCCGTGCAGTCTGCAAGTTATCGACGTTTCGGAGGGATATCGGTAAATTAACATCAGACTCCACGTCTCAAGCAAAGGGACAGTGTTCATATAGTGTGTTTTCTGTGTCACGGACACTGAAACTTTAAGTGCATTTACTGGAACTTCATGCTTCCACGGCATAATATAAACAGAAATATTATCACCAAGTAAGAAAAACGAAAATGCCTATATAATATTTCTAGGGTAAGATGCTGTTTGTTTGGGTGTGAAACTTGGTCTCTAAACGTAAAGGCAGAACGTGGATTGAGGGTGTTTGAAAATAACCTGCTGACCTAAAAGTAGACGTGACAGTAGGATACAGAAAACCGCATAATGAAGAGTTCCGTAATTTTACAGTCTTCAACAAATATTAGAGGACTCAAATGAATAACCCCGAAAGGGGCTAGGAATGTAAAACATATAGAGAAGTTGACAAACGTATAAAAAACCTCAGTCGGAAAATTGTAACGGGTTCAGAATACTTGGGAATTTATGTGGGGATTGGAGAATAACAAAAACTGAAATGTTCAGGACTGTGAGGTGATGTGGAATTGATTCAACTGGACCAGGATAGGGATTACTGGCGAGTTCTTATTAACACAGTGCTCAAGCTTGGTGCTCCATAGAAGATGGATACTTCTGTTACCCTTTTGAGACATTCAGATGAAGAGTTTTTCAGTTATCCAAGAAATTTTCAGCATTTTATGCAACATAAAGGTTCATTGCTGTGTTCATAAAGGTCCATCACTTGTCTATGCCCTGAGCCAGAAGAACCCAGCCCACAACCAGCCATTTCTTTAACTGTCTCAGCGGTTCGAATTCCGCAATTCTCCTGTCCGATACCCAGAGTCCCCACTTATTCATCCATTCCAAGATCTGTCAATGTATAGGAATAGCCTGGGATTTACCGCTGCGTAGTTCAGATGATGGGAACCAACGTTTCGGAAACACCTGCTTCCTTCTTGAATCCTGCAGATGCGGGAAGGATGTTCCTCCGAAACGTTGGTAACCATTACGAAGTTACAGCGTTACAGCCCAGGAGACTGTAATCTTCAGAGCAACAGCCATGAGAGAGTGAAATATCATATATAGCGTTAATTTTATTTATAGAAATTTGCGACAAAACGAGTTCTGCAGAGAGTGCGGTCTTGTGCTTCCTCTTTAAAGTTCCAGTATCTTCTTGTTCCCTTAAGTCTCACCCAGTAGCTGCTTACGTCTTCTTCCTCGTCTTCCCATACCTTCCATCTTTCCCTCTACCTTTCCTTTAATAACGTGTCTTAGAAGGCCTTTCCTTTGCAAGATGTGGCCAATCCAGTTAGCCTTCCTCCATTTTATTGTAGCATGTCTGTACCCTGTAGAAGTGACAAATACTCTCTTGCCCCTGCTGCAACCTGACTGATGATACGTCAGCCGCCAGCCTACAGTCTAGTGACAGAATACATGCGAAAATTGTTAAAGGAGAACAAGAAATAACGGAGAAGCTTGTGAAATAATCTATATGAAATAGCGTAATCACGCTGCTACACAAATTATCGAAGGCACGACACGTTACTTGCACATCTGTACTTGCAACGCAATATCAATTTATCTGAGGCATGAACACTTCTTTTTTTGTATCTCGCAGGTCTGACAGACATCAAGACCCCACGGACCATTCGCAAGTACAGCTACCAACTGCTGCCAGATGTAAGTCCTTGGGCAACCAACTTAGCTCCTCTTGTCTTCAGAAGTTGACGGGAAACCAATTTTTCTTATTAGATAGCTGTCAGAAACGTGAAAGACAACAAGATCAGACCATAGCAGTGCTCTGTCTTTGTCTTTTCACAATCATAACAAGTCGCAATAACACAAACGTAAGTTGCTGTTATACCAAATTGGAAAAGACAAGGAGATAGCAAACTTTCGGAACTAAAAATAAGAAAAGCAGGTTGTATGGCTCCTTTGTGAACAGCATATTCGAATAATGTGTTATTAAAATCAGACAGAGTACCTGATGCAGTCCCCATTACAACTTCAATTCCAAGAACTTTCAACTAGCAACGGGTTTCGTTCCACAGCTCCATTCCTTTCAAGTTTCCAACTGCCGGAGATACGTGTAAATTTTACAGAAATATTACCTTATGGTGGGACGTGATTCAGTGTAGTCCAAGGGCAGCCAACCGACTTTCGCGAGTACCGCACTGCCTTCAACTTCAGGTTACACTGAAGATGAAGTCAGAACGTTTCTCAATAATATCGGTACATTTCTACCAGACTACACGGCGTCATATCCTAGATGAAGATAATCTCCATATTCACTGCCCTATGAACCTCATATCTTTCTGGAGTTTTTACCCAGAAGCATGAGGAACTCATAAATACACGCTGTTGGCATTATGCAGAGTCCAAGCAGACTGTCTTTTAAAGGCTTAATATTATGTTACAATAAGTGATGAAAAGTTTTAATACAATCAGAACGGATCAGAAGTTATTTGCATTTAGACATCTCTGTATGTAAGATGTAACAGGATACTCATCTTCTTTCCTTGGCGTGTACTATGAAATTCCCCTGAGGTAAGCAGGTGTTCAGGTTATATCTATTAAACATCTCATGTGCTGTCGCATACATTAACATGAGCAGCCCCGCATCCATCACTCCAAGCTTCTCATATTATTTCCATCGCTCTGAAATGACCTATTCTCACTATTATAATAGTCTGTCACTTTTAATAAGAGCAGTCAACATTTCTAACGTTTAAATCATGCACAGTACAGCCAAAGGCTAAATAACTTTAATTCTGAAAATGAGAGGACTTCACATTAATGATTATGCAGTACTGTTATTAATCTGTTCAGGTTAACACACTATTATAATATTACAAATGTTTACGTTCTGCGTATCTTCGCAAAGGCAAGTCTGCGAGGAACTGTAATTTACAATATATTAAGATTAGCCTACTGTCATCTGGAATGTGACGTCGTATTGTTTGGCACATATGTACCAACGAGTCGAAGGAACCTGCTACTCCATCTTTAAGACTTAAGACAAGGTGGCACGTTACTCCAAACATTGGTCTTTCTCTACCAAATTAAACGGGGTCACATCAAAGGAAACCAGACCGCTGTGAGAACTTAAAATATCACACAATACATTACTTTGAATTTTATAAGCAACACAGAATAGTGAAATTCCATTCAAAATCCAACTAGCATTTGAAATCATACACGTTTATAGCCTCGAAGACGTTGTTACATTCAAAACAGTCATTTATTGTGCTACCAAGTATTTAGAAGGGTTAAATACACATAAATACAAGAGCAGTCAGCATAACACATTTTTTATTTCGGTTATTTCCTGTTAAGTGAAAAATGTTCAAAAAATACCTACTTATGTTTAACTAACTAGCTAATTCGATGAAGTAAAGTCCTCTTTGAGAAACCAGAAGTCAGTCAGCCACTCAAGACATTCTCCAACCTTTATCGAAACTGTAGCTTTATTAACGGGTTTAGAAAAACCCGCCACTGGCCGTTATCCTGAGCCACATAAATTCAATCCGCAATATTTCTTTAAGATCCACTTTAAAATAATCCTCCCATCTACACGTATGTCACATTCACGTCGGATTTCCCGACCAAAATATTTTGTGACCTCACGTTTCCTTGAGCAGTATGCGCCCTGTCCATCCCATCCTCATTAATTCGATAATCTTAATGACAGTTTGTCAAGAGTAGTTGTTAATAGATACAGGGCGTACTTCTCTGTACCTAGGCTGCTGTCTGCTATAATTATATTTAAAATATACGCGTTTGGTTAAAAATTCTTTGCCTGTACGTAACTCTAATTTAAAGATGTACACGATGAAAATTATCAGAGTGCAAATGCACAAAACAGAAATATTTTCCTGTCACTTTCAAATAACACATCAACTATATATATCCTTGTATTACTGATTTGTTAAGCGAAATTGTAAATTGCCTGTAGGCCTATATGGCGTTGAATGATAATCAGTTACAAATCCACTGGAAGTGATGAGGAAGGTAGCGACCGTGGCCTGATTCAGGGTACTATTTTTTAGTTCCCCTGGAGTGCCTAAAACGCTATCAGAATTCTTAGTTAGGATAACCGATATCTGGGTAGAGATTTAAGTTCTGAAGCCCCAAAACAGAAAGCAGGATGCCACCAACTCTAATACGGCATTCAATATGAGGTTTCACTTTGTGGCCTACAATATGTTGAAACGTCGTAATTGGTACAAATAACTGCATAGATAAGAAAATGCTAATTGTTCTATTATGAAATAATAGCCCTCATTTATATATTATTTTGTGGTTACAGATGTCTCTATTCGACTCTCTACTGAACACTGTGTGGCAGGTTGCTAGAAGTGAGGAAGATTTTCTGACAGACTTTGCAAAGTTGTCATGTGACGTAGAACGAGCAGAGAAGATTCTTGCATTACCCCAACTACAAGACTTCTGTATGACAGATGGCTTCTCTGGGAAATGCGAAACCCGTTCAGAGGAACAGAGGCTCCTGGGAGATGAGCTTTATCTAGAGGCCACAGCCTCAGCCTCAGTTACAGACGACGCCAAGCGAGTATTACAGCTTTACACTTCAGCCATCAAGCTGGCTCCTCAAGGGAGCGCGTGCCTTGCTCGAAGTTACGGCGGACGTAGCCAGGTGCTTCTGTATATGGGTTTCATAGATCTCGCCCTTGAGGATGTGAAAAGGGCTCTTAAATCCCAATTACCTCAGCAAGATGCTATCAAACTTCTGTCCCTTGCAGCATCTTGCCATCAACAAAACTGTGCATGGGACCAGGCCGAAGAATCACTGAAGGAAGCTCTGGAAAAATTACGAAATTCGGAGTTGGAAAATAATGTCAAAGCTGCAGTGACTGGGAAAATCACCGCTCAGCTAAAAATGATCAACGACAGCAAACAACGGGACAAATCAAAGGTAAGGTTAAATGCGCGACACAAATACAGGTAGGACTCGTTTTACGACAGGGTAAGGTTCCAGCAAAACAGGGTCGTAAAATGAAAAGTCGTAAAACGAGACCAAAATAGGACCCGTTTTACGACAGGGTTAGGTTCCAGCAAAACAGGGTCGTAAAACAAAAAGTCGTAAAACGCTACCAAAATATAATGTAATTGAATGAGATAGGTTCCAAAATTCCTAAAATTTTTCCAAGTATGTACTAATATTTAAGGTAATATTTTGAAAGAGTCGTTAATGTAAAAAGTCGTAAAATGGACCGTCGTAAAACGGGACCTACCTGTACCTGACATACGGACCAGAGCTGAAGTACATTCTCTTGAAAAACTTTGATTAACCTTTCAAAGAACAGTACTGACCACATTTTAGCACCCGCTTTAATATCAACACAATATATAGGCTATTGTTGCCCACAGAGTGTGTTTGTACGTTTCATGTAATTATCACAATACACAGCGAGTATTTCTCCAAACAACATTAAACCAATTTTGTTTTAAAGTAAATTACATGTGTTCACTGCGAGGGAGAATCTGAATATTAAATATAATTTAGGTTAACTTAATGTAAAACGAATCTATATTTCTTCTTATTATGGTAACCGCATATATGAAACGCCGGGGTTCGTGTACTTGAACGCCGGATCGCTGGCTAGAAGTCAGTACACCTCTGGAAGGATTTCTGTGGATTTTCTCAGTTTTAGCCTAAGTGTTGATTTCGTATCCAAATATCACATTGCAGTGTACACTGCGCATACAACCAACCAAATGTTAACATCGTTCCTCTGCTGCATACTCAAATCTGCCCACTTCCCATCACAATACCTGCTTCCTTTCCCAACGATTTCCTTGTCTCAAACCTACCTTTACCAGTTGAGATATTGAGAGCCAAACTGCAGTTTGCGGTAACATTATTATATAACTCAGCAACTCAGTAACTAACAGCACGGACAGGAGTCCTTTTCAAAAAGCTAACAGTCGTTAAGTTGATCACAAAAGTCTTGATCTTTTAAGTAACACAATGTTACTGGAACCTATCACGTGCCAGATGAATCCATGTAATTTCCTTAAGATCCATCTGAATATTACCGTCCCACAACACAACAGTATTAAGCACAATTTAAGGAGCAGGAATGTTACGGATTTTCGGCCCCCACTAATTCACTGAACAAGTAAAACTGAGAAGTGAGGACGTCTTCACGGAAAAACTTCAAGAACAACAATAATGATGATAATAATAATTATTTTTTTCTATTATCATTCTTCAATCACGAAGAATAATAATAAAAAAATACCTGGAAAGTTTTGAAATGTGGAGAAGATCAGTTGGACCGATCGCGTGAGAAATGAAGAAGTATTACACAGAGTCAAGGAGGGGAGGAATATCGTACATACAATAAAGGGAAGAAAGGCTAACTGGATTGGTCACAGCTTGCGTAGAAACTGCCTTCTGAAACACGTGATTGAAGGAAAGTTAGAAGGAAGGATAGAAATGACGGGAAGACGAGGGAGAAGGCGTAAGCAGCTACCGGATGACCTTAAGGAAAAGAGAAGATGCTGGAAATTGAAAGAGGAAGCACTAGATCGCACTCAATGGAGAACTCGCTTTGGAAGAGGCTACGGACCTGTCGTAAGACAGTCTACAAAATGAATGAAATGAACTATCATTTATTAACGTGATAATTTAGCAGCGCAATGACCAATTATAACAGCAGCACAATATAAATACAACAGAAATCACATAAAGACACACACGCACACACACTTACATACACAAACAAACAAACCAACATAACAACAAAATGTTAGATTTATAACATTCAGCACGTTCGTTAAATATCCAAACAGTACTGCTCAATCAATTAGATATACAAAACACCAGCACAAACGGTACAAAATACTCGTATAATCAAATTAATTGCGTATAGCTTAACTGAACTGAAACCATAGTTCACAAGAAGCGTCAGTGACCGAACTACAGCGTAAAATCTGTTTACGTGTCCTGATTTACTTAGTAAAAATATCCAAATTTAACAATTAGTTAGTCAAAACTGGCCTTCTATTGAATGTAATAATAACAATATCCAAGATTTGTGTTTAAATTTATTTACTTGAGTGTTCCTGCTTCTATTAAACCATATTTACTATAAATTGTGATACTGACGATGAAAGCAAAGATGTTTCCAGGCAATGTAGGGTAATGCGGCTCCTACAGGAAACATAATTCCATGAGCAGCTTAACAAACACTTATATTCCTATAACAACAGAATGTCTCAGCTCTAACAAGTGTACCGTTGCACCCACATGGTCTGTAGTGCCAGTCTTTTAAAAGTACTGGAAAATTAGAACTACTAAACTACTTGCCCACGCATAGACCAAGCACCTACATCAAACATTTGATAAAAACAAATTATAAACGCGTTGTAAATTAGAGATCAGCTTCTGGTTTGACAGCAACGTTTTGAAGTACGTAAAGTATTAAGGATTTTTGCCACAAGCTGATGACAAAGAAGAGTGTCAGCAATGAGAGAAAACCGTGGCTGAAAGGTGGAAGTGACTCATAGTATCGCGGTACATGCGAATCTTATAGACTTTCTTTCCTATTCTGGTCTCTTCGCAGCAGATAGCCACCTACCGGAGTGCAGAAAGCCACAATTGAGAACTGCCTAGACCGCTGGTAGAACCTCAATTCTAATATTATAATTCGCTGTTGCAGAACACAAGAAGGTACATAAACAAGAGGACTGTAATAACAACTGTGACATCAATACCAGGAGTACGCGGTGGCGCAGTTGATTGAGGCACTGCGCTACAAGCCGGAAGGTCGCGGGTTCGATTCCCGATTGGATCATTGGATCCTTCTGGCCGCAATATAACTCTGGGGTCGACTCAGCCTCAAACAGTAGCAGGAATATCTCCTGGGGGTAAAGGCGGCCGGTGTGGAGGGTTGACAACTTTGCTACCTTCATGTGCCGATTGTCTAGAAATTATGGGAGCCTCAACCTCCTGGAGCCCTAAGGGCTAAGTTTTTTACAGCAATACCTACAGCAGTAAGGGGTGAATTGTCTATAGCAAACCGATACTATGCGAGATTGGGGTCCTTACGTCCGGTGTTGTTGCGCTGCTGCGCAGTACCGATTGGTAAACAGTCACTGACGCTTCGAAGAAAGGAAGTTCATTCATATTCAGTGTGAAGCAGTACAAGAACACTCTCCACCAGTAACAGCGTAATATCCCAGAATTCTTGAATCTTCAAACCAATACAAGTTCCGTCACGTGGAATATAAATTACAGCTTACGGCGGTATTGAAAGGTTCATTGCCATTTTCTAAAGCGTCTGCCGTTGGCCCCTGTCCTGAATCAGTTGTGGTAGTGGTAGTGGTAGTGGTGGTGGTAGGAGCAGTAGTAGTAGCAGTAGTATTACTTAGTACAGTTAGCATTACGGATGGGAATATTGGTAGCAGATCCTCAATCTTGACATGATCTTTGTGGATGGTTTCATTCTCCTGACAGATTCCACGCTGTAGCCCTACACTGCCCTAAAAATAGGCCACTTGTAAACACTTCCAAGTCATTATCCTGTCATTCGCAGCTTTACATTCTTCTGTTTACTTCACGACGTTGCCAGTAGCTCAGACTACATGCCTATAGCGTAGCATTGTAGGACAGTCAGTGAATAATGATTGAAAATTATGTGGACGAACGAGTCGTGGGCCAGTTTGAGGTTCGGTCCCCGGAATTTGCCTACACGAACTGGAAAATGTTGTGAGAAACATGTCAGGGCAGTTGGTGTCCCAGCAGAGATACGAAGCTGGCACCTGCCAAACACAAGTCAGAAACACTGTGCTAACTTATTTGTTATACTGTAAACGGTAACATGATTAGGTTGACGATTTTTTTTTACAAATCAGTTACTGAAAGAATAAGAGGAATCTACGGGAGTTATTTTGCACTTCATCATCACGCAGTCTGTCTTAAGACAGGTCCATCGCCTCTTCCAAAGCGAGTTCTCCACAGAGTGCGATCTAGAGTTAATCAAGGTTAGTGCTTCCTCTTTCAATTTCCAGAATCTTTTCGTTTCCTTAAGGTCATCCAGTAGCTGCTTACGTCTTCTGCCTCGTCTTTCCGCCATTTCTATCTTTCCTTCTGTAACGTGTTTTACAAGGCAGTTCCTATGCCAGATGTGGCCAGTCCAGTTAGCCTACCTTCATTTTATTTTATGCAGGACGTGTCTTTACTCCTTCTTAGCTTTTCACACGATCGGTCCGACTGATATTCTCCATCCTTCTCCAGCACCACATTTCAAAACTTTCCAGGTGTTTCTGATCTACTTTCCAAAGTGTCAAAGTTTCATATAGTTGCCTTTTTATAAATTAAAATAAAAGATTATAAATTAAATCACATTTAATATGCCTCCACATAACACTGTGACAAGAAGATGCATAGATGGATGACATATGTAAAAGGTGAAAAACATGTAGATATTTAAGTTAGAAGATTCTTAAGAGCAGCCATTGACAATCCTCCTTACAGAAACAGGGTGGGAGGTGTAGAGTGGGCTTATTTGAATCAGTATAGGTTACAGCAGTGGGCCATTTTAAACGTGGTAATAAACATTCGGGTTTCATACCAAGACAGCAAATTAAATATGTCAGCAATTACAAGATTATCGCGGATCTGATCCACGGATTTAATTGTATTTAATTATAGGTATTCAAATACTGGGTTTAGCTGAAGAACTTACAATTCCTTCTCCACTGAATCATTAAGATACAGCATCTTTAGTGGTCACAAAGTAAATTAAAATAATGACTGTAAGTTGAAAGTGTTCTGATGATGTTGTATAAATGGTACCGAGCACATGCGAACTGATATAAGATTAAAGCTCCATACATTCGGGACAAAATTATCTCCACGAATTAAGATATTATGTTTGGTGCAAATATCGCAACGATCTGGGAATATCCATCAGGATCGAAGTTGTATGGTTTCGAAACTAAGGACTGACTCCCTTACAAAACGTGAACTACGACATATCGGAAAACACGCGGCTCTTTAGCGACAGTAACACATTTATTGTGTCTGTTTCCACTGCACGGACTGAAAACGACACATCACCTTAAATTTGTATACGGTTTACTGGTTAACGAAACATGGAACTCACCAACCAATCATTAATCAATCCGCTGTCCGCATCACCAGGGCTTCATCCGAGTGAAGCCTATTGGTATTCCATTACTCCAATGAATTTGTGTTTGACAAGGAATGTAAAAAAAAAGGATATATTTATTGAGTAGTACTTCAAATTACATAAAGTCGCATGTACGTCTTCCGAAAATTTTAAGCCTGCTTTACGAATATTTTGACACTTTATGTGGAATATGTTCAGTTCACTTCTACTGTAAATTTTTGGCTACTAAAATATTGATTTCCTGCTGTAAACCGTGTACTTTCTGAAGCAAGACGGCGTTAGTACCTGTAACCGCATACAAAATCACACGGTACCATAACTGCTAAACACCTAAAATTTACCGCATCGTATTTGAATGGTTAATTACTTAAGTTTTAATTTCTGTAATCTTCAGACTCTTTCAGGCTTGCTCTTGCATGCGCACGTACTACTCTCGTACTTCCCGCAGTTGTCATTGTACTTTCATTGTTCTATGTATATTTTTCAACACTTAATATGTTTTTTTTAGTTTTTAGTCTCATTATCAGCGATAAAATGTAGTTAGATATTTTGATGATGACAATACTTTACTATCATCATCAGCGTTATCATCATCACCGTGTGCACATTTAAATGTCGTGTAATTTGATTTTCAGTTCATAAACGAAGAAGATATAAATTAGTTTGCACTGTATGAAAATCCAAAGGCAGAAATCTTAGCGGCTAGTAAACATGTTACCAACACAATACACAGCTGCGCATTAGATTTTAGGGGCGACTCACGGGTTTCGTAAAACGTGTCGAATTTTTTGACTAGCTCAGATAGTATTAGTTTCTTAAATAAGACTCTGCTTCTTTGGGGGTAATAAGTCATGTAATATAATTCTTTACAGACTTTAATCAGAAAATTCAAATAATAAGTAACCGAGAATAGTAATGGTAAAGTGTTAGTGTGTGGCATTATACAGCGTGTTTCATAAGTCCATCCGGGATTTCTTGGCCGTGCAGTAGCAAACCCACATATAAGAGATAAAAGCATGCCAACGGATAGAGGAAATGTAAAAGTTTTTTCGTGACAGATGCGATGGCGTAGTTACCCGTTTCTCCGCTAGGAGGCAGTGGTGTGCAAAAATGGCGTTTTCAGGTGAACAGAAAGCTGCCATCGACGTTCATATGTTGGAACGTGTGTGGCAGGAGCTAGATTACAGGATTGACGTCTGTCGAGTCACCAAAGGGGGACATATTGAACATTTGTAAGGTAGGTTCAAAACTTGGATATGTACTCTTTTCACTGACATGCTCTTATCCCCCGTGTGTGATTTGGCTCCTGAGCTACAGACCTTCGAAATCCCGGAGGGATTTATGAAACACCCTGTAGATAGTAACCAATTTCAGTAGTCAATTTTCCTCTTGCTACAAATGTTAATCAAAACATTCAGTTGATATGTGGAATACTTTGGCATTTCGTTAAGTAAAAGAATTAAACACTAATGGTAACACTCTCCAAATCGAAAAATCAAACATATACCAAAAAGGATATATACTTTATGTCATGTACACATTCTTACCTGTTTAAGATGTAATGAAAAATTCTGTCAAATTGGAACTGATAGCACAGAATACCTAAAGATACAACGTCTGGTATGCGACGGGCTGATCACTCGTGGTGTGTCTGTGTGAGATCGGGGAACCTTATAGATGAGGTCTAGGCCCACTACGGGTGTCGAGCCATAAAAAAAAACTTCTGGATTACTTAAAATCTCTGAATGATAAACTTTATTCTATTTAGTTGGTGAATATCATTGTCTATACTCTGAATGATAGTTTTCTCTTGGTCACATGATTAAACAATTCACGCTTTCAGTGCCTGACAAGCTAATGTGGCAACTTAAAGGTACGAATAGCTTAACATCGTGTAATATCGTAATATTTCTGAAAGAACGAACCGGTTATTATGCGTCTCTGCACAATTTGCATACAAATAACAGGTGAAGGGCTAATCATGTCGGTCTGGATGCTTCAAATCGACAATATCTGAATGGATTTTGATGAAATTTGTTATCAATGGTGCTGTTTTACGCCACTATGTCGTCTAACTTTTACTTTCCTACAGTCGGTAATAGCAATGTGGCGACGAAAGAGTCTGTGAGGTGGGATCGATACTAATGCAAATTCCGAAATACATTAGCCTTAGTAAACAGCAAAACGTGTACAACGAAACGAATTTCACGTAGACAAGCTTGTCACATTTCGACAGCAAATATTAATTATTTTTATGCATTCAGCGGAAGGGATAAACAGTTCCACAATCTGTGCTCACAATTGTTATAAAGTACAGGAAGAACAAAACATGGCTGTAGGGCTAATCAGTTACCAGAAGGTCTACGACTCGTGTCCTGCCACGCACACCTCTTAATCTAATTATAACTTCACTCATTAACTACTTATACATTTCTGCACTGTCTTGCTGAAGACACGGAAGAAGAAGACTCGAACAACGACTGCAGAGACTAAACCGAGAAACTCAGAAGTGCCGGAAGTGACGTACGGAAGGAATGTTAATATACCTGCAGCATCAGCAGCGCTAAGGTTGTGTCAGTCGCCGAAGAAGGGACGATACATGGAAGCCACCAGGGATATCAAAATAGGTCAGTGTTCGTCTCTTATCTCAGTTAATAATAACGTTAAAATTATTGGTCGTGACAAAATGGCTCTGATAGTGACTACAGGCTGTCACATGGCAGTTGGCCTTCGAATTATATAACTGGCGGGGAATTTCTTGCAAAGTTGGACTGTCAGCTGCTGCACTGAGTTATATACTTGTGACAGATGTCGAACTGATAGCTCTGAAGATCTAAAATAAATCTGTGAATACTATTAAGTGGGCCCCGTAGAGTATAATTAGAAGTAATAAAGATGTTTAGTAATAAGTGCAGAAAGGGACACATTTACGCCAGCAGACTCCAAGCAAAATTACGGTTAATTTATATAAACATTTGGATGCTACTTTAGACAGCTGTCATCTGGGATATGGCGCTGTACATCCTAACAGACAGGTACGTACACAAGCAATTAAGTCCTTCCAGATCAGCTAACAGGTCTTGAGACCTGAGTTTCTCACGGCGGTGAAGGTTCACACTGTGGGCATTCGGGATTATGGAGCTGTGTAGTGTGGTTTGTACTTTCCAATGTTTCAGAGTAAATTATCGCTTACATATTAAGGACAAAATCTGGTAAACTCCTACCAGACTATAAGGTGTCATAACGCAGAAGGCCACAACTAAATAATTATATTCAGACGAGACATCAGCCAGTCAAGAAATTTCTCATATTTGATGTAACCCAAAGTTTCATCACCATGTTTACAACAGCCAACTACACCTCTATATTCTGATTGACATGAATCTATTCCACACCATCCCATCCTCTCCACTTCAGATCCATTTTAATAAGACCACAATTTAAAGCTAACATTTTGCGGGGCAGTCAAAAGGTTATCAGCCTTTTACGGAACCCGAAGGTACCTTAACGTGTTAACAAGAACCCGCGATATTCGCTTTATTAGGTGTTATACAATATGAACTATTTCCATCAATTTCATCTCGGGGATTTCCCTCACCAGCAATCAATGCAATGTAGTAATTTACCCCCGTATCTGTGCAGGTGACGTATTGATCGTGGAACAGCCTTACGCTTGGGCCCTCTCTAGAGAAGCCATGTCTGAGCACTGTTGGCACTGCTGCAGGTCCGTATGCGCGCCAGTTCCATGTACCCAGTGCTCCACGGTAAGCTGTCATGTCAACATGGCCTAACTACATATAGCAGAGTCTTTCAAGAGAAGCTAATCTTTCCTCATCTAGGCATAAAATTAAACACATTTTATGGAATTCGATTTTTCATTACTCTGTTCAAGACAGCCAGTCAGTGGCCTCTTCTGAGACAAACGATCACAGTAGACACACTTCCATTCCATTTCTTTAAGATAAATCTTAATATTATCCTCGAACCCAGCCTAGGTCTTTAAAACGTTTGCTTTTTTTAGTTTCACCCCCCTCCAAAAAAAAAGAGAAGCTACGAACTCCTCACCACAAAAGAACCACGATGTTACAAAATCTTACAATACTCTACTCTCGTTTTCATTCGGCAAAGGTAATTCAGAAACCAAATTTTCGGCACAATTTTTTTATTATTAAATTTTGCTCCATACTACTGCGCTGCCAGACACCGGTGCAAGCATAAAACAATCAAAACACAACATCAACAATACAAAAGTCAGGATTTTATTATTACGTATTAGAACACTCCCATATGTATCGACCTGACTCAGTTATGTTGTGGGATACTTCTAAAACACACTGAAATCATGGGTTCTATGGTTGTACTGATAACTGTATTTTATCATCACAAGTGACATTCCGGTCTCATCGCAGTGAGCACTGAAATCCTCATAGGCTATGCCAGCAGGAGGGTCTCCCTTGACAGACAGTTAGTGCACAACGTAAAGGAGTGCGGTGGTCTTACAGGCTGAAGGTTGTGCGGGTGGAATTGACAAGATTTTAATGCTCACAGGCTATACCCCCAGTTCAGAGAAATAAGATGAATTGGCGAACTTCGAACAGACTTCAGAGGCTACACCATAAGATAAACTAGAATAAACTGAAGTACAAATTAATTTTATTTTTTCCCCAGAAAATGTCGGCAATATTACGCTTTGATTTTTAGGAATCTGAAACCTCTCTTAAAAAGAGACCATAAGCAGAATTAATTTATTAAATGTGGACATCTTTTCCCAACCACAAACACGAAATTTGACAGGCCCGTTGCTGGAGATTCCCTGTGTATCCCCTGACTTTCTTTCACTGTGATTTACTGGCAATGTGTTTAATAACGCCCTTAAAATTGAAGATTTTTAAAATCTGTCTTTCAGAAAAAATATTATTAAAAATAGGTAAATTATGGTAAATCGGATCAAAAGATATTTAATCTAAAACCGTAGCTTACTGTGTAATATCTACTGTAGATATTATGCTTCATCCTTCAGCTTCACCTTCATATAATTACAACTAGGTTAACCGTAAACACTTCTGAGTAGGACCTATGTAATGTGAATTAATGCTTGACCCGATTCACCCTAATCAACCTGGATGAATCGGGTCACCCTAAATGGCTAAGCGGTCCAGTGCATTACTTGTGTTTTCACAATACATTTAAGTCATACATCAGCAAAAGAGGTTGGAAACTTACAATAAGCGAATTCTTAAGCTGCTGAAGTTTTATTGACACACTTTCGGCAAGTACCAATCCACCTCTCATGATAACATTAGTTTGTTCTCTCTTGGCAGCATACTTTTATCAGCCAACTTTTCTGAAACAGAATCGCAGCAGTTTACGTCATATAACCCGCACACTGTGCAACTATGTTCATTCTTGTAACGACAGTGCACTTCCTTTGAGCCTGAAGAAGATGACGATGGTTTACCTTTCAAAATTTGTTCGTTTTATATCTGCTCGTTCTTTCCATTTTTCGCATGAGTGAATTAAATTTGTTGCAATAATATGACTTTAGAGGCTTGAAGAAGGACCCGTCCAGAGGCTGAAATCCGCGTGTGTGTGTGTGTGGGGGGGGGGGGGTGCCAGGAGTTAGGAGACACACCATGCATATGTTTTATTTCACAGAAAGCTCCTCCCATACCGAAAAGGTTTGATAGCATTTCCTTATCATTCTCGGTCCATAAATACTGCATCTTCCTTACATACTTCACACTCTAAACGAAATATAAAGATCTGCCAACGTAACTAGGGAGTTCCATGTGTAGGCTACAGAACACTGACCCTGTTCACCCAAACTCTGTGACCCCATCCGGCCAAAATACGGGGTTGTACTATATAAAAGTTGGCTACAATATATTGGTGACATAGGTGGCGGTAATCTGTGAGAGATCAAGGCACTGCTTATTGCTAACAACGAAGCATACGTCGTCGTCCGGAACTGCCACGAGGAGTACACTAAATGTGTCACAAGACAGTATTTTTCCCCGCTTACTTTACGCACAGCTATTTTTTTTTCTTTTTGACTCGACAGCCTTATATGGCCCTGGGCCTCCTCGTTTCGTCGAGGTTTCATGGTCACACACATTTGAGACACACCAGTCGGCAGGACTCCTCTGGACGAGGGACCAGCTCGTCGCAGAGACCTCTACCTGACAACACACAACACTCACAAGAGACAGACATCCATGACCCCGGTGGGATTCGAACCCACGATCCTAGTAAGCGAGCGGCCGAAGACCCACGCCTTAGACCGCACGGCCACTGGGATCGGCTACGCACAGCTATATTCTTCTATTATTTGCTAATAGAGAAGTTCGTGCATCAGCATCTGTCCAATTTCAACTAATGCTGTAAGTTCCACTCTTTACCCCTCGTTAGTAACAGCTACTTGAGCGCGTCTAGATTATAATATAGGAACGAAACCTAAAATTGACCTGACTCAACAGCTGGCCCAAATCACCCTAGCGTGCTATATATATTTACTAGCAGACCACTGCAATATAAGGCAGCAAGTACGGAAAACCCTCAGCTACATATCTTCCAAATTTCATAAATCTAGAGCTTGAGAGGGCTTAGAAAAAAGAGATCCAAAGACGACAGAATTAACATTCGAAGGGGTCAGCAATACTCCCTCAGGACAGGGTAGCTTTCCTCAAAATATATGAAGAAACTAGGCAGTATATCAAGATCATCTTCTTGGATGTGATGTGGTATAGCTTTGGTAGATAGATATCGATGTTAAGGAGGAAACAGCTGGCACCATCACTCTTCTACCCAGAAGGTGGAAGCAGCAGATTCTGGCTTTTGTATCCCAAAGACCCTAATCTTGACACTCACGGCCGTGAAAACCTAAAATTTTGCAAAGGCATTATATGTATTTATCTGGGGCCAAGTAACTAGGGTGAAGCGTTTTGGAACGTTTTTACCTCCTCTCGCCAAGATTATTGGAGCAGAACTCTTGCCAGTATTTGAAAGTTGGGGGTGTTCCAGGAAATCTGTTATATTTAATCTCTCTCTCTGCCGTCTCAGCTGTGTTCTTTATGGATGTTGCCTTCCGTCGCAATTTGAAATCCGTTTCCAATCTACTATACCACGCTCCATTTTAAGATCGGAAAAGTGAGAGGCGAAGTCAAGATGTGCTTGTTGCTCTTATGAAGAGCCCGATGGCAATCTAAAAAGGTGTACATTAAGACTCCGGTGTTTTGAAAGGTGCAGGCTGGTTGAGAGGTATCAGAGGTTCAGAGGTTCAGAGGAACCTGATACCTTCTTTTGTTCTGAATAAATAGGCAGTATATTTTTCCGAAATATCGGTACCCACCTATCAGAATATGCTGTCTAACATCCCAGCAGACGTAAATATTAATTTGTTTCGAATGAATTTCACACTGTTGACGCCGTGCATCTTCGTCATATTAAATAAGTTACAGACCAACTGATGCACACTAAAACCACTTTTTATGTAGCTTTATTATTGTTAAAATTGTTAAAATTGTACAATTTTAACAATTTTAACAATAATAAAGCTACATTAAAAAGTGGTTTTAGTGTGCATCAGTTGGTCTGTAACTTAATTTATTTCGAATGGTTTGTCACCCCAGATAAATATTCTAACACCATTTTCTTTAAATCTACTTTACTGAAATAAATGAGACATTTTGTTAACTTCTACAGAAATCTGAGATTTATTTCAATTTTCCTAGATGTTTCTTCGCTAATTTTCGGCAAGCAATTACATGTTTACTGCAAAATGCTTTGAGATTTGGACAAGAAACTTGTTTGTCCTTGAATGATGTCCTTTGTGTTATTAAATAACTAATTATTTCTGAGATATAGTTTACCGAATTTATTTTATTTGTCGCCAATAAGGGGACTGGTTTAGAAGTAAAGGCCCAGAAAACTAAGTACACGTATGTTCAAGTCTCGTGAACAGAATCGAAACATTAGGATAAGTAATAAATCCTTTGAAAATGTGATATGGTTCATATTTAATATTGTTTTCACCGTGCATCTCGTATATATCAAAAACCAAGAACCAACTAGATGCACAATCACTATTAAAAACTTTAATAGTAGTATTACATTAAACCCGACATGTTTCGGTCAGGTACATGACCATCTTCAGGGGTACACTACATTAAAATGCTATGTCCATATGTAAAACACACTTAGATGTGAGCATATAAAATCTAGTCGTGTATGATGTTTTTATAAAACACAGTTTTAAAGTCACTACAAAAAGGTTCATATATTTGGGAATCACAATAACAAATCCAAATTGCATTCATAAATAAATTAGAAATAGATTGCCCTCATGGAATGCCAGCTACTGTTCCGTCAACAATCTTCTGCCTTTCTGTTAACTATTCACAAATATAAAGATTACAATATACAGAACTAAAATTTTGCCTGTTGTTTTGTATGGGTGTGAAACTTAGTCTCTCACATTGAGGGAGGAACACAGGTTGAAGGTATTCGAGAATACGGCTGAGGAAGATGTTGGGACTAAGCGAGAGGCAGTAATAGCGGAGTGGAGGAAACTGCGTAATGAGGACTTCTATCCTTTTATCCCTCACCAAATATTACTACGGTGATCAAATCAAGAAGAATGGAATGGGCAGGGCATGTGGCACGCATGAATGAGAGGGACGGTGCTTACGGAGTTTCGGTGGGTGAACCTGAGGGGAGGAGCCAACTTGGAAGACCTAGGCATAGATAGAAAAATAACTTTAAAACGGATTTTCAAGAAATAAAAAGGTAGGGCATTAGGTGGATTGATCTGATTCAGGATAAGGACAAGTGGCGGGCTTTTGTAAACACGGTAATGAATCTTCAGGTTCCACAAAACGCTAGGATTTTTTAACTGGCTGAGGAACTGTTAGTTTCTGAAGAATTATTGTGCTCCATGGAATCAGTTGGTTGATTAGTTATGTTGAAAGATTCAGATCCCACCTTACAGAAAACGCACTGCTTCCCCATTAAAAACAATTTAGTTAAATATATTTAGGACTATATAATATTTGTTTCCAGTGAGAATGACACATAAATACACACTGTCGGCGAAGTGCAGCGGTTTGATGCTAAAGTAGGTGGCACATACAGTAATGCCTTAACTGCTTACTGAAGACTGCGTCAATTTGTGATATCCCATCGTTTGTTGCAAAGTGAGCTTCAGATAGACTTCGCTGAGCAATTAAAATAAACCACACACCTGAGCAAGTTTTACATCTTAAAACCACCAACAACATCATTTTGTTTAAGAAAGTTTTCATAATTAATTTACTGGTTGCTACCGGGTATAAAATTACATCGACCGTGAAATAAATCGCTCTGCGGTCTTATAGTGAGGAATTCATTTCCGACGGAAGTGGATAATCGATACGAATTGGTTCAGGCCCATATTATTTATAAGGATACTTACAGTGCAGTGCCATGAAGGAAAGCAATAGCGAACATACTACTACCACTGGCTAAGATTTGTACTAACACATACTACTACCACTGGCTAAGATTTAAACTAACACAAACATACTACTACAACTGGCTAAGATTTAAACTAACACAAACATACTACCACTGGCTAAGATTTAGACTAACAAACATACTACTACCACTGGCTAAGATTTAGACTAACGCAAACATACTACTACCACTGGCTAAGATTTAGACCAACACAAACATACTACTACCACTGGCTAAGATTTAGACCAACACAAACATACTACTACCACTGGCTAAGATTTAGACCAACACAGACATACTACTACCACTGGCTAAGATTTAGACTAACACAAACATACTACTACCACTGGCTAAGATTTAGACCAACACAAACATACTACTACAACTGGCTAAGATTTAGACCAACACAAACATACTCCTACCACTGACTAAGATTTAGACTAACACAAACATACTACTACCACTGGCTAAGATTTAGACCAACACAAACATGCTACTACCACTGGCTAAGATTTAGACCAACACAAACATACTCCTACCACTGGCTAAGATTTAGACTAACACAAACATACTACTACCACTGGCTAAGATTTAGACCAACACAAACATACTACTACCACTGGCTAAGATTTAGACCAACACAAACATACTCCTACCACTGGCTAAGATTTAGACTAACACAAACATACTACTACCACTGGCTAAGATTTAGACTAACACAAACATCACCAAGAACAACAAAAACAAAGTAACATTACTACTAGCAATATAATAATTTCTTGAGACAAGCCGGTAATAACTGACGAGACTATAGACCAGCCCTAATAGTAGAAATGGAATCCCATCAAATTTCTAAAGGCTGAACACGAAGCAGAAGAAAAAACACTCAAGGGGTGCAGAAAGGAAGGAGGGGTAGGGGAGCAGAAATTTACTGCTCTGATGTTACCCAGGCAGTGCCCGCTCGTACATCTGATAAAGTTAGGCTGGAAGCAAGATACAGCGATGGGAATTGAAGAAAGTAAGAGGCCGGGACGGGACGGGGGCTTTTTCTGAGTTTTGTTGAAATTTGTATTTGAATGATTGCATTACGACAAAAACTCAGCATCTAATTTAGAGAACATAAACAGATCCCGTCTGAATTATAAGGACCAGCCAGTTAATGCTGTTCAGGAAAATAATCTTTGTTGGTTCTTAGAATCGTAAGAAAAGACAAATACATTTGTGTATGAAAAATGCACAGACTTGAAGTGTTGCTGCAGTGGTACACGTAGTTATCACTGATGTTCGAACTGTTATTAAAGAATCTTGATCAGATAGGACCAATAATAAAGAAAAGCATGTAAATTTAGCAAGAGTAACGAGGAAAATGTGGCAGTTGGATATAGTTCATACAATACCGTGAATTAGGCCAAATGAATCGTGTAGTTTCAAGCCTTGGAGGCAACTGGACAAAACTTGATTTAAATAAATGTTTTAAATCATAAATACAAAAAATCCTCCAACAACAATAATAATAATAATAATAATAAATACTTCGCGAAGTACTATTGCAAAAATACAAAAACCTTTATCAGGGGAAATAACATTACACGTATCATCAATTGTAACCACAGAATAGCTGCAACACTGTATACCCTAGAAATATGGCTTCTTTCAGGTACATAATTTTAATTACCCTGCATAAAGGTGTTTTTTTTTCCTATGGCTCAACAGCCCCTAGGGGGCCTAGGCCTCCTCATTATTTCGAGGCTTCGTGATCACACTTTAGACACACCACAGTCGGTAGGACTCCTCTGGACGAGGGACCAGCTCGTCGCAGAGACCTCTACCTGACAACACACAACACTCACAAAAAACAGACATCCATGCCCCCGGCGGGATTCGAACCCACAATCCCAGCCAGCGATCGGCCGTAGACCCACGCCTTAGACCGAGCGGCCACTGGGATCGGCGCATAAAGTTGATAACAAATAATAATAATAATAATAATAATAATAATAATAATAACAATGGTTTAAAACAAACAGAAGTGAGAAAATTAAGGAACAAAAACAGATATAACTAACTCGTCTATCGTTTCTTGCAGTGAGAGCATTATATTCACTCAGCAGTCTGCAGTATAGTCTGAGAATCAGACAATATGAATTTATCTTCTTCTAGTTACATTAAAACCGGAAGATTCATTAAAGCTGAGTACCTTATTGTAAAGGGTTTATACGAGTAATTGATTAATGAATAACTAAAACGGCAGTATCATCCATTATTTCAACTTCTTATAATTTAACAGACAAAGAACCAATTGCAAAAGAAAGAACAATATCAAGAGCACGGGCCTTCTTAGATATGACGCTGATTACTGTGGTACATGTTCAACGACGTTTCAAAGCAACTTGCTGCCTCAATCTTGGACGTTTTCTCTTCCAAAAAAGACAGTAATGTTCATATTCACTACCGTTAATGACTCAAATATCACAAGAAATTAATGTGTTAACACTGTAATGTAGTGTGTTAATACTGTGTTGTAGTGTGTTAATACTGTGTTGTAGTGTGTTAATACTGTGTTGTAGTGTGTTAATATTGTGTTGTAGTGTGTTAACACTGTGTTGTAGTGTGTTAACACTGTGTTGCAGTGTGTTAACACTGTGTTGTAATGAACAGCAGTCAAAAACTTTTATACCAAATGCAAACTGATAGAGATAATGCCATTTTATTATACGCCGTTAAAATATAAATTTACAAATTTACATCTTATTTCTTACACTCTATCGGCAGACACAAGACGAAAAAAATGTAACGGACTGATAATATACTGTGAGTGACCATGGACCTTGCTCTGCTGAACAAGTACATTTTTATGCCGTGACGAAGGATAAGCAAGGACATACCTATTTTTAAGCAAATTAAAAAGCAGTAAACAAACTAATAATACAGAAAGAAATACATGAGGCAGTTCATTTAAAAATGAAAACAATTTACAAAATTCCCCATCCCACGTAATGGAAATGCGACAGCTTCTAGCGCCACCGGGTACGATTCTGGTTGAACATTTTCATAGACGAAATGCTAGTTTAAGATATCACTTGAACAGTAAATGTAATGAAAAATTACAATTTAACGAATAATTCACACTGGTCTATACCCTAGTTCTATGCGCACAGAAACTGACGAACTCCTTCCTGTGTATTAAATTAAACTACACATTTCTTAAAATTAAAAGAAAAAATTAGTTTTCGTACTTCAATATTAATTGTAATGAATCCGGGATAGCAGTCGTTTAGTGACTATGTTACGGTTGGACAACCCAGCTATCGGGGTTACATTCCCGGTAAGAATCAGACCCTTTGTGTAAAGCGCTCCACGGCTCTGAGGGTCCAACCAGTTTCCTATCCTGAGTGTAATGGGGGCTCTTCTATCGGGAGCAAAGCGGCCGGGACATGAAGCTCATTATTCACCTCCATCTAGTGCAAAGATCCATAATAATTGTTGCTGTACCACTACCATATATCTTTATGGCGTGGTACTTAATTAAGCAGAGGGACAACTTGATATTATTCGAAGCCTCATACCTGTAAATTTTATTTAATGACATCAGATTCTCAATTTTTACCTTATTCTTTCTTTAAGTTTGCTATAGATACTATACATTCTGGTACAGAGAAACAACTGTATCTTGGTACTGCTATTTATATGGATTTATGGTTTATTTTACGGTGCTGCAAGTGTCTCACACCTCATACCGTTGAATGGTAGGGTGACTGGCGAATGGTGAATTAGGCAGGACGCTGTCGTGGCCTAATCGAGGGCGGAAGGCCAGGAACACCTGAGTCAGTGTAACTGGGTGTCTCTATCGAGATTCAAACCGGCTACCCCCAGCACAAAAGTAGACAGTGCTACCGCTGCACCAACTTGACCGGTCTTCTAGTTCATAGATATTTGTATAGTACACAAATCTATAAGCAAATTGAGTCTTGCTTGATAAAGTCTAAAATACCTGAAGGTTCACCTACAGAATCGGCACTTACTACAAATAGGGATAAGAAAGGACACACAGTGCCGATCCCAGTGGCCGCGCGGTCTAAGGAATGGATCTCCGGCCGCTCGCTTACTAGGATTGTGGGTTCGAATCCCACCGGGGGCATGGAGTCTGTCTCTTGTGAGTGTTGTGTGTTGTCAGGTAGAGGTCTCTGCGACGGGCTGGTCCCTCGTCCAGAGGAGTCCTACCGAGTGTGATGTGTCTAATGTGTGTGATCGTGAAGCCTCGAATATTGAGGCGGCCTAGGCCCCCAAGGGGCTGTCGAGCCATTGAAAAGAAAATCCAGTAACTTGTAATTAGTTTTCCAGAGGTCAGTGTTCGCTAGAGAAAACTATGAATGCCCATGCAATAATTGTATAATGACAAGGAGTTCGTCTTCTGGACACAAGCAAAGATACACACTGTGGAGTGAATTTCGTAATGTCTTTTGGTGCTGTCTGTTACGTCTGCGGCAGAAAGACGAGACAGACAGCAACACAGTACTTTATATACTGCAATCGCACATCTCTCTTCGATGTATAATTACAACAAAATAAATTATTAAGTATAGGAAGGTTGCAAATGTATTTAACACTTTATTTTTTCAGGAACGTAATACATGTTACAACCCTACTTCACTTCTCTTAAACAAAAACTAGGAGTAATTTAAAATTCCTTGCACTGAAAACTTCGAGGGATAATTAAATTATACATTAATCCTCTAAAGTACAGTAGTCACTATGTATACCGTCTACTTTAACATTAAAAACTACATTATGTCCGCACAGTGACTTTAAGAGCATCCTACAATTTTAAATATGGATTATTTCCCTAACGACTTTGTCATTTCAATGGAGACGGAATTTCAAGGTACTTTTAAATGAAATTTTTCGTAAGAGAGTTAGCTGTAACTGAAAGTGACATGCTTCGACTTTTTATATCCGCAAATAAAAGTTCTAGCGTCAATTACGATGGTTCAGAAATCTTAATGTCCAAACAAATGTAACGTCTGTTTCATATTAACGTGTCTACCGCTCTGTTGTGCTGGGCGTTATTAATTGGAATGAAGATGCCCCTCGGTGTGTGGGACAGCTGTTCTTTCTTAGAGATGCATTAGGGCGGGGGTAAGGCAAGATAGAAAGATGACAGCTTCAAGATGGAACCCGGAAGGAAGGTGATGCTTGTGGTGGGAGGGATGTAATCTACGGTCTATGAGTTGGTGGTAAGATGGAAGGCAGCAGAAACAGATGGGCTAGAGAGAGAGACTTGTTTGAAGGAAGATGTAGGTTGCTGTTGCTTGTACATGAACCGATGTCATTTCTCACAAGAACTCAGAACAGTTCGGCACAGGGTGTGTAAAAAAAAGATGCTCTTCTGTCAAATGAAACGATTTGGGGTATTGAGTTGTTAAAGAGTCCACCGCATATAAATAATTTTCTTCTTAGCACTATATTTCTTCAGAGAACACTGAATTACAAGCAAACTCAAAATTTCAATTTTTCATAAATTATTATGACCATGATTAAATGAACGAAATATTATACAGCCACTCGAAACTGTTCTGTTCTTTATTCCATAACACAGCTTCAAGAAATAAGTAGGAGGGAAGCAAGGAAAAGGGGAAAAACAGACTACGATATGAAATAATGCCCCCTGCCGTTTCATAAGTAGGCTCCATCACCATTGCTTTTCGTGCTGCGTTATACAACTACTCATTAGGAATTTTAACTGGTTTCAAGAAGCTTCTTCTCAAACACGGAATATAATCGCAAAATGAGCGGTAACATGCTATTTTCTCAATGCGATTAAAGTCTCCAGCCCTTCCATTTAAACCCGTTTACAGCACAGTGGTAACTATAGTACGTATCCCTACTTCAACGCAACAATACTCTACACTTTGCCTGCGCAGTGTGCTGACGTGATTCGCACTGCTGTCACAACAAAGGGAGATTATTTCCGTGAAGTGTAATAAACAGTTGGCAGTATTAACGTACACGCAGTGCCTTTGCTGTGTAGCAGATAATGAATTTTACAGACTTTTTTGTCGTTATATTACAGCCCAAATCGGGCCTAGGCCGCCACGTTTTGAGGTTTCTAAATTGCACACAATTAGACACACACATCCTGTAGAACTCCTCTGGACGAGTGATAGGTCCGTCGCAGAGGTTGATTTACAAATATTACTTAGAAACATTTCAATAATGGGTTAATTTCAACAAAAAATCGTGAAGATTTTTCAGGTTTAAAATCCCGTTTTTCTAGACGACGATCTTCAGGGATAAAACGCCGTATATTTTGGCAAGTTTGGCAGGAACATACTACCTTTGTCTGCTCTGACAATTGAGATAGCATGTTTCTCCAAAATGTCTGTACCTACACAGCACACTATAGCGTCACATCCTACAAGACCCATAACCTTGAAACGCGAAGCCTTCAAAAACAAACATCACACAACTATGTCCAGCTTCTTGAGTTCTTCCTAACGTAACGTTTGGAAAAGTAGTCTCAGTCACTCTTCCAGAGACCTGTTTCCTACTCAGGTGGGCCCCTTAGACAGGCCAGTTGCAACTACTGCCCTATTTTCAAAACGCCCCGCTGAATGCAAATTAGTATGACGGAAACACATCCAGTTACCGAAACGCTGTGTTCGAGGAAACCTGAGACAATGAACAAGGTCTGAAATAATGTAATAATCATGTTTATTGTAATATAAAACCCGCATCGCCCGAAAAATTTACAATTATTATTAGCAAAACTCTCATGACTTGTTTAATTTGTTGCGGTCTACAAGGCTAAGGGTCTGCAGAAGACACACATGAGGGATTGGTATCACAAAGCGTGGTGAAGTTAGCTGTTACTTATTCAGTAAGGATAGAATTCTAATCCTCAGACGTGAGACGACGTGTGGATACTAATGGATACTAATGTAGATCGTTGAATTCTGAGGCATGACACTGTGTAGTCTGATAGAACTTTGCCGAAGTTCCAGAGGATCCTGCTGCTGCCGTCACCCACCCTGATGACAGAGGCAGCAAGAGCCTCTGAAACGTCGGTACAATTGCATTATACCACACGGCACCACATTCCAGTAGACACAAATCTTTACAGTCACTGCCGTGAGAACTTAACATCTCAAGTAGGATAGTATTTTTCGTGTTTTCAGGACAAGTATTGGGCAGGGAGTGTTTTAAGCCGAACCCTCAAGCGACTTCTTATTTTGGGAGTAAGCCATGCCAACCAGGCAGCTGGCGCCAAAGGAAGAATATTATAATGGGTAGACTGAGAAAGAAATAAATTATACGTTCAAGAGAAACAGATGCGAGACCGACGCTACGAGCCTTCGAGGTAGAGAAAGACAAGTATAGGAGTGGGTGTACTTGGCGAACCGGGCATGGGAAAGAACCGCTTCGTCTTATTATTCTTGCATTAAACGTTTGGGCGGATAATGATAAATATAAGGTTTTCATAAATGACTGATTGAGCAAGTACTGCCTCATTGTACTTGGGCATCTGCTTAGGAATACACGGGATATTGTATCACTCACAGTAACGGACAAGTGTCTAAACATTATCCTCAATCAGACAGAAGTGTAAATAAACACTTATTCATCTAAAGTTCACCAGTGTCACGCAGATTTCTGTTATTTGCAGCCTGGTGTAGTGCTAACGCCCTAGATTCTCCTCGGCAGGCACACGGTTCGAATGTCTGCTGGGGCACCGGCTACACTGATTTACATTTTTCGTAGATTTCCTCAGTTCGTCCCACACCAATTCCGGGAGAGTTTCACGAATAGGCCACGGCCGCTTTCTTCTAAATCCTTTCCAAGCTGTCACTCATTAATCGTACCAACTTTCGACACTACACGTTGTGCGATTCTGGCAACGTTGTTACATATATAAAAGGATATAAGTTTTAAAACTTTCGCGGCGACATGATTCAATATAGTCTTCTCGGACTTTCAGCCGCGTTAGCTCGTTTAAATGCAACGTTTCGGGGACTGGCTCCGTCCCCATCCTCAGGCAAAACTGATTTAACATATTAACATGTTAAATCAGTTTTGCCTGAGGATGGGGACGGAGCCAGTCCCCGAAACGTTGCATTTAAACGAGCTAACGCGGCTGAAAGTCCGAGAAGACTATATTGAATATATAAAACGATTTTCTTTAATTCAAGATTCTGGTCTTCTTACATGTTACGCTGGGTAGGGAGGGTAACAGATTCCGACGTTTCAAAGGAACGTACGAGTAGTGTTTTCGAAACATCAAAATCCGTTAACCCAGCTAAACAATGTAACATCCCAGATCATAATCCTCAACACCAGTATTGTGGAAACCAAAAATTTCACATCTTCTTTCATCGCTTATTATAGGTTTCACGAGAAAACTGGACATTAATATAACGATGGGATATTTTTATGCTTAATTTAATGTTTGGTACACTTTTATAGCACCATGTGTGGTTAAGTTAGATTACATTAAAACTACCTTCTTTTCCACACAACAATATCACTGATATTTCATTTACATTCATTAAACTAGCCACAACAAATGTCTGTAGTATTGTTTCAGAATTTATTCCCAGTCAAAAGGGACCAAAGGACCCAGTCCGTGAAAATGAAAGATAGCAATAGAAAACGATCCTTATACAGCATGTGCCAAAAGTAACTATAAACAGAATTTTAGAATTAAGAAAGTTATGTAAGTTAAACAATCGTTTACAGCAAGAAACCAGTTTTGTGGATGCCTACCTCCATTCTTATGTTTATATTCATTATATGTTTTATTTGGAGCGGAGGATATTTTGTTGTTATATGTGTTAGAAGTCACATTTGGTAGTAGTTACGACAAAACAGAGATAAATGGCAAGCAAAAATATGCAGGAGTCGATAAGCGATGTCAGTCTGTACAAAACCATTCAGAGAGTACCATTAGATAGCAGCACCGCTTAATGCACATTATTATTCTGTCAAGTTTAGTATCTCATTATCAATGTGGCTGTCTTTCCGTAACTTATAAGTTTCTTTATGCTCGGTCTGTTTGGCGCAGTCCGCTTGGGCGCTTTTGCACAGCCGCAAGTGCCCATTACCTTCGTTACATCCATCCATCTACCTGTTCGACTGTGCAGTCGGCCACATCTATCAGCGCGGCTCCCACTGGACGGATTTCTGTGAAACTTTATATTTAGGACGTCTATGAAAATCTTTTGAGAAATTCCAAATTTGATTCAAATAAGGCAACAACATAGGGAATTTTACATGAAAACCTAAGTAGGTTTTATTGTTGCCGGCGACATTAAATCGCCACAGCAGCGCTCTCTTCGAGTCGAATGTTATCAGACTGTTAGGATAGCCGTAGAGGTATAAACATTAAGCGAACGCTGCGCAGCGTTATGTTATACGTGCATTGTCTGTCTTGTTAGACAAAAATGTTGCACTTTCACAGGAATTGCTTTCTGAACAGATTTTATGCTCCAGGTTCAATACTGATTTTGATCGCCCAAAAAAAATATCGTGTTATAATCTGGACGGAATTTATGGTAGTGCAGTAGTAGTAGTAACAGTAGTAGTAGTGGTAGTAGGGTAACACTAATAATGATATAAGGATGTAATTAATTAACACGAAAGTTTGAGATAACGTCAGTAAAATAATATTTATTACAAAACGTAATTAAATTAAACAATTAATTAATAAAAATTAAAAATAAGGGCTTTCATCCTTGTATATCAAAAGCGCCATACATCATAACTAGCAGGTGAAAGACAGAACCAGTATCAGCTGTGAGCTAAATCTTGATCCTTCGAGCCGTAGTACAGTCGTAGCATACTTGTACACCTTTGAAAATTGAAATTTCTATCAGTAATATATAAATTTCAGTTTCGAACTCACAGGAAACTATGTGTGTGTCCATTACAAAACCGACCACTCAATGACATCGAGAGAAGTAATCTCGGGGGGGGGGGGGGGGGGGGGGGGGAATACGCTGAGGGGGTGTTCAAGAGAAGGGTGCTGAGGAAGATATTTGGGCCTAAGTGGGAAGAAGTATCAGGAGGCTGAAGAAAACTGCATTTTGGGGAGCTTCATGACTTGTACTCCTCTCTAAATATTAGTGTTTCGATTAATGTGGTATCTGTAGCTAATTTGGACCCTGTTAAAATTTCCACTGCTTAATGCTGGAGTTTTTCGGAAATGTTTGGACTAATTCCACGTATTCACTTTGACGTATAGAAGCTTGCTCTGTTGAGCTGTGGCAAGAAAGACCCTAGTAATTTGTGTTTGTTCGAAATCGCCTAAAACACAACCTCTTAATGCAACTAAGTATTGCCTCTTCCTAAGTTTATGAAAGAGTTGGAATCAATATGATAAGCGTTGATTCTGTAGTATAAAGATGGCAGACATACGGGCAGAAAATTAAAAACGAACGTTTCCTCTTGTGGGCCCCACAAACTAGCTCGGTCCACTTTAACCGCTCAGTTATTTTTCGTCCTAAACTTACAAATATTTCTTTGTCTCTTCATTGTTGCAGATAGTCTAAGGGTACAGCAAATATTTTGGGTCGATATAATTTCAGGCTTATAGAATAGCCCACAATATTTTCAACAACTTTATAACTAAATTTTACGTTGCAATTACAGTGCATTTTTGCTTAATTGAACAGTCTTATATCAACAAATGCACACAGTAACATTGTAATATTATTATACATAATTATGGCTGTTACGATGTATTTTATGAATATTGGCCTATGCCAAAAAACTTCAACGATCCCCTGAAGATGGCGATGTAAGCACGCCGAAATACGCATTGGGGCAAGCTACAAATAGAAGATACCATTGCCATTGTATGTCTGTGTGCATTTGTTGGTATAAACTGTTCAACTTTATAACTAGTTTAATATGTAGGAAACTTTTCACGACAGACAAATCACTGAACGTTATTCCTGACGTCTATTTCATCACATTCATGTCACAAATCCTTCATTGATTCATTTTCGCTTCATTTCGTGTCACATCTCCGAAAAGAAACAGTGTAAATCTTAGGATAGGCGGTGGGTTTTTGTGAACACGATAATAAATACCTGACTTCCACGGAGCGTCGTAAAAATCTGAATGACAGAAGAAACAGTAACTTCTTAAGAAGGACTCTACTTCATAAGATTACTTACATAGTTACGCAAATAATCTCTGTTTATTCTGAAAATTATACAACGTAACCAATACACTCTATGGAAAAATGGTGTAAAGAAGCACAGTGTTAACTATATGTTCCACCCAGTTTAACATGAAAGAATCTATGTTTTGCCTACGGAGTGTATTTAACTGTTTCGTACGAATCCCACTATACATAGCACTAATTTCACCATTCTGCTTTAACTGTTTTCTTTAATTCTGCATCGGGTGGTACATATGGTTACCACTGTGCCTGAAAGGATTAATAACAATACATAAGACTTATAAAACGTTTCATGGCACATTTCCATATCGCTTGAGAAAGAACAATGATATCATTTGAACACAGACTTGTGGCAACAAGCCAGTGAACCAAACGAACCGTTATGGCAGAGAGGCTGATAGAGACTTCAAATTTTAAACAATGTGTGAAAACTGGATGACTTACAAAAGCAATTAAAATGTTTAGAACTTACAGGCAGCTGCCACAATGCCTTGTTCTGTACAACACATGTTTATAAAAACATTTTAACCGCTCTGGAACAAATATTCGTAAAATCAAGTCATATTTTTAGTTAACAGAACTACTGTAACTTACAGGAAGCATTTAACAAACACATAGGCAATTGTTGTAAACTACTATCATCACTCCACCAACATTGCGATCATAACTAACTGAAACTTCGTGGATTAGGGTGATTCTTGAGAAGCTAACAGTCGTTCAACTACTCATCAAATTTTCCAACTACCATGGAATGCGAAGGGTCATGACCGTGTTTCAAGAACCGGCCACTGTTTATCCTGAACCGTACCAGCCAGTACACACCATCACACTCTATTAATTTAAGATCCATTTTATTCTACAATATACTCCCAGGTCTTTCATGTGACCTCTACCTTTAAGGTCCCAGCTATAACTCTTGTTTTGTAACCGGACTTCCCTTCTCAGGCCTGGTTCGAGTCCAGCCTGGAGACGCTTTAACTAAAATAATAACAATTTGTGTGGCGAAGGGTTCGAATCCCTCACTCCAACACGGAAACCCTGTGGCGGGGGGAAGCAGTGATTTCAAAAACAGAGCTATCAGCAGGGAACATGGCACCACCGTTTACAAGTTCGAGACTTGAGACTGTGATGTTGAAGGTCATTATATGGACAAGCTGAAGCTGCTGCGTTAATTTGGGTCGACAAGATTTAGTGTCGTAACACCAGTGCAAGAAGTGTATGAGAGGGTCACCGTCTTGACAATTACTTGTCTTTGCTAAGGAAGCAATTCTTCCTAGCATTCTGACAACCTTGAACCCAGTGTTCAGGATTCAAACAAAAGTGGAGGCAACAACCCTCACGTCATAGAAGGAAACAAGACATTTACAGTGCAGATGGTGGACTGACCCGAATACTGGAGGCAGTTCACTGTAGGTCTGGAGAGCGATGCAGAGACATATGTGCCGTCATAAGTAGAATATATAAAATGTTGAACAGAATAAACATAAATTTTTAAAATAACTATTAGACTCGATGAACACACCCCTGTGTAATCCATGAGATTGTCTCAACCGTAGAGCTAATACAAAAGACGGTATCAGTTTGCAACTCTTATCGTTGACTGATAACGATAATGATATCACTGGTATAATGTAGCCCCAGAGCGACAATTCTTCGTTTATTACGCTGAAATTAATTCCATATTTTCCAAAAAATTATATATATATATATATATATACGTAGGCAAATACTGTCTCGTTATGGTCTTGTTAATTTTTAATCACTGCGTTTTATTGCCATCACGCTATCGAGATGAAGGAAAAACAAACTTCGGGATTTCAGGCACATCCGCCCCATCAACATACATTATCATGAAGAATATGTCTAAAGGTTAGGTTCTAGCACCTGCTGCTTTATAGCTAGAGGTGTTCTTGGTCTTTCAATCTTCGTCTAGGTCGTCTCATGTCCCGTCGTCCTTTAGGCTGGTATTGGAGAGCCAATCTTGGTTTTCGACTCGTGTCCGGTGACCTAATCAGTTTTTCTGCAGTGCTTTCAAATCTGCTACTATTTTGTCTATTTTCAGTCTGTTTCGTATGTTAGAGTTCCAGTATTTTAAAGCCCAAAAGTTATCTTAAAAATCTTGTTTGTGCTGCTATTTTGTTTTCCTTTTTGGGGCACTTCTCTTGTTTATGGTCCAGGTTTCGCTGCCATAAAATAAATCTGCTTTCGAAGTGATGTTGTGCAGTCTTAATTCTGCGTCAGTTGTCATCCAATTTCCATAACGTCGTTTCACTATCCCATTCATTGTTTGATACCTTTGTAGTCTTATATTAATTACTTTTCTTCACTAGATATTAAATTTCTCAAGTGATTAAAATTACAAACTTGTTCCACGATTATTCCTTCAATTTCTGTTTTGACCCTTTGTATATTTTTACCACCTAATCCTATTATTTCAAATTTGAGAGGGGATATTTTCAGGTCTTACGGTTTCGCAATTTTTTAAATTCATTAGCCGCTTGTTGCAATACGTCCTCTGACTTTGCTACCAAAACTTGCTCATCAGGGTAGAGTATTGTTTGATTTTTTCTTAGAAGTAACCAGTAACACACATAAACAAAATCCATAAACACATCACAATTCCAGGCAGTGTCTTTCATATACAATTAATTAGAATCTATCGAAGAACTAAGTATATGGTCATGTCTCCAGATCAGAATGAAGGACAAAATCACAATATAAAGATAGATAATAAATCCTTTGAAAGGGTGGAACAGTTCAAATATTTGGGAACAACCCTAACGAATCGAAATTCCATTCAGGATAAAATTAAAAGCAGACTGAAGTCGGGGAGTGCTTGTTATCATTCGGTGCAGGATCTTCTGTCTTACAGTTTGCTATCCAAAAATACAAAGATTAAGATATACAGAAATATAATTTTGCCTGTTGTTTTGTATGGGCTTGAAACTTGGTCTCTCACACTGAGGGAGGAACATAGGCTGAGGGTGTTCGAGATTAGGGTGCCGAGGAGGATATTTGGGCTTAAGAGGGACGAGGTAACAGGGAGTGGAGAAGACTACATAACGAGGAACTTAATGATCTGTACCCATCACTAAATATCATTCGGGGGATCAAATCAAGAAGAATGAGGTGGGCGGGGCATGTAGCATGTATGGGGGAGGGGAGAGGTGCATACAGGATTTTGGTGGGGAGACCTGAGGGAAGGAGACCACTTGGAAGACCCAGGCGTAGATGGGAGGATAATATTAAAATGGATCTTCAAGAAATGGGATAGGAGGGCGTGGATTAGATTGATATAGCTCAGGATATGGACACGTGGCGGGCTCTTGTGAATGCGGTAATGAACCTTCGGGTTCCATAACACGCGGGGAATTTCTTGACTAGCTGACGACCTGTTAGCTTCTCAAGAAGGACTCTGCTTCATGGAGTTAGTTAGTTAGAATCTATCGAAGGGTACAGGCGTTGGACGCAATATGCTGCAAGGATAGATACCAGGGGCTCATCGTATTTCAAGTTTCAGTACAGAGAACGTTACACAATTGCACAACGTGTCCAGCTTGATGTCTCGTCAGAGCGCTGTGGCACTTATGTACATGTATGTATGTTAAGAGAATATACCGCACCGGTTAAATTAATTTTCTCTGGCTATTAAAATACGGCACTCCGACACAAACCTCTTCCACAAATGACAGACATCTTGACAAGGTACCTGAAAGAGGCCAGCCGACATTTTGATATTTAAACACGATGTGTCACATCCCAGAAGACCACACCCTTACTGTGTACAATCAGTTACACTCTTTTCATTTGCATAATTCAGTGTGTTTATCGGTTACCGTCATGCAAAAATAAATCGCACATTTCACTCACTTCCATTTCACCCCCCCCTCCCCCCCCCCCACACACACACACTAAGTGAATGTGGTGGGGAGGGGTTTGATGGAGGAGTGGGAGCATGCATAACTGTTCACAGACATATATACTCTTCAACCTTCCGGTGTCGAGGTTCACACGAGGGATCTCCATGCAGATCTGTCCATAGCCTTTTTGCTGGCCTGCCTCCAGTCCACTCCTCTCTCCTGGAGTCCTCTCCTTACATTTTCTTCCCACTTCACTCTTGGTCTTCCTCTCTTCTTCCTTCCTTCTGGCCTTGCTTCAAAGCACAGACATATATGTTCTTCTAAATCGCAGCACGCTGTATAACTGAAGGACTCAGAACAACAAGCATTAATTTTAGCGAGCTTCAAACGCAATGACTGTCTTTAGGTGTCTATAAAGTACAAAATAAATGTGAGCGAGGGCCCCTTTCTTGCAAATCTCTACAGAATTTGGCCATTATTTCTTCAAATGTTTGGAGAAGGCATGCAGAATTGAGGACGACATCACGCATCACCTTCAGAACCCAATCAATTGGCAATAATAATAATAATAATAATAATAATAACAACCACTGCTACATTTACTATTTCAATGACTACTTTTGCTGACTCTGACATCGTAACCCTTGATACATATCATCCACGTCTGGCTACTGACATTGCTTTGGCATCTGAAACATTACTCAAAATTGCGGGTATTGCTACCGAAAATTCGCCTCAGGAGATTACACCTTGTTATATAATATTCCCTTTACGCGTGACTGGTCTTGTGTGTATAAAAACACCTTTGTGGATTCTGCTGTCGCCAGCCTCAGTGCTGTTATTCACGATGTTATGGAACAGGCCATTGCCTGTGGCTACAACAGAAAATATAAATTTTCCTCTTGGTTTTCTAGGAAATGTTTCGAAACGAAAAAAAAAAAAAAGACTATTTTGCAGTAAACTTTCTTGCTAACGTAAGCTCGCAAAAGTTACTCTTAGTCTCACAGACGTAGTTAGTTTGGGTCTATTGAGATAATTTGAAATGGCACCCTAGCAATTTAGAAACACGTGTCTACATTTAGAAAAATAAACTTACTTCTGTTCAGATTGGGTTGACGATTCTTAATTTCAGGTACCTTGTGAAGCAACGGACGCTTTGGCCAGACACTTCCAATCGGTCTAAAATAATCACTGCCCTGACGTCTTTTGCCCTGTTCTCTGTCCTGTGATAATTTGTGTTTAGTTTCTGCTTCTGATTCGCATATTTGTAAAGCCGTTAAAGGTCTACGAGTATTTAAATCCGTGAATTTGTTGCTATTTGTGGTTTTGCTTTTTTTGTACTTACTCTTTCGACCTCAGCTCATCTGAGCAGCAGTTTCCAACCTTACCGAAACAAGTGGAAACTAGTCTTATTTTTAAAAAAGGCACCAGTGTTTCTGTTAGCAGTTGAGGTGTAACAATATTTCCAAATTATTTTAATTTGTTTTGCATTATCATGTTTCTCATTATATAAGTTTAACTTCTATTGCAGACATGATTTTATTAACTCACACCTACCATCACCAAATGACCAATTTTCGTGACTTCACTACCCTCACTACTTAGCTTTCAGGGTTCAGTCGATGCCATGGATTTGGACATCAGCACTGTTTTCGTGCTTTTGACCTTAACCCTCATACACTGATTTTTTATTAACTTAGTACCTTTGAATTTTCTGGTAGTTATATGAACTGGTTTTGTTGTTTCTTACCCAACAGACAATATCTTGTTCTAATTCCTGGAATTCCTTAGTCCAGTTTTGAAGTTCTTTCTGATGTTCCACAAGGAAATGTTCTCGGGGCTTTCCTTTTGAATGTACTTACTTATGCAACGTAATTGACAATATATCTTATTTTCGTTTAAGGCATCACAAATTTTCGTGCCGTTAAATCACCAAATCAGTGTACTCTACACTGTACTGTACTGTATTGTACTGTGCTGCAGTCTGATATTGATTCTACACGAGGTTATTTTGCTGATAATTTCATGGAACTCGGGATTGGTAGAACTAGAGTTATTACTTTCTCAAAGACAACTAACACCTTGATTTACGATTATAAAACCTGTGAATCCTGGAGAACCCGTACGGACTATATTAAAGACCTGGGAATATTTATTAATTCGTAATTATATTTTTAATCATAATGTTGATTACGAATTTTCTCAAGATCCATCGAAGGTTGATGGTTTTCATTTTACCGTTTTATTTTTATTAGTGTTATATTTTACTGTAGTTGGACCTAAGTTAGAGAAAAACGCGTCATCTGAAATTATATTGCGACTGCTGATTCCAACAAGCTGCAACGTATCCAGTTGGAGTTTGTAGCTCTCTGTTACAGTCGTTTCTTTCCCCACATTCATTATTTCCATAGTAATGCCTTTTTTTTTAATGGCTCGACAGCCCCTTGTGGGCCTAGGTCGCCTCATTTTTCGAGGCTTCACAATCACACACTTTTTAGACACACCACACTCGGTAGGACTCCTCTGGACGAGGGGCCAGCTCGTCGCAGAGACCTCTACCTGACAACACACAACACTCACAACAGACAGACATCCAAGCCCTAGGCGGGATTCGAACCCACAATCCCAGTAAGCGAGCGGCCGCAGACCCACGCCTTAGACCGCGCGGCCACTGGGATCGACATACTAATGCCTAAAAGTGTTTAAAACTGCACACTTTACGTGCGAGAAGTCATCACCTCGATGTATTATTGTTTGTTAACTCACCTTAATATAACATACATAGCAGGCCTCGAGTTCCTACTCGGAAACTTAAAGTGATCCCTATGTTCAATGTCAGCTCTAAATACAAAACTTTTCCTATTGGATGCACATCAACTGCGCATTTGGTTTGTACTAACGTTGATAGGTTTAGAAAATAAATACTCAAAAACATAATCAGAATTTACATTAGCGGGCTCTTTTTGTTTTTCTTTTATTAAACTGCCCTATCAGTGGTGAAATTTTGTTCTGCATACTAACACACAATTTTCTCCCTTTCATTCTGATGTATTAGTTAACTGCCCGATATTGTATTATTTTGTTTTGCGTTTTGTTCCTCTTGTTTCTTTACTTTTGTGTGTATGTTACTTCTGCGTATTAGTGCTAAATTTGTGATTGGCGATTAGGCTGTTGTGTGAGCATGAAAATAGAACAGGAATTGAATTATCATCATCATAAAAGTCACAATATCTTATTAAAATATTTACAAGTCTTATTTTAGCACTTAATAAAATGAAACGAAGCACTAATCCTCTTCACCCCGCTTAGACCTGAGAACGTTACGTAAAGCGGGTTAGTACAACGTTCGTAGCTTGTGCTGAATACTGAAGACTTCTCATCAAAACCTCCTATCAATTATTTCGGCTCGTATAACCGTGCATTATGAAGTAGCATTCACAACAACTCTCTCCTATCAGTATTTTATTATGCCCTTCGCAGCCTCCTTAACTTCTCAACTCAAGCACTGTGCAGCATACTTTACAGGAAATGCAAAAAGAAAGGTAAAGCAATTCCTGTACAGGCGTTGAGAGGCCCTGAGGTTTCCAAGAGGTTGAGGCTCCTAGATTTCAGGACAGTCGGCACACGAAGGTGGTACGTTTGTCAGCCCTACGCACTGGCCGCCTTTACCCCCCCCCCCCCCAGGAAATATTCCTAGTACTCATCACAGGCATTGTAGTAGCATCTATAAACACACAAAATAATCTACAATACACCCACTATTATCCTACAGCAATGTTTAGCGTGTGAACAATTACAAATATGTTATTCCTAGCATAATAACGGCCTGCACTGCGATTTATAACATGTACACCAAAACGTGTTGTCAATTTCCACCGTTCACATGCATTTCCTTCGCTTGGTTCCAGGTTTCTTACTGCAGTGAAGAATGCAGAGACACGGGATGGCAAGACTACCATCGCTTTGAGTGTCATGTACTTAATCACTTGCTCAGCGCTAAGGATCTAAGCAAGATGGCCTTGCTCGTATACCGTATTGCTGTAACAGCTTATAGCTCGGTAGATTCCACAAAACCCGAACAAAGCACTGCATCTGAAATGGATGGGAAATTTTCAAAGAATTCTTCGGCTCAGTTGTTGGATTCAAACTCTGCGAAATCACAAGTCAAAGAGCACAGTCTGTTGAACAGTGTTAATTCTTCAAACCATATACCATTTCTATCAAACGATTACGCATCAGTTTATGGACAGGTGACGAATTCCTCTTCCCGGACTCCGGCAGATCTCCTGAAACGTACAACGAGTGCATTTTTCCTCATGCGATGCTTTCGACATGCTTCACCGGAAACAGTCAAAGAAGTAGAAATGACAACGATTTTACTTCGACATCTGCAGAGCTGCTCATGTAACGCATATCAGGTCACAGAACAACTGGTAACTGATGGGGATGTACGTACTACAAGAGAAAACGAAATAGGTGGAGGTGTATATCCCACGGTTAGTCTCTGCAACCACAGTTGCAACCCAAATGTGGCACGTCATTCAAACGGAAGAACTTGCATCGTGAGAGCAGTAAGGACAATCAGAAAGGGAGAAGAGATTCTGGATAATTACGGACCCCATTTTTTATCAAATAATTTAGAGGAGAGGCAGAAATATTTAGAAACTCAGTACTTCTTCAAATGCACTTGCGAAGCGTGTTCGCACAATTGGCCAACTGTTGACAAATTGCAGGATGGAATAACACAATATAAATGTATCAATTGTTCAGTGAATATTGGACCAAATTTATTAAAACTGAACACCTGCCTCAATTGCAAGAAGAAGTTCAACTACAGTAAGATAGAGAAGAGTTTCACAATATGTCCAGAGATTTCAACAGAGCTCTAGAATACCTTCTACAGGGACGTTTGCAAGAATGTTTGAGGATCTGCATAGAATACTGTGACGTAATGGATCGGGTGGTAGTTCATCCCAATAAATTGTTCGTCAAATTTCAGCAAGTCGTCACCCTCTGCTGGAGCTTGCTAGGCAACACCAGCACACAAAAATAAAATTACAGAAAATTTACACTCTCGCACCAATACATGTCTCACATTGACAATTTAAAGCCTGAAGACTACGTGAAACCGCTTTTCTATTCAATGCTCCTCGGTTGCTTCTTGAAAGGTTCCCAGGCTTCGCCCGTTTGTCCTGGCAAGAAAAATATGTTGATGGAGATGAGTATGGTGCATTGGTGGAATGTTTCTGAGAGGAGGGAACCGAAGTATTCGGAGAAAATCCTATCCCAATGTCACTTTGTCCACCACAAATCACACATGGAATGAGCTGGGATCGAACCCGCGCGTCTGCGGTGAGAGGTCGCCGACCAAACGCCTGAGCTATGACACGGCCTCAAGTTCTAGTACATAAAATTTAAGAATTCCGGTCATATTGCACAGTAAACATACTGCGTCTCCATTACGAAAACCAATCTTTCTTCGTTTAGAGAAATGATCACCTTTTATTGTGGAGATTACACGAAACGCGCAATTATATTGTATGGACGAAATGCAAAATTTTGTATGTTAAAGCAAGTGGTATGTATATAGTTAGCAGCGTGCTTTAAAGCATTAAATTGTAATAATGTGTGTGTGTGTGTCCCACCTGTTTATCATTGCTATGTCATTCGCCTTATATCCCACAAATATCAATCCCGTTGAGCAGTACCCTTTAAACAATAAACTTCCCACCGGAACATATTCGGTGCACACATTCTCTAAACGTAAAGTTGCCCCGCCTCACACCATAAAACTTATGTTAAATGGAGAAGCCTGTCATTAAATTTGGAAAGAATATTACCAGTTTTTACTTGGTACTTCCCAAACATGGCCATGAAGGATGCTGCAAAAATGTCGCAGTAATGCAATAATTACGAAATAAAGAAAAAAGTTTTGTGGAGAGTGGATGTTTGTCGTTGTAACATTTATACAAATACTACTTACAGTGTATCTGTATTGTAACTGACCGTAAAAGCGTACAATTGTAAATAAAGTACAGATTCCTAAATTCGAGTTTGGGAGTGCACGGCCCGCTGACATTTCGTGGCTGCAAACGTTCGATGCACGCCTAATGAATTTTAACTCATGGAATTCGAAATATCTGTGGCTGAATTTTTTTCCATGTTTTTAACGTGAAAGAATTTTTTGTTTACCTGTATATGAAACATTATTTGGTGTTCTGTTAGGCTGATATATACGAGGGGTAAAATTTATGTTGCTTCGTTACTGACAAATCCGATTTTAAATCTCACAGCCAGAGATAAGTTTAAACAGGCTTGGAAAGGAAACGCCAGTCATTGCTTTAATTTCATAACTTTCAGTAATCCGGCATAATTTCGGCCGAAATCTGTGTGAAAATCGGTCAGAAAATAAGTTTATAATACATTTATTTTGGGCAATTTTTCAGCGTCTATAAGAACAGTTCATATTTATTTGTACAGCTATCCCACTACTTTTACAAACAGTCCTCGCCAAAGCCGAAACGTTTATACTCCCTGTTGATACAGTTCCGTGCCCTGTGTTATCAGCCATCTTGTCGCACCAGTTTCCCACTTCACCATTACCTTTAAACTTCTGTCCACCAAGATTTTGCTTCAGCGTTGGAAACGGGGTAATCAGTCAAGGACGAATTCCCCTCATATAATCATAATTACTATAAGTTCTTTTTTATGGTAAAGGGCCCCGCAGCAGATGCGACGGACGCACCGCAGTCTTGAGGCTTATTGTGCAAACCTGTGATGAAAATTAGTTTTTTTTCGTTTTTCCGTGTAATGGAGCACCTGTGGAATGAAATTGACAAGTGAAAACTGAAGTACTCGGGGAAAAACCTGTCCCAGTGCCACTTTGTCCACCACAAATCCCAAATCCCAGTGCCAAGACCGCAGTCTTGAGGCTTATTGTGCAAACCTGTGATGAAAATTAGTTCTTTTTTCGTTTTTCCGTGTAATGGAGCACCTGTGGAATGAAATTGACAAGGGAAAACTGAAGTACTCGGGGAAAAAACCTGTCCCAGTGCCACTTTGTCCACCACAAATCCCAAATCCAGTGCCAAGACCGCAGTCTTGAGGCTTATTGTGCAAACCTGTGATGAAAATTAGTTTTTTTTTTTCGTTTTCCCGTGTAATGGAGCACCTGTGGAATGAAATTGACAAGGGAAAACTGAAGTACTCGGGGAAAAATCTGTCCCAGTGCCACTTTGTCCACCACAAATCCCAAATCCCAGTGCCAAGACCGCAGTCTTGAGGCTTATTGTGCAAACCTGTGATGAAAATTAGTTTTTTTTTCGTTTTTCCGTGTAATGGAGCACCTGTGGAATGAAATTGACAAGGGAAAACTGAAGTACTCGGGGAAAAACCTGTCCCAGTGCCACTTTGTCCACCACAAATCCCAAATCCCAGTGCCAAGACCGCAGTCTTGAGGCTTATTGTGCAAACCTGTGATGAAAATTAGTTCTTTTTTCGTTTTTCCGTGTAATGGAGCACCTGTGGAATGAAATTGACAAGGGAAAACTGAATTACTCGGGGAAAAAACCTGTCCCAGTGCCACTTTGTCCACCACAAATCCCAAATCCAGTGCCAAGACCGCAGTCTTGAGGCTTATTGTGCAAACCTGTGATGAAAATTAGTTTTTTTTTCGTTTTCCCGTGTAATGGAGCACCTGTGGAATGAAATTGACAAGGGAAAAACTGAAGTACTCGGGGAAAAAATCTGTCCCAGTGCCACTTTGTCCACCACAAATCCCAAATCCCAGTGCCAAGACCGCAGTCTTGAGGCTTATTGTGCAAACCTGTGATGAAAATTAGTTTTTTTTCGTTTTTCCGTGTAATGGAGCACCTGTGGAATGAAATTGACAAGGGAAATCTGAAGTACTCGGGGAAAAACCTGTCCCAGTGCCACTTTGTCCACCACAAATCCCACATGGACTGACTCGAGATCGAACCCGGGCCTCCGCGGTGAGAGGCCGGCGAATAACCGCCGGAGCCATGGCACAGCCACTATAAGGTCTTTAGTTCCATCATGTAAAATTACTTTCTGACAGATGACAATAAATAAGTTAAAAAAATTGGTTCTTACCTCACAGACAACACATCACACTTCTCTTACAAAGACAAAAGGTTGATACTGATTACGGAAATAATAGCTGTTAATTCTCAGTCTCAAACGAAATCACACACACAGATATTGACAGAAAAATAAATCTTTAATATCCAACGAATAAGCAGTAATTACATCCACCATGGTGCTTAAAAGGGTAATTACAGTTATCTTCTGCTCACCGTAGTCATTCCTCTTCTGCCTTTTAGGCACTACAGCAGAGGTAAATATTTCATTTTACGTGACATTAAACATTTACTACTATTTACTATTTCTCTATTGTTTGTTTGAGTCGGTATGATATATGAAAGTGTCGGTGATATGATTAATGCGGTTAGGACTGTTTTATTGAATTACGAGAATATTTCATTTGATGCAAGTATTGTTATTTACCAGCATTCCCCGTTCATGATTACAAACATGATGATGGAGAATCAAAATCTTTTGTATATTGTTCCTCTGTTTCAACATATCACTATTGTTTTAATAGTAATATTATTCCTATGGCTATGGGGTGTTCTGTGTGCATATTATTCTTCTTGTTATTCTCTTTGATATCACTACTACGTAGCTTTATTATGTCAGGGAGTATTTTATTTAACACCTTAGTTTTGGGGATTAATGAAATGGTATTTGCCTTTCCTCTGAAGTGTTCTTTGTGATCACAGCTCGGGCATCATAGTCTTGCACCTGCACTGGCAAAACGCTACGTTTTTACTCAGTCATAAGGCCCATGTCACGAAGACGTATGGGGGGAGTGTAGGTATACGCTGATGCATTCTTAACCTCAGCACTAGATGGGGTGAGTGGTCACCTTCACGCCTCGACTGCTTTATCCCTGAGGAAAGAGCGACCCTTATTCACTGGACAGGAGGATGAGTGGGACAGACAGCTGGTTTAAAGACACTCGTAATAATTTTAGGCCGATCCCAGTGGCCGTGCGGTCTAAGGCGTGGGTCTGCGGCCGCTCTCTTGCTAGGATTGTGGGTTCGAATCCCACCGGGGGCATGGATGTCTGTCTCTTGTGGGTGTTGTGTGTTGTCAGGTAGAGGTCTCTGCGACGAGCTGGTCCCTCGTCCAGAGGAGTCCTACCGACTGTCGTGTGTCTGAGTGTGATCGTGAAGCGTCGTAAAATGAGGCGGCCTAGGCACCCGAAAAGGGGCTGTTGAGCCATAGGAGAGAGAGAGAGAGAGAATAATTTTAGACTGGCGGTCCAGACCACTGTCTGCAATGACTGAGCTACATCGCAGATTAAACATTAGATGTGGACCTAAGCGGGATTCACATTTGAGATCGCAACTTTCGAACGGTCCAGGGTACTGCGTATTGTACACTGTGACCGGGAAATTAATATACGCGCACTACAGTAAACTTTACAAATGACATTCGCATGGCGGTGACTACGAAAATTTGTCTTCTGAGATGTGATGCCGTGTGATCTGGTATAAGTGTAACAACGTTTCAGAAAACCCTGCTGCTTCCATCATGAGGGTAGATGATGACGGAAGAAGGTTCCTCTAAAAATTGGGTATATTTCTACCAGATTACACGGCGTCACATACCAGAAGACTGTAACCTTCAATGAAATCAACAACGTGTTCCTTTTCGCTCCGTATAACTGTACTTCAGAGTAGCACTGAATTATTTATGCAGCTGCGGAAGTACAAGAGTGTTTCTCGAGTTGCGTTACGTACTAGAAATAATATTTATGACTCTCACAACACAGTATGTTTAACACTGAAAAAAAATTCAACTTCCTTGAATCAAAATTTGTTTCGTGTTTCTAAGAGCATTTTAAGGGACTGGATTGATATGGCTCAGGATAGGGACAGGTGGCGGGCTCTTGTGAGTGCGGTAATGAACCTTCGGGTTCCATAAAATGCGGGGAATTTCTTGACTAGCTGACGACCTGTTAGCTTCTCAAGAAGGACTCTGCTCCATGGAGTTAGTTAGAGTTACTTAAGAGCATTTTAAGACGTTCCGCCTTTCGGTAAATGTTAGACCACTTTGTTAATTCAAATACATAAAAAATAAATTACACACAGCCAATGAAATGCAAGTAAAGTGTGAAAAATTGTAATGGAAAACAAGAGTAAAGTCGTTTTTATATTAAATTTACTGCGGGTTATTTAACGACGCTCACAGTATCTGAGACTTTACAGCGTCAACTGATAGGGTGATTGGTGAATGATAACTGAAAAGGATTTGGAAGGAAGCGATTGTGGCTTAGGTGAGATACTACGTGCTGTCCAATAATTTTCCCGGAGAAACTGAGAAAACCATAACCCGTTGTTCCAGCCTAGATTTGAGCCAGGAACTTTCCGGTTACAAATCTAGAGTGTTACTGCTGCGTCAGATTTGCGCTTTTGTGCGATACTACGCAGCGTAGTGTGGCAATTCTGCACAGACGTTTCAGAACAACCCATCGGCCCTCATCCTAAAGGGTCAAGGGACTTCTTGACCCTTGAAGACGGTACCGATAGGTTCTCCCGAAACGTCGGTACAGAATTACCACTCTACTCTGCGTGATATCCCAGAAGTGCGCAGATCTCGTCTACATCGCGACGGAAGCCTGATATTAAGCATACTGCTACGCCAGTTTGGTGATATGACAGACTTCTTACCAGTCTAAACGGTGATTCTTAAAGTGCATTTCGGTTTAGAGAGACACTGGGCTACACTGACATACTGATCATGCCAATAGGCCTACTTCAGTGCCTCTTATTTGATGAACGGCAATGCATAAATTGAAAATTAATATCTAACTGCCACAGGGAATATTTGGAATTGCAGAAGGCGACATGAGGTACGTAAAACCAATTTTGAACGTCCCTGATTTGATTGGGTTTTGTTTCATTCTGGCATATCGATTACGAAGTGTAATTAAAAATGATGCAAACTAGTGAGAGTACAGGAATTGTGAGACCGTCCGCGACCGAGCTGAAGTGGCCGTCTATAACACACTTTAATATTGAAGATTGTAGTTTTATGGGATGTAACACAGAGTACCTTGGCAGGTAGGTACCAAAGTTTCTGAAGAAAAGCCCGCCTTTACCTTCAGGCTACCAATGATTACTCTGAAAGGTCAGCACCCATCTATCACAACGCCTAACGTCACAGACCACTTCATATTCCAGGCTGAGAAGATTTTGAATCTTTCAATGTTGCTGAACTTACGTGTATCTTCTCATTTTCAGAATAATCTTAAATTTAACACACTACTAATTCCATACCGAAAGTACTTCTTGAGAAGCTAGTAGTTCCTCAACTAGCCAAGAAATAGTCCGCGTTTTTATGGAACCAAAACGTTCATTACCGTATTCACAAAAGCCCGCCACTTGTCCCTGTTCTGAGGCAGAACAATTCAGTCCACGCCCTCCCATTCTATTTTTAAGACGAAACGTGTCTGTTGTGTACAAGGAATCAGTGCTTACCGCGCAGTAAACACTCTCCACTTCGGTTATACAAGCCCAGTCTCTTAATGTTGTGTAAGGCAAAAGTCGCTGTTTGTTCTGAGATCCCTACAAAACACATAAACGCAATTTGGGCACCATGTAGAATTTTTTAATGTTAAACCTGGTGGTACGTAAAGTAACCGCTAGGCTTTAAAAGGTTAATACAATTTTTCTATCCACCCCTAGGTCTCTCAAGTGCTCTTTCTCCTTCAGACCTTACCTCCAAAATCCTTTATTATTATTATTATTATTATTATTTTATTATTATTATTATTATTACCATTACACCAGAATTAAATTGAATTGAATTATCATCATCAGTATGCATGTTTTCTCTTTTCTTGTTTTTAAACATTATATCTGTCCTATTTGCTGTAACTTCTCTGTCTGTATGTACCCCTTGATTCCATAAAACTGTCACATCTTCATGCTCATATACTGGCTTGGTGTGTATACCATTTTTCAGTCGTTTCGATGCCCAGTGCTTTGCATATTGAATAACGTCAATATTCACAAACTCTGCCGTGTCTCCTTAAGTACTCATTCTTCGCCAAAATGGGGCATCCTGAGGTTGGGTGATCAATAGTTTATATTGTTTACATAACCGGCGTTTATTCCTAATTTCTTCCCTCAAAATTTTATTTTTAAAAGAGTTTGTACTAATTGCTTGGTCTTGAGCTGCCAGTATTGCACTCTCTGTTCCCTCTTGATATCTCCGAATTTTAGCCATCGATATGATTGTTCATTATCCACCAGTTTTTCGAGTAAGTTACGTGGGAATTGTCCTTGCATCCTTTTTCCTTGCCACATTTCTTTTATCTCCTCAGCTATGATGTCCTTTATTTGTCTTGTTCCTCTCTGTAATTCTCTTGTGGTGTTTCTAGCTGTCTTTATCATTGCTGAGTTTGTGATGTGTTGGTGCGTTCTAATAATTTGTGTAGTGGATCTCCCTTGTTGTCCACATACTGCATCAGTTTCGTAACTTCTATGATGATTTATTATTATTATATTATTATTATTATTATTATTATTATTATTGTAATTGGCCTTCTGGCTGTTGATTCGGCACATTAATAAACTAGAATTGAATTGAATTGAATTGAATTACTGTTATTACTCTTAGAGCTCCAAGTACACATTTCCAAGGGATGTGACTGCTGACCATGTTCATTGTTGTATGCATATAATCTATAACGTCTCTATCCTGTGTGTATTTCTCTTATGTCCCACGTGTGCAACATGCCCCGCCCATCCCATCCTCCTTGATTTGATCACCCTAGTACATAATGTTGCGTGATGAGTAAATATCATGACGCAATGTATGTTACACCAATAATAAAGCGTAATGATGAATTACGTGACAAAGTTACAAAAAATGGAGTAGACTATATAAAAATGCCGATCGAATATACGAGTAATAATACATCTGATCTATTTCAGTCACTTAGCGAAATGCGGGTCCGCCCTTTAGCAAAAAAACCGGACTACAAAGTATTTAGGGCTTAAATAAAAAAAAAACAAGTGTTTAGGGGTTAAGTACTAACCAAATGTATAGGGGTCAAATAGGAAACAAGTGTATAGGTTTAAGTACACAAACAAGTGTTTATTCCCCCCGAATCATATAATGTACTTCTATATTACCGCACTCACTCCTGAGGACGGGGTCATATTCGTTACATAACCATTTAACGCAGGGTGGTTAGTACATGTATTATACCATATGAACATTAATACAACTCTCCATTTTTCCAAACAGTGTATTTACGTATGTTTTGTACGATTGTCAAAATACATAGGATTTTATTTCCCTAAACAGCTGCTGATTAGTCTTTGTAACGGAATCTGTGAGTGTTTACAATGAGGTAGGGACTGAATATCTAAAATTAATTTCAAAAGGCGACATTTATTATCGTGCGCAGAGACGACTCGGGTAACATGTTTCATTCTTTCTCACCGGTTGGCAGACCTGCCGAGCTTTTTTATTTGCTAGAGGAATTATCATGTCTGTTTGTAAAGTTTATCATCTTGTTTGAACTATTACGTAACTAACATCTTACTACGTCACAAACCCTGACATGCCCCAACAATACAGACGGCTACTGTGATGCGTAGGTTATGTATTCACTCACCTTCCTCTTTGGTGTGTGTCAGTTGGTGCTGACGTTAGCTTCTCCACATCAAAGTAACTGCATGAGAACTACATGCTACACTTAGATAACAAATTTAAAACGCAGTAGATAACAACTACCCATTAAATTATCTTTCTCACAAATACCACAACCGTTAAACCACTTGCCTCCTCGGCGCACGCAGGACTGGCTAGTTGCGCAGGAGAATGCCAGCCAGTGATCAGCTGACAGGCCGCTCAGTTCACACGATAACGTTTCGTTTGCTTCAGTACGCTTGGTCGGATTTGGCCTGCGTCAGTATTCGGGCAGTATTATTTCCCTGACATCAGTAGTCCGTTTCTGTAACGAACTTTACTATTCCACGCTCTGTGTGCCTTTGAAGTCTTGATGTTCTCTGCATGTATGTACTCGTACAAAGGTAAAGCAGTGTAAGCGCTGACACTCCATATGGGATTTGTATTGTCAACGTGGCACTGGGATAGTTTTCTCAAGAAGCAATTTTCTTTTTCCCCCTTACTATCATTCCACCAAAGCTCCATATTCATTCAGCTATCATCCAGGGGATGGACAGTGGGCCCTTTGCAGGCCCAGTTCCAAAGAGACAGTTTCATCCCAGAAAAAAAAAAAAGATAAGGTTAAAGCTCCAAGAAACCATACCGCATATTTTACCATATTTACCTCAAATTAGTTACACAATTCCTTAAAAATGCCACTTTTTCACGCTACCAAATTATCTTCGCTTGCACTGATAATTTAGAATTCAAAATGAAAGAATATTCAGGCTTACAGAAACCTAAGCCGAATCGTTGCATTTCTGATGATGATGGCGGTGATGATAATTATCATCATCACCGCCACAACCACCAGCATCATCATCAGTAGCAGCCTTGTGAATGTTCCGACAGGAATTCTATACAAACCGAACATGCTATCTTTCATAGGAACTTACCGAGCCGTTTGGTGCAGCGGTAACTTCATTGGCTTGTTTTAGTTGATGGCTATTTGAAATCTAGGTCGAGTATTCCATTGTGACAGGTACTTTGTGGTTTTTCCCAGTTCCTCCACACCAATTTGGGGTTAGTAACCCGATTAGGCCGTGCCATGGCTCAGGCGGTTAGTAACCGGCCTGTCACTGCGATGGCCCTGGTTCGATCCAGGGTCAGTCCATGTCGAATTTGTGGTGGACAAAGTGGCACTGGGACAGGTTTTTTCCCTAGTACTTCGGTTTTCCCCTGTCAATTTCATTCCACCGGTTCTCCATTGCCACGAAAAGCAGAAAAAAACTGATCATTTTCATTACAGGATTGCACAATAAGCCTCAAGGCTGCGGTGCGTCCGTAGCATCTGCTGCGGGGCCCTTCACCACAAAAAAAAAACCGTTAGGTCACGACCACTTCCGCCCAAATTCTTTTCGCTTTATCATTCATCAAAGATTCGACGCAGTATATTGAGGTATTGACAGTCTCCTGAAGTCACCGAATTTACGGGACAAAATCTTTCATACTACACGGCGCCAGGTCACAAATGACTTATCTTAGTGCTCCTTTTTCAGTGTAAAGTGCATGTTTTTTGTTGGTTATGTGTCAATTTGTTCGAAGTTACAATTCACTCTAACGAATGATACTACCTACCTGGATAATACATTTTTCTGTCATTTTTTTTTTTTTTTGCGGAGTAGATTCTATTTGAGAATATTCATGGAACATTTTGCTGGTCACTCTAAAGCAAAACGAATGAAATATGCACACAAAATTAAGTATAAACTTTGTATAAACTAAAGGTACCTAATTACGAGATGTGAAAATGTTGGCGATAATGATTCTAGTACCTTCTATACACAAACTATGAAACCGGAGTAGGTAGAAGAGGACGACTAAAAAGAAAAGAATGTTTCTCAGAATAAACAATGAGTATTTCCGTAAATATAATTAATCGGTTCGTTATTGTATTGGAGGCACAGTCTGTTTTGTAAGGCACGAGTTCTTAAACGCAATGATATACTTAACGGTGAGAAAGATCATGGGTTACAAGCCACTTCGCGTCACTCGGATCTTTTAGTATTTCATTACCTTCAGTATTTCGAGGTTTGATAATTTACAAGTCCGTTTCTGCCGATTCCCAGAATTTCAAAATGTACTGCGCACAGCTATTTATACGATTAGCAAGTTTCTTATTTGCTTCATATGAAAACTTATGTTGGTATTAATCTGTTATGTAATAAATGGATATTTATATTTAACGGAATTGTTTTATAAGTTAATATCGGGTTTCACTGTCCGAACGACAAACTCCATGAAGACTGTGTATTCATTTATTTACTACACGTTTCGGCCGACTATTACGGCCATCATCAGGTAGTTTCACAATTACATAAAAGGAAGTACCTGATGATGGCCGTAATAGTCGGCCGAAACGTCGTAGAAAATAAATGTACAGTGTAAATGGTGTTGTGTCTTTCGGAAAGTGGAGACCGATATTAATTTGATAAACACAACGGGATGATGTTCTCTGAATTTATAAGTTAATTAGATGTCAATTTAGGCACTCAAGTCCAAAAATACTAATACTGCAGTTTGTAGAAAGAAAGGATACTTTTGGATCTCATATCTGGATAAGAAACTATTTCTGTACAGAAGCGGTAACCTAATGTCTAAATGATACTAGCATGTACACGAACACGAACCTGGACTGCTGCTAGAATTCAGTATTCCCGATGAATCTCACTCGATCAAGTTTTTTCGTGATTTTCCTTCGTCCTAGGGTAAATGCTGAGTTGGCACCAAAATTCCCATTACTTTACATGCTTTTAAAAAAACCTCCAAAATTCAGCTTTTGTATTAACTGTTCAGACTATTTTCTCTTCTGCCTACTCAAAACCTTCCATTTCCCATCACTTTACCTGCTCAACGTTTTACCTTGCCTCCAACTTACCTGTAACAGAAGGAGGAGAGGGCGCTGTAGTAATGCATTAGTCTGACCATGAATGGGACAGAAAGTTGAACATAAATTGTAACAAAATTCCTCATTATTTCCTTTGCTAGACCTCTAGAAAATACACTGAAAGCAGGTGGCCAGGGAAGATGAATACATTGCTGCATGTTCCTCTCACTGACGTCTAAAGCACATTTAAGTAATTTGGACTGCACTAATCACCTTCGTTCTCTAAATTAATTATAAAGCACCTTTTGTGATCGTGACTCTGCATGTAATGAGGAAATGTCTTCAAATTACAGATTTCAGAATACATTCCTCTCTGCGTGTTAATTTGTTCCGTCTTTTGAAATGGCAGAAGTTCTTTTGTGTGATGCGTGAATAAATTGAAACTATTGATTCTGCTACTGAAGCAAGTTTCGAATTTCCATGTCACATGAAACTAGTGTTTGAAATTGGTTTTACTAAAACAGAGTTGAAATTCCTCATTAAAAACGAGTTTGAAAATTTGTACACGGCTTTTTCTCTAATTTACACCAGTACATTTCAGATGTTATTGATGTCAACTGAATTAATTTCAAATTTGAACGCAGTGGTCGCCTTCAATTTACTTACACCTGCTTAGAGACAACAGTTTAGTTCTAACTATATTAACTCTGTAGTAGAGCATGATTTTTTAATATAATGTAATTGCTTTAGCATATGCAACGGTACAGTGAGCCTTAAGATTCAACGTAGCGATCTTTGTTTGATGCATTACTATTCTGTCAAAATTCATGTTTCCTGGAATGTGACACCGTGTAGTCTGGCAAGTGGTTACCAACTTTGTGAGGCACTTACTGCATCCATGCATCTTTATAGATGGCTGAATCTAAACCGCCGAGGAAACTCCAAATCTTGTTACTAGTATTCGCCACAACATTTGTTCTCTCTATTTCCCAGTATGTTTCAAGGTCGTGTTTATTTTAGCGTTCCTTTGCAACTGCTTGTGCCAGTCATATCGGTAACGAAACAGCCTCTGAGAGCCAGACACTTGGCTGACCGCCAGTGGCAGTCGAATGTTCTAAATACGGAATGCGGAATTACCGAGACCGTACTGCTCTAGGGCTGCGGATATTTGCGAAGTGTACACACACCCCAGGGAGTACGAGCGGCTTCATGAGGGTGTAAATACGATATACTTCACATATATCGAACACAGGTCGAAAAGGGTCTATGATAATACTGAAAACTGTTCTTCTACATTCATGTCCTTGCACGAAGTAGGCCTACATGAGACTTGTTTGTTATAAAACAACACATCATGTCCTGTGTTAATAATATAGAACACGTGTAGGTGATAAGAAGTTCCTTCTGAAAAGAGGGACTGAATTTTTCACTCCAAGACCAACTAACCAGTAATGGCCGTGCCATGGCTCAGAGGTTAGTCGCCGGCCTTCCACTGCGGAGGCCCGGGTTCGATCCCGGGTCAGTCCATGTGGGGTTTGTGGTGGACAAAGTGGCACTGGGACAGGTTTTTCTCCGAGTTGTCGGTTTTTCCCTGTCAATTTTATTCGACTGGTGCTCCATTACTTGTAAAACTTGGTAAAAAACTGCTCATCTTCATCACAGGGTTGCACAAAAAGCCTTAAGGCTGCTGGTGCGTCCGTAGCATCTGCTACGGGGCCCTTCACCATGTAAAAAAAAAAAAACTAAACAGTAACACTTTGTGACAACCAAGGTTACGTCAAGAAAAATTGTTATTCTAAAGCAGTGGGCCTCAGACCCTTTTGTCCATGGTCCACACTGATACTGCGCCACAGAAGCTGCTGCCACCACCTGCTCAGCATCCCACAAAATCGCCAAAATGTTATGTTGTAATACTGATCATTTTGGGAGCACATGATCCATTAGGAAGCTGTTACAAATACGCAACCGAAGTTTACCTACGTAGGTCGCGACCACAGGTTTGATAATCCCTGCTATAAGAGTTACAGTTTTTGCAGTCCTAATGGAATTAACTGTGCACATTCCGTATTTTGAAACAATAATCATATTAAAATGTCAATTTCTCATTGGTGTAATGGTTGGTGACGTCATGTAATTCTCATCACAATAAAAGGATAACGTAGGAAGTTTGAGGGTTTACATAATGGTGGGATTAAGTTTACCGTCTTCTGGGATGTGACCCGTGTAGTTTTGGTAGACCCGTAATAAAGCACGTGGCACCACAACCCAGAAGAAGAGCAGTGAAATTGCGCGGTTCTAAGCGATGAAAGTATTTGGATTAGAGGATAAAAAAACAGCATAACATATGTGCTACGAAATACGAAGCTTGTTGGATACACTTGATTCTCATGAACTCATTTGTACTGGTTTATTCTACGAGTTACAAACTTATGATACAGTGGCTCGTATATACATATACATATATATATATATATATATCAGTACGTTATACTTGGGTTTGATGAAATCAGCTTTGGACAGACTACTTTAGTATGAAGGGAATTCTTTCCTTCCGTCATTGATTCGGTTTCCTCATTTTATTTTTATCGGAAGAGTTTATAAGAAATAACATACAGACAAAAAATTTGCAGGCTGTTGAAAACTTTACTGTGCTGAAAAGTAGAACATAGCAGTCCTCCCCGTACAATTTTAGAAAACACTATAAGAGTGAAAGTATTGCTGTATTCTCATTTTCCAGTTAATTAAATCCTGAAATTGTAATAATGAAACAAGTGGCAGGGACTGAAATATACACATGTCTGTCTCGACTAAGTATCTGTCCACTGCTGATTTAAACAAACAAGTTCCTATCGGCTCTACCGGGTGAAACACAACTACATTGCATAGAGCCATGTGCTAGAAATAACTGGATTTGTAACTGTGAATTGTTTTGATGAGTCTGTTTGGATTCCAGTCGATAAACAGTTTACAGACTTTGCTAAATTCACTTAGTACGTTCCACTTTTTACTGCAACAGTAAATATTTGTTTCATCTTATTAACTAAATCTGCTGTGGTTTTACACTTACAGCAAACCTATCGAATTTCGTGACATGATACACTAAATTATACATTCCACTGTCAGTTTTGACAGTCTTCTGTAGATGAGTCCGTAATGGAGGTGTTAAAACTAATACAGTAACAGACACATGACCTAAATTCGTGGCGAAACTAAGCATTATACCATGAAACAAATTATGTGACAAAACTGGGTACTTTTATCTTATCGGCTACTAACACAGTAGCCCGAAACCAAGAACACATGTAATTTGTCTTGCAATGTCAAGGTCATGAGACAATACTTATAAAATATAAAACTCAAATTGAGGGTTCAGGAAGAGATAAGTTTCAGTAGATGGATATCAGGCTGAATGAATGTCGAGTGATGCTGATCGATGCTATCAACACGGATAAATTTTATTGTGACACACACACAACACACACACATATGTATTATATATAATATAAACTGTCGTTTCTGTAATTACAATCAAGAAAAATTAAGAACTGCATACGTTGTTACAGAAACTACAGACCGTAACTAAAGTTGATTTCATTTGAATAGGTTAAAGTACATTTTGTTTCAATTTTCTTTCTGTATGCACAGGACTTTTCTAATTTACATTTCTTATTACAAAATACAATACCAAATAAAGTGCTGAAGACAGAATGGTTCGGTTTCCTGAGTTTTGTGCCTTCATGCTCAAGTTTCTGTGCACCCCGAATGAGACAATATGAGCAAGGAGATAGCGCTGTAGTTAATCTTAAAGCAATCGGGCGACCGCACATGCAATGGTTTTGTTTATTTTGCGGCTTGCCGATTCAAAAAATTGTTAATAGCGCAGAAACTTACTGCAACTTGTACAGCAAAAACGCACGCCCTAAACCAGGTTTCAGAGAGTGGAAGAGGAAGTTTCTTGCAAGTGTGTTGTAGGGAAAAGAAGCCGAAGGTACTTGTGCTTGGGTCGTGAACGATCAGCCTAATTACGTAGCCCCAAGAAGTTCAACCGTCGTCGTGCCTCACGTGAGTTGAACAACAACGCATAGTATTATGCATAAAAATCTAAACCTTCACAAGCAGGACGAATGGTGATGCTGATGAAACCGGATGAACTGTCAAAATATACATTCTTCTTTGCTGGCCTCCTGTACCATGGGTATTGTTGCATAAAACGGTTCGCTTTTGCGAATGCTGGTTCCGTAGGAAGCAAATTTCCATCAGTGGCAAAATAAATCACCATTGCGTGCAAATGTGAAAGTCTGATAATCCAAATTGGACTGTGCAGCACATTTCTAATGTCAGGTGTGGGTTAATGGATGACACGATTTTTGGCTCTATCGTATTCGTAAAATAAACTGTACCGATATAAGTCTCTCTGAAAATGCTCAATTTTTTGTTGTACCGTAAGTGGAAGAACTGCAGTCTTTAGTGTTCTTGCAAAAAGGCAGTGCCCCACAGCAGTGGAAGTCAACTGCCCTGGAGTTTCTAAACCAAATTTCCTGGACGTTGGATTTTGCTGGTCGGGCCAAATCCACGGCTTCACCATCACTGACATGATCCTTTGAATTTCTTTCTTTGGAGTTACATGAAGGACAAGTGCACTTGAGTGACACATTAACACGATCAACAGTGACACATTAACACGAACAACAGTGACACATTAACAGATCAACAGTGACACATTAACACGATCAACAGTGACACATTAACACGATCAACAGTGACACTTTAACACGATCAACAGTGACACATTAACACGATCAACAGTAACACATTAACACGATCAACAGTGACACACCAGAGATACTGGCGCGTAGGGGGGTAGAGACCGAAAACTGACTTAATGTGTTTGGTACTACACGAGAGACAAACATCGAAGTTTGCTAACCACAAACTTTATACATGAAGGTACAAAAACTGGCAGACGCATCATTTTATCTTCAGTGATTGATTTCGTAATAGGTTTTGTAAGAGAAAAGAAAATAAGGAATATTTTGTACGTTAGTTCCTCCTATTGTGAACGTTTTAATAAGAACACAGTAAATTAGGAATTGCGAAATCTGCGATTCCCATGGCAGTAAAAATTACTATTACAGCCTTCTGATCCACGGCTTCGTGTAATTTCGTACGTTGAGGAACATACTACCCCCACCTTCAAGGTAGAAAATATAGGCAGCACGTTACTCTGACACGCAGGTAAGGATCTACGAAATTACACGATATCATACCCCAGAAGAACACAATTTTCTATTGCACGGAAATGTTTAGATTAAAACAATTTTTACCACATCTCTTATACGCTTACTGGCGGACCAAGTGTGTGTAAAAGCTAGGAATGCGGCTTATATCGATTGGAATCCATCATGACAACATTAATTGTGAAAGTGCAAAGTTGCAGACACTGTATGAGTATATGGGAATTGGTTACATATGTATTTATGTGACTTAAACCTAATCTCTTCCTGTAAAAGTTATAACTAACATGCTATATTTCGAGTAAAAATTTGCACCTATTATCCGACGTAATTCATGTTATATTACAAAAATTTCATGTTACAAAGCAGATGACTTAGTCTATATATTTGAACACATTTATTTTTAATTTAACTACATTGTTATTAGTATTTTAATTCAATAATGAATAATAAACGATGACTTGAAATCTGTCCTTTTACTTTATGGATCAAAAGAATCACCTTTAATATAAAAACAATTAAAATACTATCGGCACAACAGTATTAACAAACACCACTTTTACTTGCAACATAGAAACTGTGTACAAAGTGAAGAATAATTCAAATTTTATGCGCTTTAATCTATTCTGAAAAATATTCCACAGTTACAATTTCCAACTTAAGTTTTGTATTTTGATAAACTGTGGTTGTCCTATAAACCAAATAAATAAATACATAAATTTCTATACACTATAAAATTTCTCCGTTTGTATCCGTTCAGTATGCAAAAAGAACTGAACTTACAATAAGGTTTAATAATAGAATCCATTAGAAGGAATACGAAACCCATCAACCGATACTGAAAGTCAAAATACACTTTTACACTTGCTTGACAGCGCCTTGTAGCATTTCGAATAAGCTTCTCCACTCTCAAACAAAACTTTTGCTTTTATGCACAAGCATAATTTAATATTTGACGGTGATGTGTAGATCTGTCACATATAACGCATTATTTTAGTTCGTTTGTGAATGTTTTTCACTTACATTCGACCCCGTTAACAAGTATTGTCACTAATAAATGTATAGAAATGTGAATTTTGCGATTGATTCCTGTGATGTGGACTATACTTGTATTTACTGTATGTATTTTGTTTTGTATGTGTGTGGGTGTTTTTGTAAGGTGTGTACGGTGTTCTAATATGTGTACTTGTATTTACTTTATGTATTTTGTTTTGTATGTGTGTGGGTGTTTTTGTAAGGTGTGTACGGTGTTCTAATATGTGTACTTGTATTTATTTTATGTATTTTGTTTTGTATGTGCATGGATGTTTTTGTAAGGTGTGTACGGTGTTCTAATATATGTACTTGTATTTACTGTATGTATTTTGTTTTGTATGTGTATTGGTGTTTTTGTAAGGTGTGTACGGTGTTCTAATATGTGTACTTGTATTTACTGTATGTATTTTGTTTTGTATGTGTGTGGGTGTTTTTGTAAGGTGTGTACGGTGTTCTAATATGTTTACTTGTATTTACTGTATGTATTTGTTTTGTATGTGTATGGGTGTTTTTGTAAGGTGTGGATGTTTTTGTAATGTGTGTACGGTGTTTTAATATGTGTACTTGTATTTACTATATGTATTTTGTTTTGTATGTGTATGGGTGTTTTTGTAAGGTGTGGATGTATTTGTAAGGTGTGGATGTTTTTGTAAGGTGTGGATGTTTTTGTAAGGAGTGGATGCTTTTGTAAGGTGTGGATGTTTTTGTAATGTGTTTACGGTGTTCTAATGTATGTACTTGTATTTACTGTATGTATTTTGTTTTGTAATTGTGTATAGTTTGTTTTGTATTGTTATTTTATGTATATTATATGTCCATTTGTATTGTGTGTACTAGTGTAAGGACTACTGCCACCGGGTGAAAACCCAGTTGCAGTAAATAATAATAATATAATAATATACTTTATTATATGTTACAAAATTATGTTTTTCAAAACTTTATCTTTATTAGGCGATTTGGTATCAACGGAAGAAGAGTGTAAAAAGATTTATTTAGGACTAGCAACGTTTACATGATTTGCACAAAAAATGCTACGTTCAGTTGAATATCGATAATTGATATTTACAGGTACCGCAACATGTAATTTATGTAGAATGTCATTTCTGCTGGAAGCCTTGGAAACATGTAAGCAAATAGCCAAAAGCCTGTCAGAAACCAGAACATTCGGAATCCATGCTCGTGGAAACAAATAATTATCTAGTGACATTTTGAATTCTTAGACACAAAGGAGACAAACACAAGCTTGTTTAGTCAGGTTCGTGCAACTTGCGAATTTCTAGAGGTGTGATTCAACAAGTAATCGGAAAGCAACTTTTTCTAACTTACTGAAGGTGTGAGCAATTGTATAGCTTTGCAGGACGCCTGAAAGTAAAAAAGTAAAAAAAAAAAAAAAAAAAAAAAAGGAGAAAAACAAATGTCTGCTTAGCCAAGTTCATGCAACTTCGGAATATCTGTAGCGGTGATTCAAAAACTAATTGGAATATAACTTGTTCTAACTTAGTGAAGGACTGAGTAATTACATAACTTTGCAGGACGCCAGAAAGTTTCATTAAGAAAATGCCAATTGCTTTGATAAGAAGATAACGAACGGCAGTCGCCCTAATTATTGAACAGTACATACTTCGTCTTTATCTACTTTCTTGGAGCTTTCTATAAGAAAAACTCCAAATTAAACCCTTAATGTAAACTTAATAACACCTAGCATTGGTCTCTTTATTTTGTACAGTATATTTGATAATCTATCACAGTGACGAAGGTAGACAGAATACATCATACACGTGCAATTACAGAGCCATTTCCCTTCATTTTACTATAATATTAAATGTAATTAGCACCAAGTTCAATAACGATTACTTTACACTTTCTAGTATGTACAAAAATAAATAAATATATTCTCAGTGTTTATAGAATCTGTGATAGAAGAAGTATCATGAGAATCTGTATGGAAAATAGGTATGCATTTTCGTGCCCTGAAGTCTGTCTTTAATGCCATTCTAAGGCAAGAATATGCTGTGCACAACAATGTGTGCTTTACACTCTAAACTTTATGACCGCTTTCCAAATAATAATCACGCACGTGTGATTTTCCTACAATTGTCAGTGGGCCGTACATTTCACCCCGGAAACATCACCAAATTCACAGAAACAGAAAAATTTAATTTTTATTTCTCATGTATGCATATAATGGAGGAATATGTGGTACAATATTTCAGGTTTTCTCGGCGGGTATTGCTGAAATGATGGTCTTCTGAGTTTTTACACGCTTCCTTTCGACGTTTCAGAAGAATATGATGCCTCCGCCTTTAGGGTGACCTATTTGGTTTAGGTTGATGCTGAGAATTCACCTGAACCAAATGCTTCACCCACTATCCCCTTCTATTACACGGTGTAAAACCTAGAAGATCATGATTTAAAAGACGTATACGCTTTTGATAAAATATGTTTAACTGCTACTTGAATTCAGATTTTCCAGATTAAAGAAGCATGGCGGATTATTGCATCGTGTCAATCTCTCGTAAAGAAAACAGAACAGTATATCTGAGAGCTCTTAAAATTGTCATCTTCATGTTAAAGTTATTTTAGACGTATTAATGGTAAACTGCAACAGAGACTTGAAAAACCAGATAACAGAAGGAATGTTCTTACAGAAATCATCATCTCTATGCTGTCATGTTTAGCGCAACACTGTCTAAACATGCGCCCATACGTGTCAAAAACACATTTGGGTACAGAAGAAGATTTCTGGTGCAGTAAGTTTTCTGTCTGTCGTTATATCAATGAGTAGAAAATAAACTTTTCCGACGAAAATGATATTTTTTCATACATGAAATTCATTCAGATGTTCAAAAAATGAAATAATCTTGTTTCTTAAAAGAGTCACTTATAGGTTTCTAGCACGGAGCCATCTCTTTTGACTTGTCTACAAGGAAGTTCGGTCAGCGTATCCTAGAGGCCTATATCTAAATGCTGAGCCTCAAAACGCATGGTTCAGTGGTGAGATTCCCTACACTTATATGACTAGGGATACGCCAATTTTAAATTTTTCTGTATTTTTTGCACTTATTCAATACGTCTGACGTCACTTGTTGTATCGTAACAACTAAGACCCCAAATTCCCACTTTTCGTACCTGTATAACTACGTCTACGATTTGACATTTCAAACACTTATTAATTTTTACTAAACTCTCAAAGGAACTTGGTACTAAACATATATTTGCATTGTGTCGGTGCTAGCATAACATTACGTACTACTGCGTTTTAAAGCTGTCAAGGCTAGTTACTAGACCCACACAGTATATAACTAATTCGTGTAGCATTTGGTAGAAAAATTATCACTTGGAGGAAAGTACATTCGGAACTCTCCGGCTTCCTGCCAATTCTGCAAAAGAGTTTCTTCATACTTTACCAGTACTGACATAAATCGCAAAACAAGGCATAGAAGTATGTTTTTCGTCAAATCTATTTTCTGAGAACACTTTGAGCTATTCATTCGTCTGATAAATATGTTCACACTTTGATTCAACTCCAGACTAAGAGGACACTCAAAATGATTAACACTACCATGAAAATGCTGTTCTTTCGCAGTTGTTTAACTTTGATGACTGTCGATCGGTAATACTGTCGTAAACTTTGGTAATTTTTTCAAGTTCTTCGTCATCTTCACTGTCGTCCTGTCCATCTCCGGGATTCTTTCTGCGTCCCGGTTTTTTCCGTTTCTTATGGCACTGATTCACATCTTCGTACGGTGTTGTTATGTTGGGATAAAATGATTCTAAGTTTTCTGTTCCCTAAAACACCAAAGAACCAGTCTATTAATATAAAGTGCAGAACCCTTTGTATAAAGAGGAAAATATTATTTAAACATTTAATTGCATGACTTATGGAATACAGAGGGTCAAATTAACGCAATGGACCATAATAGAATCTGAAAACACATCTAGCGACAAGTTCTTTGGGCTGGTTGACATAGACCAAAAGGAATATAAGAATAGACAGGGAGTGTCTAAAGGGCCATCATTCACGCCATCTTTGCAACTTCCTTCTGTGGATTCAGTGGAAAAATTAAATGCTGAATGAAAGGGCCGAATTCAATCATGGCCAAAAACAAACGTACATGCATAGGCCTTGCCATGGCTCAGACGGTTAGTCGCCGGCCTCTCACCGCGGAGGCCCGGGTTCGATCCCGGGTCAGTCCATGTGAGATTTGTGGCACTGGGACAGGTTTTTCTCCGAGTTGTCGGTTTTCCCCTGTCAATTTCTTTCCACTGGTGCTCCATTAATTGTAAAACTTGGTAAAAAAACTGCTCATCTTCATCACAGGGTTGCACAATAAGCCTTAAGGCTGCGGTGCGTCCGTAGCATCTGCTGCGTGGCCCTTCACCACGCAAAAAAAAAACATACAAGCTTACGTAAGTACATACATACATGAAGACATACATACATACGTACATACATACATACGTACATACATACATACACACACAACATACGTATATACATACATATATAAACACACACACAAACAACATACCGGTAACAAAGTAGGCTTTTTCATCCAGCACAGCGGTTTGAAGCTGCCCTTCCGCGTTGCGTCCTGAAAGCTCCTGAAGTTGTTCTCCCAGTCGTATGTAACCAGACGACTTTCGAGCGTCATGTCTGCCAGCTCGGGGGAGACTTGATGCGCACCGGACTCGAACCCCTGACATGGTAAATAAAAAACTAATTCCACGAAGAGGAATCATTTAAATGAGGCACCAGTCTCTCAAGTGTTCATAAAATTACTTTGAAATTACGGCACTCGAAAGTTCCTCGCCCCATCAGTCACCCTATCCTCAGCAACACACACAGTCCACAACGTCCCGCTCAATTCTATTCCTTTTAAGATCTAATCTAATCTTCCCCCATTTATCCTATCCGAGCTACACTGTCGTCTAAGTGATCTTTATTGATTTCATTACACTAAATGTACTTACCTATTGTTGTTACTATCATTATTATCATCAGTTTGCTGAATCAGCGCGTAAATAAACAAGAACTGAACTTTCATAAGGGTTATTAGGTGACTAAAAGTAGAAAAAACGCCCTATATCAAGACAATGTATAGCTATTGGTCTATCTGTTTGTGTGTTTGTGACCCATTATCAGCGACTAAACATTTGCTGAAGTTTCGTGAAATTTGATGTGGGAGTTCCTTGCAAAGACTTGTAAGGCAAGCGTGAGTTTCGTGAAAATCTGCTTAGTGACATACATAATTTACTTAAGGGCTTAAATTAGCCACTAGCTGCACTTACCACATTTCTTGGGTGAAGTTCGATATAGGCAAACTCCAGGTACTGCTGTATGCACCTGTGAGTTTCATGAAATCGGTGCAGTGAAGGCCGTACTTTTCTTTTGGGGGTAAAATAAGTTTAACCATAATCTCCAAATTAATGTCCGATTTGGCTAAATTTCGGTATAAGAGATATGCATATGATGCTGTTGAGCATTTGTGGGTTTCGTGAAAATCCGCGCAGGGGAGACAATACTTTTCTTAAGGGCGTAAATGAAATTACATTTTCTCGTGTACCGTAAAAGGATATACATTTTGAAAGCAGACAGTGCCATCCATGAAACACGTGCATGTCACTATGCGAAGCACTTGCAAACTTGTTATTATTGTGAAGGTAAATTCACCCTAGAACAGGCCATGAAGGCCCAGAGGGGGAGTAGAGTATAGCTCTACTCTTTCTTTAACCTCGGCGCTAGATGGGGTTGTGTGGTCAACGCCATGCCCCGGCCGCTTTACCCCCGGGAATGACCCGGTACCCAATGTACAAGAGGCTGGGTAGGCCCCAGGGCCGGTCAGGACGGGTGTTGAAAATATCGCCTCCACCGGGATTCGATCCCCGGACCGTCCAGCTCGTAGCACGTCGCTATACCGACTACGCTATCCCGGCCCATTGTTATTATTGTAAATGAGTTTATTTGTGTACTCTTGCTTCCTTTATAATTGGCCTCTGCGATGTGAACCCTTTTAGGCAAAAAACAGTAATTTAATTTGAATTATTATCGTCATAATTATTTTCTTCATCATCGGCGATATTCACAGCATACCTGACCTTTTAAGGCTGTGTGGTTACTACAGTTTACACCGATAGTTTAACAATGAAAACTGCACATTTTATCGACATAATTTGTGTGTTACGTGTGGTTCTGTTAATAGACAGCGATTTTTCTCCTACACAGCATTACATGACTGTTTTTGTAACGGAAGCACGCTGTGCTCTCTGTGAGGTACGTACGACAAGCTGTATAATATAGATTTATTCATTATACACAGGGTTAATCCTGCTTATGTGACTGAATTCTTCTACTGCGGGGAACACAATAAGAAGTTTAGTTGGAAGACAGAACATGTAAGCAGCTGAAGGCAGACATAAGCCCTTCTGCACAAAATGCACCACAACTCTGATATCCGTCTGGCCGACACTGCCACTGAAAATCTGTAGCACTAACCCGTATCTGTAACGCACTGTAGCCTTATTGTTACGGTCTCGGCAATACAAAGCTACCTCTTCAGAAGCAAGAAGTTCATGTAAATACTCGTAACATTGAAACCCTGAGTTACTACCTCATAGAAAACACACAATCTATCCATTAAAGTATCAATACGTTGACGCTATTTAAAAAATATTTGTTGTGACAATTATATTAAGAACATAAATGTAATGCGGGAAAATAATTAATATTCTAATGTCACTGAATATGGCACTGTAAAGATAGTAAACACTATTTGAAATGATTAATCTTAATATTTCTAACATATTTGTAATATTTCTAAGATACTTCTTTTGTGTCAACGTTTCAGACTGATTAAACCTAATCCTGGGGCTGCATTTATCAATAATGAAAAACTGTTATAATTATAAGATCACAGACACACAAAGTTTCGCGTGGTGTGACGTATAATTCACTGTAAAAATTCTACAGCTAATGTTATGAACACAACACAATACTTTGCCATGAATCAGCAGCGTAAATTACATATTGCAGCATTTTTAATACAAGCAAATACATGCACTGTAGGATATCTGTGTCCATTGTTTGGGAAGTTATCACACAGTTGCTGACATCTGGCGTCTACCAACGGAATGATGCTTGAACATAGCCGGCATATTAAATGGTGCTGCAGTGAGAAGTTATTATACGTAATAGCTTTCTTTGATAGCTTCAGAACCACTAAGAAGGACAAAGCACAAGTTACGTGCCTCCCTTTCATCTGGAAGAAAATGCTTAAGAATACAGTATTATGGTCCCTGTGTCTGGTAATTTATTTTATGTCGCTGTCAGTAACTTGGACTATACGGCGTCGAATGGTGGGATGACCGATGATTGAAACATTTGAAAGGATTTGCAAGTGTGCTGTCTTGGTGTAGTTAAAACAACATTGAAGCACTTGCCTAGCGGTTTTGTGGTATCTCTGATTGTTATGTATCTGTACACTTGACCCTTCAGAACACAATGCTACCACCTTCTGTGACATTGAAGGAACTCCTAATTTTGTACGCAAAGTGTGTTTAGGTGAAAGTTTTTTTATCATTCATAAATAGTGCTTACTTTTCTGTGGGAACATAAACTCTTTTGTCTTTGTACCTGAGAAACACTCTGCTTTGTATAAAGTTCGCTCTTAAGAGTATGAAAGAAGTAAGTCAGTATTTGCCGATCCCAGTGACCGCGCGGTCTAAGGCGTTGGTCTGCGGCCGCTCGCTTGCTGGGAATGCGGTTTCGAATCCCTTCGGGGGCATGGATGTTTGTCGGTTTTGAGTGTTGTATGTTGTCAGGTAGAGGTCTCTGCGACGGGCCGATCACTTGTCCAGAGGAGTCCTACCGAGTGTGGTGTGTCAAAATGTGATTGAGGAACCTCGTAGAGAAGGCCTAAGTCCACTAGGGCTGTCGAGCCAAGAGTCAGTATTTACGATCTCAAAGTTATAAGAAACAGATCTAGGTTATAAGACCGTTAATAGGAGCTGCGCTGCTATTGAAATTTTTTCTGTTCTTATATAATCTAGCAAGAGGTCCTGATGGTACATTATTAAGTACTATTATACACTATAATGTCGGTTGAAATTTCAAAAGGAAATTTCGACAATTCCCATTAATAGCTATAATACCCACATACAATTATGCGACTAACCAGCTCTAATGCTTGCGTATTCACTGAAAATTCACGACACGAATTTAATGCATATGTACATAGAGTATATATAATCTTATCATGTAACGATTTCTTGATAAATACACGAAATATGACAATGGGTTTAGCATAGTTCTGTGAAAGGCTTATCCGTTATTTTTCCAGAAACATAGAAATTATAAAATAACAATAAGTTTAAGTCGCAAGTCCACTAAAATGTTTAAGTATTGCATGGCCTAGCCGTTTGAAGCACAGCAATTTTCTAAATTATGTATAAAATTTCAGTTATATGTCACAAACAAAACACTGTATTTCAATTATCACGAACAAATTGTTAATGTTCTTAAGGAAAATCATCGCTGTTTATCATAAAAACATTACGAAACATATAAATACGCCATAAGGGGTAAAATGCAGAGAGGTTTTAATGTTACAGCTGTCGACGCATATAGCACCACTATGCCCAAATGTTACATTAAGTATCGAATACAGGTTAGTAATTTATTACACTAAATATATTTTTAAATAAATTCTCTGTTTTCTATCTATATCTTTTTAATTCCGCTACAATTCTTCTTTTCTTAGTTTGGTTTTGTTATATTGTTTACTTTATTAGCCTAATAGATATATTTATTCCAGTAAAAGTTTGCTTAAATTAACTGAAGTAATTTCCTTCCTAAAGATGCAGGCAGTGCGCTCCTAGGAAACTCCAGTTGTCACCTTGTCAAATAAGGAAAATACAAATCTAAAATTTCACAGCTGTGATATAGTCAAACCTTAATACGAATTACCTCTTCTATCACGTCTTTTATTAGAGAACATTTAAGTTGTCACACACAAGTCTAGGCACACTCACTGCCCACATGTTCAGGAAGAGGATAGGAATTTGCACTTAAGCTAAACAGGAGACTACAACATAATGAAAACCACGTTTCTGCAGTCAACAAAACTTCCTTAATGTAGTTCATAAACAGCAAAGACATTACATTCCGGCCTTTCACGTCAAACCATCTTCAGGTTCATATACAGAGGAACATCTAGAGAAAAGCTGATTAAAATATTTACATAATACTGATCATAATAATGAAGAAAACTGATTCCTCAAAGCTCCTTTTACACAGTCAGTATGTCATACAAATTCGACGTAATTAAAATTCCATTCGTTTTTATAATCAATTGTTATGTAAATGTTTTAATATCTTTTTATACGTGTTTCTATGCATACGGACACGAAGATGACTTGATATGAACAGTCGAAACATGTCGTCTTAAGTCTGTACGAAATACATAAAGGACTTTGTGTTGACACTCCAGAAACGTCTTTTCATCACGTTGCAGTCGCCCCCCACACAGCGAGATGCCACACTCTAACCAGAAGACACGCACCCAGCTAAGAGTTTTCTATTCACACTCAATGTATTAAGCTAACTTGCGTGGTGTATGTAGCACGCATGGGATACATAATAAACACATAACAAATTTTGGTCGGAAAATGTGAAGCGAAGAGACTATTTGAAATATCTAGTGTATAAAATAAAATCATATGAAAATATATCTTCAAAAGTAGATTTGGAGTGTAAGGATCGGATTTGTGAGGCTTAGGATAGGATAAAGTGGTCATGATAAACAAAGTTTGGACCCCACCTGGAGAATTTCTTGAGTATCGTTGCTGCTATTAGCTTTTCAAAAAACGTTCTACCCAATGGAGTCTATAGACTAGTCCGTTGCATTCTGTGATAGCGGATTCAGAATTTTGCGAAACAATGGTCGCAGTCTGATATGAGTGGGAAGTACTTGAGAACCTCCATGCAGTGTAATCACAGTTAGAGACTCTAATACGTCGTCTGGAAAAGGCATGGTTAATATTACATCACTGAGCCAAAAATTAGTAGTGCTAGCGTGGCACCCCTGGTTTATATAAAAGGAAATAAGGGGCGTTCCCTTTGTAATTCATTTTGACCGAATACAATCTCAGGCTAATTAAAATTTTTATGCTTCACGGACATGCACCGCGACTTTCCAAACAGTATGACACACCCACGGACCACAGCGAGGTGAAGTGAACAAATATGTGTATTAGAAGAAGTGCCAGTTCTTCGACTCGACAAGGCGGATTTCCTTCTTAAAATTACAATACGTATATCGTAGCTACAGTTTTATAAAAACAACGCGGCTTTAATTGGTAAATTAAAACTCACACAGTTTAAAAAAGAAAGAGAATTAAGACTCGATTCGTACAAAAAAATCTATCGCCCTTTTGCAAACATTTGGGCTTTCGTGTTGGAACCGCGGAAGAAAGCACAAACCACGCCAGAAAAGTTACGTGTTTGGACATGCTACTACAATAAATTCTGCCCAAACTTACACGAAAATGTGTTGAGCATATAATCTATTAATAAAACAATTTTTGCGGGTGCATGAATTTGTTTACCTATAAAAAACCTTCGTCAAAGCCACTAACCTAAATAAAGCAGTTTCCAATCAACTTTATTTAACACGAACTATACAAATTTTCCGAGCTATGTGTGTATTGAACACTAATAATAGTATTACTCACGGATTTTTTCTAATCGATCATTGCGTCCATTTTCTGCTTCTGTTCGTAACTAATTTCTAACATTTATTCCTAGTATACGTAACGTGACAATAATCACAAAAGAACAAGACTTAGTCTTTTATGAAGTACTCTAGATTAGAGTAAAGTAAATTGTTCTGAGCTAAAATAAGGCAAGAAATATCTAATGTTGAAGCTATTTCTTATCTCGTATTCGGTAATGCCTACTTACACTATACTAATAAGAAACACAGCGGTGAGATTAGAGATGAGAGTACCTCCAAGCAGTCTATTTTATATACCGTAATGTGGTCTCATACACTCATGCAACAAAAGGAAGTTGGGGTGCTGTGAACAGCCAGTATTTCTGAATAGCAATTACGTCTATGACACTCTTGTCTGCAAACAAAATTACTGCTCATAAAATGCACAACCCCCTAGTGTCTGTTCACACAAACACCGCTTCTAGCTCTCAAATCTGACCACTGAGGCGTGGTATAATATGGTCACTTGAGAATTAAAGTGAGCATCACGAACTCTGCAAGAAACACTTTTATCAGATACCTTTCATGCCTTCATATCAGTCAACTTAACGATGTCGGACCTGAATGAATTAAAGTATGACACTAACGTATACTGGTTATTATGTGTACCAACTGCTTTAACATAAAAACAGCTGTATTTTCCATAGAGTGATATTTTTGTGTTTGTCAGGGAAAACAGTAATTTTCTCCTATACAGAATTAATCAATAGGTCTATATAAGGTAGACTGTCAGTGTTTACTATGCAGTAGAACTCAGTTCTGAAATATTTGATATTTGAAATTCATGTTAAAAATTCTTAAAGCATGACATAATTTCTTTCTGTTTAAATACAACATGAAACTCGAGATCTGCGCTCTTCTGGGATTTTACGAAGCGTAGAATGATAATTTCGTAGCGACATTTCGGGCAACCTATCAGTCCCATTTCATTTGCATGGCGAAGAAAGCCTGGAATCACGAACATAAAACTCCTACCATGTTAAACGAAAATTTTCAGAAGCATTTATGTAAGGTTCTGAATGTTACATTTCTTTTTACACGCTTTTTGCATGCGAATAAGAAAATATTCTCGCATACCTTTATACGACTCTGTACATAAAGGCGCAGTGTACTCATACCCGTAAAACACATAGACTTATGTATATATAAAAAGCAACCCCATTACAGGCCTAGACAGGCCCTGAGGGGTCCAGGAGGTTGAGGCTCCCAGATTTGTGGACAATCGGCACATGAAAGTGGTAAGGTTGTCAGCCCTACGCACCGGCCGCCTTTAACCCCCAGGAAATATTCCTGGTACTCATTTCTGTTAGAGGCTGAGTCGACCCCAGGGCTATAGTGAGACCGAAACGATTATGTCAAGAAATTAATTCCAATGACACCATCGGGAATCGAACCCGCGACGTTCCAACTACACCACCGCGGGCCCCCCTTATGTATATGTATATATATATATGTATGCTTATTTATAGAGGGCCATCGAATAGGATGGACATTTATTTGAGACATAATAACTTCTATGGGAATAGAGATATTACGGTAGAATTTGTGGTTCCCTGTTCAACAAATAATACAATTTTCTTAAACACGCATGCGTACTTCTTTTTGCACGCATTTCATGCGCACGCCTAATACGCTTTCAGCTGTAGCAAGGACTGCCACCGACGCCGTGGCCCCCACGAAGTCCAGACCTCTCACCACCGTATTTTTTTGTGGGTACTTGCAAAAATATCGTTTACACAGAGAAAATCCAGGATTTACGTCAATGGCGAGAGAGAATTGATCCACTTGTAGTGTCAGTCACTGTAGGAATACTTCAACGAACGAGGCAAGAAAGTGATTGCCTACTAGATATTTGCAGGGCTACAAACTGTGCGAAAATTGAAATTTTCTAAGATGTGTATGAAAACTTCTTAATTTGGTGAATACATTACAGCAAATCCCATCTCTATATCTCGCTTCTCATAAAGTTATTATGCCTCGAATCTTCGTCCAAAATGTTTGATGATTCCGTATATTTATTTTTTGTTTATTTGACGAAGCCGTAAGCAGCTCAAATTATAGAGCGCTGAATTTTATTGTTACAAGTAGAAAACGAATTGCAAAGAAAGAGGTTGGACGCCATTGTGGTGACGTAATTTGAGTAACTCTGCAGTAACACAAAAACCCGAGCCGAGATTCGAAATGGGATTCTCCGAATACGAAGCTAAAATGCTACCCTCTGAATAAGGACGTTGGGTAGGCTACATGTTTTCGTACCTACCGAATCAATGAACGCCGCCTTGAATGGTCAACATTCCTTCTTATTCGAGAGGACTGGTGTCTTTCATCACTTCCATCAACCCCTCAAAGTAAGATCCCCGTTAGTACTTAAAGTTAGGCCACGACCGCTTAAACAAATAAGCAAATACAAAATAAATAAATAAAGAAACCAAATATTTAATGAGCTGTAAGAAAGGATGCAGCGCTTGTATTCACACAGTGTGCCATATTCTGCGACTGGGTAAAAAATGTGACATTGAAGAATGATGTCATATTTTATTTCTCTATGGAAGATAAATGCGTCTACCTCCAGCGAGTAAGAAGTTACAACATATCACCAACACTGGCAGGTTACTAAATATGACAAATTGCTCTTCCAGTGTGCATTTCATTCCATATTCTCGTAATACCAGGATGATGTCTACGTGGGTCTTCCATATGGAAATTCATTGCGATTTCTCTTAAGTTAACAGCCGTGGAATACTGTCTTGTAGCATGTGACGCCGTTTGACTTCATCGACAGGTTTCCAAATGACTAATCTTAGTACGTCACAAACATGACAGAGTCATACATTTTTTTTAACTCGTGTAAATTTAAAGTAATTCTTACTGACTTGTAAAGTAGAATCTATCTTCAGTTTTGTCAAATGAAACAGACTTGGGTGCTACTGAGTCCCTCGGTACTGACGCCTTAAATGGGCCCATTTTTTCAGTTCCTGATTACACAAGAATATTGAGTGGTAAGATGGTACAATTTCGATCATTTCGGACAAAACATGCTTTAACGAAAAAAATACATGAACAAGATAAAGTACGTATCAGTGCTGAAACATTTTCTGTGTAGCTTGATGAATATGTCAGACATTTTTCTTACGAAAACGTTTTAATAGTATAGTTATAAAAAAATTAGAAAACTCCTTACAATAGATCGAAAATGTACCTCCGTAGGCACAATTCCGATCATTTGGTGGTACAGTTCTGATCAGAGGCATCTACCACAAACTAATTGCCTACTGCTTTTCGCACCAACGCATATTTCGTGGTACTGTACCAGGCATTAGATTGCTGCCAACACACCCAGTCACTTTTTTCATAAATTTGTCAGTGTAACCGTTTAAGAAGCAAAACCTCCATTTATCTTCTTTTGCTGGCGATTTTTGTAACAACGAGTCTCTCTTCTGCTCTTGTAACTACGACATTACTTTTGACCACTGGTTGTTCGCTTTATCGTTGTTGGATAAAGACATTTTTTTATTTAGGGTGTCTTCCAGATTTTGATCCGAGGTAAGGCGGAACGAAGATTTTGTTTTTGTAAGGCTTTTTCATCCGATCGGCATTGTACCTAGTGTACCGATCCAAAATATACACGTGGTAGAACAGAAGAAACAACCAAATAATACCAAACTACAACAAGAGGTGGCAGTAACTGTCACACAGGCCAACCACGAGGCGGTCTGACAGCGTGGGCACAAAATTGTGACTCTAACCTAACACTAACATCCTCAGTTACTAGATAAAACCTAGACAGTCTTATAACAGGGCAAATAGCTAAGCAGCAGTAATCACCTTAAACTCAAGAAAAAAATTGCAGCTCTGAAACACAAACTGCTCTGTGGATGAAATTAACACAGATAATTCAACAGGCTGTCCTCATCACATCACCACAGTCAGATAAGTGCTACCGACATCAGAAAGCGAGAACAATTCGTTAATCTTTAGACAGATCAGAATTTTACCTATATCGAAAATATATCACTTTACCGTTTAGGCGAAATGATAACTGAGGCCCTCGAAACCAGAACTTGTCCACCATATCCCACACGGTTTATCCTGGGAGTGAACCAGGGACTGAGCGGTGAGCAGCTGATAACTAACCGCATGAGATACGGCACATTCAAAATAATGTCTGCCGCCGTGTACTTTGGTAGATATATAGAGTGATTTTAAATAAACTTTCTTTCTAATCACAATCAATACTTTACTTCGATATGTTGACAGACACCCAGAAGAAAATACAGTGTATTTACCGAGAATGTCGCAACATTCATCAATTTCAGCAGGCGTTGACTATCCTATGTTCCTCTAAATATGACTGGTTTTCTGTTTTGTCCATCACATGTTATTAAAACAGAACCCAAAGTTTAAAAGACAATACAGATGTATTTCCGTCATCAAGTGACACCCAACCTACTAAGTTCAATGTGTTAAAAATACGTAATCTCAATTGCCGGATGAGGGAATACGAAAACCAGCAAGCTAATCCTAAACACATTATCGATGGTGAAATGCTAGATCGATAGTCATTTAGTAACTTTTCGAGCGCAAGTCAAGAAGAACTGCAAATAACGCATTCAACTCGCAGTTACGTGTCGTCTGAATCAATACATTTAAAGTTTTAAGTGCTCAGCGCCACCCACGGCCAGACCTCACATACCATCTGTCTCTCCGCGGTGGCGAGACAGTGAAAAGCCATTACGTCTGTGCTTTCGACCATCCACCCAATGCTACGGTCCTTTTATATTAATTTTCTCTGCTTCAACAGCAAAGCTATCTTTACTTTTCAACATGAAAGCCCCTTGTTCTCTCTTAAAACAACTGTAATTAAACTATAGCGTGTTACACTCAAACATGAACAAAACTTTAGGTTCCTTTTTAAACATTACACTTCGTTACTACTCTGATTGATGCTGAGACGAAAACGGAGAATTAAGCACCAAGAAGACAGATGACTTTAAACTTTTAACGGAAGAAGGAAAGCAAAAGCGAAAAGAGTTGCTTTTGATAATCTGACAAAGCTGCAAACACTATTATTTGCATAAGGCAAAAACATCACAGTTCTTGACAAAGAAATGTTTACAGATAGTAGGCAAAACAACATTAAGATTTATATAGCTCTAGCTATAAATCTGGGTTTTCTAAGAAAATAATTAATCCAAAATTATTTAATTCCAATTCATTGTCTACATTTTCTTATCCTATGGATCATACTATTAATTATTGTCTATACTCTCTGTTTATTAATTCCTTCTATTCTTTAATTGCTTCTAGGCATATCCTCCAATTTTGCTATTTCCTTTATTATTTATTTTGTATTTTATCTCATTTGTATTTTTGTACTATCCACTTAATATTTAATTTTATATGTTTTGCCATTATATACATGTATTTGTATCTTTATCTTTTAAACATATTATTGTTTTTCTGAATTTATTCTCACCATCTTTCCTGCTTTTAGGCCAGTTTGTAACCTAAAATAAAAGAAAGATTGAATCCTGCTGTCTTCATACAGTCCGTTTGTGTGTGTGCATTTACCTACCAAACAATCTGATACATTTTCACGAAAATTGGTACGACGTAATGCCGCTGGAGGACACTTCTACTAAAATGTTTTCAGTTTCTTAAAATCAGAAAAAACAGCATGGTGGACAAGCAAACTAGTAATGTCGGAGCGACACTAGCGCCACACTTTTAGATCCTGAAATGATGTAAGGGAATAGATGCTGGAAAAACATGCAACTTATCTTTATAATATTATAATTTGTAGAATATAAGATAACAAGATAGTGACCTTAGTTTTGGGTGTGATAGCGATAAGTAATAAAACACTGGAGTCAGGCCCATGCCCTTTAGTACACAGATCGTTCATAAGCGTACTTACACACCGTACTGTACGTGAAATATTATCTGCAAGTCGAGAATTAAATGTGACGATGAGACTATGTCCAACACACTTAACGTAAACATAATTTCTACTTACGTAATAAAAGCGTCACAAAAATAAAATAAAACAGCCACAACAATACTAACACATATACAGAAGTAGTTTTCACTTTCGGCTCGAAAGTGCACGAAGTTTCATTTATTTATCTGTTTATTTACAGAGAGAAGCACCTATAAAATGATGATTTTGCGACAGCAAAATCTCATACTTGAGTCTTCTTGGTTATGAAATCATGCAGTTAATAGCTGGTTGACAACATTTCGAAAGATCATGTGGCCTTCATTTTCTGACCTCAAGAAGGAGGCAACATTTTACTCATAACGTCTGGTAACAATGTACCGGTCTTCATGATGTCATAATCCACAAGAATATAATATGGATCTTTCTGAATGTGAAGTTCACATATTTGTAAAGGGCAATAAGAAATCAAACTTACGTACACGAAGAAATTAAAAACAGTTTGTATTCGAGGATTACCTCTTACATTTCAATCCATAATTTGCCTTACTGCCTGGAATATAGAAACTTACGGATTTAAATATATAGGCATATAGTAACTTGGCCTGTTTTTTTTTTATGTTCAAGGAAGCGCATGGATTGGGGTGTTTCATAACAGGGTACTTAGAATAATATTTGGGGGCGAGGAAGAAGTGAGAGAAGGATGGTGGAAATTCTATAATTGGAAGCTTTACAACACATTATTAAGGTGCTAAAATCTAGAAGAATTATTTGTGCACCATGTTTGAAAGAGATGAGAAATGCATAAAGAATGTAGTCGGGATGGCTGAAGGGAAGAAGAATTTGGAAGACCCAGGCGTAGATGTGAGTGTACTATTAAAATATATTTAAAGAAGGTATGGATTGATTTCATCTAGCTCTACACAGGGACCACTGGCGTACTGTTGTCGCCACTGTCATTAATAATGGGCGTTGTCTTGACAGGATGAGCCACAATTAGCTTCTCAAGAAGGACCCTTCCTTATGGAAAGTCAGTGTAGTGATTACTCAGTTAAAGATCGTAATTGGTTCAACGACAACAACTGTACACAAAAATTATCGTTAATCGGGTAAATGAACTACATGTTGAAGACTTAATCCGCTCCAAGAACATAGGAAGTTGAACTACATGTTCAAGTCTTAAACAGCTCTAAGAGCATTGGAAGTTGAACTACATATTCCAGTCTTAATCCGCTCCAAGAACATTGGAAGTTGAACTACATGTTCAAGTCTTAATCCGCTCCAAGAACATTGAAGTTGAACTACATGTTCAAGTCTTAAACAGCTCCAAGAACATTGGAATTTGAACTACATGTTGAAGTCTTAATCCGCTCCAAGAACATTGAAAGTTGAACTACATGTTGAATACTTAATCCGCTCCAAGAACATTGGAAGTTGAACTACATGTTGAAGTCTTAATCCGCTCCAAGAACATTGGAATTTGAACTACACGTTGAAGTCTTAATCCGCTCTAAAAACTTTGGATGTTGAACTACATGTTGAAGACTTAATCCGCTCCAAGAACATTGGGAGTTGAACTTTTTCACGGTAAAGTTAACTTTATAATACAGTACTGTATTTCAGCGTTTCATTTTAGTAAATACATATTTACGCTAAACTGTCAAATACGTACACAAGCAAAGAGAAACTTGACAATGTGACTTACAGCGCTGTGACTACCCGACAGAAACGCGAAATTGTGAAGTGTTTTGATTGACCGAAAATGAATGTCGCGTGGGTTTTGGCAGAAAATGATACCCGAATTTTAATGCATAGACATAATTATTCCAGACTTTCATTTTTAATCAAATGCAGGGGTCTTGTGGCAGGGGTACCATCCATCAAATTGTCGTTAATCAAAGTCCTCATTAATCGAGGGAACACTGCCATGACACCAGATATTTAGTGAGTTTTGGGTGACTCAGTGCAACTGACCTTCATTAATGCAATATGTAAACAATAACAATATCAGCAAAACCCAGTGGTATACGTACAATACCCAGAAAGTCATATAATACCTCATTAAACTAATGTTCGTACCAACACGATTTTTCTGCATTCCTATGAGCTCTGTAGCTCTTTCATTCTTAATTACATAGAAATAAATATGTTTAATTTCATTCTGCCCAAATATGCTCTGTGATAATTAGAATGAAACCACGTACTGTAATCACGTTTAATAAAATTTAATTAATGTGGGTCAGTGTACGAGTACACGGAAATTGTGCCAGATCACAAGTGAAATGTTTATGACGTATTCCACCAACATTTATGTTCGTGTTAATGAAGTATATACGGATAACTGTGCTTGGATTATGGTCCTTAGTGACATGACGACTTGTGTTACTCAAGGACGCTCTTAATTGCTATGATTTTATAATGGTGGGTGACGCCTGCATTCAGTAATTTAACGTGTTTCGAAAAAGAACCAGTTGCCTACTTCTTCACGGCGAAGAACACAGCAAGTTCCTCCGAAATGACGATACATTTCTAAATAGACTACACAGAATCACAGCTCAGGAAATTGTTTTCCAGGCCAATGGTATTTATTTCTGCATGAGATATGAATTTATCACGGTGGTGGTCATGAAGATTGTATCCCTTTAGCTGTTACGCCGTGTAGTCTGATGACATCACAACCCAGAGTGTAGCATCCTTCGTACTTATTTCTCACTATGTATGTCTGTTTCATGCTACAGATAAAAATTAATTCATCCATACACTATGCTGTACATACACAATATGTTTGGCAGGAAGAGAGGAAAAGAAAATGCAGTTTTCTGAATACCGATATGTACAACAGTCACAATTAATAACTGTCCCTCCTGTCCTGAAATAAATATAACATATTTGTCCGAAAACTTGGCACATATCTACGAAACTACAAATGCGTCACATTCAAAGGCAGTAATTATAAAATTAACTGCCGCGGAAAACTTAAAAATCGAAAAATGATGAAAAATTCACGTAACATATCTTACAATAAAACTGTTTATTGGCGACAACAGAGCAACCCAAATGCTGACATGTTTTTGTAGCAGTCACGCTCTACTTAAGCTTGTATTCTGGAAGTGTGCCTTTCGAATCTCGTCCAGGACACCGGTTAACCTGACTAAAATGTTTTGTGGTTTTCCTTACATCCTCCAGGCAGTCTATAGGAGACGACCTTGATTAAGACCCGGCCGCAACCTTCTGCATCCTTTCGAAGTCACAAATTATCCGACCATTGAACGATAGTCTGAAGTATTACAATCTTCGTAAAACAAACCAAGCACAAAAATGTATCTTATACGAAGAATTAATTAAAGTCCTGTTTACAAACGGCAGTTACGGTGTTTAAATTTCGAATTACAAACCACTCTTCGAATTAAAGCAATTTCATTTGTATCGGAATCAAAACGAACCCTAATTCATTTAATTTTCGACAAAGTGTACAATTACTTTTATTTGTGTTATTAACCAGTAAACGTTGTTTTAAAAAGTACCTACCTTTCAAATGATGGACATTTTAAACAGATAAATGAATTCCTGAAATCGTCCGTTCGAACACACACCGCTTGTTTCAACTGCCTGTGCGCGGTCATAACATGATTGGGTCGACGTTGGTTTTACAGATTTCCATAATAAAATGAACAGAAAACATAAAAACACTGATTGAAAACGACACAAACCTCAACAATATAATGCAATAGACAAATTTAACATGTGGCAAAATAATATTTTTATCTACCTTCAATAACGATGCGTAGATTTCAGATGTCACAACATACATACACAGATGTGACTCGAGTAGTGCCATTATATTATATCAGTTAGACCGGTAGTGTATAAAACGAAAAAAGAATTTACATAGGGTCAAGCAACATCCTACCTACAATGAAAAGAAGGAATGCTAAATGGATAGACGGGACGGGAAGACGAGGAAGAACACGTAAGCAGCTACTGCATGACCTGAAGGATAAGAGACGATGCTGGAAATGAAATGAGGAAGCATTACATGTCACTCCCTGGAGAGCTCGCTTTCGAAGAGGCTATGAACCTGCCGTAAAGCAGATGACGTCATGATTATGATTATTTTTTTATTTCTTCTTCTTCTATAGATAGGTTTCTAGCGTACGTATTTGACTGATTACAGCTAGAGCTATGCTACAGACAGTTAGATACTTATCTAACTGCCTGTAGCAGAATCATTCTTGTGAGGCCAGCAATGTTCCAACTATTCAATAATTTTCCAGCCTTTTTTAAATCCTAAAGTTTATTACGCTGTGCACTAGTCTTTCTTCTGTAGGAGATAAATCCCGTCCACACTCACTCATCCAATATGTTTAATAACTATTGTAATATTTCCCTTATCTACTTCTAGGTCTTGAACCGTCCCTACTTCTGTCTTCAGTTTATCGTCCTTCCGTTAGCATCCGGAGTTGTTGTATTCGTGCTTTCATCTACTTTATCATTCGAATAATTTGAATTTAATTTTCTTTAGGAAGCCCTAAGCGTGGAAGGGAGGTAGTATGCTTACTCTTAAATAAAGGTACGTTCTGTGTTCAACGGAGTGACACGTCTTAGAAACATAATAGGGAATGGAGATGTGGCTCCATGAATTATAACTTCAACACCAGATGGGGTCACAATGGATCTTAATCGTACTTGGTATCATGGTTTGGACTACATTGGTCTATTCCTGTTATAATCTGCTGGGAAGTAACACCGCGTATTTTGATAGATACACACCAACGTTTCGGAAGAAGCTGCTGCTGTCAGCTTCAGAACAGAAACCTAGAATGCAGGAAGCAGTTCGCTCTGGAATGACTGTATCTTCCTATGAGACTAAATGTCGCCACATGACAGAATATCGCAATTTGAATTCTGAATATCGCGAGAATCGCGAATATCACACTAATGAATGTGGATAGGGACCAATGGTGGGTTTTTGTGAACATAGCAATGAAACTTTGTTTTCATAAAGGCTGGGAAACTTCTTGACTGTTGGGGTCAGTTTCCAGTTTGCAAAAGGGAATATAATCCATGTACTTATTTATCTTTATACACTTAGCTTATCCTAATAATCTAAATAATAAATAAATAGCTAAATAATCTTAGAAACTGGTGTTGGTTCATATTGTACCGTGTATCAAAAATACGCTGGTATCCATGGTGTCTCCATTTTAAATTGAAGCTGAATACACCAGGACTCTTATGTGTCCCCAGAGATAAAAATCTAAAGGACCGACGACAAGACTGACTGAATATTAACCAACGAAATTCGCCTTCACTATCAAATTTTAATAGTAGTATATAATTTTCCCCGACATATGTTTCGGTCAACCTTTGACCATCATCAGGGGATACAAACTACATTTACTTACATCCATAAATTCACTGTGTTATCACAAATTATCGTTCGATGTTTATGTAAGTGAGAGCACTGTATGAACACTTTTTAAAAAACACTTTCTAAAATCACTATTTAACGTGTTTTGCTTCATATATAAAAAACACTGTTTATAAAACTTTGAGTGCTCGTCGATGTTTAAAAGGTTAAACTCATCCACCTGGAAATCACAATTGGCTTGTTATATCTTTGTGCATGGTTTTGCATCATTTGGGTTTTCTCTTGTTTTTGCTGTTGTTTAGTCTGTGCTATCGCGTGTTGTGAGGTGTACTGTCTGCCTGTCTTATGGGCAGACAGTACAGGACTGACGACAAGATGTTATTGGGCTGTACCTCGAAAACTGCTTGCGGACATATACTGATATTAACACCTTCCCTTGTTTTGGTGAGAGAAACTCATTCCTGAACTTTGCTGCAAGCATTTTAGATACACCCTGTATACTGCACCCTCACTAAACACTCCTCCTTTGTAATTCTTTCAAAGGTACCTTTCAATAATAAACTGCGCGCTTACTGCCTTAAAAGTTGAAGAGCTCTGTTAAACGTCTAAACCATTGTGGAGTAGAAGCGAATCTTGCATGAAGATCAATGAAATCAAATAAATGAAATATCATTACTCCCGTTGTGTTCTGGGTGCTCGTGCATCACTAATTTGTAAGCAGACATTTGTTTTCTTTATTTCTTTACAGCACTTTTATTGTTACACGCACCACCTCCTTCAACATGAAACGTCTTTTTCATTTCCCCCACTTTGTTTATTTTATGTGATTCTTAAAATAAACAGTGAACATTTGCCTCAGCAGCATTAACCATTTGGTTTGAAGTAGTAACTGAGCCTTTAAATACAATTTAGACGAATTTCAGCTTCCAAAGTAGTAGATATATATATATATATATATATATCTACATGTTAAATCATTTAGCCGCGATATCTTGTTGTGGGCCAATTTCAGGTTATGCACAGTACTTTTAACACTTGTGGAGTCTTCATTCTCTGTCCTACAAGATAAAACAGCACAGGAATCACTTTTTATTTCATTATCTTTAATAGCGCAAGGTTTATGGAAAGATTGTATCGGATATAAACTGTGTATTCTGTTTAACTTCACAAAATCTTCGATAAATATTGAATGCTTCTTATAGACGTGCTAGCAGAGATGCATTGAAGGTTACTTTCAATTTTTTTTTCTATGGCTCGACAGCCCTATATAGGCCTGGGCCTCCTCTTTTCTTCGACGTTTCATGGTCACACACATTTAGACACACCACACTCGGTAGGACTCCTCTGGACGAGTGATCAGCCCGTCGCAGAGACCTCTACCTGACAACACACAACACTCACAAGAGACAGACATCCATGCCCTAGGCGGGATTCGAACCCGCAATCCCAGTAAGCGAGCGGGCCGAAGACCCATGCCTTAGACCGCGCGGCCACTGGGATTGGCAGGTTACTTTCAATAACTGTTAATATTGTAAATCTTAATAAAAAACAGAACATGTCGTCAAATTGTAGTAAACGTCCCCAATATAAAATACCATTACTACAAGCATAGCGGGTCTCGGGTTTGTACACGTAGACTGGCGAAAAGGGTAAAGAGGAATGTACAACCTAACACGTGCATTGTGGAAATTTTTGTTCGAAAGCGTAAAGATTTGAAAAAAGATTCAGACCAAAAAAAAAAAAAAAACAAAAAGTTTTATAAAAGACATGGAAATTTTAGATCAAGATACTACTTGTAACTGCATGCTAGAGAGTGTCCAGCTGGACGCGAAACCCGCTTTTAAACTCTACATTAACGACTTGAATTACACTCTAGAGCTCATATAACTTCGCGCATGTTAGAGCAGGTTTTGCAATTGACATCCACCTGTTGCAGGAACTACTAAATTTTTTTTGAAGTTCTTCTCTGAAAATTGCTGATATTACGCAATTGAGGACTTAAGTTCTTGCAGTGTATGTGGATTAATTGCTAGCTGTTACTTTACGTACTTAGGTTTTTGTTTTAAGTAGTCTTACCTGAAAATAAGAGAGCATTGAAACGTTCTCACCACCTTTTCATAGAACCAGTTACAAAACCGTATTGTCGCAACAGGAACTGCTTTTATGTTGCACAACTGTAAATGTTTAAAACGCAGCAATTTTCTGGCTGTGAATACAGGTTACTTTGGCGCACTGTTTTGCTGGGGAAGGGTCTTACACATCTTCGTGGACATGCTTCTGAATGAACTGCAATATGGTGTTCTGGGGCGGGGGGGGGGGGGGCTGTCGGGCGAACTTAGTGATTGCTGTCTCTTCCTTCTTCACAATAAGCCTGTTGCTCGAAAGTTTATTAGTCTATATATACATGATTTCGAAGGAATTCAAACAATGGGAAATGGACCTCTAAATTTGCTACGATACTTTCATAGAATTTTTTGCTTACCTAATTTTCCACAATAAAACACTCTCCGAATGGAATGGTACTGTAGATTAACGAGCATCAACAGCAATATATATGAAGCCTCTGCGTTGCACTACAGTCTACTTATGTTCACGAATACAAAACAAAAGTTATGACAATTACAACCAGAATTGGTAAATGTAGCGTGTGAGAGTTTTCAGATGACGCAATGTAACCGTATGCGCTCTGATAAGAATAAGCGTAAACAATCACAGGCATCCCAATAATGGAGGCATCTGCGTGATTTCCGCTTTCAAATATATTCCCTCCACACAATTTTAATCTGAGTGGCAATCATGAGTACTTAACTTAAGGATATACAGTTCAATGAATATTTATCATATTACACGAATATTATACCGAACGTTTCCAGCGCTAGGGCCAACTACACGTCAAATGGCACACATTTCAATTGTGGCCAGTAAACCTTTCCATTCAAATCTCTTATTCACTCGCAAAATAAAGTTGTTACGTAATGACACTCAGGACCTGTCTTACAATTTGAAAAAAGCGAAATTCCAGCCACATTCACTACAGCAATTAAGAAACTGAAAATCAAATTTTAAGACCTAAGAAATACGTTTAATTGCACAAGGTTTATTTCTGACTAGGTGTACATGTTATTTATTCAAGAAAGACGTCTTTACTATAAAAGTACGATTAGACTGCGTTAGTCATCATATGGCGTCTTATTAGAAATATCAGGTCGAATTTTAAACGGGCTTTCCGCTGATATGAAATAAATGTACGTATATTGAAATTACTTCAACTTTAGAATCCACGACATTAGAAGCTGTGAACCCAACACTTTCTATGTAAGTACATTTAAAATGCCATTGCGTACAAAAGTATTTTAGTTCCCAACTTGAGTAAACGCTTTCTTAGCTGAATGGATGTTACCATGAAAACAAATATCAAAATACACTATTAACAAATACAATCGTACTCACGGCGAAAGTTCTTGAATGCCTAGAGAGTGCAGCACTGTTGGCAGTGAGGGCAAACTGTGACACAACGACATGTCAATCCGAGGGTAGTACAGTGCGAACACCAGGCACATCTCTTCACGTGTCGTCAGGCCACCAAGAGTGATTGTGGTGCGTCCCTTGCTGTTGTACACACACTGGGCTATCAGGTGGTCACCCTGCAGAGAAATAAACACTGTGACCAGCTTGGTCATGGAGTAGAGAAACACAGAACACTGTAACAAAGAGGTCACACTGCAAATAAAATAGAAGTATGTTCAGGTGGTCACTCTGCAGAGAAATAAACACTGTGACCAGCTTGTCAGACTGCAGGGAAACAGTGTCAGCAACTGGTTGCCCTATCGAGAAACATAGAACACTGTAATCAACTGTCTACCGAAGACAAAAACACGAAAATCTGATCAAGTACAACTCTGTAGAGAAATATAGAACGCTGTGATAAGGCGGCCAACTTACAGCGACTCCAGAACGCTGTGATCTAGTGCTAACTCTACGGAGAAACACAGAGCACTGTGATAAATTGGTCACACTCTACAGAAACACGGAATAATTTGACACGGTTGCCATTCTGCGAGAAACACAGAACATTACAATAAGTTCTCACATTGCACATAAACACAGAACACTGTGACCAGTTGATCAAAGCAAAGGAAAACAAACAGCACTGTTTGTATGTTGGCCACCCTGCAGGCAAAGAGAGAACGTTGGGATCAGGCGGTCATCCTACAGAGAAACACAGAACATTGCCATTAGGTGGTAACCTTGCAGACACAGATTAAATTCCTCAAACTACACAAAGAAAATAATACTGTTACACATTTATTTTCCATCCTCCTTATTCCAAGTTACGTAGACCCAAATATTCTCTTCATAATCTATCCTCAGACACTCGCAATGAATGACGTTCCTTCAACCATGTAAAGGAAAGCGGTACCCCAGTTCACTATGCATTTTGTCCACATAGTGTTTCAGTTATTCTCGCAATACACGGCGACTATTTCAATAATGAGCAACAACCGACTGGTGTATGTATTGAGATGGTGTGTTGTCTGTGCGGTAGTATCTGAATCGTTATATATATCAATTAATTCTGGTATTCGAAATTTTTTCAATATTGATATTTTTGATTTTCCTCTTTCTTCAAAGAAATACTGAGAGGGTTCCCAATTGCCAACTTTTACCATGCCTACGAGTCAAGACTGCGGTTGCATTTTGTGCGAGGGATACGTTTCTGTAGACCTAGCGTAATACAAGATTAGTTTTCCCATAGGAATACAAGTAATGAAGGGAGGATGCGTTCTTGAAACATATAAATCTACAATCATTGAAGTGTATTTTTGCTTTTTAAGCGTACATTTCAAGCATAACGTAAGTAAATAAACAATGACAATTTATGAAAATTTTATTTATTAACGTAGCACACTTCCTGCAAAAAAACTGAAAAATATCGTCATATTCCGAAGGCAGTGAAAGAACAGGAGATGCAAAAAAAACGCGTAATTGCGAAGTGCTGTCTTCCTGCTTTATGCTGAAGGCCGGTCTGATTTTTTAAATTTGTTTATGTCGCATAATTTCAAGTTTTGAGCACAAAGTGAGAATTCATTATTATTCTTATAGTAATGCACTATTTCAAATTCGCATGAAATGGGACAGAAATGTCGGTGTTCTCTGTGAACGCCCTGGCTACTAAAAACGGCTTACACCCTGGATAAAATGTATGCACGAAATTTATGTGCGAAGTAATGAGCCTGGTATGTCGCCCCGACTACTTCAGGCGTCAAAATACTGAACTTTAAGAACTTTAATGCTTCAGGCGTAAAAAATTCTGAACTTTAAGAACTTTAATGCTTTAAGAACTCATGACGACAAAGCCGTATGAAGGCAGAGCGTGATAAGATGAAATACTTAAAGATACTCACTCGATGCACATGAACCAGGTTCTGGAATCTCCGATACTCCTGGTAATTGGGATCGTAATTGTTGTCTTCTGTAATTGGAGGCAGCTCCAATCCATCACGGATTTGTCGCAAGCGAACTTTGTAACCTGAAGGAAGAAAAAATAATGTGTGAGATTCAAGTTTCTGCAGGTAACGCCTATGATGGTTAATAGTTTCAGGAGCGTGACACGTGCATTCTGCTGTATGTCACTTCTTTGCATGGCTTCGTATTCGAGATAGCGATAAGCTTCAAGTATTGCTTAGTTTAATTTCAAATCTATTTACTCCAATCGAAGGTGTGATGCAATTTGATATAGTGTCCTGCTGGAGCTGACACAATAAGGGTAGAAGACAGATCCGGTCTGGAGTGCCTTACGAGCAGGACGACTAGGTTTCTGGACTTTATCAATCGTCAGGTGACCCAAAACAACACACTTCAGAAACTCGACTTGTTTCTGCCTTCTAGTAAAAGAGTTGAGAGGCACATAGTCGGTTGTCAGATTCACTGCCATCTGCCGTTGACAAGCCTAATGATAAATACATATAAAATAGGCCAACATGTGTACTTAATCCGAAACGTTGCTCAGAGGTTGATTATAGCGCTTTCTGACGAACTCAAATCATCAAATACTCCCACTGACCATTTCTATTTGGGATGGAAACAGATCCAGTTTACGAAATGTTGTGTTCTTTTGGCAATATTATTAGACGTACAATGTCTAGAAACCACGTAATAATACAAGCAAAGTTTGAAGATCTTTCAGAAAAGGTAACTGCAGAGAAATTTGGATGTTAAGAGACAGGAAATGAAAGAAAGTTGGGGAAACTTAAAGGTTGAGTTGGGAAAATTGAATGCAATTGTTGCAAAAGAGAGGATAACATTAAAGAATTTGTTAAATACGATTTGAGGTTATTATCAAAATTTATTTGATTCAAGGTAGGGATCAGCATTGGGAAACCAGGAACACTCTGATGGACGGCAGATGTCCAAGAACATGAAAAATTTCTTCGCCAGTTGCCCTATCTCTTTGTCAAGAAGGATGACGTTTCATTGAGTTTCTTTAAATTGTAACAATATAAATATATCCTGCATGCAGCCAGTGTGATTTTCAAAGACGTTCTGATGGCGATTATTGACAGGAAGCTCAGAATATATTTCACTCCTTTCTAAATGTCCGACAAAAGCTCAGTGTTAGCATTTTTTTTTCAGAATGAAAGAATCATTTTGCCTGAAGTGATGGTGGTCGTTGTTACACGGCAGAAGAAGATAAAATGCTGAATCCTGTACAGCTGTCGTGGCTACATGTATTAAGCGTTACGTGATTAAAGTTTTGTATTTTGCCAGCAAAGTGAATGCCATATATGTGGTATAATTCTGACCATCAGCAGCGATTACATACTTAAAGAGCATCACTAGTCTGGTCTTTATAATGGAGTAGTGAGTTCACTACAATGGACGAAATAAAGTTGTAACCATTATTGTTATTTATTTCAAACTTATGATGGGTAAGATCGAGATTTAAGTAAGAACAAATCTTACCAATAAGATGCGTATGCAGTGCCGCTGCAAATACTTTAATCCCGCGCGGAGGCAGTGCTTGCTCTGTGCACGCCGAGATGCAGTGTCCCTCTGACACGACTTCCGGCTGTCCCGGAGGAATGATGTGACGCCAGTTAGGATCCAGACCTACAGACAGCACCCCGGCATCGTGACGTCGTAGTGACGCCGTGTAGTAAACACGTATACCGGAACTGTCTGTGATATCGTCGTCTTGTGTCGGGTTATTGTAATGTGTCTCCATCATGAAGTACCTGGGCCCCACGTCTGGGTCCAGTGGGTACCCTGCTTCCGGCGGGAAGCTGAAACCCTGGGGGAAAAAAAACCTTGATAATAATTTCTGTACTGTAGAATTTAAAAGGCTGTTGCGTATAAATGCTGCAAATTAAGATGTTATGGAATATGGTGACGCGTAGAAATGTACATTACGTATCTAACAAACTACACGGCGTCACATGCCAGAAGACTCAATATTCACAGCTGTCAGAAACTCGTACGTCACGCAAATCTGGTTTAGTGTTCCATGTAAACGTCACCAATAACTTGTTGTAAAATGTAACAGATGCACTTGTTGCTGAATACTGAACGTAAAATACGAAATATTTCTGATGAAGACCTGTAAGGAATATGCGAGGACTGACTTGCCGCTGCTGAATACGACTGTAAAACAATGCAACGTTTGCACCAAATCAGCCCGTGGAAGCGACGAAACGCAGCAGTGAACCAGCTGATATATAGCCATGAGGGAAAATATGTTATTCAGTTTTTTAGTGCTAAACAGATACAGTTTTTATTTCCACAGTAGCTTACACGCTACGCTACATAAAGAGTAGGACGTTACTTCCATTTCGGGGTCTTTTGTGCGGGGTCGAATAAAAGAAATGGTCCTACAATTGTTGAAGGGCACAATAAAAAGCCTTTTCATATGTCGTTAGGATTGGCTTTTCCGTCGAAGTATACAGAATCAAAGAAAGAACTTGAAAGGAACGGAAATTACATTCTTCTATAACATCCGGTTGTTAGTGTGTTTGTTCGACATATCCTGAATATTCTCACAACATTCCAGGAATACTTTTATAGATAAAATCACATAGAAGGACTCACAAATCAAATAGTATAGACTTGGATCAGTAAGGTAATTTCACTGATAAACATTCCTTAAATTAGGTATGTAGAGAGAAGTGATGCGTGACAAGTGACAAGTAGATATTAACCCTTTACAGCACAGTGGTAACTATACACACCACCCGATTTAACACTTAAAAAGTTTTACCTTGACCACGTAGTGAATTTTTATATTCCGATTGTCGCAATCTGCAGCAATATTTCCCGACACAACAATAACCAGATTTTCTTTGCAGTGGAGACAGTCTGTCGTCTGTGTTGTAGGAACTGAAATTCAAACACTGCTCAGATTTCCAGTCTGAGCCTGTTCATATTGCATTAGTGGCGGCCAAAATGGCACAGCGACAGGTTTCTCTCCCGCCTGTGCTCCATACTCCTTTTCATCTTTCGTAACAGAGGGACAAGCGGGCGAAGCGTGGGAATCAACTAACAAAAGTGATGCGCTTTCGGAAGTCAGGGAACACTAAAAAGGGAAAGCAATTTAATTTTTGTAATCATTAGAATACACACATCTTTCAGGCATTTTTATTCTCGGGTTTAACAGCAGGGTACTGAGAAAATATCTGAATGTAAGAGAAGGAAACCAAAGGGAGGATGAAGTAAATTATATCATAATGAGTTTCATAAATTTTGAAGTTAACCAAACTTTTTTTTAATGGCTCGACAGCCCCTTGGGGGCCTAGGCCGCCTCATTGTTCGAGGCTTCACGATCACAATTTGAGACACACCACACTCGGTAGGACTCATCTGGACGAGCGACCAGCCCGTCGCAGAGTCCTCTACCTGACAACACACAACATTCATAACAGACAAACATCCATGCCCTGGCGGGATTTTTTTTTTTTATTAATTCCTGGGTTTCCCCCTTTAATCCATTTGTACTGTTGAAGTCCTTTTTTTTTTTTTGTCCTGCATGTCACTTTACGTTCCATGCTATCGTCCATACATCTAACACAACACAAACATCCATGCCCCCGGTGGGATTCGAACCACGATCCTAGTAAGCGAGCGGCCGAAGACCCACGCCTTAGACCGCACGGACACTGGGATCGGCAATTCGAACCCACAATTCCAGAATGTGAGCGGCCACAGACCTACGCCTTAGACAGCGCGGCCACTGGGATCGGCTAACCAAACATTACTCGGGTTATTAAATTAAAGAAATGAGAAAGAAGCGACACGTACAAAGCAATAACACAGAATAAATGTATGTGGAATTTTAGTAGGAAGACATGAAGGCAAGATGGCATTTGAAGACATAGAAATAAGTATCATTACAGTATTAAAATAAATACCTTAAAAGGAAACGGGGTGCAAATGTGGGAAATGAATTCATATTAAATATAGCCCAGTGGCGGGATTTGGCGGACATTTTAAGTAATTCAAGTCCATAAGTGCTGCGAATTTCCTGATCAGATGAAGGACTACTAAGTAGTTTCCCAAGATGAACTTTCGTGTGTGGAGTTTGACAAAAAAGTAAAATTTACCATAGAACAGGCCATGACAGCCCAGAGGGGGAGTAGAGGTATAGCTCTACTCTTTCTTTAACCTCAGCGCTAGTTGGGGTAGATGTTCAACGCCACACCCCGGCCGCCTTAACCCCGCAAAAGAGACCCGGTACCTCTTGTACAGAAGACTGGGTGGGTCCCAGGGCCGGTCTGGAAGGGTGCGAAAAATCTCGACACCACCGGGATCCGATCCCTGGACTGTCTAGCCTGTATGGAGTCTCTATACCGACTACGCTGTTCCGGCCCACCTGCAGAGTTTCATATTCGCTTTAAGATATCTCTCAGCGGTATTTGTATCTAAATACACGCACTGAAATACGTATATCTGAACATCAGGCACCTAAATTGACTGACTGCAATGAAACGGGTCGCAAATCAGCTTAATGCACGTGGTGGATATAATTTTGCGTGCATGTTGTAGGTAACCCGGCAGGTATTGAAGATACAATATTGCGAGGTACCAGAATCTTTATTTCGATGAATATTTGTATTTCGGACTTTGAAATGTGTCACCGGGTGGTCTAGTAAATAATGTTTCGGAGAAATCTGCTGCCTACACTCCCAGAGGTTGAAAGGTAAAGACGGTACATGATGCACGAAGGGAAGGGGGAGCTAATGAGAGGCGATGGCCGAGAGTTGCTCCTCCCTTTTAGGTTCCTGTCCCCATTTTATCCATCGTGTACCATCTTTTCCAGCGCGGATTAATTTTCTATACTAAAATCAACGCAAGAAGATCCTCCGAAACTTTGTTGGCCACCTTACAGGCCACATGTTGTCACATTCTATAAAACAGTATTCTTCAAATACAATATAATTTTGGAGCGTGATATTTGTGCTTGTACAATTACGTTGCATCATGTCATACTTCAAATCATATTTTACGCTCTGTATATCCCTTACCTCTCCTTCGATTTTGATGGATTCCATACAATTCCATGTGGCTAAGAATTTAAATTTCACTATAAAGATATCATGGAAGCAAATCAGCGGGATGGTGGGGATGAAGATGCTCGACATTCATCTGCAAAACCTTCTGGTTTACATCACCCAAATCAAAATTCTATGTACAGTGGTACCCGGTTATAACGACATCGGTTTATGCGACACCTCGTCTATAGCGTCAGATATTCTATGTACCAGTTAATTCAGCACTGTTAAACATAACATTATACTCCTCGGTTATAACAACACTCGTTTATAACGACACAAAATATTCAGTCCCTTTCATGACGTTATAACCGAGTTCGACTGTATATTGTTGTAATTATTTTCTCTAATAACGGTGTGCTTCGGTGTCCGAGGGAAAACAACATTTCTAGTGCCAGGCCTTTGGTGTACTCGCCTCGCCAAACAGATCTAACTCCTATAAAATACCTATAAAGATAGATTCAGAAATGTGAATTCCTAGGCTCCGTAACACCGCACACAGCTGTAGTCAGCACAGACCGGGCACACCTTGGCTGACATCGGAATGGCCGGGGAACGTTATGCCTTTGCCAGAAACATTTACTCAGATGCGAGTATATTTTCTATCGCAATGTCATGCTGGGTCCCATTGTCACACTGCTAAGACAGTCAATAATGCAAGAGAGCCTGCACATCGGATTCTACTTCGATCCATTGTTTAAAAGCAGCTAAAAAGTCCTGCGTGTTATGCGATGGTTTTTTTTAAATGGAGAGAAAACTGTTGGACCTGCGCGGGCTGTGCTTTCTCCCCTCCCTCACCACCTTGCCTCTTTAGCCATGCGCTAACAGTGGTTAAGTTAACTGCCGAGAAGAATACATTTCTGGGAACATAAATACATGGACACTCCGGAAAGTAGATCAGAAGTATCTGGAAAGTTTTGAAATGTGGTGCTGGAGAAGAATGGAGAAGATCAGTTGGACCGATCGTGTGAGAAATGAAGAAGTATTACACAGAGTCAAGGAGGAGAGGAATATCGTACATACAATAAAAGGAAGAAAGGCTAACTGGATTGGTCACATCTTGCGTAGGAACTGCCTTCTGAAACACGTGATTGAAGGAAAGTTAGAAGGAAGGATAGAAATGACGGGAAGACGAGGGAGAAGACGTAAGCAGCTATTGGATGACCTTAAGGAAAAGAGAGGATACTGGAAATTGAAAGAGGAAGCACTAGGTCGCAGTCAATGGAGATCTCGCTTTGGAAGAGGCTACGGACCTGTCGTAAGACAGACTGCAGAATGAATGAATGAAATACTAGACGATAGGAGCGGAATAGGTGGAGAGGGGAGAGTAACGAACGAGGAAGACGTGGGGGGGATCGATCTTGAGACTCCTGTCCGTAACCGCAGTATAGTGCTGACATCCCAGAATGAGGAATGTGAGCGTACCACTTAATACAACTTCACATTATTTACAGCTTTTGTGGTTTTGCGGTTGAACATGTGTTCCAGGTTTCAGAGGTGGAGAGCAGTGGGAAGGAGTGTAACGAGTTTGTGCTATCAAACGGCACGCCTGCGGTCTACGTTCTGTGTCCACAGTGCGACCTGTTGCTGTCAACCATTTACCATCCACTGTCGTTGGAATAAGATTGCCATTAGGAATCCTTTCAGAGTGTGGTCACTACAGATACCATCTAATATAACAGTAATAAATCTGCATTTTGACCACCCAGTGCTGTGAGGTTTAAGCTGTATGTTTATATAAAGTAGTTTAATTTCATAATCCAAAGTGTTAATTCGTTTGTAAGTAAAGTGAGGTTTCACAGTGTTTGAAATGTTTCCATTTTTGCTTTAGAAATTTAGTAGATTGCACGAGTAAATAAATATTTATTGCTCGCACTCATTTATTCTTCTTCTACCATGGTGTGTTGTTTACATTTTGCAAAGGGCTCATATACTCGCATATCTGCAACTTACCGAAACGCATCTTAAATATCTTTTCGAAATACAGAATATTCAGTGCCACTTTCACTCTGCAGGAGAAAAATCCGAAATGCAAGAGGCAAAGAAAGAAGGAGAAGAGGAACCACTTACGCCATTCACCAGCCTTTATTTCCCATCTATTCTCAACCAAATGACTTCAGTGCAGGATTTCCTATCATATTCCTCGAAGGTTGCTCAGGATAGGGACAGGTGGCGGGCTCTTGTGAGTGCGGTAATGAACCTTCGGTTTCCACACAACGCGGGGAATTTCTTGACTAGCTGAAGACCTGCTAGCTTCTCAAGAAGGACTCTGCTGCATGAAGTTAGTTAGTTATTCCTCGAAGGTTAATTTTGACAGTATGTTCCCATCTACGCTTAAGTCTTCTAATTTGTTTATTTCTTTCCGGTGTTCCCCACCAAAACCCAGTACATATTTCTGTTCTGTCCACTGAGCAACAGAAGACCTCGTATATTTTCTGTAAAGCCCTGAAAGCAAATATATTTTAGAGTACGCAGTCTTTACTGGTGTAAAATATAAATGTCAAGTTTTGAAAGAAAATTTACATCGTATTTAACTGTGTGGTGACAAATTACATCCACCTACTCCTGACAAAGAGAAGGAGGTTTGTGCTTTTTAGCAGTTTTTCCAGTTTATCAAAGTGAAGAGACTGTAAGCACAATTTGCACAACCAGATAACTCTCATTGTGAATTTATCAAGAGACGGTTCCTACGCATACACGGTTCGACCTACGTATGGTAAAAATTCATACTGGCACTAATAAGACTGTTATAATCCCTGTATGAATTTTTACACCCTGTAGATAATATAACTAACTAACTAACTCCCTGGAGCAGAGTCCTCCTTGAGGAGCTAACAGGTCCTCAGATAGTCAAGAAATTCCCTGCATTTCATGGAACCCGAAGGTTCATTACCGCATTCACAAGATCCCGCCACCTGTCCCTATCCTGAGCCATATCAGTAGATAATATAAACAACTTTTAAATACTGTCTTATTTGAAAATAATTAAAATTACTTTCATCGAAGTATTTGATCCTTATGACTCTAAAAATCTTCAGAAAATTCAGGATCTTTGTTTCATTTGACCAAAATGTAGAACGTCACTTCCCGTCGTTATTCTAATTTGCCATCAGTCGCGGTTCACTTGTTTAATTTCAATATGTTGCAAGTAAGCATAGTTGTACACACAAATCATTATTCAACTCTTTTCTGGTTACTTCTTACCTTATTCATAAGTAGTTTCCGTTTGGATACGCAAGAAGGCGTTGCTTCAAACTTCCCATTTAACATTTCAGTCGAACGAAGATTTTGGCGTTTTTAAGTACCTCAATGGACCCGAGTCCTTCTTCAGAAGTTAGTCACTAGATTAACCGCATTCTGTAATTCCCGAAGGTTTACGACTTCATTCTACAATGGGTACCGGGGATAAAGCGGCCGAGGGGTGACGTTAAACATCCACCCCTTGTAGTAGACAAAATGCCACAGGACCAGGTTTTTCTCTGAGTAGATACTTCTGTTTACTCCGTCAGTATCATTCCACCATTGCAACGTACTTATATTCATTTATTAATTCATCTATGTTCCTTTTTTTTTAACAATAGGTAATGTTCCTAGAATTTGAACAAGTTCACACCTACTATTTTTTCAACAAAAAACTAAGTAGTCATAGTATTGTTGCATTTAAGTGGACGTAACATAGACAGAAATTACTGTCAGAAATAAGTTGAGTTTACACGTAAGTACGATTCCAAAATTTGTTGTTACATTGGGTCTAGAAAAATCTTAAATCGGTCAGTCAAGACAGTAGGTATTATTTGAAAACAGGCTTCTTACGGAACGGTCAGCAGCAGTAGCATTTATAACGTCATACGACGTGCCGTTTAGGGGTTTCTAGGTAGCGACACATTGCATTACGGTAGGTGGTTACCAACGGTTCAGAAAAAGCTTTTGCATCATTCTTAAGAAGAAATTTACTCCGAGAATGGAGGTAAATATTTCTTCCAGAATATGGATAACATTCTGTCAGAGTAATCATATCATAGCCCAAACACTAAAATCTATATCATCATTAACGGAACACTAATTAATTATTGCCGACAAGGAGCTTGTCTCGTGTGTAAATGGGGTCACTGTAGATCTAGTTACAGGCTTATTGTATATTTTGATTAGTTTCATTACTATTTATGAAGATAAATTAGTGGTTCATTTAAATAAACATTTCTATGACATCGCGTGATGATACCCAGTATTAGAATATCGAATATCTTACTTACTTATACATATGATCAATGCCAGTATTCTAAGAAGGATACTGAAGATTTTCACTCAGTCCGTAAATATTAAAATTACTTTTCCTGGAATGTGAAGCCGTTCGTTTTGGTAGATACGCATCAAAAGTTTATAAGGCTTCTACTGTTCCCGTCTTGAGAGAAGAAGAATACTGGATCATTGAGATGTAGGCAAAATGATCCTTCGAAACTTAATCTCTATTTACTCAACCATATTCTCTCATAACCCCAAGAATATGGAGGACAAAAATGTTCCCGAAAATTTGGTAAGCCAACTTAGCTACAAAACTACACGGCATCACATAAAAGAAGACAGTAATTTTACCCTAAATTTTAACTCAGTAAAATTCCCCACCCCAAATATTTCACAGTGAATTTTATATTATTGATACCATGCATTATCACTGATCAAACACACAATACTCTACCAACAAATTCACTCTTATTAATTTTATTTGGTATTATATAACTTATTACAATCTCTGTAAACCAGTCCAACATGTTTCCATCCCCTGGGATCGAAACATGTTGGACTGGTTTACAGGGATTATAATGTATAATATCTAAAAAAAATAATAAGTGTACATTTGTTGGTTGAGTATTGTGCGTTTGATTACACAATGACATTACAGTTGTTGCACTCACCTCTGAACCAATTCCCCAAGCAATAACTACGTTATTGCAGTTCTTGAAGAGGAGTGGCATGGAGGGCTGGTAACACACTTGCCCCTGTCTCTGGCATGCACTTCGAATTGCGCCTCGTTTCCATGACACGCATACACTATTACTCGGTGCATGAGGGCGCGGTGGCTGTATGGCTGATGCAGTGGCTCATACTGTAAGAAGAAAATTAATTTCCTATCAAGACGCTTCAAAGTTCAGAAAATAATTTCATTAGTGAGAAAAGGTTATTCTATGATACAGTATACATATGCTTAAATTCGCTTATTTAGTGAAGGTAAGCATCATAGAAGGTGGCGGTCAAAATTTGTTTCGCAAAACAATTTTACGGGAAATTAGGTACCATGCTGAGAGGAAGAGGGTCTCAGCCACAAAGAAACACGGAGCCTGGGGCCCTCAATTTTTGCTTCAGGCAGCTCACATTTTGAAGTAAACATTGTTAAATTTGCGGCTTATTTTCTTAGTTACAGTTCTGTCTACCACCAGTGTCACAGCTCGTCGCAGTAGTACTCTGTGATCTACATTCCTGGATAAAAATTTCGGTCCAGAAACCGGTAATCGTGAAGGAAGATACTCCTGGTTTTCCTCAGTCTCTCGAGGCAAATAACGTGATACTGCCTCGAAATATGTCGCTAGAGTTTCCTTACAAATTATTTACAATTTATAATTCATCAGGTTCCAATTATTCGACGCTCTACTTAGACTAAAGACAGCCTAGTTTCAATAATCAAATTAACGTCTGTTGCTGATATGATGTTTCTTTTTTTGGAAAATGGTAATGGCATAAACCAGAACTGGAACTATTTTTTATGGTACTGGATGTCTCATAAATATAGGCTATATTTACGTCTGTTTGTTTTGAATCCAGGAGGGGTTAATGGAATCCCATATATTCTATTTGTAACAAGGGGATTTAATTTACGAAGAGCTTATGCATGATTTCTAGCAATGAGAATGAAACGCTTCCTAATAAAGACAGACATAATGGTAAACACACTTTACCGCAAAATTTAGCACGTTTGTTACTAAAGGTTGTAAGAATTCATACATTAGCTTCTTCATGTCTGTCTGCCTCTCACTTAAAAATTATAGTAGCACTGAACGGATTTTCATGAAATTTGGTATTCGTCATTTTACTGAAATATGTTGAATTGCATTATTCAACTCATCGCAAAAACAACGAAAGACACTCTGTCTGAAGAACTAAGTGCGTCTTTATTCGAGTCTGAAGCGTAAAGCGCTAAATACTCGTATTAATCCAATCGAAAAATATTTAAATGAAATGCAAAACAAAATATGAAAACATATTTCGTGTCCGTTACAATTTTTTCATTAACGGTTACGTATTAGATTGTCTATAAATTCGTAACATTTAACAAAAAAATTTAACGAATGTGAGTACTCGCATTTCTATTGTTCTACGCGAACATTTCTTCACTTGTTAATTTGCTCATATATGTTTACTTAATAACATTTTATTTTAAAATATAGTGTTAGTTGGACATTGCACTTACACGAACTATGTGATGTTTCTTTCTAATGCCTGGTAATCTGAAGATTTTACACCAATAAAAAGTTTCTTCTAAAGCGGGAAGTGTAACCTGAAAATAAAAGAAAATTACTTCGTAAGTTATAGGCTAATTCATTACGTACATTGACGGATAGAAATTTTATGCTTATATAATTATAATTCACGCACTAGTTCTTTTAAATTGTAGAAATGGCAATTCTCAGAAACGTTGCTGAACTTTTATAGATAATAGAGGCAACTTCAGAATATAAGTGAGATTTTTCTTCTCACAGCAGCAACTATGATGATCACTGCCTGCTGGGATAAGCTTATTCTCTGCTGTACTCTGCGTGGCTTACACTTCTACCTTTAAGAAGACAAAGTATATTCTTTCGAGGCAGGGTAAAGTGCTACCAAATTATAGGATGTATCCCAGAAGACAGTAATCTTCGCAGGAAAAGAGGGACTGGAGAGGAATTAAATGAATTTATTTTAATTAATAAAAAATGGATAAATAAAAGTAAGTAAAAATTTCAGGGAGAAGACCCTAATGGAAGAGACCACTTGGAACACTCAGGAATAGATGGAAAAAGGGATAAAATAATGGACCTCAAAACTATGGTGCCAGGATATAAACACGGCAATGAAACATTGAATTCGCTAAAGACCTTGTATTTCTTTACTAGATGAACCACTATTAGCTTTAAAAAAGACCCCTGCTTCGTGGAATTTGTTGGTTCTGTAAAATGTCGCCAAATAACTCTCGAAAGAACACAAAAGAAAATAAATTTTGTTTGTTGTACAACGCAATCTTTTTAATTTCATTTAGTTTTTTCTAAATGGCTGACAGGAAATTAGGTACACAGAAGATACTAACCAGAGGAAATGAGAATGGACGCGAGTGGACACCGTCAATCTAGATCCAGAGCTAATTTTATGAAGTTGTTGCCAGTGTCTAGAGCACCTTTCTCTCAGCCAAACGTGCAGGCCTGAGAGACGACCAACTTTTCAGGAAGCTGCATTTATATTAATTCCCTCTATAAAGTGTGCCTCACTCTGTGGGCTTTTGAACTGATGCTTGAGCATCTAATTTAATCTGAAAAACCATTTCTACACCAAGATGTAGCTTTCTTACGTATCAAGCAAAGCAGGTATCAGAAATCGTAAATATTCTTGAGAAAGAATAGATATCGCTTGTGTCCATGTCTGTCATGAAATAGCAATATGTCGTAAATCACACAATTCGTCAAACTGAGATTCCTACATAAATAGACAGATTGTTTAGAAACACCCCTTCTATCAAACGCTGAATCCTCAAAAATTGATTTTCGTTGTATTTTCGTAAAAACACAACGTTCTTACGTGGTGGTCTATTAAGGACCTCTCAAGTTTTTCTCCCTCCTGTAATATTGTGTATCAATAGGTTACGACAAATTGCTATTTCATGAGCGATTACTGTATGTATATGCCGCTGTGTTACTGCATACACTCCATGTATATGCCCGTGTGCATGTTACTGCATACACTGCATATACATGTCCGTGTATGTTACTGCATACACTCCATGTATATATCCGTGTATGTTACTGCATACACTCCATGTATATGTCCGTGTATTTTACTGCATACACTCCATACATATGTCCGTGTATGTTACTGCATACACTCCATTTATATGCCCGTGTGCATGTTACTGCATACACTGCATGTACATGTCCGTGTATGTTACTGCATACACTCCATGTATATATCCGTGTATGTTACTGCATACACTCCATGCGCATGCCCGTGTATGTTACTGCATACACCGTCCATGTATATGTCCGTGTATGTTACTGCATACACTCCATGTACATGCCCGTATATGTTACTGCGTACACTCCATATATATGTCCGTGTGCGTGTCACTATATATGCTGTACATATATGTCCGTGTGCATATTACTGCATATACTGCATGTGTATATTCGTGTTTGTTACTGCATATACTGTATTTGTATGTCCGTGTATGTGTATATTACTGCGTATACTGTACGTATATGTCCATACATATACTGTATTGTATATGTTTCTTCAAAACCTTTTAAATATTTGATTAATTTATCAAAATTCGATAGAGAACTAAAGAAATCAAGTAAATCACAGCCTGTTACGAACAACTCAGTGTTTAATGTTACCGTTAATTCAGATTTAAAGGTGTAATCATTTTAGTAAGGCCTCAAATTACATACAAACGACGACACAATTTTCTACAATATTACAATCCTCGTCGACTAAAAATAATCGTACATATATTGCAATTCAAAATAAAGTGAGTTTAACTTTTTATTTAATGTTATTGTTAAATTAGTCCGGCAAAATATTGTCTTTATGGTAGAATACCAAAAAACCAGAGTTTTTAAAATAATCTATGCGACGTTAGGCTTTGTAACTTCTGCTCTAAAGATGGCAGTCTACCAATACTGCAATGTGTCACGTCCCACAAATACGTAAATTTAACACGGTTGTGAGGATCTCAGACCTCATGTTTAATCTTGTTAAAGGCTGAAAGTCAAATGTCTCACACAGATGCTCGTACACAAGCACTCACGAAACACAAATGTGCAATGCAGAATGTTTTGAATGTTGTTATACAGTCTGATTAGGCCACACATGACCTACTTTCTCGGAATTCAATCTCAGATCACCTGCAGAGGCTTTACTAACACAATGAATACAAATGCTATTGTCATTTAGCACGTACATACATACATACATACACACGGTTCAGCCAAATTTATTTCCACCGAAATCCAACAATCGTGCTTAAACAATACGTAACGGCAACAAAAGGGTATTGCCAAAACTAGTATACAAATGCGCCACATATATAATGCATCCGCACTCTACACACAAGTACAGTGAATGGGAGATGCAGCGAGTAAAGGGAATGGGTTTACAGCACACACCTAAACGCATGTGAATTACTGAGGTTTTCCTTTCTGACCAGCCACAAATCATTCCAGAAGAACTGAAAGTAGTAAATTCTACATGTTATCAAATGCTTTGCATATCGGGATTTTTTTTTCAGTCCATTTATAAACAAGCTCTTTCTCCTTGTTTTAATGGTGACTATATGTACCACCTACTTTAACATCCAGTAGTTATACATTTTGCTCACAGAGTGTATTAATGATTTTCATATAATCCACAAATGCACAGCCATTAGGTACAGACTGGTGCTTGTGGAGAAAAATATATTGCATTCTATGAGGTAGGAAGTGAATTTTTAAATACCTACACAGAAAATGAGAAAGTCCATCATCACAACTCAATTATTTACAAGCATTTATTTTCAAAAACGAACTACATGTTTCGGCGTACAAAAGCCATAATCATATACCCCTTTATAAAAATATTCAGAGAAAAAGTGTGTTTGCAACGCTAAGATGTTAATCACATCAAGATAGGCAATGTACGTATAATGCAACATTGAGGCGCATGCGCATAACCACCGTTGCCATGGAAAAGCAATAAGTATTACATATGTCCCTGTTTTGTAAAGATGAGCAAATTGCCACTTTGAGTTAAATTGAGTTATGTGTAGCAAATTATTCAACTAACATAAAATTGATATTTTGTGGGTTTTCCCCTTTTTACAAAATAGGGGTGATATTTTCAGTGTGCGTGTGTAGCCTTGCGCTCATGAAAGAGCAATTTGTCGTAACCCACCGATACAGAGTTTTAGAGGAGAAAGAAAAAACTTGACAGATACTCAATAGACCAAGACTGAAACATGATATGTTTCTGCGAAAATATAAGGAGAAACAATTTTTTTTTGTAAATAAAACATTTTGGCAGAAGGTGTGTTTGTAACCCAACTGTCTAGTTATGCGGGAATCTCAGTTTAACGAATTGTGTGGGTTACGACAGATTGCTGTTTCATGAGCACTTAGTTATCCAGCATGCAAAGCGCATGCGCTGTATTACATTCTCATCCGTGGCCTGCCTGTCAGCACCATATTTTTCCACATTATCTCACACACGACATGATTTTGTCTGAACCATTTCTCATTCTAAGAAGAATTCAGCGAGAATGTACATACGTCTTCATGTATACTATCCGTTATTCTTGCCAGATTTCAATCATGCGAAAATTTTCTCGGCAGATTTTCGAAAAATATCCAAGTATCAAATTTCATGAAAATCCGTCCAGTGGGAGCCGAGTTGATCCATGCGGACGGACAGACACATAGCCATACATAACGAAACTAGTAGTCGCTTTTCGCAATTTTGTGAACGCGCCTAAAAGCTGAGATCTCTGTTTAAACATGTATAAGAAATGTACTTTAATATTCAGTTTTGGATTCTATTATAGCCGGAAAATTGAAAAAAAGCTTTATATAAAAATATAATAATATAAATGAGTAAGTTTAAAGGATGTATCACTCCTTAAAATCTTTATTAAAATTCCTTATTAAAAATATATAGACATTAAATTTTTATGTTCCCCAGTTCTTATGATGAGTGTCAACGTGTTTGTGATACACAGTTTATTGCAGGTGATCAAGTAACGTATTTTCTTTGTAAGCCTCAGGATGTTCATAAGAACCTAACTCTGAAAATTTAAAAATTATAGATAAATAGTAAGCATATTTTGACAAATGTGAAGGGGGGAAGTTTAATATATTGGCTAGGAGAATATAGTATAATGAAATTTCCATATATTATGGAGAGGATCCACTACGATTTTTACTTTAACAAGGCTGTACGTACTTACGTGGATATATACACTTTTTTTTTTCTGAAACCTAAGGTGTAAATTAATAGTTTGAAAATATAAAATATAAAGTAGAAGTAGGAGGGGAAAATTTCGAATATTAAAAAATAATTAATTATGAGCCAAATTATATTGCAAATAATAAACTTACGTGGTTTTTAGAGAAATGCAGTCAACGTAAATGACGAGGAGGTATCTATTGTGTACAAAAACAGACGACAACACAGAGGGTTTAAAGACTTGAGGGCGCTCAATCATAGGAATCTTGTGTAATGACCTTGAAGATTGTGTTAGGTTTGACCCTATGTTGGTCGTTGAGTTGATTGTTGTTTTAGTTTCTTTCTAAATGTACAAATTTCTAGAGTGTTAAGGTGAAATCCCTTTTTCATAGTAAATAAGATTTCCATAATGTTATTCATTGTTCCTATGTTGTGCTGATTCTAAATTAGATGTTGCGAGAATTTTGAGTAGGTTTATGTGCGAAATAAAATAAGATTTGCATGTTACTTCTGTTACGATTTCATCTGAATATTACTGTCAACAAAGTTTCGGATAAAATACTTTCCCATACTCGAAATTCTTAACGAGTTTTTACATATTATTTTACCATGTAAGGAAAGCATATCTGGCATTCTAAAGTGACTTCACATTGCAGGAATTAAAGCTGACACGTCGCTGTATACAGTGAAGTTCTTAGATATAGTTCACTAATCTGGAGAAGGGTGAAATTTTGTTCTTAAAAGTCCTAATATAAAAAGGTGACTTTGACTATAATCATATAAATGCAAATACTAACTACGCAGACAGAGGAAGCAGTCTACAAAACACACCACTAACCACGCAGACAGGAGGGAAGGAGGTCCTACCAACAACATAACACACAGATAACTGGAATACACGCTGAAAATAGGAACACGCTGCCATTAATTAATAATTATACTATAGAGGGTAGTATAATATACTACTTGATTTTATTGTAATTTTAAAATTTAATAACTTTTAGCAGTTTAACAATACCACTAATTATACAAAATTTTATACGATGTGGTAACAAATACTGACTCACTGTTACGACGGAACCAAAGAATTGGTCTATGTAAAAACTCACTTAAAATACCCCCTGATGATGGCAAAATAATTGCCGAAATGCGTATTGGGGCATCCTTATAATAAAGAAAACAGTGAAAAAACTGTCTTAGTGCATTTGTTGGTACAAATAATTAATTATATAGATGCAATTTCACTAAATTTTACAGCGTATACATATAGGCTACACTTCAGTTATGACTGTACTTTCGACAACTAGACTAAAACAAATAGATCCCTGGGAAAAAAGCTATACACACAACCAGCACAGTGATTCATCAGCCCACACTGCCCACACCCACGAACAAAGATACAATACCGCGGTCAAATGGGGTGACAGAGATAGGAAGAGAGACAGAGAAAGAGAAAAAGTCGGGTTGAATAAAAGTTCCTGGTGATATTACAGCTACCACCAAAATACAAGTAATAATTTAACATTTTTCTCTGATAAGAATCACAAAATAAGACAGTACAACGCTTCAACATGACACAACACCAGCAGCACGAATGCCACAAACGCGCTAATAAGCTATTCTCTGTAGTATCTGTCATCATCTCATAACCAATTAATTCGTAACTATGCACAGCTGTGCTATCTATTTACGTATGCTGAAGTAACATTTTTATCCATAATTTCCTCCCCTACAGATGTAGGTATAGATGTGACATTTGATGTTCTTACGGCAGCGAATGTCAAAACTATATTATCTGGGATGCGAAACCTTACAGTTTTTTAAATGGAAACATAATGTTTTAAGGTTGCAACGATATGCATTTAAAAAGGGACCTCTGTAACAAGCTTAATAGTGTAATATCCTATAAGGTGTCAATTTTAAAAATACCCTGTTTATAGATTTAAACATAACTTCGCCAGAATATAGACGTGATTTATTTAACGACAGCTCATGTTCTTACTTGATGTGAAGTCTGGCTGTAAGAAGACGACCATAAAGGCTATCAGCCAGCACAAGCACGTGTTTTTTATACACCGAACTGTTACGTGCATTGAGGGTCTCTGGGTTCGAACCTCGCTCCGGAGACCACAGTCAACGTTATGTTTAAATCAACTTGAGTTTTGAAGTGTTCACCGTGGTGAGTGCTGTGATGACTGTCTGGTTGTGACGTCGTATAATTTGATAAATGGATACACACGTTTCGGTAGAACCTTCTGTCCCTTTCTTCAGGGTTGATACAGCAGGTAGCAAATTTCTCCGCGACGTTGATAGGAAACTACAAAACTACACGGCGTCACATAACAGTAGACCATAATCTTGAAACTTCCTCGTTGTCTCTCTGCTCTGTTATCTTTCATATCTAGAGCTGCGTAGGGTGTTACTTGGAGTGCACAGGAAGTAGCTGTTACTTGGAGTGCAGAGGAAGTAGCTGTTACTTGGAGTGCAGAGGAAGTAGCTGTTACTTGGAGTGCAGAGGAAGTAGCTGTTACTTGGAGTGCACAGGAAGTAGCTGTTACTTGGAGTGCACAGGAAGTAGCTGTTACTTGGAGTGCACAGGAAGTAGCTGTTACTTGGAGTGCAAGGAAGTAGCTGTTACTTGGAGTGCAAGGAAGTAGCTGTTACTTGGAGTGCAGAGGAAGTAGCTGTTACTTGGAGTGCAGAGGAAGTAGCTGTTACTTGGGGTGCACAGGAAGTAGCTGTTACTTGGAGTGCACAGGAAGTAGCTGTTACTTGGAGTGCACAGGAAGTAGCTGTTACTTGGAGTGCACAGGAAGTAGCTGTTACTTGGAGTGCAGAGGAAGTAGCTGTTACTTGGAGTGCACAGGAAGTAGCTGTTACTTGGAGTGCAGAGGAAGTAGCTGTTACTTGGGGTGCAGAGGAAGTAGCTGTTACTTGGAGTGCAGAGGAAGTAGCTGTTACTTGGAGTGCAGAGGAAGTAGCTGTTACATGGGGTGCACAGGAAGTAGCTGTTACTTGGAGTGCACAGGAAGTAGCTGTTACTTGGAGTGCAGAGGAAGTAGCTGTTACTTGGAGTGCAGAGGAAGTAGCTGTTACTTGGAGTGCAGAGGAAGTAGCTGTTACTTGGAGTGCAGAGGAAGTAGCTGTTACTTGGAGTGCAGAGGAAGTAGCTGTTACTTGGAGTGCAGAGGAAGTAGCTGTTACTTGGAGTGCAGAGGAAGTAGCTGTTACTTGGAGTGCAGAGGAAGTAGCTGTTACTTGGGGTGCAGAGGAAGTAGCTGTTACTTGGAGTGCAGAGGAAGTAGCTGTTACTTGGAGTGCAGAGGAAGTAGCTGTTACTTGGAGTGCACAGGAAGTAGCTGTTACTTGGAGTGCAGAGGAAGTAGCTGTTACTTGGAGTGCAGAGGAAGTAGCTGTTACTTGGAGTGCAGAGGAAGTAGCTGTTACTTGGGGTGCACAGGAAGTAGCTGTTACTTGGAGTGCAGAGGAAGTAGCTGTTACTTGGGGTGCACAGGAAGTAGCTGTTACTTGGAGTGCACAGGAAGTAGCTGTTACTTGGAGTGCAGAGGAAGTAGCTGTTACTTGGAGTGCAGAGGAAGTAGCTGTTACTTGGAGTGCAGAGGAAGTAGCTGTTACTTGGAGTGCAGAGGAAGTAGCTGTTACTTGGAGTGCAGAGGAAGTAGCTGTTACTTGGAGTGACAGAGAAGTAGCTGTTACTTGGAGTGCACATGAAGTAATGGCGTATAGGAAATACCGTTAAACAAAGTGTTCGTAATCGGATTCAATAAACCACTAAACTTCCTTTGAGGGGCTTTGGAACATTGTGATAACCGGAAAACTAATCGAGGTGCGAAATGTAGGCTTCAACAACAGTGAAGGTAAAGTTCACCCTAGAACAGGCCATTAAGGCCCAGAGGGGGAGTAGAGGTATAGCTCCATTCTTTCTCCCTGGCACTAGATAGGGGTAGGTGGTCAACTCTACATCCCGGCCGCTTTACCCCCGGGAATGACCCGGTACCCATTGTACTGGAGGCTGGGTAGGCCCCAGGGTCGGTCTGGACAGGTGCTGAAAATCTCGCCCCCACCGGGATTCGATCCCCGGGCCGTCCAGCCCGTAGCGAGTCGCTATACCGACTATGCTATTCCGGCACCTTCAACAAGAGTTCAATTTCTTAAAAAAAAAAGAAACATTTACCAAGGGGAAAAGAGAAATACATACTGAATTGTGGTAAGGAAACAGCTTTATATGCAGCCATTCGAAAAGCCGGGATGAAGACTGTCGTCAATGCAAAGCCATGTAGTCTGTTAGACATACCAAAGTTTCGGAACAATGTCCTGCCCCCTTAACAAATACCACGATGATGGAATGAGCTGGGCCTTCTGAAACACGACGTTAAATTTCACAGTCACTTCCTTAGAAACGTAAATCTCACACGTAGGAATTATGTAGTGTTTTACAAAATTAAAGTTTCTGTGTGCCTACAAAATTCTTAAAGGCCGAAGTGAAATAAGAAATTTATGTAAATGTTCTTCTATGTTAGACCTACGCTAGGAGCGTCAATTAACGTTGCGCACACGTGCAAAGCTGCGGCGACTCTTACTTATCTCACTTGAATCTGCGTTAGGAGCAGCTGAGTGAGTCATTTATCTCTGTTGTTTTTGTACCAAAAGCGTGGCATTTACTTGTTATTAAACGAAAGAATGTGACCCACACATTCCACACTTTCCATATTTAGATGCCGTAATGGGACGAATATAATCTTTGTGTCTAGTTAGTATAGAATTTCCTGGAACATAAACAACTAGTTTACAGGCCAACGTTTGAATGCAAGGTTACACAAAGTTCACTACACCCTTCACTAACAAGGAATAAATACAGTATTTTTTGTAACTACTCAGCCGTGGATACCGATTCTGTGTTAAAACAATCTCTCAACAAATATAAACTATTCGATTATTGAAAGATTTACATTGAACGTTAAAAGTATATAAACCAACAAAAAATTAATTTTGTAATTTACGTTTCCCGTCTTTTAAGTGTGTTATTTAACGACGCTGACAATTGCTTAGATTGTAGCTATACCGTAGGTGTTAAATAAATGAATAAGCATGGAGCAACAGTTGAATGATACTGACCAGGAAATCCGAAGTACTCGGATAAAAGTCTGTCCCAGTGCCTCTCCGCCCACCACAAATTCCACAGAGACTGGCCTGGAATTGAACTCGTACCTTCGCAGTAGGAGGCCGGCGACTAATCACCCGAGCCAAGACACGGCCCACTTTTCCAGTTACATTAATTTATACTTTGATCGCTTCCTCAAAATATATTCTTATTTTTGTTATTGTTACTATTTTATTAGCGTGAGAAAATCAACGAGAATGGGATAGGTAAGAGATGTGTGACGCTTGTGATAGGTAAGAGACGTGTGACGCTTGTGATAGGTAAGAGTTGTGTAACGCTTGTGATAGGTAAGAGATGTGTGACGCTTATGATAGGTAAGAGACGTGTGACGCTTGTGATAGGTAAGAGATGTGTGACGCTTGTTATAGGTAAGAGATGTGTGGCGCTTGTGATAGGTAAGAGATGTGTGACGCTTGTGATAGGTAAGAGACGTGTGACGCTGTGATAGGTAAGAGATGTGTGGCGCTTGTGATAGGTAAGAGATGTGTGACGCTTATGATAGGTAAGAGACGTGTGACGCTTGTGATAGGTAAGAGATGTGTGGCGCTTGTGATAGGTAAGAGACGTGTGACGCTTGTGATAGGTAAGAGATGTGTGGCGCTTGTGATAGGTAAGAGATGTGTGACGCTTGTTGTAGGTAAGAGATGTGTGGCGCTTGTGATAGGTAAGAGATGTGTGACGCTTGCGATAGGTAAGAGACGTATGACGCTGTGATAGGTAAGAGATGTGTGGCGCTTGTGATAGGTAAGAGATGTGTGACGCTTGTGATAGGTAAGAGACGTGTGACGCTGTGATAGGTAAGAGACGTCGTGACGCTTGTGATAGGTAAGAGATGTGTGGCGCTTGTGATAGGTAAGAGACGTGTGACGCTTGTGATAGGTAAGAGATGTTTGGCGCTTGTGATAGGTAAGAGATGTGTGACGCTTGTTATAGGTAAGAGATGTGTGGCGCTTGTGATAGGTAAGTGATGTGTGACGCTTGCGATAGGTAAGAGACGTGTGACGCTGTGATAGGTAAGAGATGTGTGGCGCTTGTGATAGTTAAGAGATGTGTGACGCTTGTGATAGGTAAGAGATGCGTGACGCTTGTTATAGGTAAGAGATATGTGACGCTTGTGATAGGTAAGAGATTGTGACGCTTGTGATAGGTAAGAGATGTGTGACGCTTGTGAATAGGTAAGAGATTGTGACGCTTGAATAGGTAAGAGATATGTGACGCTTGGGATAGGTAAGAGATGTGTGACGTGCGATAGGTAATAGATGTGTGACGCTCGTGATAGGTAATAGATGTGTGACGCTCGTATAGGTAAGAGATGCGTGACGCTCGTGATAGGTAAGAGATGTGTGACGCTTGTTATAGGTAAGAGATGTGTGAGCTCGTGATAGGTAAGAGATGTGTGACGCTCGTAATAGGTAAGAGATGCGTGACGCTTGTGATAGGTAAGAGATGTGTGACGTTTGTGATAGGAATAGGGACTGGATAGTAGGATGTGACGCTTGTGATAGGTAAGAGATGTGTGACGTTTGGTGATAGGTAAGATATGTGTGACGATTTTAATAGGTAAGAGATGTGTGACGTTTGTGATACGTAAGAGATGTGACGCTTGTGATAGAAGACAAACAAATAAATATGGGGTTTTGTAAAAAGAGAACCTGCGAGACATCTCATTTGGAGTAAGGAAGGATTTGTTTGAAAAGGTTCTATATTAAATAAGACAAGAGGATGTGGACTGGACTCATCTGGCTTTGGACAGCGACAAATAGGGGGCTGTTGCGAAGACGAAAATGAAAATTCGGAATGTATAAAATTCTTGGAGTCTTGATTACATGTAGAAATATTTAGCTTCTCAGTAGGTCTCTGCTCCATGGAGTTTATTATTATTATTATTATATATTATTATTATTATTAGGTACTTATGAATCAACTTAAACGTTAGACGCTTTTTATACAAGAATAGTATGTAGCAATTGCAAATGGAATGGAATGAATATTATTTCTACCTTGTTTTGAAAGAAGAGTTCACTGCACATTGACAATAAAGGTGCAGTTACAAGGCACAGTTCTTCTGCAGGCAAGTTTATTTGTGCAGTTCATGATAAAAATACTTGCAGATAAATAAAAAGTGAAATGAAATATGCGCACAAAAATACTTGCAGATGTGCACGTTATCTCTCTTGACGTCGGAGGCACAGCCTTTCAAGCCACACACGGCGGTACTGCGATATTACCCACACAACGCAATCTTAACCTTCTCAGCCATGGAAAACGCAGATCCCTTACAACAACTGGGGCAAAGTTGGAAAAAATGGGGTGGTTAGGTAGAGCAGGGTAACGATGCTAACTTCGTGGGAATAATTAACTTGTGTTTCCAAGCTTCCCTTCAGTCAGCAACAGAATTTGTTTCATTTTGTTACAAAAAACTTTCTCTTTGGGAGATTTTGAAAAATTTTCACCTACGTTTTCGTGCAACTCCTAGAAGAAAGAAAGAGGATTGTAGGAAAATTTGCATTTCATAAACAGGTTTGTACGACACATTGGTTATCTGGGCGTGCTTGTTTCACACACCACTCTTTGTCGTTGTCTTGAGGGAACCACCTTACTTGTGACACGTGACTGCCCCATAAAACGGGATAATATCCCACTTAACCCGCTTATCCCGTAATTCTTTGTTCGTCTGACACTGCATCTGTCTTTTTATGGCAGAAATGCTTTGGGCGTTAAATTTTACTCTTTAAACGCTGGCTGAAATAGACACATATTTAAGTATACAGCGACAATTTTTTTCTGTAAATTATTGTTATATGTACGTGTTAACTGTGAATTTTGAGCAGCTTTCATAAGAGCTGTATTCAATGAAACTGAAGTGGATTCCGGGACAGTGGGACATTCCAATTGATTCTTACGTCTTTCCGTACTGGCTGTATCAGGCAAAAGAGACTCCTGAAAACCTCAGCAAGATAAACTGGGTTCCAAACACGAGATATGTTCACCAGAGAACTCTGACTGCATCTGAATCAACAGGAACGTCTGTCTTGAAAGATCAAGTATCAGTCACTCTCGTTTCCAACATCAGGCCTGCTACAGATGTTACACTATCAGCACTGACTGCTTTACATAAAAAAATTAAAGACTATCACACAGACCAAAAGAAAGTCAGAAGGCAGGACAACGAACAGACGGCGTAGAAAGACAGCAAACCTCACCTCTTCGTCTTATAACAGAGAAGTGATCGCCACGATGAATCCAAAAACTGCTTCCAACGAGAGTGCGGCGAAGCAAGAGACACGTCATTGCAGAAAGGTTATTGATAAGAAAAGAGAAACGTATAGTCACGGAACAGGAACACTTGGAGAGGCCTGAAGAAAACAACGATAATGCAGAATGCATTTTCTGCCAAGATCTTTTCTACTTCGAAGTAAGAAGCCTGGACTAAGTGTATGAAATAAAATGAAATGTATGAGCTGAGAGGTATATGTAGGGGCTGGTAAAAAATGGTGAAGAGATGTTTGTGAATTGGATGTGGACCAAAGCAAAGATTTTTATTTTGAATCTCATATATATATGATAAACAATATATTTAGAATCAAAATTTTTTTCTATTGCTTTCATTTTGTGTTTTCATTCTATTTTTTTTTTCCAGAAGGGGACATTTTACCACCTATAAGAATGTGTATTTTTATTGTACTAGTCAACGTATAATGTGCAGTAACATCAAAATCTGAAAGACAAATAAGCAAGCTTAAGTTTACAGAGCCCGTTTAAATCTATATAAAAAGGAAAATAATACACAATTCGTCGTTCATAACTCAATATTTATAATTAAATATTAATGTGTACTACGTGGTTCGGCCCTATTTTCGGCCATCATTAGGTACTAGACTTAAAACTGGTGATGGCCGAAAATAGGGCCGAAGATGTAGTAAACATTGACATTTCATTATAAAGATTGAGTTGTTAAAGACGAATTGTGTATTATTTTCCTTTTTCAAATAAGCAAACCCTCTCTATTTGAAAAGGCCAATTTTTGCTTTCAATATTATTAGAGATAGGAGACATTTTTCAACATGCACTCTATTTTACTAACATTTCTTCCACTTTTCTTAAGAAATCTGAAGATCTCGAAAGGTGAGTATTAAGACAGCTGTCTTTCCCAGATGTGAAACATTGCAGTTTGATAGTTTCTTCTGAATCTTTGCTAAATATTTACCAAAACACATAGCATCACATCTCAGATTATCGTAGCATTAATTTTCGTTTTTATTGACTGTGTGTGCATCTTGGCAATTTCCTTTAATTTCGGCTACAAGATTTGGGATGATGGTCACAATAGGAAAAACCTTTATTCAAAATGATTTCCCTCGCTGTTTTTTTTTCCACACATAAGCATGTCCAGTTATTATGATGGAAACAGACAACAATTTATTTTTAACAAGTAAGCAATCAGTACACTGTGTGTTGTGTACGTCCTTGTCACAGCAGGAATGATCTCTCGTTAGGGAAACCTAATTCACACCACTACAAAAAAAAAAAAAAAACTTACGAAAATAATGAGTAGGAAAAGACAGGAATATATCTCGGTTGCTCTCTAGTGGACTTGTAGTATAAAACTGTATACGACCACCCTACATCCACTGTCACCCCCTCTCCCTTCAAAGCAAGCCAACAAAAAAACCGGTTTGTGAAAATGAGGTTTTGTCAAAAGCCAACACACATGTTTCTGTTTTATAATTGAAGGATTAATGTTGAACGTGATGTTAGCTTACCGACCAGTAGTTCTGCCTTAAAAACAACAGCAAAATAAAATAAAAATGCATCTTTTACAAACCGAATTGAGTATCTTAATTTGTCGCTCACGGACACCGACACAGCTACAGCATGAATAAACTAGACGAAACTTCATAATGCCTGCTGCGACATTTCAGATAAGATATTCAGTTCATATAATATTTCAAAAACTGTTATCAACCACATTAGGTTTTTATGCCTCATTAGTTGATTCGTGATTTATTTACAGGAATATTTTAAGCGAATTTGTTAAGCAGCAGTTGTGGTGTGACTCACAACACTATTACACTGTTTGCTTGGATTTCTTCAGATCACCGCGAGAGCTAATCTAGGGTCCGAACTTTGAAACTGGACAGCCCAGTTACGAAAGATAATTCCTTACAGAACTCAATAATTTGGTCAAGAATTACAAATTGTGTCTTTTATCCTTGCTAAATCTATCGCTACACCAGACGACGGATAAACGTGTTGCCATTAAATTTCGTATTTTGGGGCTGAAATAAAATTTCTTTTGACATATTTCAAATTCTGGTTAAAGTTGGACAACAATTATGAACGCCGTACCTTCCCAACCCTTTCCCAAATGTAACTCTTAAGTATATAGTGCAATAAAAATAATTCGAAAAAGTGTTGTAGAGAAAACTAAATCACACTTTTATGCTCAGTTTACTTTTTTATGTATGTCCTAAGGTTCCAGGGAAAATTAAACAGAAATGACTTACTTTCTACATGTAATCCTCTCTTTGCAAATGGGAACACTTTTTTGTTGCTTCCATTATCCATACCCATTCCATCTACATTGCCTTTTCTTCCCCCTACGTATAGTTTACAACATCGCATCTCACTAGTCATTTATAACAGTCCAGTGATTCTACATGCAGAGTTGTCTGTCTTCTTGTCAAGCGGAGTGAAGTGCGCTGGTATAAGCCTCAGCTTTCAGGTGCACCTGCTCTCCTCTGCTCCCATCCCACTTTGAAGATGGGAACATGAATTATCAATGAAAAACCGCTATCAAAGTCACAAAGACACCAATCACAAACATGACAATACGAACAAAAGCCAACACAGAAGGCTTTGTAATGGAAATTTTGAGGCCAGTAGCTGGAATATCAGGTTACAAAGCTTAGCTTGGAGTTCGGAAAAACCTGTCGATATTCACATCAGATTTTTACTTTACGGTGTCATTCTTACACAAAATTATAAGTTTATCTGTTGTTTTGTGTGGATGCAAAACTTGGTCTCTCACATCAAGGGAGGTGCTCGTATTTAGAGTGTGAGTGTTGAGAATATCACAGCGGTTACCAGCAAGTTTACCGTCTTCTGAGATGCAAAGCAATGTTTCGTAGAAACTTACTGCCTCTACCTTCAAGGACTATTCAAAAACAGAGACAGAGAGTTCCTCCGAAATGTTGGTAAATTCGTACCAGTATACACAGTGTCACATCACAGAAATATTCACAGAAACGGAGCGTCTTAGAATAGGGCACTGAGGAGCATATTTGAAACTCAGGCGAAGGAAATGGCAGGAGATTGCAGGATACTATATAATGGGAAAGTTTGTATTGTTCACTCTATAACAGCTGAGGTATTATTGGACCCGGAACGGCTCAGTCAGTATACTGGCTAGGCTGAACAACCGAGGACGCGGGGTTCGATTGTCAGCAAAGGCAAGTGTTCACTCTCTTCATGGAAACGTTAAGACGCCTCTGGGGCCTAACCTACCTCCTCTTCAATTGGTATCACGAACGCTTTACCTGGTCGTAATGTGGCCAATGTGTGAAGCTGACAATTCACCTCTCTCTAATGTCAATGTTAAGAACGCGTGGAGCTATTCCTCCACTTCTCCATATGGCTTCATGCATTATGCTTTACCTTGCACCAAATACGTTCTAGTAGGGTGAATAAATAAAAAAATGTGAGATTGAATGACCATACAAAACGCATGGGAGGGATAAGAAGTGGACACCTTTTAACCGAGAATCTTGACGAAGAGAAATCTTATGGAAGACCTGGGCACAGATAGGAGGATCGTATTAAATTGGGTCTTAAGTTTGCAGAGTGTTAAATGATTGATTTGGTTCAGGATAAGAGACCAGCGATGGGCCTTTGTGTAAACAGCAATGAATATTCACGTACTATTAGAGTTCGCAAATTTCGCAAATTTTGCCGTTCTGAGCGACAATCAATTTCTAAAGACTTTCTCTGCTATATGTAGTTATTCCTCGCTGCTCTTCCTTAATCATACACACAGAAGCTACTTATAATTCAGACAAAAGACGACAGCACTCGTTTCATCGTCATTAGGGACTCAGAGTGTCGAGTCTGCCTCCCTTTACATGTGACATGTCTCAAGTTACAACGACTTGTGGCCTGTCGCAACTGAGTGCTGTTAAATGTTTTAACACTCAGATGCCTGAAACACACCTAAACCATACTCAGAAATTCAGTCTCCACTTGACAGAAAACGCAATGCGTGCCCTTAAAATACCAGTTAATTAGCATAAAACAGACTGTCTCCAATGTTTCATTAATTATGGCCATCAAAATACAGAGTAAAGAAAAGTCTCTTTCGGTCTTTACCATTTATTTTCCATGTCACAAAAATATTGTATTAACGAACAGCGCGCACAATTTCCCAACATGTCGTAGAAACATTCATGGCCGAAAAGTGTCGATAGTGTCACTCCAAACTCAAAAACTTTCAAGTCTCTGACGCTGCCAGTACAGACTTTGCAAGCTAAAGTATCGGCTTTGTGATGTCCTCCAATGGCATGTCGTATCACATTTTGTGAAAAACCTTCAATTAGTTTGAGAGTCTAGATGAGGGAAACACATACACACAGTTTGATGACGCCAAAGTCCGTTTTTTTAAAAGGTGGGTAATCTAAAAATTTAATTGTTGCTTCACAGAAAACACTGCGACCCCGTTACAAACACCAAGAGCGTATGTAGTTTAAGGAAATAACACCTGTTTATTCTTGAAATCATACAAAACCCATAAACACGCTGAGGCGGCAACGTCAGTGTGGGTTGTGCACTTGGTAAACATTATGATTAATTGTTAAATGGCGCTGGCCATGAAGCATGGATCTCGTTATGGTTTTGAAGAGGAAGACCAGGGTGTGAGTGGAAGCAAAGAAGCGTCACGACGTGCTGACAGCTTCAGTCTGAGTGCCCGCACTGCAGATGACAGTGTTGTTGGGGAACTACTAGGCATGCCTCAAAGTTAGAATCAACATCATCTGTTACCGTTATTAACACTAGGAATTTATTTTCATTATTACAGCACCCCGGATTTCGAGAACCGCATTTCGACCTAAGAGGGAGGAAGTATGAGAAAGTCAGAGAGACTTCCATAAGGAGGAGCTTTATGATTTGTACTACTTGTCCTCCTTATTAAATATTATTAGGACAACCAAATAAGTAGGATGGGATGGGCTGGGCTTGTGGCATGTATGGGTGAGAAATAACCCGCACATGGTTCCGATGTGGAAAAGTGATGGAAAGAGTAAAGCGTCAATGGAAAGATAATATTCAATTGGCTCTTACAGTAATAGGGTGGGAGGGTGACAAAATTCGTTGTGATCTCAACAGACAGGAGGGTGGAGAGAATTTTATAATGAGAAACTCCATGACACGTACTCGCCACGAAATATGATTAGGATTGTCAAACAAAAAATCAGCGTGGCATATGACATTCATGAGGTGGTTGACTAAAGCAAACAAACTTGTATTCGGAAATCCTGAAGGAAAATCGCTACTTACAGGTTACCTAAGCGAAGATGGAAGGGTAATATTAAAACACAAGTTGTCTGCTGTGAGAATATAGACTGTACTGATCTGGCTCAAAAATTCTTGTGATGTGTGTCATAAAGAGTTATCCAAAATGATGAAACTTTAAAAACTATCGTACTTTACTTACCACAGGATTTCTAAGATCCCAAAATAGAGATCTCTTGGAGAGGTTTCTCCAAGTTGACCCTCTCCACGAGGTACAAGGTTCGAGATCCCCTTTTGTTGGTCCGTGATATGACAGAGTACCGACCTCGCTTCCCGGTCGCAGAATTGGATCCTCGCTGTGGTATGCGTACAACATCCGCGTCGTGTCGTTCTGGAAGCAATACACAGCGATATGAGAGCAAACGTAGTTACGAAACTGAAACATGACTTTGTTAGTTTTGCTGTGGGGTGGAAAGCGGAAAACTTTCGAGGTTACAAAGAACCTGCTTCAAGGTATTTTCAATCCTTTAACGCACGGCGGTTACTATAAGCACCACCTGCTTTAACATTAAAAACTGTGAATTTCACAGGCGCGGTGTAGGCCTATTTGTTTCGTATGATTCTCACGGTGAAAGAGCATTAGCCGACTGGTATTTATATCGGAGACGGCGAGTGCTCTGACGTATGGACGGAAACTTTGAATACTTGTTGCTGAAAATTTGAGCTTAAATTAAAATTCCAAATCAACAAAAAAAATCACAATTTAGCGCAGTGCCCCCTTCCTTCCCCTGCTACACACTGAAAATAGTCCAATTCCCATTACCTTGCCTTCTTAGCTTCCCAGCGTTCCACCATGCCTCCAGCTCATCTTTACCAGAAGGAAGAGCCGGCACTACCTGCAAGCACTGCCAGAGCCACAAAGTTACTGCTCCCTCCCCTCCGTAATAAATGCACCATCTCTAACTACAACTATCTCTTTTCTTCTTCTTCTTCTTCTTCTCTCTTAGTGCCTCAAAGAGACGATCACTAAATGTATTCACACTGCAAGTTCTTCACCAGTAGTCCAGTTGTAATCATGGTAACGGAGGTTTTCAGGGTCGTGAAAATGTAAACTCTGATCTTAAGTTCTGAAGATGGAAGCAACATATTGCTGCGAATGTTTGGACCCACCTGCCTACCTGCATATCATAACCCAATATACATCAATTTAATTTTATATTTCCGAAAGAATTCAGATGTTATAAAATTCACGTGTCTATTAAAACAATAGCTTGAAAATGATTTCCTCGGATTCTGTGTGTACTATAAGAACATTCCCATTCATAGGTACATATTTGAATCAATTATTGAAAACAACATTTTAAAGGTGGAGTTAATTTACTTGTATAACAAACGCCGCAAGTCTAGTTCATGACAACAGTTACTAGAATGTAGGGCTTCGAAACACGGGGTAAAACAATGCATTTCATTTTGACATCTGCGTGTCTGAACATAGGAACTGCATCTAAAAGCCGTTGAAATTTCCATGAAACTAATTTACATTTCATTAATTATTACCACACTAGATTAAAGTGCCTTCGAACAATCTAAAATCAAATATATTTACTATGTAATTTGTGTATCAGGAATTCCTTTCGTGAATCAAAATAAACAGGTTGTATGTTCCTAAATGACAATTCAATTTACACATAAATTGTCAGGCAGTTTTATTCACACGGTAGTTTCCTTTGAAACAGCATGTTGAGGGGAATGGTGCTGGGCGTAAGTCTAATGAAGAACAGCACTGAGTCTATGTTCCATGAGAAAAACAACCACTGCTGTTTTAGGGGAATATAATAAATGTAATTAAACTATAACATATCCTGTTTTTATACGGAAATAACACAGACCTAATTAAACACATCTGTAGAGAAAGATGCAGGATACTGTAAGAAACTGCATAATAAGAAGCTGCATAATTTTAACTCCTCAACACGCATTATTAGGGTGATTAAATCAAGGAAGATATGATGGTCGAGACATGTAGCATAAATGATAGCAGAAATGAGAAGTGTATACAAATTCTTAGTCGGAAAATGATGAGACGATTTTTAAGAAATAGGCATTGATTGGATTATCTTATTAAAATTATCCTTAAAAAAGTTGGAAAGTGTGGACTCGAACCATTTTGGCCAGGGCAATGGCCAATGTCGGGCTATTGTGAAAATGTTAATGAACCGTGGGTTTTGTAAAGGCGGAAAATTTCTTGAGTAACTGAGCGACCATTAGCTTCTCCGTAAGGACTGTACTCAGTGGAGTCAGGTCACAATTATTAATAATATTATTACAGTTATTATAATAATAAATTAATATTTTTTCATCGTAACTGGGGCGGAGTAAGTAACTAGTAGTGTACAGAATGCAAACAATTCCGATTTTCAGGAATCAGAACTCAGTCGAGTAAGTACATTGACAGTAAATGTAGGCGTACAGGTGAGACTAAGAGTGTCCGTGTGTTTAATTTTGTGCAGGTCATAATGTTCCCTGTAAGCTGCGCGGTGCGCAGCGGCGCCGTAACTGAAGTGCTCCCGCGCACACTGAATTGTTGGCGCGCAGCTGGAATTTTTCAGTTTTCATTGTAAATATTCTCATTATGCATGTTACAAAAAACTTTAAAAGTGCCGCGCAGTCGTCAGGTCGTGTAAACATTGTCTGCTCAGAGCAGTAGCAGGTCTGCGCAGTCGTCAGGTCGTGTAAACATTGTCTGCTCAGAGCAGTAGCAGGTCTGCGCAGTCGTCAGGTCGTGTAAACATTGTCTGCTCAGAGCAGTAGCAGGTCTGCGCAGTCGTCAGGTCGTGTAAACATTGTCTGCTCAGAGCAGTAGCAGGTCTGCGCAGTCGTCAGGTCGTGTAAACATTGTCTGCTCAGAGCAGTAGCAGGTCTGCGCAGTCGTCAGGTCGTGTAACATTGTCTGCTCAGAGCAGTAGCAGGTCTGCGCAGTCGTCAGGTCGTGTAAACATTGTCTGCTCAGAGCAGTAGCAGGTCTGCGCAGTCGTCAGGTCGTGTAAACATTGTCTGCTCAGAGCAGTAGCAGGTCTGCGCAGTCGTCAGGTCGTGTAAACATTGTCTGCTCAGAGCAGTAGCAGGTCTGCGCAGTCGTCAGGTCGTGTAAACATTGTCTGCTCAGAGCAGTAGCAGGTCTGCGCAGTCGTCAGGTCGTGTAAACATTGTCTGCTCAGAGCAGTAGCAGGTCTGCGCAGTCGTCAGGTCGTGTAAACATTGTCTGCTCAGAGCAGTAGCAGGTCTGCGCAGTCGTCAGGTCGTGTAAACATTGTCTGCTCAGAGCAGTAGCAGGTCTGCGCAGTCGTCAGGTCGTGTAAACATTGTCTGCTCAGAGCAGTAGCAGGTCTGCGCAGTCGTCAGGTCGTGTAAACATTGTCTGCTCAGAGCAGTAGCAGGTCCGCGCAGTCGTCAGGTCGTGTAAACATTGTCTGCTCAGAGCAGTAGCAGGTCTGCGCAGTCGTCAGGTCGTGTGAAACATTGTCTGCTCAGAGCAGTAGCAGGTCTGCGCAGTCGTCAGGTCGTGTGAACATTGTCTGCTCAGAGCAGTAGCAGGTCTGCGCAGTCGTCAGGTCGTGTGAACATTGTCTGCTCAGAGCAGTAGCAGGTCTGCGCAGTCGTCAGGTCGTGTAAACATTGTCTGCTCAGAGCAGTAGCAGGTCTGCGCAGTCGTCAGGTCGTGTAAACATTGTCTGCTCAGAGCAGTAGCAGGTCCGCGCAGTCGTCAGGTCGTGTAAACATTGTCTGCTCAGAGCAGTAGCAGGTCTGCGCAGTCGTCAGGTCGTGTAAACATTGTCTGCTCAGAGCAGTAGCAGGTCCTGCGCAGTCGTCAGGTCGTGTAAACATTGTCTGCTCAGAGCAGTAGCAGGTCTGCGCAGTCGTCAGGTCGTGTAAACATTGTCTGCTCAGAGCAGTAGCAGGTCTGCGCAGTCGTCAGGTCGTGTAAACATTGTCTGTCAGAGCAGTAGCAGGTCTGCGCAGTTGTCAGGTCGTGTAAACATTGTCTGCTCAGAGCAGTAGCAGGTCTGCGCAGTCGTCAGGTCGTGTAAACATTGTCTGCTCAGAGCAGTAGCAGGTCTGCGCAGTCGTCAGGTCGTGTAAACATTGTCTGCTCAGAGCAGTAGCAGGTCTGCGCAGTCGTCAGGTCGTGTAAACATTGTCTGCTCAGAGCAGTAGCAGGTCTGCACAGTCGTCAGGTCGTGTAAACATTGTCTGCTCAGAGCAGTAGCAGGTCCGCGCAGTCGTCAGGTCGTGTAAACATTGTCTGCTCAGAGCAGTAGCAGGTCTGCGCAGTCGTCAGGTCGTGTAAACATTGTCTGCTCAGAGCAGTAGCAGGTCTGCGCAGTCGTCAGGTCGTGTAAACATTGTCTGCTCAGAGCAGTAGCAGGTCTGCGCAGTCGTCAGGTCGTGTAAACATTGTCTGCTCAGAGCAGTAGCAGGTCTGCGCAGTCGTCAGGTCGTGTAAACATTGTCTGTTCTGAGCAGTAGCAGGTCTGCGCAGTCGTCAGGTCGTGTAAACTTGTCTGCTCTGAGCAGTAGCAGGTCTGCGCAGTCGTCAGGTCGTGTAAACATTGTCTGCTCAGAGCAGTAGCAGGTCTGCGCAGTCGTCAGGTCGTGTAAACATTGTCTGCTCAGAGCAGTAGCAGGTCTGCGCAGTCGTCAGGTCGTGTAAACATTGTCTGCTCTGAGCAGCAGCAGGTCCGCGCAGCTGTAAAAACAAATCAGACGGAACGTTGGCAGGTCACGAAAGAACATATTTGAGTGGAGGCATAAATTCATGCATTCTTAATTTTAAAACCTGATCAAAAAATTAAAAACTGATCAGCTTCACGCCCCGGTCGCTTGATCCCCCGGCACCATTGAATAGGTGGCTGGGTGGGCTCCAGAGTGGCTTTTGATTCTGTGAAGAAGAGAAATATTTCCTTCTACTGCTGGCAATCGAACAAGGACTTCAAGGACATGCAGCGCGTGATCTAATCACTATACGGACTGAGAGACCCCAGCTCCTGTAGTTTACTGGTAATATAACTGACCATTTACCTGGAAGACCTCAAGTTATCTCACATTGTAGGTCGGAAAACCTGCCGACATTCTTCATTCAGTTTGCTTTCACTTCTGTTTCGTAAGAGGAACAAATATAACAGGATTTTCACACTTTGTTGGAATTGCTTCCACTTAAGTAATTCTGTGAAGAAGGGATCTGCCTTGTGGTTTAGTTTAACGGCTCGTAAAAACACATAAAGTAAAGCTTTATTACAAACTTGTACGCAGAGATACTGAAGGAGTTAATGGAAGAGACGAAAAAAGAGAAAACAATCATAATGTTTACACAGGCTGATGTTAAGTGTAAGGGACTACCTGCGTGCTTATGTACACAGTGCAGCGGCAATAAGAGGCGTGACGTGCTGTGGCAGACAGCTTCTGGTCTGGAGAAATGGTTCACACCTTTCATTGACTTCCTACCGAATGAAGACATGAAAAAAAATTTCCAAAACTTGTCTGGAAATTTAAAGGCAAATACACAGTGTTACTAGTTAGGAAACATCCACAGTGAGTAATAAAAATTCTCTGACTTGTTCTGTTAGAGCGCGGGAAGAAGGAAACAGGCAAAACCAGATTAAACAAGACTAAACTTCTCTCTTTGGAATTCGGATAATATGTCCAAACACCGGCGATTTTACAGCGTAAGTAACGGCCAAATACGACAAAAATTGTCTTTTTCTGGAGCAGGGAATTTAGTGAACCATTCTTTGCTAGGAAAAAAGCAGTGGAACAGGACAAGTTTCCGGTTGGTACTTAGCTAGTGCGGAATAATTTATTCCTGTATTATACAAAGGATATTTTGGAAGAGCTTAGTGCCTCTTACTTCAGGGTTAAATAGTCGACAGGACGTAATATCACATCATCACTCATCGTTTATCAACAGCGCTGTAAACAGCACAGTAAATAATTACCGAAACGTCTGAGGATCACACTGCCTCCATCTTGAGGTTCTAGCAGTCTAGGAATGTGTTAAGACCTAAAGAAGCAAGGAGTTTATCTTCGAAATGTTGGCCCGCCTCCATCTTCCTGTTCTAGCAGTCTAAGAACGTGTTAAGAGGTAAAGATGGAGGCAGTTCTCGTCCTAAATATCGACTGGATCGTAATTAATATCTTATAATTGTAAATTAATTACAAAATAACTGGTTAATTTAACACGTGTTGAAACAAATCAGGGTAGAAATGCCACATAACACCGAATTTGGCTCCCCCACTTATGAGATTACCGCATTCGCCATATGATTACTGCTGCAAACAGTGCAGTCCAATATACGTCCATGCCGATCCCAGTGGCCGTGCGGTCTAAGGCGTGGGTCTGCGGCCGCTCGCTTACTAGGATTGTGGGTTCGAATCCCACGGTGGCATGGCATGGATGTCTGTCTGTTGTGAGTGTTGTGTGATGTCAGGTAGAGGTCTCTGCGACGAGCTGGTCCCTCGTGCAGAGGAGTCCTACCGAATGTGGTGTGTCTAACAGTGTGATCGTGAAGCGTTTAAAAATGACGAGGCCTAGGCCCCTTAAGGGCTGTCGAGCCATAGAAATAAAAATAAACGTCCATGCTGACAGAAAAGAGGTATCTGATTGGTCTCCGCGACTGTTCACATTGGACCACTTTGACTGAGGAAGGCAGTAGTTTCTGTCTGGTCTGTGCGAATGGTTTTGACTGCTTAGGCTTGCCCGCAGTTTATTCCACATATTGTTCCCACTGTTCCTCTTATTTGTGAATAATTTCAATGCACTTTAAATGACATCTCTACCTTCTTTGTGTTTCGTGTAGAGTGTTCAAATCGTTGTTTCTTCGCCGTCTCAGGCTGGGCCTTCCTTCTTGCATTTCTCTTGCAAACGGCGAGATACTGCGTTCCATGTACTTATCTCATAAACGCCGAGCTATTTTATTTTCTTGTGTTGTTTCTTTAAAGATGAGTTATTTAGATTGTCAGTTGGTATTTAGGCCTCAGTTCGTAAATTATAGAATATAATATGTCATCATTATAACGACCAATCACATAAATGTAACCAGGTCTTCATGTAATTAAAGTATTTGTTAGGTTTGGTCACTTTCAACCAAAATCGGAGTGTATTGCAAAATGTTGGTAAAAACTTCGAACATGAAATTGAAATATTTGCCTCTGTGCTTAATGAAGCGATACGCCATGAAGGTTTATGGGAAAATGCGGTTAGGGCTCCACGCATTCTTAACATCTGTATTAAACGGAGTCCTTACAATTTAGAAAGCAACTTGATAGTAAACGCCCACGAAGCGCAACACTTCCCGCACGTTCGCGTAACCAGAGCAAAAAAGAAATATCCGTAGCCTTGGCAACAGAGGAGAAATATTTGAAAGGATAACCATAGTAACCGTAGGAGCAGTGATAAACAAGGCAACAATAGTAACCGTAACATCAGTGGCAACTTTAGTAACCAGGGTAACCAAAATATTATATGTACCACGGTTACTACAGAAACATTGGTAACTATGGCAACTAAGGTAGGCATGGTAGCATCACCAAAGAATTCAGTCATGAATGTACGTAGGTCTTCCTGTAAGTTTTCTGCTCCTTTTGTCCAGTTCTAACGAAAAGTGTAACATGTCGACAAATTTGATTAAAAGTTGCCAAAGTCAAGTTTCAGGCACTTAGTGCCTGAACTTATGGATGTATAATAAGTGTAGTTTGTTCGAAAGGCCCCCTGATGATGGTCCGTGAAGGACTGAAACATATGTAGGGGTAGTTGTTAACTGTTATAAATAATTACATTGAATGTGTATTTAGTTGTTTTGCAAAACTTTATATTTTACTAAGATTTAATACAGACTGATCTAACAATTCTTTCGCAGTGATATTAGACATTTTGTATTCAATTCAGTGACCAGAATTTTACAAAATACTGCAAACACTACATTCCCAATATTCAGAATAAGTGCAGAAAGTGCTTTACAACCTGTTTGACATGCAATGACTGCCCTCACATTATTGCCCAAAACTTTACGTAGCTTTTCTGCCATACAAGACTGCACATAAATTTGAATTGCTGTTTTAAATTCAGCGATTCTTTCTGAGTTAACGTCGTATGGATAAGACTTGGCTGCTCCCCATAAGCACAAATTCAGTTGTGAGAGTTCGGGTAAACACGGAAGCTAAATTCGTCATGAAATTAGTTATTCTCCAAAGACATCTTCCAATAATTCCATCGAACAACGTGCTGTGTATTTCTGTGGCTTATCGTGACTTGCTAATTTCGTCGTCGTTTACAGTGCCGATAAATGGAAAAAAAACTTGCGAACAATAACGCTCAGAATCAATTGTTTCAGTAAAAAAAAATATTGGGCCAATGATATGCCTTCTTGAAATCGCCACACAAACGTACATTTTGGCCAAGTGTAACGGCTTTCAACAAATGCGAGAGAATTTTCTGTACACCACAGGCGTGTGTTTTTCGTGTTGACACGACCTGAGAGGTGGAACCATGCTTTGTAGTTGTACAACGTCACATTCAAGATGTCCTCTCCGATTTTATTAATAAAATCTTTAAATAACTCGCAGTAATTAAACCTCTTTTGATAATCTGCAACTTTAATTTGCTGTACGACCGACACTGTGTGTAAGGAAGGAACTTCAGTAGCTTTACGAGCCGAGCCGTAGCCCAGGCAAAATTGTTGGGACAATGCCCTGAAATTTTTTTTTTCGGACTTTGAAGTAGTGGTTCAGAAATTTCATCTAACTATTCCTGAGACACCTGACTGACTGCCAGATGGCTCTGGCAGTCACATCAGGATCGAGTTGAAAAGCGCAGCCAGTCAGCCGGTCCCTCACTGCCGCAAATGCACAAAGACCTCGTAACCTCGGAAAGAGTAGGCCCAAGCCCATATAGGGCTGTCGAGCCATGGTTATTATTATTATATTATTATTATTCCTGAGACAAAACAAAAGTTCTTCCAGATCTGGGAGCATTTTGAAAACAGCCACTTTGAAACACAAACTTTGCTAAGACACTCTTTGTTTCAACAACACTGTTAATGTGATCACAATGCTTGCTGTCTGTATACAAATATCAAGAAACGCTGTAGCGCGGCGGAATGAATATTTTGTAAATATTGTGGTGAGTGAGGTGAATATAGTAAAAAATTTCGATCAGTCTGAGCCGTATTACGTTTCAGGAAGTAAAGTTAGTGGTGCTATAGTCGATCTCGCCTTCTGTTAAATATATAATCGTCAAAAACAAATTAATACAGCGTAAAAGATCAAAATTCATGCCGTACCAAGAAAAAGTTTCCTCTGTATGTTCATCTGAAATCAATGGAAATTGTACTTCATATTAGTTAGTTTAGTTAGTCCCTTGTCGCTCCAATCGCGGAGCATTGGGGGCCTCCTTTCGGAGGTTTCTATGGTCATGTGCGTTGATGTAGCGGGTGACCAGCCCACTGACCGCACAAGTTCTACTCAATTCTGATGTGACTGCCAGAGCCATCTGGCAGGCAGTCAGGAGACTTGGGTGAGAAATGGCAGCTGAATTTTGCCGACGGGCATTACGTACTTCATATAGTAATGAAATTTATGGCACCCAGGTTCAATCTCTTATGAACTCGATTATAAACATGTGAGATTTGAAGTTCTCAAAGTAAAGATACGCATTAAACTTCTCTTGGGTGATCTATGTGATGTAAATGATGGTCTAGGAAAATTGTAGCATGCCGTAATGAGTTCCGGAAGGATAATACCGAAATGGATGTTAAGGCCTTGAAGACTTGATCGACTGTCTCGTACCTGATCGACTGTCAGAGACTTACCGTGATCCTGTAATCGTGCTGATCGCAAGTGTCGTACTGCCTGCGGAACCTGATGACCGTGTGCGTCCCATTCTCGTACCCCAGCAGCAGTTCGTAGTCCTGACTCTGGTCCACCTCAGGCTCGTCCCTGTCCGTGGCGTACCGATCCTGGAGAGAGACAACAAACAACACGGTTACGTAACATTTCACCCTTGCTGTTGAGAGATATTATTGGGAGAAAACTAACACTTTACTTCTATATTACGTATTTTCAGCAAATTAAATTACTCACGAAACTTTTTCAACCGATTGTGGTCATCTTCAGGCCCTCTATCATCAGAAAAAGTGAAAATGTACAACTGCATTCAATGTGTTAAATAACTGAGATCTCAGTTTTACACTTGATATGGTACACGTTGCTGATAATTTTCACTACAGTCAGCAATTATTAATAGTGTGACATATTGTTTATAATATTAAAACACTTTTTTAACTTTAACATTTCTTTTTATGTTATATATTCCTGAAGATTTCTTTCTGATTTGGTGCCGTATGGTATACAGGCTGTTTGGTCACTTAATCGTATTTTTCATCCAGTCTTTAGTAGGAAATTGAACGTAAGAATATTCCAACGCCTACATATTTGGTATCAGTAAAGTTTACGTATTTTATCTTTTCCATTTTTTAGTATATATATCGTGATGTCACCTTTTAGAACATGGTTTGACCACTCTACACTCAGTCACCATCAAGAAGATACTCAAAAATAAATAAAAAGTTGTGTTTACGTTCATAATTCCCCTATAGTTACATATAACACGATGGGATGCTTAACAACACATTTGACTGTACACATATTCTTCACCAATACGATAATGTCTGATTTCCATTATACTTCTGCTTATATAAGTGAATTTTAATTATTCTACTCTTGTACCACACTCACCTACTCTTAAACCCCGAACTGAGCAGTATGTTGCTCCCAGACAATGATATCTAGATATCGGATAACATGGGGTCCTGCATAGACACCACCGTGAGATCCACAAATTTCATTTTCTAATATTTAGATAGAATTCAGGCTTCAGAGGTTTAAGTTACTCCTATTTTGAATAAATACATAAAATCATAAATATATATATATAAAATATATGTATTTACTGTATACCACAAAGGAATTTGTATTAGATTTATAGAAATAAGCAAGGAATTGCAAAACAAATACCGTGCAGAACTTTCTGTCCATAGAAGCAATCAGTACTCACTTTTGTCAGAATTGGTAACAAATAAACATAGCATTAGGCGACCATTTTCTTGTGCCTATACATGTCAACTTCGCAAAGCAGTTTCCTTACTGCGAAGCTACTAGATATTCAGCTAGTCAAAATATTCTCCGTCCTCTTTTGGAAACCAAGGATTAATCTTATGTTCACAAACAGGTAATAGGTCCTTACCTGAGCCAAATTAGTAAAGCCAACACCTTCTCTCTTACTTCCACAAGTTTTATTTAAATATTATACTTCTGCCTGCTCGTAGGTCTTTCAAGTGGTTTCTGTATTCGTACTGCGGTACTAAGGACATTGTTAAAGGCGATAACCTTCAATTTCCTAATAATTTCATAAGCGGTGTGATAAGTATTCTTGTAAATAAATACCATAGTCGTACATTTTTTGAACTCCGCGTTAAATTTTCGCATCAGAACTTATTCTTGCCATTTAAACCTTACTTTCACTAATAACTACAGAGCTAAGTGTCGTAAGCTTAATCCCGATCAAACTAACGTAATATGTCTGGTTCACCGACATCCATTCGAGATTGGTAATAATCCCCTTAAACTGGGTGTCAGTCAGTAAGTCACAAGGTCGGCCAATTAATCAATGCTCCAGTCGTCCATTAGGAACGTCAATCATCAGTCAGCATGGAGCAGTTCATTAGCATAGTTATCTACGTACTCATCCATGCATTAATTAAGTGATTCAGTCAGTTCGTGTAGTTAGCCAGTGTCGGCTCTGTCTGCGACGGACAGCTAGCCCATAAACCAGTCGTTATATCACACGAGTTAAGTACCTTCCAGGTAATGCTAATCTGCCAATCAGTTAGTTCTCTTAATCAGGGCATCATTTTTTTAGACAAGCGGTCTGACAGATCAATCAGCATGTCAGCCAGCGAAGCAGCTAGTCAGCGAGTCAGTCAGCCGGCATCCAGTCACTCAGCAAGTTAGTAAACGGTTAAGCAGTCATGTACTCAGCACTCAGTAGATAATGAATTAATCGATCATGTAAGAATCAGCCAGTACCACTCAGCCTCCAAGCGGAATGCAATCTCGTTACTGAGTTATACTGTCGTTCACAGCTCCTTCAATCAAATATCAGGACAATGAATTAAATGTGTAAGCATATTCCTTCCATGTCCTCTTCAAGTCACCACTCACAAATCCAATCAACCCTATATGATCCACAAATTTGAAAAGCCGTCTTTAAATAAATCAGACTCATTCAGCTACCCATCCAATCAGATAGACATTGCATTCTACAAAAACAGGAATTCAACGATAATGTGAAGTGCCTTGCCTTTGCCCAGTAATAATGCATAGTTTCGTAAGTTCCGGTTACACAGCAATAAAGGATCACTCGAATGCGACATATTCCATATTACACTGAGTGAAAAGAAATTCGCGCAGAAGTCGTAATTCTCACGCGATATTATGTGATCTTCTAAATGGCTGTCGTTGCGCAGCTGCAATTATGACATCTTCATTGGCTGTGTCCGTACAGTTCGTGTGCGACCTCCATCCAGAAGTGTCTCAATGTGATGCTGCTGCAATCGTTGAAACACAGAAGTGGATGGTTGACGTTAACCAGAATAATGTAGGACGATTTCCCTAGCATCAACACTAGCTCAAGTATTTCAAGCACCGAGGGTGATCATCATGTTGCAGTACTTGGCCTGTGTGTATTCCACAATCATCCAATCACGACTGAGCCCTGCTGTACACGGCGTTCCTTAAATACACATAACAACGAGGGTTACTGTCATGACACAAACACTTATAAGAAGCATGTTACCTCGCTTGACGGTGATATGTTTTCGAAAATTAAGCGCCTTAGGACATTCGTTGTACAATATTGTCCCTTTTATTTTTAACAAAGAGCCATACTATGGACAGCCTGAGTGCGAATTTCTTTACGCTGTGTATTTGAGAGGATCCTTCTTCATCTAGTCTGAGAATTACCATCATCATCAGATAGAAATGTATTCGTCATTACCAGAAAGTTACTAGATTCTGTTTTAAAGATGCCTGTGGTATTCAAATGCTGATGGGAAATTCAACCACACTGGGCTTATATGTTACACAGATCGGGCTATCCCAGCTCATTTATTTACTTTAAATATGTAAAGCATGTGAGAATGCCTATAAGCTAAGACTTTTCCACAACATATAACAAACTTAAGTAGAGTAGTTGAACGTAAATGTCAGGGTTTCATCAGCTGAAGAAATCGTGGTTGTTTTGCAAAGAAATCTACTTCCTGACTCTGCGATATTTGAGATTCTCACGGGGTTTTCCTGAAGATTCAAGTCTTCTGGGATGTTACATAATGTCGGCTGGTAAACTGATTAAATTGGTTCTGACTGATCGCAGTGCCTGAATATTCAACGTAAAGCCGTCCAAGTAAGGTGTCTGTTTCCTTACATATGTACGTAGTATATAACGTCCGAGAAGGAACTCCTGAGATTTTAATAGTCGCAATTTAGTTGACATACACCATGTCGTCAATCAATGCCCACGGGAAAAAAATTCGAGATTGATTACGTAAGAACTTCTTGGAGGCCATAGAATATGTCCATTGACTTGGAAGAGTAGCATGTAGAAGTTCACAAATCATACGCGACACATTGCAGTGCGGTTTCGCGCATTTTTATTGCGTTTTCAGTGATTAGAATAACATTATACATGCTCTGTTGTTCACGTTTGAAGTTTTATATTACTCGGGTCACTAAATATGTCTTCATCGTACAACGGCTACATTCATGGACATCTGTGTATACTTCAGAAAATTCAGTACTCAAGGCTAGCGTGCACCTGCTCCCTCAGTCGAAATATTCCGCATACAATATCCCTGTCAACAACCCTTTCATAGGAGACGGAAGAAGAAATAATTTTTTGTACAAGCTCTTCAACAATTAAGTTTAGAGTTTTCTGAGAGATGTCTTGTACGTTTGTACAGATGTGCAAAGGTTTGGGAGCAACACGTTTTCTTCATTTTTACGTCACATCCCAGAAGGTTGCAGTCTTAAACATCAACTTACTCTGGACCACACAAGCGTAAAATTTATCATATGAGGAGACTGCAGCATCCAGCCGAATGTAACATTCATACGTACTTCCAGTTTCGTCATTTGTCACAAGTGCACTGTTCGTAGCACAGTGATAGGGGGTTTTAACTTAAACAGGTGTCAGTATGCTTAATCTCAAAATTTCATTTTCGCCCATATCAAAGGAGCTCAAAACTCAGAAACGTAACTTGAAAAAGTTGTTCCAAATAACTTCAGCAATATTACTCTGCCTTATTCTGTGACAAGAGAGTCCGATATTTCTTAGACAGAAAACTAAAGTTTATTCAACAGAATGTCTAATATAATTAATATCTTGCAGCAAGTAGCTTTCGTCTATCCGACGAACACAAGCAGATATTCTAGTGCTGAATCATTTGACATGATTCTCAAATTTTCACTGTGACGGAAGTCATTAAGACTTGCAATTCCGGTTCTGAAACTCACTTTAAAGCAAGAATTCACCATTACTGTTACACAAATGGTTCCTGGTTATTGTCAATGTATTCTATAAAACGTGTTTGATAGGTGAGGGAATGGAGTATCCAGGTCCTTTTACTCTATTGAAGAGGCGGAAAATTTAATGTAACAGGCTGTCTAATTTACGAGTTAAGAATTCACAAAGAAACAAAGTCGACGTTGTTCTTATACAAAGTTTGTTTCAAGAAAAAATACTTACATTCATCTTTTATATCTGAATAAAGGAACCTTACAGTCTTGTGTTTCAGAAGAACATACTGCCTCCACCTTCAAGCGGAAAATGTTTTATAAAGGTCACAAATTTGTAATTTTTTAACTATCATAATTCAAATAAAATATTTCAGATCAAATGTTCCGTCAAATTATGCAAAAAGCTGCTTCTGCTTAACATCGAGTTGTGCCTAGTTCTACAAACAATTTTTCTTTTACATACATCCCTTACCTCAATCCACCACACGTTTTCCGTTACTGAAAACACAAAACTACGCCTTATCAGCCAAACATCGTCTCAAATGTTTCAACACAATCACTTATTTTCTTTATTATAATTTCTATAACTTTTAAATATTTTGTTGCCTTGGATTCTGTTCTGTTAATCTTCTTAAAAAGAAAATCTCTCATTCATCTAGCTCATTAAATGAATTATCTGCATCCTTGCAAAATTCAATTAACTATTTCACATTTCCCTCTTACCTGCCTAAAACTATAAAAACTGAAAAAACTTCCCACCTACTTACACCTATAATTAGTGTAATAATACAAGACATGTAAATATCAGGTTCATATATTCATGAACGCCTCTAGGATGAAGAGATTCACAATTTTAAAGTATGAATAATACGAGTAAATCCGAAGTATTTAAAACCAATCAAACTCAATGGGCAGAAGCGAGCCGGATGGCATGCCAATACACAATTTGATGGATACAGAGGTTCCTAAAACGTATTCCGTAATTAAAAATTGGAAACTGCATTTATCATCACTATACGTGCTTAAATGTGACTAATAATTCTTGCAATGTTTCAGGACTCACCGCGATAATTGAAAGTGACTGGTGGATTTCACTCTACTCTTACACTGAGACCGTACCTCACAGTGAACACAGGACACAATTACTCTTGAATAATGAATTTTATTTCCATATGTGTAGAGGCTATAGAAGATGATGAAGGACAGTGTTTCCTACCGCGTTAATTGTGCCAGTTGTCACCACACCATTCATGACGAGTCCTTAGGTTGCGAGAGCAGAAAACGGCCTAGAGAAATGGATGGTAGCTGTAAGTTTAATGACTACGAAGAATGGACAGAGGACACGGTCATGTGATCAGCTTGGTGGTTGGGCGTGGCGTACCAATACGTAAGCCTAACAGACACAGAATACTCCGAAATGTTATACATGGACATCAGTGCGCCTGATGTGAAGAGGTCAATGAATACTGCCGTTCCAAAAGACGTTGGGAAATTATTGAGTAAATGAGCAACCATCAGCTCAACACTTACCTGTCTAATTCATCGGAAACAATACAAAATACCGAGATTGGGTGCTGTCGAAACTAGAACCAGAGTGAGAAAGGCTGGAGTGGCAGCCATGCTGGTTGCAATCTCCTGATGCACACTGCCAATGATATGTACCTCAAGCTTTAATAGCAAAAATATCTGCGTTTTCCCCCAGAGCGTAATAAATATAAAATCAATCGTTTTTATAGGTTTAGAATGGTACTAAGGATAAACGCTTTTTACTTCCTTAAGGAGCATTGGCACATGGATTTGTCTTCTGTGAGACAGCTATCATCTTCAGCAACCTTGAAACTTCTTCTGTGAGACAGATATCATCTTCACCAACCTTGAAACTTCTTCTGTGAGACAGATATCATCTTCAGCAACCTTGAAACTTCTTCTGTGAGACAAATATCATCTTCAACAACCTTGAAACTTCTTTCCGCGGCCTCAGTATAGTCAGCAGAATTTATATAATTCAGAATTCCTTACTTTTATTAGTGGTAAGATAATTGCAAATCGAGCTACTGGGATTATAAACACAAGTATCTCATGACAATTTTTTGACAACAGAGAGATAAAATTTATGGTTCAAAGCTAAGGCTTTCTTCATTCAATTGCTAATTTGTCATCTTCATTGAAAGTCTGCGCGTCAGGGAATCACACTAAATGACACGAACGATTAGCGAATAGGCCGATGCAAATGCCGTATTCAATAAAGCAGGACGTTTCTTCTTCTTTGTGAAGAATGTTTCCTTCTTTCTTCATTCACGTGTACTGACAGTCAGCTTCTATCACACTGAGCTTTTGAGTAAAACAGGCCTTGTTCTTTTTCACACCACAGGAAATTAATGGTATTTCTTTCCTTAAGTGGCTTATTGTCATTACTCTGCTTGAAGGCATTTTGACATCTCTGCAGTGCGTCTATTACAATCGCCCCGTCTCTCCGCCTGTACTCGCGAAACTTGGCTGAGTAAAAGTCCTCCTGTTTTATATTTGGAAGGTTCTGGGTTCAAAGAAGAGCAAATACTCTCAAGACCAATGCCAAAAATACTAGTTCAAAATCGGTCAATGCCGCTTTCTTTCATATGATTTAGAATTTATTAATCACCTTATGACTTTATATATTCTGAGGCACTGACAGCACAGTTAAATAAGACGCAAATAAAAATTCGAGACCTAACGAAGGAACTGTCGTCAGATTTCGTGATAAACAAAATACTGATCTGAATTTTTCTACATAATCCACTTAAGAGACAAAATCGCTTAGTAATAATAATAACATACATGTACGCGTTTCTATTTTACGGTAAAATATTTATTATAGTAAAAATTGTTTTATATAAAGGTTTTAGACAGACATGAACCACCATCTACGTTATGTCCTCCACATGTCTTAAGTAACTGGAGATAATTAATCAAAAGCGAGGGAGCAAAGGCGCCGTAATTGTTACGTTGTGCACACACTTCCTAACTTATTTATACAGACACCAACTAAAATAAGTCCACGCTAGCACCATTACTAATTTAATAAGGAAGTTAAGGGGGAGAGTAGAGCTGAACACAAAGTTTTGTGTTAATTAAATAACAAAATCAATACCAGCCAGCAACACAAATTCAACTCAGTGGGTTACAAAATAAAAGTCAGCCAAGAAGAAGATAAAAAATAAGTAGAAGCGATGATGCGAAGTGGTGTAGTTTGTCTTCGTTAGATAAAAGCATGACACCTCCGATGAGGTTTTCTAGCCTCTTCCAATGATTAAGTGCGCCTAGCATATCTATGGAAGGGCTACGTATCGAGCTGTAAAGACTCTGCTTCTATTGCTCTGACTGCAAGCTTCTGTGCGCATCGTGGTCTTCTTTTTTCTGGTTTCAGTTCGTGTAGCTCTTTATTTTTTATTTTTTCTCTTTAGTCTTGTCCAAAAAAGTTTGCAGCCACAAGCACCTAAGGCCGAAGTAGTATATTCTAAACCGATTATTCACTTACTTCACGGTCATTTCCTCTCTGTCCTCCCCACCCGCCCTCACACAATACACGTACATGCAGACACATATATCCTGACATATTAAATATCTAGTAATTATATCACTTTAATCATTTAAATGACTGTTTTTTTCTTATATTGCCATGGCAAAAGCAGCATTCAACAAGAAGAAGAATCTTTTTACCAGCAAACTGGAATTAAATTTAAGGAAGAAACTAGTAAAGTGCTACATTTGGAGCATAACTTTTTATGGTGCTGAAACGTGGACACTTGGGAAAATGGATCAGAAGTATCTGGAAAGTTTTGAAATGTGGTGCTGGAGAAGAATGGAGAAGATCAGTTGGACCGATCGTGTGAGACATGAAGAAGTATTACACAGAGTTAAGGTGGAGAGGAATATCGTACATACAATAAAAAGAAGAAAGGCTAACTGGATTGGTCACATCTTGCGTAGAAACTGCCTTCTGAAACACGTGGTTGAAGGAAAGTTAGAAGGAAGGATAGAAATGACGGGACGACGAGGGAGAAGACGTAAGCAGCTACTGGATGACCTTAAGGAAAAGAAAAGATACTGGAAATTGAAAGAGGAAGCACTAGATCGCACCCTGTGGAGAACTCGCTTTGGAAGAGGCTACGGACCTGTCGTAAGACAGACTACAGAATGAATGAATGAATTAAACATCTAGTAATTATACCACTTTAATCATTTAAAGGACTGTTTTTTTTATATGTACGGACCGCCTGTATTAAGAATAAGATTCTCAAAATCAATACGAATTATTCCCCTAAACAGCACTAACTGTTGTCTAGTTACATGCTCACGAAGTGTGTTTTCTTTGATAAGGGAACTGAATTCTTATAGGTTTGTATCATTTAGAAAATTTTGGAACTTGAAAGAGTTGAATATAATTTAACCGTTTTAACCATTTCGTGAATTACTTGGCTCGCCATACGGACAAGTGAGAGGCTCTTGTAAACACGGGAATGAACACTCGGGCTCCATAAGTTTTGGGGAATTTTTTGACCGCTGGGTGACTATAAAATAAGACTGGTTAGTCAGTCACATCCGGGCTATAAAAGAGTTAATGATACTTACATCGCATGGCTCTGATTCTCGAAAAATTATTTTGTTACTGACGCTGTGAGTAGGTATATAGGCTTTAGTCGGCATTGCAGCGTCGTCATTTGTCGACAAAATCCATCAGCTTTCTCTAAAACGGTTTGAAGTTAATGACGTAAATACTTAAAATTATATTCAATTATGAAGCGACCAGAATGCACCTATGCTTCAGTCGGCATTGCAGCGGCGTACTTTTCCGATAAAATCTATAAAGCTCTGTAACAAGAAATTTTCAAATTCATTGCAAGGATGAATACTCTGTGAGAATGTGTTTTCATATGATGCGTCTAGACCTATTACATATAAGTACTTTCAAATTAAGGGTTGTCTGTGGCAATCATAGTTGCATACTGGCAATGTCAATATTTCCCGTTGAATTTTCAACGGGGTTTATTCCAAGTAGTAATAATAGTTACGAATATTTACTGACGGTGCTTCAGAACAAGTAATGGACTCTGCGTTACCGTAGGACAGCTACTTTACCTTGAAGAGTGCGGACAACCGTGAACAGCTCCAGGTAAATTACCAGGCATTTTTGTAAAAAGCTCGAAAACATATCTGAGCGAAATCTGTTTGCTATTGCAGCAACATTATAACTGCACTTTGCAAATTGTCCAATTTAAGTAAAACATTCCAGAAACGACGTTTCGGAGGCCAAATGATGACATTTGACTCACTTAATGAGATTGATTTCTTCTTCCGTTTTTCCCAGAGGATGGCGACAGAGGCACTTAGCGAAGCGCATTGTTCTTAGAATATTCTATTTTAAAAAAATAACTGGCAAACTACAACTGCACTGTGTTGGTGGTAGTAGCAGTAGCAGCAACCAAAATTCAATTCAATTCTGGTTTATTAATGTGCCGAGTCAACAGCCAGATGGCCAATTACAGAAACAGCACAACATACAAACACAAATAACAATGGACAAGGAACAAAATAAAATAAACAAACACAACAAAACAGATAAATAAGCAAACAATAACTTACTGAAAGAATTAATAAGAACACCTTAAAATAATGTAATAAAATATTACATCTCACTAAGTGTAACAAATTCCCTTCTAAAAACATCCATATGATTACAAATAGAATTAATAATAACAATAATAATAATTATTATTATTAATTAATTAATTAATTAATAATAATAACAATAATAATAATCACTCTCAAATTTCGACTAAATATGTTCCGTTCTCCTGTTTTATTGGAACTACATATGCCATTTTTACCAAAGGGATTTTCCGTTTAGCAGTCTACAAATATCTAATCTTATTTACGTAATGTCATAAAAGACGATTATTATGTTCCAGAAGCAATATTCATCTTCATCACAGAGCTCAGCGGATTAATGTTGTTTAGCATCGTAATTGCCAGTGTTCTGAGAAATAAACCCAAACCAAATATAGACTTCGTGAAAGAAATGTCACTTTATTTCACGTTAATAAGCGGTACACATTTTTAACATCAACGTCTAAGGAATTAACCCCAAAAAGCGCAACGCTGAATTTAGGTCCTACTTACATTACTTTCACAAAGCCAAACTCTGTATTTTACTACAAAACATATTTATGTACTTCGTATGATTGTTACAATAAACTAAGATCTTTTCCTTAAACAGCGTTAACTGGTTGGGCTTTATATTTCGGACGATGTGTGTTCACTGAGAGGTAGGAACAGAATTTTAAACACTATTTAGATAAATTCGCCGATCCCAGTGGCCGTGCGGTCTAAGGCGTGGGTCTTCGGCCGCTAGCTTACTAGGATCGTGGGTTCGAATCCCACCGGGGGCATGGATGTCTGTCTCTTGTGAGTGTTGTGTGATGTCAGGTAGAGGTCTCTGCGACGAGCTGGTCCCTCGTCCAGAGGAGTCCTACCGACTGTGGTGTGTCTCAAATGTGTGTGACCATGAAACCTCGACGAAACGAGGAGGCCCAGGCCCATATAGGGCTGTCGAGCCATACAAATAAAAAAAAAAGAAGATAAATTCAGGACTCGTTCATTTGAAAACCAATTTACTATTAAAATGAATTTTTAAAGGTTTTGGCATGTTATATTTTTATTAATAATGACAGCGATCTTAGAGGTTTATATTTGTTCTTATGTTTTTCTGACTGTTGACTAGAAGTGACTGTGTAGGCCTAAACGAAATGTCCTGCGACCGGCCATCTAGATATAGTTTTCCACGGGTTTCCTCTGCCTTGTGGCAAATAGTTACAGACACATTACTACGTGGGACATCCCGTTGTAATAAAGATACACAAAGTGTTATAGTTAGTTATATAGTTTTATATATGTCCAAAGTTCCAAGTTGCCATTGCATGATTCTTATTCAGTCATATAGACTTTGAATTTTTAAAAACTAAATCCTTCGCTAAGGGATTTACTATAATATGAAATCATAAAATTTATCAATATTCCTAAATTCCTCGACCAATATATCAAGTCAAACGCTTTCTCTCTTCAAATATTCACAATAATTATAACTCAGCCTGAATTAACAAGTCTTTTCTTTGAACACCCAGGCTAGTGAGCATTGCTTGGTCCCTGGATATTACACACCCAGTCGTCGAAATTTTTTTGTATCCCCGCTAACGCCGCCACTGTTTGGAACATTTAGCTGTGTCTTCAGCTTGCTCCTACCTTTTCTATTCATACCCCCCCCCACCCCCTTCCAGCAACCAGATACCGATAACATCTCTGTGGATATCTGCATAATGCATCGCAGGTCGTGAAGTGGAATGGCACTAAAAAATTCACCGCTCACCTCCCTAAAGGAAGACACGTCTATCGACTAACAAAGTGTCCGACAGTAGGACTCTGTTATTAACTGTAATATTTTAGATTTTTCGCACCGTCACGTCGTATAAACCAGCACACTGACTTCACCTAAGGATTCGGTCTTCTGGCAGGTGACACCTTGTACTTTGACTATCAGACTGCACAGCGTTACATTCCAGAACACCGTAAAGTTTATAGTTACCGCCGTGAGAACATCAAGACTCATAAGCGATGAGAGCAACTGCCTCTATGTTTTATAGTTCGCCTTGTTATACATACAGAATAATGCGATGTTCTGTTCAATTCGGAATCAGACTAACCACAATATCCCTTTATAAAACATATTGACTATTATAATGAGGTTACTTTGGTATGTACGAGTGAACAATACTTAGTTGGTTTAACTTTTAAGGTAGCATTGTACTTAGATGTATCACCTGCTTTTAATATTCAGAAAGTCTAATTTTCCACAATGGAGTTTTTAAGCTTTTAGTAAGAGTATGAGAATATATACATACTCTGTACCTAAACAGCTGGTTTGTATTGGAGATTGTCAGTGAATATTCCACTCGTCTTGAATGTGAATACGTGTACATTGGCATGAAAGTAACAACATTTCCAAGGAGATTTCTGCCTTCAACTTTATTTGTCCAAGCTTCCGGCTTCATGATAGCTCACTAATTGGACAATTCTGATACTTATAGACCAACCTACACTGCGTCACATCCAAGAAGAAATGAGTCTTCATAAGCGTCACTATGAAAAACAGAAATTTCACAAAAAATTTGTGTGTTTACTTTAAATAGGAACTGAAAGTTTAAATAATGTTTTGTTACTTGAAAATCGTGTTTTATAGCTTTGTAATGTGAATTACACAATGGGTGTCGAAAGCAGATTTGGCAAGCAGGTGAAGAGAAGTAATCACCTTCTTCTGTTTTCCACGTTGTCTCTCCCCCTGTAATTTCTTCACATGAAAATCTTCAAGTATTATAATGATGAACAAATCAGAGGGGGACGGAGACATGTGGCATGCATGAGAGAGAGGAAAAGTGAATACACGTCTTTTGTTGGAGAATCTGAAAAGCAGACCACTTGAAAGATCTAGGCATAGATGAAACGATAATATTAAAATAAATCTTAAAGAAACAAGATATGATGTAGACTGGATTCAACTAAATCAGAACAGGAACATGTGGAGAGCTCTGGCGAAAGCGAGAGTGAACCTTCGATTTCCCTAAATTGTGGAAGACTGCTTGACTAGCTCTAGATATACATTATATACAGGGCATACACAAAAGAATGGTGCGGTTTCAATACCAGAAGACAAGCAGACCGCACTATTCTTTTGTGTATGCCCTGTATATCAGAACGGCAGAATTTTCTGAACCAAGGAGATAACATTTTAAGTTCCGTTTTTTCGCCTTTACAAACAATATTTTTTACTCAACCTTTCCTGATATTGCAGAATTCTGACACCGTATTATTATTATTCACAACATTGAATGTTAATGTTATGACAATTACATAATCTGACTTATAAAACCGGTCACATGCCTATAATACATTAAAGGTACAAGCAATACAGTTCCTGTATTTAATTAAGCGCTACGCTACGAAGGTTTAAGGAGTAGTGGATGTATATGGCTATGCAGTCTTAAAGCTCGCCTCTAGATGTGAGTGGTCAGCTTGACACCCAAGCCGCCTTACCCCGGTATTCGGTGAACGGTCCCCAGAGCAGAAGTCGTCCTCCCCATGGCCTAGTCACTATGCTGACCGAGCTATTCGGCTCCCATTTACACAATATTGCACAATATAGGCCTAGTTCACACTGCATTACTTTACAATGTGCTATAACACACTTAACGTTCGTAACTTGTTGGAAACTGGGAGGTCTGTGTGATGGAAAACGTGGAGGGCGACCAGTCGTATAGGATAAAACATAATGTTACAGTATGGCATACATGTTCAAGGCTGTGTGGACCGTTGTTATGAATAGGGACTTTAATGTTACTGCCTTACGGGTCGTGATACCACTGCAGAATGGTGGGAATTTACTGACATACTCCGAAACGTCCATAAATTTCTACTATCCTACACGACGTCACATCCCAAAAGACGGAAAACTTCATTGTAACCGCCGTGAGAAAATCAAATCTAGAATAAAAATATTAACCATTAGTCTTTATTATTTATTCAGAGACTACAGAAGACGTTTTGTGTCTAGACGAAACAATGGGTAGAATTACATTACTGTGTATCTCCTGACACACACACACACACGTACTGTGGACTCCCTCTGTAGTACGGCACTGCCTACGTGTAACTGTCTGTTGTCCAGTTCAGCCATTGACCCTGCTGAGCTGACAGCCGTACAAGTAGAATTCACAATAAGAAAAGAAATCAAAGAGGCACACGGAGCTTTAATTAACATAACGAGTTTTGTAATCATAATTCATATACGTCGGTGTACGCAGTCTCAAGGAGTATTCTATTGGGTTCGTTGCTAGAATTACATTACATATCACTGCATGGTTTTTTCTTTCCATCATCCAACAAATATTCTTGACCTTCAGGTACTGAAGATTTGCAAGTGGTACGAAGGCTTCAACCATAACCAGCGTCTGGTTCTTTCGGTATACAAGACCATGCGTAATTAATTGTTACGGCAATGACAAGCCAAAGGAAATATAACAAATTTATTTTATATGGAGATTATTCAAGAAGAATGAGGTGGGCGGGACATGTAGCAAGATAGGGGAGGGGAGAGGTGCATACAGGATTTTGGTGGAAAGACCTGAAGCAAGGAAACACTTGGAAGACACAGGCGTAGATGGGAGGATAATATTAAAATGGACCTTCAAGAAGTGTGATGGGGGGGGGGCGTGGACTGGATTGATATGGCTCAGGATAGGGACAGGTGGTGGGCTGTTGTGAGTGCGGTAATGAACCTTCGGGTTCCATAAACTAACTAACTAACTCCATGGAGCAGAGTCCTTCTTGAGAAGCTAACAGGTCGTCAGCTAGTCAAGAAATTCCCCGCGTTTTATGGAACCCGAAGGTTCATTACCGCACTCACAACAGCCCGCCAGCTGTCCCTATCCTGAGCCATATCAATCCAGTCCATGCCCCCCCCATCCCACTTCTTGAAGATCCATTTTAATATTATCCTCCCATCGGGTTCCATAAAATGCGGGAAATTTCTTGATTAGCTGACGGCCTGTTAGCTTCTCAAGAAGGACTGTGCTCCATGGAGTTAGTTATGGAGATTATTAGTTACGCAGTAGGCCACCCTTGGATGCATTTCCGAACTAAAATAACGATATAAAAGTGACTTGACTTAAGTTAATAAATGGATGGCAATACTAAATTCTGTAATGCAATATTTAAAATCTTTGTATTGTAAATAATACATTGTGATCGACTGTGATGACGGAGGCAGTAGCATGTCAGTACATTTATATCAGAGGGCACGGCGGTACATCCCAGAACACAGCATACACTAATATTATTGTCGTTAATACTGATTATCCTCCTGGCTTATTTCAAACACAACGTGTCTTACCCTTATCTCTTTCAGTTAGCAGATGCCACTGGACCAGTTAATAAGATAAGCTCACCCTAGAGGCCGAAAATAGAAAAGGAAGTGACATTATGTACCAAACCACGATAGCAAAAGAGGGAATGGCGGTACAGTTACAAGTATTCTTAACCTTGCCTTTCGATGGAGATATGAGTGTTCAGCCCATATCCCGACCGCTTTACCGCCAGGAAAAGAGCTCTGGGTATTCCTTGACTGCGGGGCTGAGTGCGCCTTAAGAGTCGATATTGAAGCTCTGGTGAGGAGAACGTCACTTATCCTTGTTAGGAATAGAACCACGATTCCTCGATCGTATATATCCTAGCCCATTCTTTATACCGATTCAGTTATTCCGGCTCCAGAATCCCAACTGAGTAGAAAACTTTATACCTGATGGTGGTAATAGATCCAGTTTCCGAAACGTCGTATCTGAAAGACGTAATACTTATATTCAATGTTGTTAACATTTCCATATTTCGCACCGATATTGAATATCCATTTTAAGACTAAGTCAAAGTCACGTTACGACTTAGTCAGACAGACAGCACTACTTGTTGTTGACTCTCTCTTGGTGGTTGTGACTATATTGCGTATAGTGTATTACTGTTTTGCTGCCCTAAACTTTGGTCGTCCTCTCTAACGAGGAAATGGTTCTGTCCTTTTTCATAAATGTTTGTCTTCATCATATGTACACATCTTGTAGGGACCAGAGTTAGATAAATGTGCAATATTTACAATAACTTAATTACGGTACACAGCACACACATAGCATCCATCAGTCCAGATCTTGTGCACAATACCAAGCCTTATCTTGCTTAGCTTCTGCTGTCACGACAGCTTTGTTACTAGAAAGGTCGCAAGCAATAAAAAAAATATATCCGAAGGAGTATCACTTTGTTAAAAGATTCTCAGAATTCACCCGCTTGTCCTTCTCATACGAATAGCATAAAATAAAGAGGTGGAAGCATTAGTGGAATGGCTTAGGAAATTAGTTGACGTACTCTCACCGTGGATGGTCAGCTTCCATCCCGGAAAAGTCCAAGTGTGATTTGTGGTGGAGAAGTGGTACCAGAACATGTTTCTATGAGAGTGCTTCGTTTTTTTCCTGTCACTACCTTTCTAGCAATCTACCGATGATCCACTCAAGCAATCAGTAATGGTAGCTACTTTTCTTTCTTGATGTTCCCCGACTTTCAAATTTCGCTTAGGTTGGAAGATTCCCAGGCTTCGCCGCCAAGCCATATTTAAAGATTTACATTGCATCGCACAGTAAACACACGCCCTATCTGCTGAAACATCCCATCATTTAACGATACAGAAGGAAATAATCGCTGTTTGTTTTGACAATTATACCAGACACATAATTAAATACTTGAGCGGAAGGTAGCGGGCTTTAATGTTAAGTTGGGTGGTATATATAGTTGACACTGCAATTTAAGGGGCTGACAAATTAAAATTTGTGGTTCATAAGGATAGTGCAAGTAAAAATAAAACAGTAATATTACATCAAAACTTTATTTCGAGTTTCGCACTAATGTTTTTTTTTTTCGGTGTTAAACATATTACAAAAATAAAAACTTAGTGTTTGCAAACTCGCAGACCGGTGTACTAGAGCCGGTTCGCGGCACACAATTTGACAAACATAGTCCGCTTCGTTATGCTTCCTCTCACCTTGAGACAGCAGCGGGGTGGCGCTGTAGGCGGTATAACCTACTGCGTGACGACGGCGCAGCAAATACTCATGATGGCTTCCCAAAACTTCCTCGTTTGTGGTTGGTTAAAAAGATACTAAGTAACAAAGATAGAGAGCGAAACACTGGATTGGTGCTCGGAAAAGCAGAAAATTACTTCAGTAGCAGAATATTTTATTATGGTCATAGTTTGGAATCGTACAGAAAGCGACATCCGGTCCAACGGAATTACATCCATTGAAACTGCAGTATAATGAATTAACAAGACATTACAATGCGAGAAACTTTGAGTGCAAAATGGGCTTGTAGGGAAGCGTATAAGACAAAATGTTAACAAGATTAGTCTTCTGGGATATGACGCCGTGCATTTTGGTAAAAATAAACCTTCATATCGGAGGATTGTACTGTCTTTATCTGCCTTCATTCTTCTACCCTGACGAAGGAGGCCACAGATTTGCCCTTTACATTGGTACCTAACCACCAAACGACACAACTTCACATTCCAGCAGCCTGGAATGCTAACAATTACTGCAGAGGAAACTTCACACATTAATATTATACAAGTTTATACTAAATTTGAATTCATTGATCTAAAGCTCAACAAACTCTACGTTATTTTACAGTTTGAAAGATTAATCAAATAATTAAGATCAGTATCCAATATTATCGTAAAACTTGTAAAATTGACTAATTGTATCTTCCAGAAGCACTGCGCTACAAGCCGGAACGTCGCGGTTTCGATTCCCGATGGAGTCACTGGAATTTTTCATTGACTTGATCCTTCCGGCCGCACTATGACCCTGGGGTCGACTCGGCATTTAACAGAAAATATTATCAGGAATATTTCCTGCGAGGGACAGGGGGGGGGGGGGGTAAAGTCGGCCGGTGCGTATTGCTGACAACCTTACCACCTTCATGTGCCGATTGTCTGAAATCTGGGAGTCTCAACGTCCTAGAACCCTAGGGGCCTGTCCAGGCTTGTATAGGGATAGCTTCACCTTTATCTTCCAGAAGAGTACTAACAGTTGCGACGACGTGTAGGTTCAGTCTATCTAATTACCCGGCTTCACATCCATCACCATGAGAACTTTATATCCCGACAACGTTAGAGTAGCTTGGAATTGGTGCTTCAAAACTATTTGGTTGTAAAATGATGCTATTAATATAACGAAAAGTCCATATGTGACGCTCCAAATTCTGTAGTGTGCTTGATATTCTGGATCTAATTGCAATGTAGCGTGGGTGAAAAAAAACATTATCACACGCAAACACATATTTACATCGCTTTTCGCTTTATACTCTTCTTCATAATCTTCAATTAGCCTTTAAAAGCATTATGATTACCACATTTGTACTACCTGCATTTACACTTCAATACTAAAAAGTGTTTTTATTTTTTTTGGTTTCGTTATCAAAAAAAAAATGCTACTATTTCTCCATACAGAATTAAGAGGTTGGATTTTACAATGGAGACTCTATCTCCTCTGAGGTAGAAACTTAATTATTATGTATACTTCACAGGAATTTCATGTTTCGAACAGTTAAAAATATTAGCCTATATTAGGCTTATTGAAAATTAAGATTCGGTTGTAAGCTTGGCTCAAGCAAGCGACAAAAATGTTCTAGAAGATGAAGAAGAAAGAATCGTGACTTATATAAGCCTACAGTTTGAAATCCAAAAATCGTTATAATGAAAGACAAGTTAGAAAAATAGCGAAGGGCTTTTTAAAGAAGCTCATAAGATTCTTGTTACGAATAAAGAAGACAATTAACTTAAAACATAACCAGTTATATATGACGGTATTAAGGTCCTTCGAAACGTCGGGAACCAATAACCCAACGACACAGCGTCACACCCTCTAAAACACCGCTGAGAAAACCTCAAATATCTCATTCCAAGTTAATCTTAAGTCTAATAAAACGCTAGACAATGAGAGAAGACAAGAATGGCGTGTCTTTCTAGCTTTATAGGCAACAGTATAAATACTTATCGGCCTTACTAAGTTCTAAGCAAGACAGGGAATTGAGGTTTGTCTCTCCGTCTTCTTTACAGGAGTTCCTGTCATTGTGACCACAATAACGCAAAGATCACACACACACTGACTAACTAACTTACTAACTAATAATCTATCTAACTAATTAACTCCATGGAGCATGGTCCTTCCATAAAAGCTAACAGAACCTCAGCTAGTCAAGAATTCTCCTCATTTTACGGAAATCGACGGTTCATTACCGTATTCACAAGCGCCCGCCACTTGTCCCTATCCTGAGCCAGATCGTACCAAAGGATCGGTACAAGTTCAAAGGCCTTGTGAAATGTTTCGCAACATCCTAATTTTTTACAGTGAGGAGTTGTTAGCAGCTCACCCAACCACCAAGCTAGAGGACCACCTCTTGTCGGTTGTCCGCAACTGTTTATGGAATATATGTTCGCAGCTACCCTCCACATCCGGAAGCCGTTACTGCATCCGCAATCAGAGGACGTGTCGTAGAGTGATATGACGGTTATAGAGACCCACTATCACGGCACACATACACACACACATACGCGAAAGCATATACGTATATATATGTATATATACATATATAATGTTTCATACTACTAAAGAAAATAACGTTTTAGCGGCAATTAATGAATCCGAGTCCTTGACATTCATTTAAATAAAATGTATAAATCCATTTCGCGCGTTAGAGAGGACTCGACATGTCTTCGTTTTAAAGACCGCTGTAGTTTAACTACGTGGAACAGAGATCTAAAATTCCTCATGCAGTCAAGAAATCCTCGGCGTGTTATGGAATTCGAAGGTTCATTACTGTGTCCAAAAAGCCCGCTAGTGTTCCATATCCCGAATCAGATGAATCCAGTACGGAGGTTGGTCTAGCAGTAAATGCTGGGAAAACTAATTATATATTCATGCAGGACAAAATGAAAACATAAAGATGGGCAATAAATTATTTGAAAGGGTGGAACGTTTCATATATTTTGGAACAATTTTAACAAATAAAAATTGCATTCATGAAGAACTTCAGACCAGATTGAACTCGGGGAATGCTTGCTTTTGTCTTCCAAATTGACATCCAAAAATATAGAGTTTAAAATATACAGAATTATAATTTTGCTGTTGTTGTGTATGCGTGGCAACTTGGTCTCTTACAGTGAGGAAGGAACATAGGCTGAGGGTTTGAGAGAATAGGGTGCTGAGGAAAATATTTGGGCCTAAGAGGATTGGAGTAACAGGTGACTGGAGGAGACTATACAATAAGGAGGTTTATGATTTGTACTCCTAACCAAATGTTATTCGGGAGATCTAAACATGAAGAATGAAATAGCTATTATAAATGTGTAAATAAGGATTGAAATTATATTGTAATAAATTATACTTAAGTGTGAGATCTAACAACAAAGTGTATATTCATGTTTACGCTTTTACGTTTATTTTAAAAATGTTTATACAAAAGCCTGATGATTGTCTAACGAGACCGAAACATGTAGCTTATCTACACTAATGTAAAATGTAGAGTTGTGCTAGACGGTAATTTTTTTATTTATAAAAGCAGGCAGTTTCTCCGAAACATTGGCACTTATCTAAAAGACTACGCACTCTCATATGCCAGACGGCAATGATCTTCAAAAGCAAAATTTGCTCATGTTACACGTAACTGAATGTCTGCGACTGATCAGAACCCGAGTCTGTGTAACCCGAGGTAAACTGACTCGTAACAGTAGCAGTATCTGCAGCGTGGTTCATTTGAGAGCGCACGTACGTTGAAGAAATACACAAATATGGACAGACCCTTCGGAAGAGCTTTTACAACTGCCTAAGAAACTTAGACCCTAATTGTGGAATCAAGCTAATTTTCAGTAACTCCAAAATAAAACTTCTATCAACTGAATTTGAAGTTTTTGACGACGGCGTGACGTACTGAATAAGAACGCTATCCTTGACTCTGGCACTCTTCACAGTTTGCTAAATCCACTAAGTTTCCGAATTTAGCTTCAATTCCACCTTTACGTGCACAGGATAAGATAAATCCATTGCTGTTTTGACCGTTAGAATACCCGTATAACTGTTCCAATTAACCCTACACACCTAAAGATGGATGTAGGATCAATTTCGGAAAAGTAAAGAATTTAATGAATTCTGAGATGGACGAACTTCAAAGTAACATAATTAATCAACAGACTGCAAGTGCTCAATAATCAGTCCACACATAAGCACTGCGCAGTAATCTAAGTTGTATCAGGCCCATGGTGGAGTTCGTCGTGTGTCAGTTGCCTTTCATTAACATCTGTACAAGCTACTCTCCTAGAACACGATTCAATATTAGGCCTACTCCCTTCGCTTGCTGACACTCATTCAGAAACCTTTGAGGTCCCGCCACACGTCTACAATCATACAGATTAAACTACACACAACTATAATCTTACTCGTAGTTTCGTATGCGTGCAAAACTTGGTCTCTCATCAAATAATTAAACCAACAAATGCACTGTTTTTTACCACTTTTATTGTGGCCTTTTGTCCCCTCACCCTACACGTGTTTCAGAACCTTACAGTTCCATCATCAGGGGTTACCGTTTTGCTACTAGTTAATCATACATTAAGACAAATACAGTATGTGCGTATCACTAAGTGGTACGATAGTCTGATAACGCCTTAAAACCATTAATATATGTATATTTAAAACTTGGTTAAGAATTATAAAATGTTCGTTGCATTCACTGTTTTTGCTGAACTACTGGCGTGTTATTACGTCTCCGTGTGCCTTTTCTGGTGTGTTGTGATGTTCCGTGTGCTATCTTAATGTGGCTGTGTTTGTAGGGAGACTGTTGTGAGTCTCCCTACACACACACGCCAGTAGTTCAGCAAAAACAGTGAATGCAACGAACATTTTATAATTCTTAACCAAGTTTTAAATATACATATATTAATGGTTTTAAGGTTTTATCAGACTATCGTACCACTTAGTGATACGCACATACTGTATTTGTCTTAATGTATGATTAACTAGTAGAAAATGTTAACCCTGATGATGGAACTGTAAGGTTCTGAAACACTTGTAGGGTGAGGGGACAAAAGGCCACAATAAAAGTGGTAAAAACAGTGAATTTGTTGGTTTAATTATTTGATTAAGAAAATGCACGGTGGTAATAGTGTGAAATTGGTCTCTCACATTAAGCAAATGCCACAGACTGAGTATGTCTGCGAACAGGGTGTTGAGGACAGCATTTGAAACTAATGGGAAGGAAGTGACAGAAGGCTGTACCAATTTCACTTTCAACAAATAATATTAGGATTATTAAATCAAATACTTGATATGAGCGTGACATACAGCGCTCATGGGGAAAAACGAAAAGCGCATAATTTCTGACAAAAGTTCAAATTAAAATTATTGGAATAGGGTATGAGAATGTTAACTGGATCAATCTTTATCTGATTCAGAATAGAGTCCAGAGGAGGTTCTTTTAAATACGGTAATGAATACTTGGTTTCCATAAAAGACGAGAAATTTGACTTTATCTGAGCAATTATCACATCCTGCTGTAAGACTCTGCTCCAGGAAATTATTTACTGGCGGGAAATAAATACCAGTGTTTAGATATCAGACGGTAAGAAATGCGTCGTAAAGACATATTTCCCAAATTAATATAATTTATTTTAATTAACTTCATTGTCAAGACGTGATTATTTTTTTTTAAACGAAGGCAAAAGCACAGATTCCACTGCGACACGTATACCTCGCCAAGTGAATATGTAGCTTTGAGGCAGGTTTTCAGCGAATTATCAGCACAATGTTCCGGGCTGTGATTAATAGTAATCATACACATGTCACTTGTAATCTGGGATTACACTACGACCCCCTAATCCCGCAGTAAGCTACCACATATGGTCTGTGCTTTTGTAGCAGAGTACAATTACACAAACCTTAATTTACAGATATACTCGTACGAGTACATGCAGCAAATGATTCACATTGCTGTTTCCAGCTATTTTTGGTTTGGAATATGGAATTATGAGCCATACAACTTGCAGTATGCGTAGGATAATGATGAAATGACGGAACATGAGAACAATACATTGTTTAATGAACTGTATGTATTAGAGTAGGCTTGTAATCAGTTATTGGGTCTCAAATCTTGTCGATTACAGTTAGAGTTTATTACAGATGGAGGGTTTGAACAATCTGGCACATGTATCGAAGACTGGAAGACAAAAATACAATGACATAGGTGTGCAAACCACGCTCCACATTATGAAAGGGAAAAGTACATTAATACTACGATGTTACAGAATATGGCCTTCATAAATTTCTCCAAAAAAGTTATGCATAAATATCAAAATATACGGAGGCACAGTCCAGAAGCTATAACATGGATGCAATTCTTTAAGACTTTAGTTTCTAAATTCGAGTAAAGCATCTTTATTTTCTTCGAATTTAGTATGAAAAAAAGGATGGTTTGATTATGCAAACTACATCTAACATAAAAATAAACATAAAGAGAATGAAATTGTTTCATGACGTACGCTTATTTGGATGGACATTAGGGTGTTCGAAGTGCTGTTAAAGAAACAGGTTGTGAGGGTGTGTGTTTGTGGACTAAATTGACTCTGGATAGGGTCCAGTGGCAGGATCGTGTGGACACGGATCGAGAACGTTGGATTCCATAACAGGTGGGGAACTTCTTCGATAAACAAGCAGCTATCACTCTATATTACATCGGGCTACAAAGAAAGTGACAGCCTATCCTGATAATAATTTCGTACTTTTCATCGGTCTCGCCAATAAAATTCCTTAAATTAGGCCACGCCCGCCTTCTCCTACACAATTTTTTTATACTCTTTATTCGCTTTTGTAAAATGATTCTGTCTATATATTCTCAGTTACTGAGTATATTTTCGGGAGTTCGGGAACACTTATTCACCTTCTACAAATCTGTTTCTTCACGTTCAATAAAATTATCAGGAGCATTATTTACCCCATGCTTATATTCGTTTCAAATACATTAACACATTTACTTGGAGCATAGCTTTTGTGGTGCTGAAACTTGGACACTTCAGGAGGTAGATCAGAAGTATCTGGAAAGTTTTGAAATGTGGTGCTGGAGAAGAATGGATAAGATCAGTTAGACCGATTGCGTGAGAAATGAAGAAGTATTGCAAAGAGTCAAGGAGGGAAGGAACATCCTACACACAAAAACGAAGGAATGTAACTGGAGTGGTCACATCTTGTGTAGGAACTGCCTTCTAAAACACGTTATAGATAGAAAGATATAAATGAGGGAAAGACGAGAAAGAAGCCTAAGCAGCTACTATATGACCTTATGGAAAAGAGAAGATAATGGAAATTGAAAGAGGAAGCACTAGATCGCACTCTGTGGAGAACTCGCTTTGGAAGAGGCTGTGGACCAGTCGTAAGACAGACTACAGAATGATGATGACCTCCCGTGCATTCCTCAGGCTCATTGTAACAATCGTATTAAGAAACACGAAGTATGTAACTAGTATATAGAAAATAACAAGTAAGAGAAGGATTGTTAATGTTGTCCCAAAAATATGCACAGTGAAGGGCATGACTCTCACAAACTTGGAAAACATTCAACACATGCAAGACCTACATTTTAATGCTTTAGGGTCGAACGTTTGAAAATGTTTCGTGCTGCGGAACACTTACAAAATCTTACTACTTTTGAGGACCCCTCCTCTAAATTATATCGATACACGGACCCCCAAGGCATACTTCGTGGTAACGCTGAAAGGAGTACTTTCACTCTACAAATATTATTAAATATACGTAAAAATTCATTACGAAAACTATGATTATGATGGTATTAAAGATAATGAAACCTGACGGAGAACATTTTATGTTCCACTGAATGGAATTTACTTAACTCGCAGAACCCTGCCTGAGGAACACTATGTTTTAACACTAATCCAGATGAACAGATATTTATAAAACAGCAAAGTTATTCAATACATTATTTTCCTTCTAATTTATGATGATAATAAGACGAAGACGACAAAAATGTTTTCGGGGAGAACCTGGACAAATCTCGCCCACCCCTAAGGCTCCGCGGACTACATTATACGATCCATTGCTTTGGTGCATTTTGTTATACGTCTCTACCAACTGCTGTAACATTTAAAATCTCTGAACTTTGCCACACACTGTATGGCCGTATTTCGTATGATTCTGGCAGCAAACAGTAACTGTTTCTTTAAACAGCATTACTCAGCAAGTTGCCCTGTATTCGGGAGGTGATAGGTTCTTATCTCGACCGGATCAGCGATTATCCTGACATACGTTTCGTGACTTTCCTAAGTTCGTCCAGTCAAATGCCATGTTACTGCCTTAAATTAGGCCACGATCGCGTCCCTACATTTAATTTCCAACTCACTATTTACTATCCTCAAATGACTGGATGTAAATTACTAACAATGTCTTTAAATAAATTACAATAAATAAACAAATAAATAATTAAATAAATAACGTACATTATATAAAGGTAAGAAGAGTATCGACAGCGACAACAATCTGCATTACGTTGTGACCTTTGACACACGGTGCGTGTCAGGACACAAATAAATTTCTAAACTTTCCTGAAAGAATTGATTATTTGTACCAACAAACGCACTAAGACAGATTTTTCACTGTTTTCTTCATTATAAGGATGCCCCAATACGCATTTCGGCAGTTATTCTGCCATCATCAGGGGGTATTTTAAGTGAGTTTTTACATAGACCAATTCTTTGGTTACGTCATAACAGTGAGTCAGTATTTGTTACCACATCGTATAAAATTTTGTATAATTAGTGGTATTGTTAAGCTGCTAAAAGTTATTAAATTTTAAAATTACATTATTGGGGCATCCTTATAATAAAGAAAGCAGTGAAAAAAACTGTCTTAGTGCATTTGTTGGTACAAATAATCAATTATAAAAAGATGCACGGTGAATATAAAGTGAAGTTTCCTGAAAGAAGTTAAGAACTTTGAAGTGATTAATACTGGACTGGTTATCAAGCAGCAAATAAAACATGGCCATGAACCCCAGAAGGGCTTGACACCAAGACGGACTGACTCACTGACTCACTGACCGTCAGTCGTAAAGTGTGACTCTGACCATTAAGCGGCAAATACGCTTTCAAAGTGCAACAGAGTGCTGAGCAACTCTTTTTCTCCGTAACTAACTTCCATTACCTTATTCACTGGAGCAAGAAAACAAACGTTCTCCACGTAAAGTGTATAGTGCTGTCAACGCGTCTGAAAAAAGTCACGCAGACGTTTTAATTCTAAGAGCCTTTTCTTGAACTGTTCCACAGTCTAGTACATATCACTGGATAAAGGAGATTGAGAGATTTTCAGATCTGAGGTTCTCACGGCGGTGACTACGATGTTTACAGCCTTACGCAATGTGAAGCCGTGTATTCTGGCAGAAATATACCGACATTTACGACGCACGTACGGCCACCATTTTCAAGGTAAAATAGTATTCTTTCTTCGAAACGTCGGTCGGTAAGTTTTTATCAGACGACACAGCGCAAAGTCCGAGGAGAAGAAGATAATCTTTGTACCCAACTTGCCTTTTAGATGCAGAAAAATCGAATCTTAAAATAATTCTTAAACACGCAATCTCGTAACTATTTTTACTACAAACACAAAGTATGTAGATACTTTTCTCGTAACTATACAAGCTATTACATACATCTACGTATACACTCTTATCCAAATAACAACGGGTTCTCGGAGGTAAAGCAGATAAAACGTGAAGATAAACATTGACCTCCATGCAATGTAAAGTTTATGAACGCGTGGAGCTAAACCTTCACTCCCACATATGCCTTTATGGCCTCGTGCTTAATTACGCACAAAGAAATCTTTACTCCGTTGCAATTATTTTACTCTTTATTCAGATTTAGGCGCGTTCGCACATTCGCTAAAAGCGCACATTAGCTTCGTCGTGTCTGTCCGCATGTATCAGGGCGGCTCCCACTGAACGGATTTCCGTAAAATTTGATATTGAGGATTTTATTAATATCTGCTGAAAAACTCCACATTGGGTCAAAATTGGGTAAGAATATCGGGTATTTTACATGAAGGACGGCGAAATTAAATCGCCATAAAAGCGCTCTCTTCGAGCAACAGTGTATCAGGCTGTTAGGATAGCCGAGGAGGTATAAAAGTTACGCGAAAGCGCCCAGCTTTATGTTATATGTACATTGCCCGTCGTGTCTTCTTCTTCTACCAACAACCTCAACAAAAACACCCATTTGGATACTTGAACTTCAGTCTTCACTTTTGTCCATATGTACAGCAGCCACAGTTGTGCAAATATTACAGTTGAATTTGCGTGTGCGATTTCTATCCTCATAACAAGGAACTTAGTGATCTGTATTCATCTCCAAATATTTTTCGGGTGATCAAATCAAGAAGAAAGAGGTGGGCGTGGACATGTAGCATGTATGGGGGAGGGGAGAAGTGCATACAGGATTTTGGTGGGGAGACCTGAGGGAAGGAGACCACTTGAAAGACCCAGGCGTAGATGGGAGGATAATATTAAAATGGATCTCCAAGAAGTGGAATATAGGGCATGGACTGGATTGGTATGGCTCAGGATAGGGACAGGCGGCGGGCTCTTGTGAATGCGGTAATGAACCTTCGGGTTTCATAAAACGCGGGGAATCTCTTGACTAGCTGACGAACTGTTAGATTCTCAAGAAGGACTCTGCTCCATGGAGTTAGTTAGTTAGTTAGTTAGTTAGTTAGCTTGTTAGATTCCTATTCTCATTCTCAATTTTGTTTTAATGACATGAGAAACTTTAATTTCTCGATTTGAATATCCTTCTTTCTTACAGGCTTTAGGCACTTAGTACTGCAGTGACGACAAGGAAGCCAACTATATCGCGTGCGAAAAATGAGCCCTTATGTTTGACTGTGACAAGCCGATATGAAGGGCACAAATTTTACAAAGCAAATAACATCTCTGTTCTTCTGGGATGTGTCGCCTCATCATGGCGTAATTGGTGGCCGATGTTTCGAGACAAAGCATTGGTCTTATCTTCAAGAGTCGAATTCTTCTTGGACATTAGCCAACTGAAGAGGAAGTCTCGAAATTCGAGCGCCATTTAGCCAGTGACGCGTTGCCACAATCCAGAACGGAGATCTCAGCTAACTACACCGCTGCGAAATCCTAAATTCTCGCAGGCAAAATATACTTTATTCATTAGTCACATTCATCATGTAGCTACATAAGAAGTACTCAACAGTTTTTAATCGTGGAACTGAGGGGCGAACTGTGACTTTACACCAGTCACATGAGACAAGAGCTGGATGTGACGATCACAAACCAAAGCCTCTATTGAATAAATCAATTAACAAAAGTGCTGGGAATTCTTTTCCCTATACAAATGGGAATTCGATTAATACACATTAGGTTATTCACTCATAGCTCCCTCCCTGACAGAGGTATGACGTCATTACTATATGCAAATGAAATCGTTTGCCATATTGACTGTTCTTATCTGAAAACTATTTTATATAGTCTAACGATTGTGGCCGCCCCTCGAGACAGAACTTTTGGGTCCTCGGAAATTATTTCCGTGTCGTAGCTACATATTAGCTTTCAACTCGATACAAAGAAAATCGATTATCCCATAGAATGTTTTAATTTATATCCCCACACTTTATGGTAGCCCCACGACCCATTCTGCGACTATCCCTTGGGAGCCCGTCAAAGGAGGGTTATGGAGAGTGCTGCTACAGAGCTCCCTGGCTGCTGAATTGAAAGAAAACTTTCAGCGTTTAAAAGGCAGTCCTAACAGAACGGAAGGAGAGAAAGCACTAGGATTAGGAAACTTTCGACTAGAATACCCCGGCTTTAAACTCCCAAATATATAAATATACAGGCGTTACTTTCTGCTTAAATAAAAACATAATTGAAGCAGATTATTTCTCTCACATTATTCAATTGCCAGCTACACTGGAGTTTTAGAACATAAAGAAGATTTAGACTGTTACAGTAAATATAAAAACACCATTTAAGCCTAAATACAGGACTCTGTGAAAGCGTCTTTAAGTTTGAAAGTTACAGAAAACTTTCTGAGATTTAGGTTCACAGTATTTACAAGTTTCCTTGGCTCACTATTTTCTCAGATTTAAACCACTACTACACACCACCAGATTCTCGTAAGTATATTAAAACCAGAGAAGTTCTGCAAATTCAGTACTGATTTGAATCGGTTGAATGTGGAAAATATACGTGGTCCAAAGTAACTTGACTCATGAAGGAATGAGTAGACTCGCTACAGACACGGTATTCATTTACCCTAATGTATTATGGCGTATAATAGAAAATGTATTTTTCGCGACGCTTAACATGAGATTCGCTTGAAATGTATGTGGTTAGAACTGGTATTCTTTTTAGCCCATACGACTTTATATGGTTTTCACAGAAGATTTCAGTATATAATTTAATAATTAGAAGTTTATAATCACCTTAAAGTAACAATCTCTCCACAAACACAGCAGAAAAGTGATAGCATTTAACTGCTCAAGAAAACAAGTGAGGAAAAATTTTAAGAAATCAAAGCTCAATGTAAACTTAAATGTAAGCAATGACAGCTTCTGTGCCAACTCTTCCGTGACACAATCTATTAGTCTACCTTATTCTATTGTAGGAAACATTAAATTCCCGAAGAAATTCCTTAAAAACTAGCGTGTTTCACAGCAGGTTGTAAAAATTCTCCGTAGCTGACTCCATAATTAAGTTCTTCCCTATAAATTCCCGGCGAAATAAGGTAGGCTTTTATGTTCCACAGTTAATGTGTTCTTAGTCAGCTCAGCAATAAAGTTATGTACTGTAAATTAGCCAAATATTAAGCCCGTATCCCACAATTCTATTTGACAGTGCTTCGTAGATGATCCACTACTTTTGAAACTAACTGCAGAACACACACATAATTTTGTGCCGCTGAGACATGGTCATGAATTGTACAGAAGTAATAAGGATATGGGCAAGACAGTTGAAAGAGGAGCTACGCAGTATAAGCCTTGCATTTGTATGGCATAATCATCACGAATGTAGGAGAAGCATAATAAGAAATATAAAGAAAGTTGTAATGAAATAAAAACACAGAATATCATTTAAAAGTAGATGAAAAGAATTTATTAATATATTACTGCGATATGAAACGGGGCTTGGGAGGGGAAATATATACTGAATGCTCTAATATAAAGAAAGAAAAGCGATACCATTGTCTAAAGCGAGAATTTGGAAAGAGGAATTAGAAGACATGTGTAAAGAAAATTGTCCTTCATGCTTAGTTATGGCAGGTGCTATAAATATATTTTGTTAATTTCCCGGAGAGAAAAAAATGGAAGAAGCGATATTTAGGCTAAAATTTGTAAGATATTAATGAGAAAGTAGTACATAAGAAAATAATTAATTCTTCAAATAAGGCACAATTAAGAAACTTAGGAAAATATTTAGACAACATAAGGTGTATATGACTATTAAAGGAAATTTATTTTTAAATTTGTATTAAGGCGGGGGGATTGCACACCGTGAGAGCCTGGTGTCAGCCGGTAAGCAGTACTGTACTGAGAGTGGACTGAACTGAGTAATTGTTGTTATCATATTACCATACGTATTTTCGTAGCGAATTTAGAGTCGTGCTACGCAACAAGGTACGGCACGAAACTGAGTAGGCTTACCCTATATGACCATAGATATCTAAAAATATGAAAACGTGTATTACCACTTCAAAAGCTTTAATGGTCTCTAAATAAATCACCTTGTTATAGTCATACCATTAGGCATAATCTAGTACAAGAAGGAATGTACCCAGCATACTTATTTATTGAAACTATAGCTCGATTTCAGGAAAAGTCAACGTTCTGTTTGAGAATTCAGTTCATTATTTAGAATTTCCTAATTACGTCTGCCTGTCTCTCTGACTGCCTTATTTTTCTCTCTATTTCTTTGTTTCCAACGTAAGGGTCTAAACTGCAAAGGTAATTGGCTTTTCAGATCTCAACCGTTGTCTGTTCCATCTTCTTCTAATCGATCGAAAACTAATGCTGTTCGTAGAGCGCTTTACTTTCATGCGCTAATGACTACATCTGGAACGTGACAAATTTTAGCCTCGTAAAAATTACCAAATTATCGGTGAAACATGCTGCCTACATGTTCAAGATAGAAGACAGAGGCAGCAAATGTATCTGAAACATCGGTAAATATTTACCACCTTACCGGATATACCATCGCAGAAGACATTATTCTTCCTTGTGGCTGTGGGAGACTCATGTCTCGCAAGTTATGAGAATTATGTTGTTACAATTACGTGTAACTGCAGAAAAACATGCTGCGCAACAATGACAGGGAAACAGAATCGGCCTTGGAAAACATCACGTATTATAATGTATTTGTAATGAAATCCGAAGTATTACTTTTTCATAACATGAAGCATATCTTTTAGTAGAAAATTGAATCTTGTGTCTTCATACGTAAACATCGCTCACGTGCCGCTGATGAAACTAAATGTCAAAATTTTCTCTTCTGAATATAAAGGACAGGAAACAACAGAAAAGGGTGAAATAAAAGAAAGTGAAAGAGAATACCATATGAATAGAAAGGGTAAAAACGTAAAATTGACCTTTTATAGATCATGAAGTCATATAGGGGAGTGGAATATAGATCCATTCATTCTTAACCGTGGTACGAGATGGAGATGAGTGGTCAACCTCACGCTTCCGCTGATTTAGCTCCCCCCCGCGGAAAAGAGCTCCCGGTTCCTAATGAATAGGAGGCTGGGTGAGGTCCCAGAGTCCGTCTGAGTATTTTTGAAAAGAGAAAACTTGTACGTGACTTCAGGCTTCCATCGTGGTGTAAATGAGATAATCGCTCTTCTGGGATATTACGCAGCGCAGATTGGTAGTTAATTACTAACAATCTGCGCTGCGTAACATCCCGGAAGAGCGAAGATCTCAAGAGAAAGTCTCTTGCGTTTACCGGGATTCCGCCCCAGATCATGTAGCCCCTAGCCTAGTCATTCCGCCCCAGATCATGTAGCCCCTAGCCTAGTCATTCCGCCCTAGATCATGTAGCCCCTAGCCTAGTCATTCCGCCCCAGATCATGTAGCCCCTAGCCTAGTCATTCCGCCCCAGATCATGTAGCCTCTAGCCTAGTCATTCCGCCCCAGATCATGTAGCCCCTAGCCTAGTCATTCCGCCCTAGATCATGTAGCCCCTGGCCTAGTCATTCCGCCCCAGATCATGTAGCCCTAGCCTAGTCATTCCGCCCCAGATCATGAAGCCCCTAGCCTAGTCATTCCGCCCCAGATCATGAAGCCCCTAGCCTAGTCATTCCGCCCCAGATCATGAAGCCCCTAGCCTAGTCATTCCGCCCCAGATCATGAAGCCCCTAGCCTAGTCATTCCGCCCCAGATCATGTAGCCCCTAGCCTAGTCATTCCGCCCCAGATCATGTAGCCCCTAGCCTAGTCATTACACCGACTGCTCTAGCCCGTTTCCCTCATGGTGATATTAATGTACATATAAATGCTTCTGTAAGGAGTAGCGACATTCCACGTCATGAGGCTTTAATACTATATATCACTAGTGTTGAGGAGGTAACTTCCTAAATTTTAAGAAATAGTTAATTACATTAATCCATTAATAATTGTAGAAAACTGAAAACTAAAATATTGTGGTCCTCACCATTATCCTTCCAGGCTTCAAAATAAAATTTGGAGCTGTGCAGAAGAAATTTCTGCGTCGGTGACTGAAGAAAATTTCCGAAGTGCGCATGTAAAGCATTTGAAACGCTTCTCCGGAATTAATAATATTCATTACATGATTTCCTAAAGTTTCAGTCTTACAGTGCATTCAATTTACGAATATCGGCTTGTTGAGGAAAATTACTACAGTTACAACTTCATTAGCACTTATATTACAAAAATACTACAGCAAATGAGAAATTAAAAGAAAGAATCGCTTCAGCCCGATAAATATCTCAATTGTATTTATGTGGTTTTCCTATGTCAGAGAAGACTCAAATAATCTTAGTTAAGCAGGTAAGCAGTTAAGCAGTTAGTTATTTACACGAAATTGATCAATGAGAATTATGAAAAATACATAAATACAGTGTGAGGGCAAAATGAGCAGTTTACAAAATAAAAGCTGTGACTGAAAGGATTAATTTTGTAATTGAAAATATTTAAAATCTTCGGATGAACGAAATTGTGTGTGTGCGTGTGTGTGCATCTGTCTCAGTCAGTCAGTCTGTCTGTCTGTCTGTCTGTATACATGCATGTATGCACGCACGTACTTACGTATGTGTATATGTATGTATGTACCCCACTGCGAATTTTTGCAGCTGCTGTGGTGTTTTATTGATTTTGCGGAACATTTCTTCATTGTATTATAAGTGAGTGGAATGCTAATCCTACATACTGAATGAGACTAAAATATTTATACTGTCTCAAGTCCGCCATGCAATTCCATACATGACTAAACACACGCTACAAAATGCAGGATTGTCAACAGTCCCGTTTGGCACATATGACATTTACCCATTTTCTACATGTGTAGCTGTCTATGGAGTTTTGAAAACTTTATGGAGTACTTTAGCCGATCCCATTGGCCGCGCGGTCTAAGGCGTGGGTCTGCAGCTGTTCGCTTACTGGGAACTTGGGTTCGAATCCCGCTGGGGGCATGGATGACTGTCTCTTTGAGTGTTGTGTGTTGTCAGGTAGAGGTCTCTGCGACGGGCTGGTCCCTCGTCCAGAGGAGTCCTACCGACTGTGGTGTGTCTAAAAAAGTGTGTGATTATGAAGCCTCGAAAAATGAGGCGGCCTAGGCCCCCAAGGAGCTTGCGAGCCATTGGGAAAAAAAAGAAAAAATGGAGTACTTTCCTAAATGTATCGGAACAGATCATAACATGAAAAACCCATAGGAAATTATCTGTGTCTTATTTTTGTATATTAGTTCTATAAAATTTATAAGATATAAATATATAATTCAACTCTCTCAATACTACACTTCCCTTCAGATTGTTGTTCCGTTTAGGAATAAATAAATACTGACTTTGTTCAGCAGTGAGGCGAAGATTTTTCTCGCAACGTATTTCTCCACAAGGCAAATCACACTCATCCACGTAGCTGCAGTTTCTAAGAACTGTCACTTAATTAAACATAAGTACTGTCCCTTATACGTCGTATTATACGTGTATAATGCGTAAAAAAGCTCGCTTTTTGCTGGACATCTGTGAAGATGTGCGCCACTATCGACTGCAAGAGAATATGAAGTTCCTATCGTGTGACTTAATTTTTTGAGCCCTCTTCACCTCTCTGCCTCTTTCCCTCAGTGTTATTGCAAACTGTTGTTCAACAATTAAGTACTCCAAGAACTGAAATTGTATTGCAGGGTAGTGTAATAACTGCAGGTTGCATTACATGAAACCAAAACTGAAAAGGTTAAGTATCCTCGGCCAACTTGGAAATTGGTTAAAGAAAATTAATTCTGGAATTTGACGGCTTGTACTATGCTACCTAACAACACGGTGTCACATCTAAGAAAAATAAAATGCCACTATGACAAACCGAAATACTGTATAAAGGAACCCCTTCCAATGAAGGAAATCAATCACTGAATGACAAGGAAGGAGCCTCCACGTGTGCAATGATACTGTGGCCGTGCCATCTGGAAAGTACCATTGACGGCGTCCCCTTGAAACGTCTATTAATAGACGGCTAATCCTTCCAACACCGGACAGTAAAGAAAAAGGATTTGACGTAGCCCAATACTGGGCAAAAAATCTTTAATTCAATAGTCCGGACACGATAAAAAAGAAAGAAAGACTGAATGCCCCATTCTTGACCATTAGCCTTCTGCGTGGGATATTCTGGCTAATTGTTTAGGCTATACAGCTCCTTATATTGCTCATAAAATTACTCTTCTCTTCCTTTATGTATCATGGAAAAGTGGCTGCTGTTACGTAATATATTGATGTGTTAAGCTTGTTATTTCCTATCTTAACACATCCCTTTCATTTTGATTGCTGCATGTTACGATATATACACTGCATTCAAATAATTCCATCCTGCCAGTTGTGTTTGTGTCACAGATATTTGCGTTTGATTGTCACGAACAAAACAGACTATCAGCTGACATAAACACAGAGTAAGGACAGATCCTTCATTGTTTCGCAGACAGTGTATATCGTTTCCAATATTCGGAACATAAAGCGGCAATTTAATATTAATAAAGTATTATATATTATAAACCAACAAATATTGCACTATTATACATGTATTGTCAACCCTACATGTGTTTCGGCTCTGTCTGAGCCATCTTCAGGGGTTACTCTTCATGTGTCCACTAACTGTAACACTCACTGCACTGTTTTGACCCGTATTGGGTTTCTTAACATCTAGGCACTATACATTGTCTCACTATGTACACTGATGCACTTGCGGTTGTGGTCTATTGCACGTTGTCAATTGATGTTGTTGGTCAGCGTCGGAGCATGTGAAATGTGATCTCGTGTAGAACATATCTGTAGCTTGCGGAGTTTTTTCAGTCCTTTTTTTATACTTAGTCGTGTATAGATTTGTACTTGTTGTCCGCCATCTTGTCAATAAAGTAATATCAGAAAATAGTAACCAAATTGGTAATATGCCTTCCAATCAGAATTCACTATCAACTAACAGTCTCAGTTAACAAACTTCAAACTATCTGTTGACACAAACTCCAAATATTGACGTTAGCATATTAATACTTGAAGCACGATTATGTTAAAGAATTCCGTCATTACCTCACAGTAAAAATTTACAGCCGACATTTTAAAGCGCAGTCGGCTATTGTTGTGTAATAGACCCTCGGTTATCCGGATCATATGAGGAGAAGGTTCGGATTAGCAGGGAATCCGGACCACCGAGGGGAATCTAACATACAAAAATATAACATATAAAAAATCGTATCTCAATGATATAGTTTCCTTAAAGCGTAAATACTGTACCTATGTATCTAACAGTATATAATAATAATGTAATAATTTCAATGGAAAATAATGGGCTGTAGATGGAACAAAATTGTCCGGACCACCCGAGTTCCGTATTACCCAGGGAACACTGCATGGAGAAATAAAAGGCGTGTGTTCTGAGAGTTATATGTAAGCGTAGAATAAATATATTACATGGAAAAAATGCAGAGTTTACATTATCAAAGAAGGCGTTGAAATATAATAGTTCTTTGAAACAATAATGGGTCTGTGTTAGAGGAGGGAAGCCGATGAAACGGAAAGGCAGATAAGGGACCTCAAACGGTAAGATCCGTGGTTGTGGCTTAAATATTTCTCGTTCAGATTAGGCTTTTGTAATTACGGTACTGAACATTCGATTGCATGAAATAAGTGAATATTTGACCATGTATGGGACTAAAAGTTTGTCAAGCAACGGCACGTTGATAGGTTTTTACATGTTTTGTCATACATATACCTACAGATTGTTATTGTTGGACGGTACTAATTAGAAATGGGTTCAGCTTAATATACTGCACCAGGGCTCGAGGGAAAGAAGAGAAATTTACATAGGAGAGTGGGTGACTGAAATGGGTACATAAACACGGTACAAAGCAACCACAGCCTGAATATTGAGGTCACAGATATATATATATATATATATACATAAATAATACACCACGCCTCTATACATGGTTTTCTAGTGGCTGAACTTGAATTTAATCCTTCTGTATTAGTAAACAGTTATTTCAGTTAATGGACACCGCAACCAAATGTCACTGATTGGTCGTAGACTTCAGACCCGAAATGGCCTAATTGCAACTGATTTTAATGAATACTCGTTTGCACGCAAAAGTACCGGTTATTTGCGCAGAGTATTGTTGTTTTCCCCGTCAGTATCATAATAAGAGTAGCTCAAATTTTAAACAAGAAATACATTCAAATTAAGAAATAAAAATGAATAGTGAATTTCACTATATGATATTGTCGTCTGCAAATTATTACGCCTTTCGGTAAGGCCGTATCAATACCAGACGTGCTTGTCAAATTGCTTATTGCATGGCGTGTACTTACTACTCGCAATTTGTGCGATGCTTGGTAACATGATGCACCAAACATCGCGCAAATAGTGTGCAATGTGCGACAATTGAAACAATGGGATGCAAATGTAACATAACACGGAACAATCTCCACACAGAAAAACAAAGTGCCAGACCACATACACTTATATATATAATATATAATATATAATGTAGTGTTCATTTGAATTTGACTTAAGTTTAATTGTGATTACATTAACTGCATTTTTATCCTACAGTAAACAGTGATTTTAACAATTTACACGCACTACCATAAGTAATTTTATATGCATGCCTGACAAAGCAACATGGCGCTTAAATACTTAGTTAAAAAAAACAGATCTCTGTACGTACAGTTCATGTGATTCACATCAGTAAACAAGATAGGCAATGTACGTATAACGCAAAATGAAAGCGCGTTCGCGTACCATTTTTGTCGCGAAAAAACATTAAGTATTACATATACTGTGTCTGTAGCCTTAGTTATTCAGCATGCACAGCGCATGCGCCGTGTTATATTGTCATCTGTACCTGTCCGGCTGTGCCAAATGTTTCCACATTGTATCACAAATGGCACGATTTTCGGAAAAATGTTATTGAACATAAAATGTGTGTTTTCATTTCTTCTGTAACATTTGTCTGAATAATTTCTCATTCTAAGAAGAACTGAACGAGATATTATCATAAATGTACATACGTCTTCATGTAAAGTGCCCGTTATTCTTGTCAGATTTTAATAAAACTTTAATTTTCTCGGCAGATTTTCGAAAAATACTCAAATATCAAATTACATAAAAATCCGTCTACTGGGAACCGACGGAGGGCAGAAAGACATAACGAAGCTAATAGTCGCTTTCCGCAAGAATGTGACACAAATTTATAAAAGTTTATTTCCTACCTCACAGAAAATAAGCTGCGCCTGCATTAGAAAGACTAACTGGCTAATGCTGTTTATAGTGCAATTCACACGAAACACAAACACAACGTGTGGGCAATAACACTTATACAGAACTGTGTACTGCACACTGTGCTTTAAAGAGTCAACGTGTTTAAAACGACCGATTTATTTTCTTTCTTATTCTTATTTTTGTCTCTTTGTTTTCACTTCTTCCCCCCTCCCCCCATTATATTGGGGCATGTTCCGTCATCTGTGAAAAAAAAACAAAGAGAAGGAGGAACAGTTTATCATGCATGGCGAAATTGTAAATTAAATCAGCATGCTAACTGGCCCGCAACACACAATTTATAGATACAACTTTATTCAAAACCGGAAATACGCATTTTCTGCACAGGATATGGGTGTTTTTTTATCGTCAAAATCACGAAATGGGCTTACCTAGAGTAGTTAATGCCTTAAAGCAGGAATAACTCTAAAATTATACATTCTGTATATATATATATATATATATATATATAGTTTACTCTTGAAGTTACATATTGTGCTATATTACTTAAATCAAATGTTAAAATACACGAACTGGAAGTTTTTTCATTCTCAGGTCACTTATCTCTGCCCTTAAAAATGTTTTAGACCATTTACTTAGAATGAAATGAGGTGGGAGGGTAATCATGGATGTCGGAAATCAGAAAGGGAAATTGTGGCCTTCCTGAAAGGCGTTTTCGCAAATTTCAATGAGCAGGCCCATCAGGACCTCAGCGAACATAAACAGCAGCTTGTGTGTGTGTGTGTGGACGGAAGGGAGGAGGGTTAGATGTGTGTTAGCTTCTTAAGTATGTTTGCTCCTGTTTAACACATGAAACTCGAAGTCAATAAACACGTAAGACTAAAATCAACCCAGAGATGAGAAGCCTGACAGCTCGAAACACAGCACCCACCCTACAGATTGTCTTTCACGTCAAATAAAGAAATCGAAAGCCAACCCTCCCCCGAAAACTATATCTCCAGAATACAAATTATGGAACGTTACCACCCTAACAAACTACCCTTGTGGAAACTGTAAAATGTGAGGGGCTGACTTGCTTACAACATTGAATGCCATACATAAAAGATGCTGGAATTAATGTTACGTGTGTGATGTCTGGTATTCTGAAAGCGGAACTGGTAAAGATACGTAACTGGCAGAAAACCACTAAACCTATTTACTTATTTATTTGTATAAAAATTTCCAAGGTATTTAATGAGTACAGATACAAATCTACGGTTCACGTTCTCCAGTATTTGCTGTTCAATTACAAAATCACTTTACTATATTCTGGTCGTTAACCTAAGCAGTTTTTAAGGGTTCTTTTCGTATCGGTTTAAACGTGCCTCAACACATTGAAGCACGCTGACAAATACACACACACACACACACACACACACACACACATATATATATATATATATACACCGCCTTATTTAATATTCAAATAATATTCATTTTTCCCTCTCAGTGTATTCACATGTTTAATATAATTCCTAGAATAAATAGTGGTTATTTACTTAGATTGTATTAATTAGTCCATCCTTATCATGGATAGGCCGGATAAACTATCACTTCTTCTGGAATGTTACGCTGTGTCGATTGTCAAGCAGCTACTGCCTATTCGAATGATCGCAGCTCCTTCATATTCAAAGTAAAAAGGCCTTTATGGGGCCATCTGAATCTAATTATGAAGGCGATACAATCCTTAGAAACGCCGTAACAACCCAGAATTTGAAACTACAGTTATAGCGCTGTGAGAATTTCAAATCTCGCGCGAGAGGCGGGAAGCGAATTTGTAGACGTTATGCTTCAAAACCATAAGTTTGAGACATGAAACCTTCTCCTTTCACTTCCAGTAGATTCTGTTTAACAGTGTAAGATCGATTACCTCCATAGGAGAAGAAATTATTTCCCACATTGTGGTCGTCTTCGTTATTTAGCCATTTACAAACGTTTCGGAGAAACGCTGTTAACTATACGTTAGCCTACACAGTGTCATAACCATCTTAAGAAATGGAGATGCTATGTTACTGCAGACGCTATTAATCACCTGCTAGACTACAAAGTGTCATAACAAAGAAGACAGCAATATGTAGACTGAAAATGTATTGCTGAGCTCACACGTATGCAGAATTTAACTTCTTCCAACTTCTCGTTTTGATTAAATGCGGTCCCTGGTAGAGAGAAATTATTTCTAACCGACGCAGCGTAGAAGATACTATATATTTTGTGTTCTATCTCATGATAGAAGGAGGGAGAGATTCGGAAAGTGTGCGTTAAAAATGGAGAGCTGGAATAACTCAAGCATATCATGTAATTGTGTCGCCAAATATTTGATCCTTTAAAGTTGCACGTCCGAGACTGAAAAGTTCAGGACTCATAAACGGCACAAATATGCAGAAGAAATCCTATCAGCGGGTGAATGAGATATTCGTTAAGGAGGACACAGCCCTTGTTCTAAAGCGACAATGCAGACGAACGTAACTCAGGTTCAGATTGTAATGACAAATAACGTAGCAGGTTACATCCCCTACCAACACTGCAGTCGTCTCAGAAGCCCTGGGGTTCCTCGACTCCCCACAATGCCATTTATTACAACTCCCAAGTTCAGTTGATGCGACAGAGTTCTAACTTCCACCCCCTGCACCTAAGGTTATTCCCAAAACCGAACTTAGTGAGCTAGAGGCAGTTCTCAAAATATGCAAATCGTTTTAGGTCTATATGCCACCTCGCTTCAATTCTCTAAAACCTTACTCCTTTCCTTCCTTCCTGATTTCCTGACAAGTGTTGTCAACAAGTTCCACTTACCTCGAACGTTCATTGTCTATTTGAGAATATGTTAATTTGAGCAAGGCAAATGAAAAACTCAAAATCTCTTGAGATTCAAGTTCTCACGGCAGTGAACATTAAAATTAAGTTCTCTTAGAATATAACGCCGTGCACTTTGGCAGAGATTGAAAGTACACTAAGTCATGTTCTAAAAATCCGTAAACTCACAATCATGGGGAATATAAATCTCAGATTTAGTATAATACACGTAAGGAATCCAAATAATTTTTTTTTGTATGGCTCGACAGCCCTATATGGGCCTGGGCCTCCTCGTTTCGTCGAGGTTTCATGGTCACACACATTTTGAGACACACCACAGTCGGTAGGACTCCTCTGGACGAGGGACCAGCCAGTCGCAGAGACCTCTCTACCTAACAACACACAACACTCACAAGAGACAGACATCTATACCCCCGGTGGGATTCGAACCCACGATCCTAGTAAGAGAGCGGCCGAATACCCACGCCTTAGACCGCACGGCCACTGGGATCGGCATCCAAATAAATAGTTTAACATAAATACAAGTAATTAACTCCAGGAAGGAGAAAACCTCCTGACAAGCTAGTAGGCTATCTGAATAAGATGGGTGGAAAGCCCATTTGTTTCCAGAAATCCATTACAACAGTGAAACGAACAATCGTTTAAGATCGACGTTCACAAGCTTTCAGCTCTATATTAATTGATTTAGTGTGGAGGAAGATATACACAAATTACAATTCCGTGACGTATCAGAATTCATCTTTGATATTTGAATGTTAGTTTTGCCGGTCGCGTGATAGTTTCTTTACAGTAGGCACATGGCTTCGTGGTGCCCTAACCCCCATTACTGTACAATGGACTAATGACGACACATTACAGTCTAGCCGAAGGCACTATTTGTATGATCGAATTCGACTGTAGTTCCCGCAACGTGGTTATTAAAAGTTATAATACAGCATAGGTTCATGCGTAAAATAAATCTACAAAGCAGTTAATTTCACGAAGCAATGTCTTCGTTATAAGCTTATAGTCAATCATCTAGACGAGAACTCCCCTCCCTTCTATGTAACAAGAATATTAATTAAGTTATTTTGATATTGTTTATCCCGTGAAATAATAAGCATTAATTAACGTGTTCAAAATATCCCTGTAATGGTTCTCATTCTGAGCCAAATAAATCCAGACTATAATCTTGCACCATTTTCTGTATTATCCGTCTTACTACTACACTCGCATCTATGGCTAGGTTTTCCAAATCACCTTTCTTAAGGTTTACTATCAGAAACATTTGGGCTTATTCCATGCCTTCCAACATTGTTACATGACTCATCATAACGTGCTTCACTTGACAACACCAAATGCAATAACTGACAGGTAAAAACTATAATAATAATAATTCTTGGCTCAACAGCCCTGTATGGGCCTGGGCCTCCTCTTGCCTCCTCTTGTCGAGGTTACTAAGTCATGCGCATTCATGGCAGTTGGTGACCGGCCACCTAGCCGCGCTTAGTGTTCTATCGATCCTGATGTGCACGCCAGAGCCATCTGGCAGGCAGTCAGGAGACTTGGATGAGAAATGGAGGCAATTTGGCTTACGCAACATTTTTATTCATGCCCGTAAGGTTCTTTTACATGCCGTAAATCTACGACATGGGACCGACGGCTTTACTTCCCCTCCGAAGGAAGTGGTGCTCCGGATTTTTATTATCGAACCCGCGAACCTTGGGTCCAGTGGCGAGCACGCTAACCACTATTCCACCGAGGTCGACAGGTAAAAACTATGAAGCTTCTAATTACTCAGTTTTGTACAGGAATTTAAAATAATATGTTTAGTAATTCACATTTCATTCTGTGTTTATCATAATTCTGTCGGAAGCTAGTCCCTTATTTTTCCATTTATAACGCACACACTGTCCACTTCATGGTGAAAACTGAGTGCACTTCGTTTCCAAAAACACATTGTGAGTACCGAAGAATGGAGAGAGTAAACAGCCTATCTAATGCTTGTAGCTGATAAATTTTACCCTTGGCATTTCATTACACTACTAAAATCCGCATAAATTTCACTCAGATTATGTCGTAGCAATCAATACTGTAACTGATATTTATGATAAAATCGGCTAAATGGTGTAAGCCCAGATTACAGTAAGAATATTCAATGACGAGATACATAAAATTTTACATAATTTTTACAATTATCGAGAATAATGTGTACTTTATACTGGGTTAAAGATAAAGTAAACCAAATCCATAGAAAAATAATAAATTTTAAGAAAATAATGGTGGCTCCGTTCTTTAATACTTTAGCTGCTTGTGATGCTTAGATCCCAAAAATCTCGAAAATGTGACTACGTAAACTTCATTAGTTTAGTATTGACATACTGTAGGATCACAGTCCTGTCAGGTGTTAATACGTCATTGAACAGGTAAACCACAAATCTAATTAAGTAGTTTAATCCAGTCTTCTGTTATTTCTTCCCTCTTAGGTCCAAATATATTCCTCAGCATTAAATCGTTCATTAACGACACCAATAAATGCACCTTTGACATATACAAATGCAATCTTACATCGCTCATACATGTTTCGGCGTCACTAATGTCAAAATACCCCTCAGCAATTTGTTCTCGAATGTCCTCAAGAGAGGGATTCCCTTCTTCTGGGATACGACGCTCTGTCACTAGGTCGTCAAGTCCCGGCATTTCGAGGCAACGTAGTGTTCTCAACTTCAAGGGTCGAAATGTCGAAGAAGATCATCTTGACGCTTGCAGACGAGGACACTAAGCTGCTTCGAAACGTCGGCATCCGGTTACGCAATGACGCAGTCTCAGGTCCAAAATAACGTAATTCTCGGCTCCATTTATTTTTTCCTTAAACCGGAAGAACAAGGTTCACATTCAATTTTTTTTTTTTTTGTATGGCTCGACAGCCTTATATGCGCCTGGGCCTCCTCGTTTCGTCGAGGTTTCATGGTCACACACATTAGACACACCACAGTCGGTAGGACTCCTCTGGACGAGGGACCAGCCCGTCGCAGAGACTTCTACCTGACATCACACAACACTCACAAGAGACAGACAGCCATGCCCCCGGTGGGATTTTGTTTTTTTTGCTGTCCGGGGTTTTTCCCCTTTGATCCATTTTTTTTGTACTGTATTAAATCCTTTTTCGTCCTTCATGTCACTTATGTTCCATACTACCATATAACACAATATAAACATCCATGACCCCGGTGGGATTCGAACCCACGATCCTAGTAAGCGAGCGGCCGAAGACCCACGCCTTAGACCGCACGGCCACTGGGATCGGCTCACACTCATATTAATAAACAAAAAAGACTAAATGTTTTAATTTCTGCGTCCTAGGTGATAGCGGCATGACGAAGAATTCTGAATTTAAGAGAAGTAAGCGTTCACTGAAATTTATTTGCTTTAATTTGCTGTATAAGTACAATCTTAATTGCGAAAAAAAAACGTATTCGGATATGTGGTCCTGTAATTTGGTAGATGATTAAGCAAGAAGGCTGTTCAGATCCGGAAGATTATGGCACCAAATCCTCTGAATATTCAGTCATATCGCAGAAGACTTGAACCTTCATCATCAACGCTGTGAATATCTCAGATCTCATATTATGTAAAATTAGTTTTATTAAAAAGTGTATAGTTACTTTCAATTGCTCGGCAGAGGTTCGAAATAGATGCTGACTTACATTTAACGATTGATATATACGAGTATCAAAGTCTGAAATATTTGATATTGAAATGTAGTTAATTAAAACAAATTTAATGAAGCTAATCAATTTAATTTTGTAACATCCTTTAAATATTTAAGTCCGATTGATGGTCCTCCATTCTGTTGCAGAGCAAGTTTATAGGGAGGCACTTTTCCAGGTGTCACAGACTCTGTCATTTTCACCCCCTGAGAGATTTTTAATTATCGAGATACAAAGCCATTTTTGATGTAAAAATCCTACACTTAAATCGAGTTCTGTGGTTTCAGGAAATGTTTCAGACATACCACTCTATATTCGGTATTTCCATTTTTAGGTCCAGTGTGGTAATTTTGTCATCATCATCATCCTGAGCTGTAAAATGTTAGGCGTAGTGCCTTTTCTTTACCCTTCAAGGTAAAGCTGGTCCTTCCATCTTTTCCTCGGTCTTCCTATGCTTCTATTTATCTTTGACCTATATATCAGTGCCTGTTTGGGTATTCTGTATGTGTCCATTCTCTAATGGTAATTCTGTAAATATAATTTTAATAAGGTAATCTGTATAAACAAATGTTCATCTTATCTGCAAGTAAAGTAAAAAATTAGGAATATATTAGTATAAAGTTTCGATAGCGTCGAAAACACGGCGGCTTCCAGTTTTCTCATATCTTTTATTTTTATGATATGCAGCATGAAATTATAGTGAGTAGATCAGATTCGCATTGACTCAGTGTCTCTTTTCCTTAACGTCTCTTACAAGCAAAGAATTTTAGTTCTTTATCTCACAAACGTAACTGTCAAGACATTTTATACATGCCACATCATGAGGCTCAAGCGTTTCGCTTCCTTGTATTATAAGAATGTGTGTGTTTGTGTGTGCCTCAAAGTCTTAAACTTCTAGTATCCATCTGTAGTTTTATAAACTATCTATCTGCCAATCCGGTAATCTAGCAATTCTTCCGGCATGTAGATATAAGCATGAAAGTTGTATTCCTATTATTATTGTCCTCATTTAGGTCATTTGTATAGATACTAATACGAATATCAGATGACATTGATTACTGAAAATATCTGTCGTTTTGAAGAAGTGTGGAAGTACCCACTCTTTGGTCAGTACTCCAGGCTCTAATTTTGCAGGTAAATTTGTCTGTAGGTAATAGCACCGCTGATTATATCAAGACATTTTCAAGTTCATAAGCTTGCATATTGAGTGAAACTACAATTACATAGTATCTCTCAAGACATGTGTTTAAGGGTGGATCAATTTAAGTGTTTTAATAAAACTGTATTTACAGATGAAAATCATCAAAATTTCCAACTAGCAACGTTACGAGTGTATTTAAGTGTATGTGAAAGGCTTTATATAACAGGCAGAAAGAACAGTCAAAAATTTCATTCCATACTCGTTTGTTTAATTTACAGCAAGCTGACAAGAAGCACGCTTTTCGTGCCACATCTAATTAAGAACTAACCAATTGCACTCAGGCTGAGGAAGACAGTCACATGATTGGACAACCAGCACATGTCGCTAGAGCTGTTATGATTCACCCTCCCAATATTCCCCTACAGACGTACAGTCATTCTGATCACATGAATGTTTGGAGTGATAACAAAGTGATAACTAAGTTACTAACAAGCACTTTTGACTGGGGACATACGCCAGCGGGGTTTGATAGCAATGTGCAGATATGGTGGGAGGCCTCAATTCCCGTCATCCCTAATATCTGTGGGGACTCTTTCCGTGGTCTCTATCTACAGGCCATAATTTTATATGATAACTGTCGGTTGTCTGCTGTCGGCTCGTGTATCGTACCAATGTAGACCACTGAGCTGGCCGCCACAGGCGCGGCAGAGTATCGGCGGGAAAGACAAAAGATAGTTGTCGCATAAAATAACGACTCTGCAGATAGACAAGTGTTTTGTTGATCGGCTGGCTGATAATACAGAAACATTAATGGTACGAAAATAACAAATTCTGCTATTGGGCATGATTTTGTATCGGCATTGCATATCTGAAGGCGAATGAATTTACTACTAAAACCATCCGTCGAGTTTAAATTACAGGAAGTTGTAATAAGAAGCCGACGATATAAAGTGAGAGTCGGGAAAGCAAATTAGTTCATAGAAAAATACCTGAAACTGGTGTGACCCAGAATAAAGCAACCACTACCTTCAGCCTGACATATCGCAGCACATCTGGTCTCTTCAGTTACACGAAACTTGCATTTGGATAATCTCACGTCTAACTCAAGCACTCCCACCATTACTACCATAGGTGTAACTTGGCAAATAACATTTGAAGCGGGGGGGGGGGGGGGGGTGTGGCGCAAAATCGACCACTCGACCATGGGTGTTAGAAACTTTAATTTACAAAGTCAAGTTACAAAGACAGGAAAGATTGGTTTGAACCAATCCTTAATATAAATACACCCCTTTCCCCCACTCTCACTCCAAATTTTTATTTGTCCCTTTCCAACTTTGTATCTAAAATTATTCTTAAGTATAAAAAGTTTTGGGGGAACATTTGCCCACCTCGCCCCCCCCACCCCCCAAGTTATACCTATGGTTACTACGAATAAAATAACTACGACTACAAAAGCTCGCGTGTTACTACAAACACAGCTATCGCTGCCGCTGCTATATCACCACAAGACACACCACAAGACACACCACTACCACCACAAACATATCACCACAAGACACACCACTACCACCACAAACATATCACCACAAGACACACCACTACCACCACAAACATATCACCACAAGACACACCACTACCACCACCACCACAAACATATCAGCACAATGACAACCACTACAACCAATACTACTAAAACTACTATTGGTAATAATAATCATAGCGCTCATAGTACTATTAGTAAAATTACACATAATAATAATAATAATAATAATATAATGCTAGGATATTAATAATTACTATAACGACTACAATTTGTTTTGTGAAGCAGATGCTACGGACCACCGTAGCCTTAAGGCTTCTTGTGCAACCCTATGAGGAAAATGATGAGGCTTTTTCTGCATTTTCCATTTTAATGGAGCACCGGTGGAATGAAATTGACAGGGGAAAACCGAAGTACTCGGGGAAAAGCTTGTCCCAGTGCCACTTCGTCGACCACAAATCCCACATGGACTGACCCGGGATCTAACCCGGCCTCCGCGTGGGAGGCCGGCGACTAACCGCCTAAATCATGGCACGGCCATAACGACTACAATTATAACTAAGAGCCGTTACTCGTATAAGTGCTAGAACGAGTATTACAAACATCACTCCCCTAACGTTAACACTACCACGACGTCTAATACAAAGAAAAATACATGCTCAGTAAATTAATTCATGAGTGGACTTAATCGCGTGAATTTCACTTCAACAGACAGCATTGTGTAAAAATCATACCTTCAGAACCTGCAAGGCAGGGTCCATGGAATCCTAGCTGCTGTGAAATAATGAATTCGTCGTGTTGCTGAATGGCTTACCTGTAAAAGAAAAAGAAAACGAATATAAACACATCTTAAATAAATATAGTTAACAACACGTACTGTCCTTTGGTGTCACCAGAAGTACAATTACATCTGAGAGAACTGGAGGGCCGTAATAGGTTGCTGTTGATGTCATATACACATAAGCAAGTTTTAAACTGATTGCCTTAGGTAAGAAGGTACATAGAAAGGATATTTAAGGAATAAAATTAGTATCGATTAAATTAAATTACTTATTCTCATAATACAAGTACAAGAGGCTTACAGCACTTCTGTAACTCATAAGGCTGTAGTGATAACCACAACCTAACGCATAATTATCACTCAAAACTTTGCATTTTGCATACAGTTCATTTATGTGTTTTGTAATTAGTAATTACTTTCTTAAAAAACGTTCGTAATGCAGATGCAATTTGCTTCCTGTAAGGTATAGACTGAATGCTAAAACGTTTATATCAAGTTCAAATTATGAAGTGTTAAAAGACGTAACTTATGCCATGATATTCAAATTTCCATAAAGAACTTAAGATTTTATCTCGTGAACGAATAAAACGTATCCAAAATTTATTGTAAACTTAATACTCCTAAATAAAAGGCGAGGCTTCTTGTAATCCGAATTCAGACTTTGTTGTTTAAAAGCTTTTACGTAACAGTGGAACCTCAAGATTTATCACATTGTTAGTCCAAGATACTTTTAAAGTCATCCACTGCAAAATGAAATCTCGAAACAAACGATTTCTCGTTATGTGCATGAGTCGAGACAGCGTAGTCGGTATAGTGACTAGATCATGGGCTATAGGATCGATGAACCGTGGTTCGATTTCCAGCAGAGGAAAATTTCTTCTCTTCTCCAAAGCGTTCACTGTCTCTGAGGCCCACCTACCCTCCTACTCAGTAGGTAGCGAGGGCCTTTTCTCCGGTGGAATGGGACCGGTGCGTGAAGCTAAGTACCCATCTTTATGTAGTGTTAAACGCATTAACTATACTTCCACTACCCCATAAGCATACAGACAATTTACCTATCGTCTGTGTATAGTTAGTTAGTTAGTTAGTTTAGATCCCTTGTCGCTCCAATCGCGGAGCATTGGGGGCCTCCTTTCGGAGGTTTTATGGTCATGTGCGTTGATGTAGCACAAGTTTTACTCAATCCTGATGTGACTGCCAGAGCCATCTGGCAGGCAGTCAGGAGACTTGGGTGAGAAATGACCGTTCAATTTTGCCGACGGGCATTACTAGTTCTATTCATGCCCGTAAGGTACTTTTACATGCCGTAAATCTACGACATGGGACCGACGGCTTTACTTCCCCTCCGAAGGAAGTGGTGCTCCGGATCGAACCCGCGAACCTTGGGTCCAGTGGCGAGCACGCTAACCACTAGTCCACCGAGGGCGACTCGTCTTTGTATACTGTCCAGTTATATCATATATTCCTATTACATTAAAATGACATAAACCAGTTACGCGAGGAGGTTATTTTACTTCTGTTGAATTGGTAAGCGATCTACTATCGTCCTTAGCAAATATGCTCCCCCCCCCTAACTTGATGAGCACAACTGATTGGTACGTGAGATGCCTCAGGTTCAAATATCAGCCCGGGAATCGTCTATTTTGAAGAATATGATAATTTCCCTCAGTCCATCCCGTCAAAAGCTGGCATAATATTTCAAACTAGGTAAGTACTCGTTTTCACTATTTAACTTACTACGCACCCTTGCAAAGCTGTATTGTCTCAGTTACTGATATTGTCCTCAAATAAACCGTAAATCCGTAACCAGGTTCTGAAACAGCCAAACACTTCACCTGCCTATAATTGTAAATCACTCAAGGACCTTTAATGAGCGCGCACATGGATATGAATTTAAAATGATTCATTATGTTAATTTCCATGAAGTCCTTTCTAGACTTTCATGTAACAAGGCGCCATTTCAGCAGCGTTTCAATGAATGGTAATCATCACAGATGATCTTGGTTTGATATTATAATTTAGATAGACTGAATACACATTTATTTACACAATTCTGCAGTAATAATCCCCTAGAAGTTTCGAAGCTTCATTACTTTTTAGGGAAAATTATGCAGGGCAAGATCTTAATAGAGGAATAAATGAACATTCGTAACAAATACAGAAGAGTTACAGAACTGCGGAACAAGAAATACATATCGAAATAACGCTTATTATAAATTTCTGAAATTCTTAATTTCTGGAAATATTTTGGTTACTGAAAACAATGTATGTTCTTGTGGTTAGTATTTCGATCGTCACAAAAATGTTTACGAGTAATGCCAGGGGGCAGTAGGCTACACTGTACTAAAGGTTTCCTTAGATGCATCCACACTCACATCGCGTACCGAAGTGTCTTTTCACGGCTCATCCCTAAGAAACAAGTCCCATGGATGATTATGGTGATGATGAGGATAATAATGATGCTTCAATTTGTTATGTTTATTGTTCTACCCCCTTTACCTCACGGCGGCCTGCTGCAACCAGCCCCAAGCGCTAATTGCTAGCGAAGTTTTGACACTACTAACAATTGTCAGAATAGAAAGGTTAGACGACTGAAGGGGATGGGGGTGGGGGTGGGGGGTTGGGAGCGAGCATAACAACTCGCGGTAATTGTGAAAGTGGTCGATCCATGGCACTTCTGTCCGTGACTGCGGTGTAGACCGGCCAGAGACAGTGTTTGTGACGGGCAGCTTTGTTTCTAACCAATAAAATGTGAAGTCTGGCTATTGCAGGAACGAAACAAAAGCAATATTAAAATTCCATTCTCCATCCTCTTATGGATTACCAATGACGGTTTTAAAGGCCTAACAGAAGGCCTATTAGGAAACTACTTTGGACATGCAAAACTGTTTATTTGCCTCAACAATGAGTTACATTAAAGGCTTTTAAAAATAAAATCTCTCCTTTAGACATGAATGGATATTGCAAGTAGCTCGTAATACCAAATAAAGCACTTCGCTACTAGTAATTTTATCCATTACTGTAATTTTGTTATAATATTTAACATTGAAAATATGTTAAAACATGTCAACTTTCTATGATAAATAATAAAATACTGAACATTTATATTAGATGTAACAAGAATATGTATACCTGTTGAGGACAATTATAAGAGATATGGAAAATAACTACAACGAAAATAGTGAAAGCTTCGGTAATTAAAACATGTAAATCAGTTACATGAAAATTATGAAGATAAGATGCTAAAAGCAATATTAGTTCCCAAAATACATTTTACCACTCATTTTAGAATCTTTTGTCTTTCGGAGTGTTGTCTAAAACATAAAAGATTTAAATATGCAGAACTATAATTTTAGCTATTTTTATTGTATGGGTGTAAATCTTGGTCTTTCATATTAAGAGAGACTTATATTGAGGGTATCTGAAAGCAGGTGATATGTCTAGAATACTTAATACTGAGGGAGGAAGTGACAGTTAACTGGGAAAATTGCATAATGAAGAGTTTTGTGATGGTACTCTTCATCAAACACCACTTGGGCGAACATCAGACAATACAACAAAGTTAATACCAACCACATCCGATAAGAAATATCGAGGTACGTTTCCGAAGACTTTCCACAAAAGACGGAGCCGTATGATCCTTTCTGAGGATACGTTCTTTTACCCTGATTTAGAACAGTATTACTTGTCTTTCATTCTGGAATGTAAAAATATGAAAATAACCGTCTTTTGGGATTTTTTATTTTTATTATTATTACTTACTGCAATTGGGGTTTCACCCGGTGGCAGTAGTCCTTACACTAGTACACACAATACAAATGTTTCACCCGGTGGCAGTAGTCCTTACACTAGTACACACAATACAAATGTTTTCACCCGGTGGCAGTAGTCCTTACACTAGTACACACAATACAAATGTTTTCACCCGGTGGCAGTAGTCCTTACACTAATACACACAATACAAATGTTTTCACCCGGTGGCAGTAGTCCTTACACTAGTACACACAATACAAATATTTTCACCCGGTGGCAGTAGTCCTTACACTAGTACACACAATACAAATGTTTTCACCCGGTGGCAGTAGTCCTTACACTAGTACACACAATACAAATGTTTTCACCCGGTGGCAGTAGTCCTTACACTAGTACACACAATACAAATGTTTTCACCCGGTGGCAGTAGTCCTTACACTAGTACACACAATACAAATGGACATATAATATACATAAAAATAACAATACAAAACAAACTATACACAATTACAAAACAAAATACATACAGTAAATACAAGTACACACATTAGAACACCGTACACACATTACAAAAACATCCACACCTTACAAAAGCATCCACTCCTTACAAAAGTATCCACACCTTACAAAAACATCCACACCTTACAAATACAACATGTGACAACATGTATTTTGGGATATATGTAATGACATGTCAGAGGGAATTGAAACCTTCATTATCATTTCCTACCTTGATGACAGAAGCGGCAGGTTTCCCCTAAACATTGATAAGTTTATACAGTTCTAAACCACTTCACAACAAAGAAAACCATGATCGTAGTATTCATGGCGCGAGAACCTTAAATTTAATATATACCGGTATACGTTTGTATACTGACATACTACCTCATAACGCATGCAATACTTTGCCTAATCTATCACACTTTATTTCCTGTCAGAGATTTTTTTAAATTTTTAATTTATATTCTTACAAATTTCTAATACTTTATTCAATTCATAGTCACCCTGTTGCTATGACTAGCCTGCAAAACGCCATACAACATTTAAGGTTTTCAGATTTCATCTACTCTCCCTTGTATTCAGAATATATCACAGTGTGGAGTGCGATTGTTCGAAAGGAATCCTGCAGCATAAAGTTGCAAAAGTTGTCTAATTTGAAACACAATTTTCGTTTGGTTTTCAATTTAGTTCCGAGGACAGGATTTTATAAGGTCACAGGTAGAATTGAAAGTTACATGGAAAACAATGTTTTCAGTTTTATAGTTTATGTACTGACAATTGTGAACTTACATTTTCTATTTGCGGTTTATTTAACGACGCTCTCAACAGCCCAGTCTGTACAATGTCAAAATATTCGGAATAAAATAATTTTGAAGTATAACCTTCTCTAAAAATTTATATCATGGCACTGAAAACAACAGACATAACTGTGACAGAATTCTAAGTTATGTTCAGTAAAGATCTGTCTTGTCATTACTAAGTCCGTGAAGCGCAGTACTTCACGTAAGTTAATATTCGCACAGCAAGTCAAGAAATTCCCCGCAGTTTATCGAATGTTTATTACCGTTTTCACAAAATCCTCTCACTCATTTCCGCCCTGGGCAGGATAAATCCAGTCTACACCCACCCACCCTACTTTCTAGAGATCCACGTTAACGCCATCCTTCCATCTACGCTTTGGTCCTCTTAGTGGAAAAGATGGAATCTTTTTGGACAGTGCTTCAGAAGTTCTATAATGACAGCAAATGTTCATTAGTGTTTAAGAAATTTTCTTTCCATTAATTCCCTGCATATTTTGTGAACATTTCTAGCATAATTTGTATTTCCTGAAGATTAATTACGAATTTTTGAAAGGCAGTAACTGAATGTGTATATTTCCACCAAGAATTTTTAACAACAGCAACGAATAAAATTTTTTGAGATGTTCTTAATTTAATTATGCCCCTCGTGGTCGTAGAATTATCATTCATATTTTGTACAACAAACACATTAATATTTTCAACCAAGCCCCGACATTAACCTTTCACTGTACATCACAGCACGTTACTTGCACTGCTCTAACTTTTCCTAGTTTTCCTTTCAATGGCGAATTAAGGTGACTTCAGCTTAATCTAGCGTGAGGGTTAAGAATGCTTGAAGACGTACCTCCATTCTCCATACGCCTTCATCGCGTAACGCTTAATAACATCGAGGGAAAACTGTGCCTGTACACTACCTCTCATGTTGCAGAACATGACGCTTTTGGTTCTGTAATGACGGTGTAATTACACAGAGAACAAGAAATGTAATACTGTCCACGCCTCAAACAAGGATTTAATTCATCTTTTTGTGTGTGTGTGTGTGTATGTGTGTGTGGAGAAGGGTCCCGCAGCAGATGCTACGGACGCACCGCAGCCTTGAGGTTTATTGTGCAAGCCTCTGATGAAGATAATTTTTTTTCGTTTTTCCTTGTAATGGAGCACCGGTGGAATTTGAAAGGACAAAACCGAAGTACTCGGGGAAAAACCTGTCCCAGTACCACTTTGTCTACCACAAATCCCACGTGGAATGACCCGGGATCGAACCCGGGCGTCCTCGGTGAAAGGCCGGCTACTAATCGCCTGAGCCATGGCAAGGCCTGAATTCATCTTCATTTGAATTAGCATGTATTATAATTCATATTATAACACTGTTGCCAACTTGTTGCTACAAATTTGCATCTGCAATGCCTTTGTTCAATTACTAAAATACTCTGCGGAAACGGGAATTCATACAACAGACGAATTAAATCTAGGAAGTTCTCGAGCAGGAGTCATCAAGATACACAAAACGAACATAACTTTATACTCTAGAACCAATAAGTAATGAAATCACTCTGCATATTTCTCCAAAATACCGATAGTCACCTGTCCCACTATACGGGATCATATCAGATCACTGTCTCTGAAACCTCAAATCTCATAAAGCATGCATGTCTTGTTGACAGTGAAAGTAGTGTACAAATTTCGCATAGCATCTGCTTGTCTGTACCCTCTGTTACGTATCCAGCAGATATTTCGTTTTTTTTACTATCAAGTTGTACGAGTAAAACCCGTTACAAGTAGGATTTTTCTTATGCTCTCGCTATTCGCTTCCGTTACATCTCCTCTTCGCTCCATCCATCTCTCATTCGTCTCTATACGTCCCAAATTCGAGGCCGGCTTATTCCGAGTAAACTTGCAATTTACACAGTTTTTTAGAATAAAAGGAAAATAATAAACATCCTTTAGCTTGTTGCAGAATCCAAACACGAAGTTAATTGATTTATCTGCACAATCAAAGAAAATATGAATAAACTGGAACACCGTTCAAAATACAGTTCTTACAAAGGAGATTATTTGACGTGTGAAGTAAACCATAGTCTTCTGGGATATGACGCCGTGTAGTTTTACATTTACGCATTAACTTGTCTAAAGTTTCACGAAGGCAGCTGCTTGTCACCTTCTAACTAGAATCCCAAACATGGAGTCAACGTATTCCTCTGGAAAGTTTGTGCCTTTCTACCGAACTACACGGCGTCAACACCCAGAATAAGGTTCTCTGAATACTTAACGTCGTAAAGCCCTCAACTCTTATATGTTTAGAACACTTTATTAAATTTTTTGTTGCATTAAAGAACATATAAATATGTTATGCAACCACACCTGAAGAGCATTTTTAACCTCAGAATAGGTGTAACATAGTATTACAGTAACCACTGTACCATAACCGTTTAAAGCAAAGTGGTTATTATAAGTACCACATGGTTTAAACTTAAGAATTTTTAGTTTTAACACAGAGTTTATATATCTGTTTTGTACGATACTCAACATACATGGTGATTTTTCCCTACATCAACAGCATTAATGGATTGGTCTTGTAATGGTGGCAGTGAGGGCTTAGTGTGAGTTAGGTACTGAATTTTTAAATACTAGCTTAGTGAAATTCGTGCGTAAAAATTGCTAAAGGGCTAACTTTGGTTAATGGACTTGGAAACAGAGATGACTGTTTGAACATTTGTCATAGGTTTCGATATTCTGTCTTTTCCCGGGTAAGTGACAAAGATATATTCGAGTAACAAATGAAATATTGAAAAAGGCTTGCATAGCCATTCACTAACCGACTGGAATATTAAGATGCACATAAGGCAGTCACTCAGTTATTACATACAAACATGTAGGCCAACATATGTGAGGAGATGCATACGCAGTTCTTGTATAAGGAGAGGAATATCTCGATACCTGATTAAATCTTGCGCCCTCAACGACTATGCATGTGGCAACGTGTATGTATGTATATACACGCGTATCTGTGTACGTACGTATGAACGTGCCCATACGAACGTACGCATATTTAAGTCCCCTCTTTCAAAATTAATTTGAATATTTAACCTTCAGATCCCCAGCCCCATAGTTCAAGACATTTTGCATACAACAGTATCGTTAAACCTTACCTACTCCATGTATAATGCAGTGTTGTAAGAAAGCGTTATCCTTGCCTTCAATAGCTGTTCTGCGCAAAAGATTTATTTATATACGTGAGTGTAGACGAAAGAAAGACTTAAGGAGAACACAAATAGCCTGCATAATTGTACAATAAATCTAAATTTAAATTAAGTGTTGCGTTACCACGCAGATGACTGAGATCCACTGCACAAACGCCTTGGCGAGGGATGGAAGTCGTGGGCCGGGTGCGTTCCATTAGCTTATCAAGGCTGCTAATCCACAGCTCGCAGCGCTCCTAACCCCTGTCCGAGTAGATTACACGCAACTGTGAGAACATGGCTTGGGCGGTTTTTATCATACACTTTTTATAACTCCATTGCGTTTAGATACCGTCGGACAAATCAGACGTCTGAACGTAGATGAATATTACGTGCAAGGAATGTGACATCATTATAGCAACAATTTGGTGTGGTGTGGAGAAAGACGTTATAGAGACATGTCCTTGTAGACACGTGTCGATATATGATTTTAGAATTTGATTGTTCCATAGTTTCATTTTTGGCACGTTCAAAACCAAGTTACAAGAATACGACTATTATCTTCACCATTTCTCTCTCTGACACGAGGTAGCTTTTGGATAACCGTTCAAAGCGTAACACGAAATTTTACATTGGAGAACATTACTAAAGTGTGTCGACATATTCCGTGTTTAAACTCAGTCGAAGTAACGAACACATCACATGAAGAGCTGCATGCGTCTCGGCGCGCATGTCCAACTCTAGATCGTTAAATAAAGTAAGACTGCTTATACAGGGCCCGCTAAAAACAAAACCGTTCTTACCTGAAAGTTGAGGGAAAGAAAATAAAAGAATAATTTTCTGTCAAAAACGTATTCATTGTGATTGAAACCGCATACTTATTGTCTTACTGGACAAGAAAGTATATTAGAAGAAAAAAAGATTCCTGAAAGTCAGCATCGGATCGATTTGATCACATGCATTCCTAATTTGGACCACATAATAAAGCAGTACTGCACACTGCCCAAATTACACATATCGACTAAATCCCCATTCCGATATGCAACGAGGTCTCTCTCCATCATTTGTCTTCCCTCGTTCCGTATTTTCTCCGATTCAATATCCTAAGTACCAGTGCAAAGGAGAATGAGGAAAAGGATACTTAAATGTAACTTGTATAATCACGTACTGAATTTAAATCACGTCTTTATCTACGGATCAATAAACTTCATAGCTTTAAAAATTTATAACGGAGGGTTTCTACTCATTTTCCTAAAATGGGTCGTAAGAAGTAGGTGGTCCAACATAGGAAGGAGCAGCCGGTCCCATTTTCAGCAACACGCCATTTTTCTTCTCTCCAAAGACTTCCAGAGATTGGACGGCACAATATAAAACATTAAGGCTCTAACTGCATCCCATGGAAGCTGTGTTTGCACATCTGTAGATGGACCTTCCTCATCTGAACAGTACTCCTTTCGCAAAAGCAAATGTAGAAGTAAAAAATAAGCTGGAGCACATTTAAACACAAGAAAGCACACCACAAAGAGCGACACTGCCTGATCGCTGCTGAACTTCCTCCATTACATACAAGCTTTGATGTTTCGCCACCAGAGCGACGACATTGCTATCTGTCAATTTCTAGGGCAATGGTTCAATTTATGAAGTGGTCCAATTTATGAAGTGGTCCAATTTATGCGGTCTTCCCCTATTAATCGGAGGGAAAACTCTGTTGCAAAAAGCCGTGGAAAGACCTAAAACACATAATGTGTATTCATTATAAATTTCCCATACTATGAGGGTTTTAGAGATCATTAGATAAGGTCGATTTTGTCCTGTGTCGTCTTATTAACTCGAGAAATTTTGGCCTAGTTTAGCAATATTTAACGTCGCGATAATTCTTCGAACTCCCTACCGGCGTTTTAGGCGCTTTCGTACAGACGCGAAAAGAGCCTATTGTCTTCGTCACGTCTGTCCGTCTGTCCGTTTGTTATCAGCGCGGCTCCCACTGGACGGATTTCCGTGACATGTGATACTGAGGGCTTTTTTGAAAATCTGTCGACGAATTCCGTATTTCCTTAAAATCTGGCACAAATACATGCAGACCTAAGTCAGTTGTTTTGTTGCCGGCGACACTCAATTGCTACAAATGCGCCCGCTTTGACCGAAATGGCATCAGGCTGTCATTCCGTCCCTCTTTCCGTGTCTATCTGTCAGTCCGCATGCTCCTGCGCGTCTTTCAGTGTAGGAGTTAAGTGAAATTTTATATTGGGGACTTTTATGGAAATTTGTCGAGGAATTAAAAATTTGGTTAAAATCTTGCAAAAATATCGGTTACTTTACATGAAGATCTAAGCAATTTTTATTGTTGCTAGCGATATTAAATCGCCATAAACGCGCTCTCTTCGAGTGAAATGGTATCAGGCTGTTACGATATTAAGAACACACCACAATGTTACAAAATACGTACACTGCCTCGTGTTAGTATTTATAATGGAATCAAAATTCAGCATTCTAGAAACATCAGAACAGCAAAGCATCACAAGTTTTCCGCTATGCGCACATTTCATAGCGTCTTATAATTTTGTTTCAAATTACTCACCCTTTAATCCTGGCCTTTGTACATGAAGGAGAAGTGGAGGAAACTAAAAAAAAAGGCCTATACAGTGTAAACAACAAACGTGCTCCACGAAACGGCTATTTTGCTTCATAATATTGCACAGACGAGTTAACAGTATCGTGCGGTGTATAATGGGTAATGACCTGTTCAGACAGACGGCAGCGGTAATACAACTTCGTGAAGAGCTCGAGAGGGGACAGGCGGGGACATAACTGGGTAGTAAATCCACTGTGTGCTTTCTTAAACCCGAAAATACATCAAGTGAAAATCAGCATTCGCAATTTACCTGCCACATTGTTATTACAAACGCCAGCCTTTATGGAATTTTACTTGAATACTCTCTGTCCCAACTTCAGTGGCAGATATACAAAATAAAATCGACCCCTTTGAAGTCTACAGTCTTCCAGGATGTGACTCTATGTACTCGAGTATAAATTTAACATAGTGCCATAGAAGCGTACTGCCTCCATCTGCATGGGAGAAGATTAGGCTTACATTTCTATCACACTAAACTGCATGAGACGGTAATCTTCAGACACCGCTGGGAGAACTTAAATCTCGCATCTATTTGCACTCACGGAGATATATATTGGTTTCTGAGCATTAAAATACTGAGATTTAGATAATGGCGAATAATAAAACTATAATATTTTTAATATGTCGCCACGTAGTCTGGTATACGTTTACCATCGTTTAGAGAACACACTGCCTAGGTCTTCGGGTTTGAAGGTTTTACATTTCAACCACGCGGATAAATGCGGTACGTCCCTTCTTCAATTTGTTAACCACATGCAAGACTACAGAGCTTTGCATCACTGAATGTCGCAACCTTCAAAGTCAGAGTTTGTATTTCAACTCTCTGTTCTTAATGGTGCATCCTTGGATCATGCAAAAAAAAAAAGGTCTTTTTGTAGACCTCGTGTTCTTACCGCCTTGTGACGTAAGTACGTAAGCAAGTATCTCGGTGGCACTAACTGTTACTAAAATCAAGAACTGTTAAGAGAGTTTGGCGCTTTGAAGCGTAAAGCAATGTGGAAGTATGCGTGATTTTAGGCTTCCTCCACGGTTTAAATATGATATTTTATGCAGCGTAGATTGGCAGTTTGTTACCGACGTTTCGGGACAAACTGTCGGTCCCATCTTCAAGGGTCAAGCAGTTCAAGAAGAATTCTTGGACTGCTTGCGCAGAGTTAAATGTGCAAGTACTTTTCTTGCTAATGCTAATGCTCCACTGGTATCCTAATAGGCATTGCTTTTTTTGAAGACTTGCAGGCTTCTTCTTCTGGTAAGAAACAGTATTCAGGTGAAGGAATAAGTGTATTACTGGCGGAGGAAAGTATCGAAACACTCGGGAAAACTCGCCCCCGTGACACTCTCTCCACCTCAAATCTCACATGGATTAGCCCGGGATCAAATCCTGGCCTCCGCAGTCAGAAGTCGTCGATTTACGGACTGAACCATGACAGACCACATCAGTTATGAAGATCAGCCGGTGTATGTTGTTTAGGGAATTAACCTGTGCTTATTATGAGAACTATACAAAACACAAAGAGTACACCCTGTGGACAAAAGACGGAGTTTTCAGTGTTAAATAGATAATAAAAATACACACCATCGGTTTAAAATACAACCACACTTCGACGCCATCTTCAGGTAAAGTTCAGTCTAACGCACCACAACTCTTACGTTAATAATCATTTATCTTCTTTTACAAACACGGCTTATTCAATTTAAAATTTATATAGCTATCGTCACTACAGTGTAATACCAATTTGGAACTCCTATATTTGTATCAACCGCAGTGAAATATAACTGAAGTAATATTATAGAATGGAAGTCCGAGGAATCGTCTTTCGATTTCCAGCAAAGGGTTGAGATTTGTATCTTCTCCAAAATTTCCAGACTGGTTCTAAGATCTACACAGCCTCCTATTCAATGAATAACGGGAGTGCCTTGCTCGGGGGTAAAGCGGCCGGGATGTGAAGCTGACTACCCACCCCATCTACTGCCGTGATTAAGAATGACTGGAGCTATAGTGTATGTGCATTAATTTCGTCTAACATCAGTAGAAATTGTTTGCAAATTTTCGTTGTCAACGTGCCGAAAACTAGACATAAAGAAAATTATTCCTTCTTTATAATTCTGTTTAATGTGGATATTCAAACATCATTATAATTTAAAAAAATATATATTTTCGAGAAATTATTGTCTTGAACCCCTAGGGCACTGACACGCTTATCCTGGGTTCCCTTTATGTCATCATGTGTATTTAAGGACCTCGTGATGGGCCGATCCCTGGCCCAAGGATTCCCATCAAATACTATCAAATGTCTCAAGGAGTCAAGGCTTTAGGATTAATACTGATTACTAAAAAGTCTGATAAGTGACAGTCTAAGAACTGCAAGAGAAAGAAAATTACGACAAAAATTACATACACATTACACACTTCTCGTAACACAACAAACTTCATGGTCAGCGCCGTGAGATGACGAGCCTAAAATTAGGATATGCAGTCTACAAGAGGCCCGGTCGTGCGCACTGTTGCTGGGGAAGAGACGTTAAATTTACAGTGATATATTATTTGTATTTTTGATAGGAATTCTAAGAGAAACTAAACGAATTAATTTATGAGAATGCTGTTTTTTTACTTTTTGTCCCTGCTTATAAATATAAAATTATTTGGTGCTGTTTTAAAGCCGCCAATTTCCATAAAATCAATAGACATAGAATATTTTATTACTTAAGTAAGGGTTTATACTTCGCTGTTTTCGTAAGTGCTATTAGAAATATTGGTTACCTGGGTAACAAATAACAGCTCACTTTCAGCTAATAACAACATACCAGCTCGTGCCATGCACAACGGAACATCAACGTGACCAATCAGAAGCCACGTACCAACACGTTTCTTTACATGGCTTAGTAGATATTTACGTAAATACTTATATGCTGTGCAACGTACATTCACAAGATTGGTAGGACACCGTCTCTCACCCTGGTCCCTTCTGGATAGCAGCGTAATACTGATACCTTCCTGAAGAAATCATGATCAGATTTTCATTCTTTTCCTCAGCGCCTACACAAAAATTCATAAATGTACAGGAAGTTAATTTAAAACCAAAATCCAGACCCACGGAAATATTAACGGCCTTAATTTCGGCATATTTTACAGTATATAACACCCATAATATATATATGTATGTAACATGACTTACTGCATGTTAGTGTATGTGTTGTGAATAACCTCCAACAATCAGATATGCTACGTTTTGAACGAAATCAAACACCAGGAAACATTTCACATTATTATCACCGTGCATCTTCACGAATGAAATGAAACAAAATTAAACCAACTGATGCACAAATTGAGCTATCTTTATTGTAGCGTCCTTATTATATGCATATAGTAAGGACGCTACAATAAAGGTGGCTCAATTTGTTCATCAGTTGGTTTAATTTTGTTTCATTTGACCAGGAAACATGTTCTAAATTTCTTACGACACTTTTCATATTTTTCCTTGTAGAGGTTTCCATAACGAAAATCCTCTGTATTAAACTGCACTGCATGACCACGCTCAAAACAAATGAACGTTACACTGGTCTTCACACGTGTCACACAAGCAGATTAAACTAAACGTGCAACAAAGGCGATTGAATGTAACCAACTCACAACACTCAGTCCAACAAAATGCATTTTAGTGGACTGAGTGTTGTGAGTTGGTTATCGACAATGCACGGAATGAACAATATAAAATCAATGTAACCGTACGCGCGGCAATAGTACTGTTGGGATGTAACATGCTGCCTTATCATCTTCTGTTCAGGATCGGTAATTTCTAGACAAGAACTTCAAATCGTATTTAATATTCTGTTCACCTGTTGTCAAGAATGTGTGAGTTGAAGGAGGTAATTTCCATCACCTACTCTAAATTAATATTATATTATATATATTATATATGTAACTCATATTATGTGAGGAAACTGTAAGGCCGTTAAGCTTGCCGTTCGCCTGGTTTCGGTTATCAGTTTAAATCCCTGTAATATTGAATGTATATGGGGTCCATTCTTCCAGGCCAAAAGCAACATCCTGTGCTCCGCGATCCACTTGTCGCCCTTGACACTTTCCGAAGTGACATGTTCATCCTTTTTTTTTTTCACTGGCTCCACAGTCCCTAGGGGGCCTGGGCCGCCTCATTTTTCGAGGCTTCACGATCACACTTTTAGACACACCACACTCGGTAGGACTCCTCTGGACGACGGACCAGCTCGTCGCAGAGACCTCTACCGTTCAGCCTTTAGTAACACAATATTAACACAATGAAATCATTAATATTGTGTTTTAAAAACCCTTTGTGGCTCTGTGCCAAATCACTCGTGCATGAGTGGCCAGAGGCGAAAAATGCACAAACTGCTCTCGAGCTAACATTCAATGTCACACACAATAATAAAATTGAGTCCACAAACCGAAAAGTCGAAAAAAATTGTTAAATAATATAAGGATCTACTAAAACTTTTAGTAGATCCTTATACTATTTCAAGCAAATGCCACTTTCGTTTTAGTCTAAAAGGAAAGTGGCATTTGAATTTGTTATGGAAGTGAAAATAAAGATTTCTGTCTTCGGGGATGTGATGCCGAAGAGTCTGTTACGTAATACCATGGTGAAAAATGAAAGCAGCTTTCTGGCAAAACGTTGGTACCTACACACTGTCACCTCGAGTAGGACCATAAACTTTAAATACCGGAAACCCACTTGTGATTGTTTGATTCACAAATACTCGTTCTAGAGTCATGTCAGCCCTCCGTAAGTTACAAGCTATTTGTGGCAGCATACACTTATCGATTTTAATATAGAGACTCGGCAATTTACCAGCAATTTATTAGAAAATATTGATGTAATTAGATCCTCTCGGAAGACGTAATAAACGAGGAATAGCTTCACGTCGAAAAATAAATACATAAACTCTTAAAGTGTTATCAGTTTGAGCAATCTGTAATGGTGCAAAGTTTGTAATTATGTACGGTTATTTTTTTAATCTTTGGCAATTACTTTCGAGGGGTTACTTAACTCATTCTTATAGCCTTTAATATTTCATGTCTTGTTCATACACGAGGCACACAAGCCTACATGGGAACTGCAACAAAGAAACACAATTTCAATTTTAGTGTCAGACGAGTGGTTCTTTCTGTAACATTTAGGAGCACAAAATAACCACGCAGGTTTCAAAGAAAGCAGAATATCAATATTACGAAATTACGGTATTTGACGTTGTGTAGATTGGTAAATGTGTAAAGGTAAAGGTAACTTTTTCCCTAGAACGGGCCATGAAGGCCCAGAAGGGGAGTAGAAGTATAGCTATACTCTTTCTTTAACTCTGGCACTAGATGAGGGTGGGTGGTTCACTCCACGCACAGGCCTCTTTACTACCGGGAAAGAGACCCGGTACCTATTGTATAGGAGGCTGGGTGGGCCCCAGGGCCGGTCTGTAAGTCTTCGGAAAATCTCGTCCCCACCGGGTTTCGAACCCTAGACCGTTTGGTAAATTTATAGCTACTACTATTGTTCCCTAAAGATGAGAGAATCATTCATTTTAGGATTCCATGAAGATTCAACGTCATTTAACGTATTGTTGTGACTCTTCTACAGTAGTTGGTTTTAGAATGTTTGTTGGCTTAGGAGAAACGTAGTTAAGACACGCTCATCTGTATATCTGTTGTCTGACTCCCACACCCCGTCTCAAGTTTTGATCGAGTCGACGAATTTTACAAAAATTGGAATGAATATGATGCCAGTGGAGGTTAAACCAGCTTCCTAATTTTTTGTTTCTTAAAACTGGTATTCTTTGTAGAAAGTAAAAAACAACAACTTGCCCGTGAGAAAACTTTCTTTACATTTTTATTCAATAGTATTAAACAACAAATCTTTGTGTGTACGCATGTAAAATTTGGTAAACTACGAGACTATAAACGTTCTCACACTTGGGTGTACAATACTGTCTTTAAGTTATCAATTACAAACAGTGTCAGTGCAAAACTCTGAGGTGATATCCGACGATTTAATGTACACAGAATCTGTATTTAACTAATAAGTTGAGAAAGAACGATATACGTGCTGCTCACAATTTCTTATATATTATTCAGTATATTGTCGTACACAACCTCACGGTACAAACTTTTAGGCGACTAGTTTCAGCTTGATAAATGCCACCATCAAATCTTATTTTCTTAAAGACTTTCAGTGGAAACTTATTACTGCAAATGAGTATGAAATCGCATCCTTTACAAGATGAACTATAAAATACTAAAAAGAATTACGAGAGGTAATGGAAATTACACAGGAATTGTGTAGTAAAGTGTACATAAAAATTTAATGTATTAAATAGAAGGTATAAAGAATAAAATGTATAAAAGTTATAACAATTGTTTAAAAATGCGTGGTAAGTAAAGGATGAATCATCTTAAGAGTCAAAACAACTTCCTGTTTTATAATCGTTACAGTCACACAAGTGAGACAAATGGGACATTTGAATACTTGGCTATCTCTGTTGAAAATTTTTGTTCATCATTTATAATGGCAATGGTAGAAGAAGGATACAACTTAGATAAATAAAACCCGCGTCTCTGGAGAATTCGGAATGTATGAATGAGACGGCTTACAATAAATACAGCATGACCACATAAGCAAGGGTCTGTCGTAGGGATCTTCTAGCGCGAATCAGCCACGCATTCCTTGATCCATCACGTTTGATGCTTCAGAAAGTAAAAATCTGCTAACGAGAAAATAACATGAAATGAGCTGAGAATCTAGCCGCAGCCGAAGTCTGTACATAACCCAAAATTTAATATTCACGCTTTACTGAAAATATGAAATGTAACTAGTCGGATGGTTTATTTAAATTCTATACATCACGAGTAAAAATCCTCAGTATTAGACAGAAATACGAGGTCTATCATTTCAAGTTAATCTGCAGATATCTCGATCTACTGGATCTAAAGAACAGGTTTTGTAACACTACTTTTGCATGATGACGCAAGCAATTTGCGTATCAAATACACGCCAGACAGTGAATACTGGCCATCGTTCTATTTTTAACTATGATGAAAAGGGTGTCTTCGGTAGCAGCCTACATACTCTTATGTCAAACAGACTGAAGTCACGTCCATCACCAGCATATTATTTTAAATGTTTTCGCCACACCTGTCTTTCTGTTTGTGTGTCGGCATGTAACAACTCGAGAAAGGCTTAAGGGAATTTCATGACTTATTTGGGAGTTTGACTGTAATATTCAAATTTCTGTTAAAATCGAAATAAAAGCATTTTACAGGAAAATCTTCATGTGTTTCTAAAGGCATCTCGAGCATCACGCGCTACATGACTAACTTATCGGAGAGAAAATGGTTTCTATAAAAGTGTTGGAGGAAAACGAACTACACATTTTACGTATTAAACCTATTCTTTGCAAGCCTTACGCTATTCGGGATCATTCAGAGAAAATAATCTTACATACTTGAATTGTTACTATGTGTGTACAGTACAGGGGATTTATGAAGTTCGAATTATCCTAATAGGTAAAGGAAAAGTAAAGTTGTCCCTGTGCTTAAATAAGCACTACGCCATGAAGGCACATGTTTAGCTCCACACATTCTTAACCTCTGCCAAAAACGGAGTTAAGTGGTAAATTTCGCTCTCCGGCCGCTTTACAACAGCGGAAAGAGACCTCGGCACCCACCGAACAAGAGGCTGGGTGAGCTTCAGGTACTGTTTGAACAGTTTTGAAGGCAGTTGCACGTGCAGGGAATTGAACCGCAATATTTCGGTCTGTCCCGTAAAATAAGTCACTGTACCGGTGAAGAAATTCCACCTTCATATATACATTTTTTAGCTATTCCATTAAAGGCCTTGACAGGCCCTTAAGGCTCCAGAAGGTTGAGACCCAGAATTTCTAGACAATCGGCACATGAAGGTCGTAAGGTTGTCAGCCCTACGCACCGGCCGCCTTAAGCCCCCAGGACATATCACTGGTACTCATTTCTGTTAGAGGATGAGTCGACCGCAGGGCCATAGTGCGGCGGGAAGGATTAGATCAATCAAAAATCCCAAAAACACCATCGGGAATCGAACTCGCCCCGCTTCATATTTCAATAAGAAAAGAACTTAGCTGCTATACGTTCCCTACAGAACTGAATTTGCGGCAGTTTCCTACCTCCAGTGCATTGTGTAATGAATATTTTGCAGTGTTCCTCAGCAGTGCTTATGAGGTATCAACTTCATGAACCCCATGTTGCTACGTGCCGAGCCATTGTACTGAATTTCTTTTCTGATTTTCAGAGTACCTCATTCTGCGATAATGCCTTATCAGCCGCCATATATTCACTAAACTTAAGGTTTTCCACACCGTACCACTAATAGAATCAAAGTATTTTTATTCGATCAATCTTCACCTTCAATTGTTAGGTACTTTGGCCCCTTGCGTCTCCAAAGCAATGAACATGACTTTAGGACGGCCCACACTGCATTGGCCTGAAGGTGTACGGTATGTTTTGGAAGTATGTGTGTATATGGAAGTCGACTCTTTCGTACTGGAGTTATATTTTTACTAGTAACTTTACCATGTTAGTGTATGTTTAATTCATCTCGACCATATGTAATAGATTTTTAATAAATTAATTTGTAACTTCTCGGAAATTTAATCCTTTGCCCTTCTATTTTTTGTCCATAAGTTTCTCTTAGTGTCCAGCTTTCATAACTAAACACTAAATTTGAAGCAGACATTATTTCATAGAACGTCATCTGTATCGTGCTTAGTGCTGGTGATCTGAGTTTTCAGATGGTTATGCACTTTGTCTGAAACCTAGTAACCTGAATGTTGACACTAAATTTATAGCATTAGGAGATTTTTACTGAAAGTATTTAAAGTTATGAACATATTTATTGATTTCATCGCACATAACAAATTTACATCGACTACAGGATGCGAAAGTTTTCGTTTCAAGTATAGATATATCTGAATTATACTGCCTCACGCTATTACTTGTTTGGTTCGTGGTGATCTGTAGGTCTGCAGAATCACTATGTAATATCCGGTCATCTGCGAATAAAATCATCAGTGATGTATGTTCAGCAAATGTGTATTTATACTGCTGCATTTCCTAAACGTTGTTTTAACGACAGCCTGCCTACTTCTCACTCTGTCTCTCTCTATATATAATATATACATTATATATATATATTATATAAATATATATATTTGACGCTCCCGGTGGCCGTGCGGTCTAACGCGTAGGCGTACAGCCGCTTGATTGCTAGAATCGCGGTTTCGAATCCCGCTGTGTGCACGGCTGTTTTTCTCTTGCTTTTGTTGTGTGTTGTGCATAGTAGCGGCCTCTCCGACAGTCTGATCACTCGATCAGAGGAGTCGTACCGGATGTATGTGTTTAATTGTGTGTGATCTAGCAACCTCAAAAGAGGTGGCCTAGACCATAGTTGGACCGTCGCGCCACAGCATATATATATACATATATATTTGTGTGTGTTTTGGTATGATTTTGTCGTCTTATTGTCTCTGTCACAAATTGTCGATATTAAATTCTGCACTCCTATCATGGTATATACTCTTTTCTATTTTAATTCCACGTGCTAGACAGACCTTCACCTTTATTACTGACCATTGCTTATCTCGATGTTATCCGCTGATAGCTTTTCCATAATCAATAAATAATATAAATGTCGGTGAATGTTACTCCCATCATTTCTGAATAAGTTGTTTCCCTATAACTATAAACTTTGTAAGAGAATGTCTTCGAAAACACCTTGTAGGCAGCATTCAGCAAAATGATTAGAGCGGTTTTCTTGAAAATTCGGCCCACAACTTGCACCGTCCGCTTATGCGACACTTCACATGTATACCAGCAGGTAACTGAATATAGTTAAAAATCGAACTTCTATTCCAGGCGGAGCATTATTTCAAGATTTACATGTAAAAGCCATCATAACCTTGAAATTTTCCATTTTTAAGGAAATTTAGCTTTTCATTCAATTTGTCAAATTGGTTTTCCATCACGAATTTTCATGGCGATGAAATCAAAGAGCACGTGACTGGCGAAGCACATAGGCTCATGACAGGTAGCTGCATACACGTACAAAATCATTTCTTCAAAAACCTGAAACAAAAGACCACACTGAAGACCTGGTGGAGATGGAAGGATACTTTAACAAGAGAGGCAATATACGTATAACGTAACATTGAGGCGCGTTCACGTAACCATTGTTGCCGTGGAAAAGCAATAAGTATTACATATTGTGAGTGTGTGTCTGTAGCCTTAGTTATCCAGCACGCAAAGCGCATGCGCCGTATTATATTGTCATCTGTGGCCTGTCCTGCTCTACAATATTCTTCCACATTATCTCATAAAAGAACGATTTTCGAAAAAAAAAAAGTTATTGAACATAAAATGCGTGTTTTGATTTTCTCTACAACCTTTGTCCGAAACATATCTCATTCTAAGAAGAATACAGCGAGATATTACCATAAATGCACTTAAGTTTTCATGTAAAGTACCCGTTATTCTTGTCAGATTTTAATGAAACTTAAATTTTTGGACATATTTAAAAAAATATTCAAATATCAAATTTCATGAAAATCCGTCCAGTGGGAGCCGAGTTGGTCTATTCGGACGGACGAACGGACAGACAGACAGACAGACATGACGAAGCTAATAGTCGTGTCTCGCAATTTTGCGAGCGCGCCTAAAATTTGTTTTTGTAGGTTAGATGGGCGATGACTGAATTCACTTAACCAGGGCAGGGACCAGTGGAGGTCTTCTGTGTACATGAAAACAAAATTCGGGTTCCATAAAAGGACAAATATCTTTTGAAAATTTGAACAACTCTTTGCTTGTCAAAAAAGAATTCTGTTCCACGAGATAATTATTTAGTGTGCTCAGTTGGTGAATTAATTAATATTTTATTCTACGTCCATAATTTTGTCATAATGCATAGCACAATTATTTCTACAACACGAAGGCACAATAATTCTTAATAATGAAGAGACAACTTTCGGGCCCTTGCGTCTTATTTGCAGGAACATGCACGGACTGTGTTGCATTGGCAACATATTTGTTTCTCGCTGCTATTCCACTTCAGCACTGGCAATTCGATTTTCCATGTCATTTAGGTCTATATTCTGCTACCCACAAGCAAACCTCAAGCTTGCTGAGCAGGTCATGGCGAGGCCAAACGGAAGGCAGGGTAGCTTGACCCACACTTACGGATGGACCATGCCAAGCGGAAGTAACATTTACACCACGTGACAAGTCTCACAAACCGAGCTGCTTGCAAGCTGGTCGCCTGCTTCCTGAGCTTCAGATACCAGTAAAACTGTTATTGTGCCTCGAAGGTATAAATATTCATTTATTTGTATTTTTTGTCTATTTTGCCTCCAGCTACGAGTTGCAGTGTTATTTCATAATTTGTTTCCCTCTAAAGGTAAACATATATTGCAAGGTGTCTAATGAATCCCATATCTAATTATACCGAAGCAGTAAAATATCCATGACAATTCGAAGGGAAGATCCCATCTGCAGCTATGCTTCCCTTAGGAAAATTTCCATGCTTTTAATTTTGAGGTTAGTTGAAGGATGTAAGAGTATATTACATTATCACAAAATATATCAAGGAATAACACAAAAATGAAATATGTATGATTTAAATAAAATTATTGTGGATTATAGACGTAAGTGGACACAGCATAGTTTAAAAATAAACGATAAATGCATTTTCAAAACAGTGAATGTGTACATTCCAACTAGCAGAATAAAATGTAGGTCCACCAAGGAAAGGACGGAGAGATCAGTACCATTGAAGACAATAACAAGGCAGAAAATGGCTTATACCTCATTGATGATGGTGATATGCACCATGAAGGACACTATAAAATTACAATTTCACTGAATATGCAAGCCACAAATTTTAAAATTTAGGTAAGCTAAGCTTGACGGAATAGGGGCTACTGTTATTCAGAAACAAATTTTCTTTGCGAAAGCCTATACAGCAATACTGACTAAAGCAGAAGTACTTTGCATTGCCGTTCATTTCTGTCATCGTCTAGTCTTATTCGCAACTATTAACGTCTCTGACACTTAACAACAAAGTGACAAACACACCGACAAACACTTCAGTGCTTGCCTTAAATACACCATAACTAACAATGCTATTACACCATAGCTAACAATGCTATTATACCATAACTAACTGCATGAAGCATTCTTTCTTTAGAATGCAATACTAAATCAGCGGCTCAAAAAATTCCCCAACTTTTATCACTTCCAAAGATTCACTGCCGGATTCACGAGACAGTTACAGGGCCCTCTCCTGTGCCAGAAGAATCCAGTCTGTTATCTCAACATTTTTCTTGAAGCTCCATTTTAATATTATGATAACCTTCCACCAACGTCTACGTCTTTAATTCCGTAAACCGAAAAGGTAATGGTGTTGTTAAGTTACGATTCCAATTAATATTCAGTAACATACGCACCAAAGTCCAAGGGTGCTTTAATGCGTAATGGAATATCCAAAACCTATAGTTTTAAGGGGAAAACAACATTCCCCGAAGAACGCGGAAAAGATGACAATTTATGCAATTACGCATACCGTAACACGCCTGCCGCTTTTATGCTCAACTTTTACTCGTAAATAGCGCAAAACAGGCTGACAGAAAAGTCAGGACATTCAAAGCAAAATTTGATCAAACTATGTCGAAGGGTTCTCGAAGTAAAAAAAAAAGGATATAAGCCTAAAATAAAACAAGATCTACTTAATTTTCTTGAATAAATTTGTGTACAGGGAACAAAATACTTTACAATTTTTCTCCAACTTTCCTTCGAAACACTTTAGGTTTATATTATATTATATTTTATTTATGATATTATATATTATATTTATATTTAGTGAGTTTTGCGACATATTCGTGCAGAAACTCATTTACGTCCCCATGCAAGTTTCCATAATTGTAGTATTTTAACCACCAATGAAATGGATAGACAAGTTTCAATAAAAATCCACGACATAAAGATTCTGAAAAACTGTTTAAAGTTTCTGTAGTTGTTACGAACGGACAGAGCAAAGCTAATAGCCGTATTTCTGCAACATTTCGTTACGAAAGCGCTGAGGAAGAAAGGCAACAAAGTTCTGCGTGTAGAAGTTGTTTGTCGTGGTGCATCATTGGTCACAACGATAAACATGATAAAATAAAATATTACTTACGGAAAATGGCCCAGAAAGAGTTCTAAACAGTTATGAAACAAACGAGCAATGGAGGAGGGGAATCACTGGAGCGTAATTTTCCGCTAGCCTGTCTCATGGCGCATGAACCAAGAGCATATGGCTGCGGTCAGCCACAGATCTGATACAATTTTTCTCATCAGACCTTTGAAGTTGAACCAGTGTTGTGTGTTCTAGAGACGTATAAGTCTATTATTCCATCATGGGAAATTAAAACTGCATGAATGGCTTTAATTAACGGAACTCTGACGAAGTGAACAAGTCCGAAAGGACTCGACGTAAAACGGACAGCTTTGTTATATACGGAGGTTGTACCTAATTAAATGTGGTCGTTCTCTGCTCACCCTTATGTCTATTTCGAAAGAGAGGACCTATACCTACATTTCACCATTCATGACGTTACAAATATTAAGCGTCTAATATTTTTAGTCTGAAGTAATATTACTAACAGAGTTTCAACTCTGATAAAGTAAAGTTATCCCCGTGCTTGATTAAACGGACGACATGTCAGACCTAAAAATGCTCAAAGTTTGTTTAAATACCTTTTTTTATAGATTTTAAAACAAAAATCGCCACCATAAAATCCGTATTTCGATTTTGTATGTTGATGGTGGCTAAAGAATAGTTTGAAAATTGTGAAATGTAGAAAGGAGATAGACTAAAAACATAACTACAAATTCTGCGTAAACTATAGTGCATCAGTCAAAACTTACAAATGTAGCGAAGGTGCGAATATTTTAATTTATGTTTGACGAATTTAACACAGAAAAACTCTGCATTAAAGCGAAAAGTGTTTCCAAAAATGCGACGGAGATGTTGATTATTATTTTTTTTTTTCCTGTTTATTGTCCGTTGTTATTTGTGTTTGTATGTTGTGCTGTTTCTGTAATTGGCCATCTGGCTGTTGACTCGGCACATTAATAAGCTAGAATTGAATTGAATTGAATTGAATTGAATTATACGTAACTTTCGGTCTAGCAGTAATCGTCACAAAGTTCAGAACCCTAGCCCTGATCTAAAGTGAATTTTGCTTTTAGATTATACATAATTGTGAATTAGAGCATACACATAAAATAGTAACAGCGCAAGAATTTTGGACAGAAAACTTAACAGTGGGAAAGTACGCTTCGTGAGTTCTGTCCGGAACTCTGTTCGTGTATAACCCTCCCAACATCCAACATCTGACCACAGGAACACATAAAATCCATTTAAAGGACAACACGTATAAGTAGCTAGGGGAGAACCAGGGTTGACAGACAGACAGACTGGCACACGCAAAGCTTTATCATTTCCTGGAGCTAAAATGTTATAGTTTTTCCAGTTGGATCGTCACTGACTCGAGTTGAAACTCAATACGTCATCTGACAGTTTCCAACGGTTTGACTGTTGCCGCAAGATGGCCCTCGCAGCGTCTAAGTGCACCAAAGTGCTGCTCTACGACCGACAAGGGAGATCATTTTTAAAAGGAATTCCTTTTCTACATCTTCTGTCTCTTTCCTTACGGCGTCGGATTTGCGTGACAAGAAACAGATGATTGTGGGTACTGGGATGGGTGTTAGAAGCACGCTGCGAGCAGTACAAAGAATTAGAAAGCTCCGGAAATACCTTGTCGTAAAATGAACAACATCCATATGTCATTAAGGGACTCTTAAATATGATTACGTTTTTTTCAGAGCCAAGTGTGTATATAGAAAACTTGTTTTACTCTAAAATCGTATTATTAAAATGTACTGTGTATTTTAACAAGCTGCAGTCTAAGTACTATATAATGAGTTGCATGACTCTGTAACAGGCCATAACTGAATAGGTTAGGGGATGAAGGTATTGCATGTGCTGGCGTCTATTTGACTAACATTGGCGAGTGTACACACACACACACACACACACACAGACCACACATACACAAATTACAAGACACGGTTTATTATTAAGTATGCACATTTTGTCTTCAACACGTGCTTTGCATGGAAATACGTTTTTCTCAAATACTTACACAGGTGGCAACTCTAGTTCAAAAAAGTGTCATTTAAATGATAAATATGTAACTTATTTCACTGTAACACGGAAGGGGGAAGGAAGGGGAAGAGGAACAAAAGGAACAAATGGTAGGAAGTAGGGGGTTGAGTAATGGAGATATAAAAAAAAAAAAATTTGAATGCTTAACTCCTAAGTACATCTATTTCAGTAACTCCACGGAACATTGTGAGAGAAATGGATATTCGCCCAGTTATTGAAGAACCTTTCTGACTTTAATGGGACGCGGATGTTGTATTATGTTTTAACATCATGTTGCGGTGTGTGATGACGGTTGAACTTTGTTGTCATCATACAATAACTACTTTTTTCGACATGAAAAGCATCATCATCATCATCATCAGAACGTAATGTATGTACTTGATTTTGTGCATCGCCAGCATATATTTCAGTATAATAGGCCTATAATAGTGCCTGTGTGCGTAACTTGAGAGATCTTTAAAATTTTTCTTTCAAGGTTCGTCGTTAATGTTGTGGGCAGTGTTCTGTGTTGTTACTTTAAAGTTCAAAGTTACTCTTATATTTGCGTTATATACCATTTTAGTCTTTGTTGATATTACGTCGTGTCGACTGGTGAATATTTACAGACGCTCTGAAGAAGCGCAATGCCCCCCGAAACGTCGGTAACTCTATAGCCGACACTGCGTTACATCCCAGAATTTGGGCGTCTGCATTACTACTGTTGTTACAACCTCAAATATCAATTTTTGACTTGCCCTGTTAAATGTGCAATTTATATGCCAGGTGCTGCAGTGAAAATTTTTTATTGCTTCCCCCGTTAGACTATCACTTAATTTACTCTTCATCTCTCAGCATTATATTGGCTTTCTCTCACTGTATGTTTTCAGTGTATGAAGGTCGTGGAACATTGGATGTAGTGTGATGTTTCAGCAGTGGCTAAGTACCGTCTACGGAATTTTATTTTTCGCAATTAAATCGAAAACTAAAGAAAATATTCACACTGCCTTCTTCCCATTATTTTACATTCTACAAAAATATTGCCTTAAAGTTTCGTACTTGACTTCTTAAGAATTAGTATCACGCGTGATTTTATGGACCTAACATAAGCGGCGCTAATGTTACATCAAACAAAAACCTTTATATCAGGTTCCGTGAAAATCTGTAAAAGTTCAAATGAATGGACACAGATTCACAACTGAACACACTAACAGACGAACACAGAAGGCATGGTGATCTCCTACTTATTTTTTCATATTTTTGGGGAAAATAAAACTGGCCAAAAAGAACTCAGTGATGAAACAGAGGTTTGGATCAGTGAGACTAGAAAACTGTAAGTAACTGCGGCGTTCGTACTGTGGTTCAGTTTACAACGCTCTATGTAAATAAGACTACGTACCGTCGAAAAAGAGAGTGATTCTTAATTGATGACTTGGAGAGGATTTGGAAGGAAAATGTGGTAGTCTAATTGACGTTCTATCCAAGCAGCTTGCTTTTGTAGGGACTGAAGGAAACCACGGAAAAATTACCTCTACTACACACCATGTCTTGGGAAGCAGACGGTACAAGTCAAGGCGAAACGAGCTACGGACTACGGTGTGGTTTTATATATACAGTTGAACCCGGTTATAACGACATCGACACCTCGTCTATAGCGTCAGATGTTTTGTGGTACCAATTAATTTCTCACTGTTAACGATAACATCATACTCCTCGGTTATAACAACACCTCGTTTAACGACACAAAATATTCAGTTCCTTTCATGACGTTATAACCGAGTTCGAGTTATATATATATGTGTGTGTGTGTAAGTGTGATATATAGGCCTATATATAAGTGCAGACACTCCCCGACTTCCAATTTCAGACTTGCGCAATTTTAAAAAGTGAAAACAAATTGAAATGCTGTTATTTGTATCTTAGACATCCCGTTGTGTTTGTAAAAGTCATAAAATATAGTTATTTACTTATGTCATCGACAGAGTAATAATTTCGTTGTTGTGTTTTTTACTGATAAACGTTTTAAGCCTGATTAGCATCCACAATTTTTAGTTAGTTGTGTCGATGACATAAAGAATTATTTTGTGACTTTAAATTATGTTTTTAAACGCGCGCCGAATATGAAGGACTACTGCTTGGCGGTAACACAACAGCGGGGCGGTCACGCTGCGGAAAATAAGGTCCCGGTGTGTTGGAGTTTGGATTTCAACTACTCCCTTTTTTTCATGGCTCGACAGATCTAGCGGGCTTAGGCTTCCTCATTGCTGAGGTTTCAAGATCACACTCAGACACACCACACTCGGTAGGACTCCTCTGGACGAGGGACCAGCCCGTCGCAGAGACCTCTACCTGACAACACACAACACTCACAACAGACAGACATCCATGCCCCCGGCGGGATTCGAGCCCGCAATCCCAGTAAGCGACCGGCCGCAGACCCACGCCTCAGACCGCGACGCCACTGGGATCGACTTAATTTCTCCCTTATGTATATATATATAACTAAACTAACTAACTCCATGTAGCACAGTCCTTCTTGAGAAGCTAACAGGTCGTCAGCTAGTCAAGAAATTCCCCGCGTTTTATGGAAACCGAAGGTTCATTACCGCACTCACAAGAGCCCGCCACCTGTCCGTATCACATATATATATATATATATATATATATATATATATATACAGTAGTCCCCCCGTATCCACGTGTGATACGTTCCAACACCTACCGCGGATACCCGAAACCGCGGATAGTAGCGAACCCTATACAAGTAAACTTTAGATCGACTAAAGTCGACGCTGGCAAATTAAAACGTAAATACTTAAATCGACCATGGTCGACTTTGGCAGTGAATGTGTTAATATATTCGGTCCGCAGTAAACCGTGCATAATTGAAGCGGGGATACCGAATCCGCGGATACGGTGTTTTACTATGTATATAGTAACTATCGCGTAATTCGTGGGAGGGTCTGTACGTGCACGGTTTGATCTGCTCCCGCGTTAGGTGGACTGCAAAAACCCTGAATATTTAGACTGCACCCAGCTATACACAGTAACACGCTGTTTCTTACTTCAGACACCAGAATATAAGTCAAGTCATAATTTTTTTACTTTCATGTGTCGGCGTGAAACTGCTCTTAACGGAAACGAAAACCATAGACTGAGAGGGGAGATTGCTGTCTGCCGGGATGTGTTGCTGTGCAGTCTATCAGTTTGTCACCCACGTTTCAAGTCAACCTGTTGTTTCCAAAATATTGATACTACATGGTCTTTTGTCCGCAAGAGTGTGGATTACATAGTTTTCTCTTTCTACATTAAAAATTATAATAAAGCCCACACGCAGAAACTAAACTCCCTGTAAGTGAAATGAATTGTCACGGACAAATATTAAACGTAATTTCGCATCTACGGATACATAATTTAAATGCGACGTTTCGAGTCGATGTTTCTATTTTACGACTCGTTCTCACTCCCTATGTTTCTCAATTCTTGCATTCTTTCTTAACAAGCAGTAGACAATTGTCATGTCTATATTTTTCTTCTATTTCAAACAGCTACTATTCTAATATTAAAAAACACGGCTGTCATCTGAGATTTGCTCTCTTCTCGGATATTACACAGCGTCGTGTGGTAACTCTTTAACGGGTTTTCGGGACAACGTATCGGTCCCATCTTCAAGGGTCAAGAGTCTACTCCTTCACACACACACAAAAACACACACACACACACTCACTCACTCATATAACATAAATTTTATGCCTGTGTGCTTGTGTGTGTGTGTGCGTGTGTGTGGACTTTTAACCAAAGTGTTTCAGGTAGCTCTTTAGTTTAGGGACATTTATCGCATGTTTTAGTTCTAAGTGAAAAAAAAGGGATCTAAAATTGCATGTTGCAAAGGAAATTTCGAGACCCCGCATTAAAAGATATTTATTGCAAGCTAGAGGCAGAGAAGAGTATATCTATATATATGGTATTGCGTAGCAACATGAAAACATTGCCTTCTTTCGCTTAATATGCTTGCAGAAAGGAAAGAAGATATTAGGCTTTTCAAATCGCTACGCTGTACGAGTTTTATTGTCAAAAATTTAAGATTCTCTGTCAGTTAACCGATTTTCATATTATGATATTTATGTCACAGGGGGACACCGCGAAGCCATATTTTTCTAATTTGATACACTGAAACGTAACAGCATGGCATATGCGCGTAATTGTGAGGCGGAAGTGCCACTAGCGCCATTTAGTTTAACTCTTAAAACTATTTGGTAACATGCCTTGAAAGTATATTCAGTGTTTGTAACGGCAATGCTGTTGCGGGGGGGGGGAATAACAAGATTGCGCCCGTGGGAATATTTTCTTTAGTTTTCAGTTTGCTGGCTGTAACAAATGAACCACTCTATTTAGGCATGTGAAGCTTAGTAGCATATCTACATACTACAAAAAACCGTGTTTGTAAATCAACAAATATATTAGACATATATATATATATATATATAGCTTCTCAGAAATGCACATACATTATTTTAATACAGAATACATACGGACATTTTCAGCACGCAACCAAAGAGTAATGTACTTTATGTAGTGTGACTTTCACTCAGAACATAGAGCACATAACATTAACACCTGCACTAACTTACGGAGCTGCTGGACTGTAAAAATTGGAGGAAGGTTACCTTGAATTTCGGGAACGTAACATAATGCGCAAGTGGTACTGGAAATTTGAGAATATTTACGACATCTAAAGGCATTGACCGGGTGAATTTACAACAAAAACTCCAACACGAGCAACAATGGGGCGCTTTCGTGACAGTTTTGAGGCCGAAGGTACAGTGAACGATACTGCAAAAGCAAAAGTTTGGTAGGCCCCGCACATAAACCAGTCCTGTTCCTTCTTGCCATGAAGGAAGACGATGCTGATCGAAAAGCACAGTCTTTTAAATAGTCACAAAGAGACGTGCTTGAGGATACAGAGCTTGTGAGCAAGGCTGTTTTGTCCCATGAAGATTCAATTGCGTTTGCTAGTTCCCTGAAAATGCATTCACGAAGAAAAGGCAGTGAATTTACCATGAGTCACGGTCTGGTGTTTGTCACCCAGGGGTTTCAATGGACCCCTCTTTTTCGAAGGAAGAATTACTGGCCTTGTGTAGCTGAACATCCTTCGGACATCCATTGTGCCTGCCATTTTACTTTCAACAAGATGGAGCACCCCACATTGCCATGCAGATGTCACGTGCCACCTCCATGAAAACTTCCTGGCCGATGGATATGACGAAGAGGAAGTGTTGAGTACACAGCCTCACCTGATAAGACGAAGAAGTGTTGAGTACACAGCCTCACCTGATATGACGAAGAGGAAGTGTTGAGTACACAGCCTCACCTGATATGACGAAGAGGAAGTGTTGAGTACACAGCCTCACCTGATATGACGAAGAGGAAGTGTTGAGTACACAACCTCACCTGATATGACGAAGGGAAGTGTTGAGTACACAGCCTCACCTGATATGACGAAGAGGAGGTGTTGAGTACACAACCTCACCTGATATGACGAAGGGAAGTGTTGAGTACACAACCTCACCTGATATGACGAAGGGAAGTGTTGAGTACACAGCCTCACCTGATATGACGAAGAGGAGGTGTTGAGTACACAACCTCACCTGATATGACGAAGAGGAAGTGTTGAGTACACAACCTCACCTGATATGACGAAGGGAAGTGTTGAGTACACAGCCTCACCTGATATGACGAAGAGGAGGTGTTGAGTACACAACCTCACCTGATATGACGAAGGGAAGTGTTGAGTACACAACCTCACCTGATATGACGAAGAGGAGGTGTTGAGTACACAACCTCACCTGATATGACGAAGGGAAGTGTTGAGTACACAACCTCACCTGATATGACGAAGGGGAAGTGTTGAGTACACAGCCTCACCTGATATGACGAAGAGGAGGTGTTGAGTACACAACCTCACCTGATATGACGAAGGGAAGTGTTGAGTACACAACCTCACCTGATATGACGAAGGGAAGTGTTGAGTACACAGCCTCACCTGATATGACGAAGAGGAAGTGTTGAGTACACAGCTTCACCTGATATGACGAAGAGGAAGTGTTGAGTACACAGCCTCACCTGATATGACGAAGAAGAAGTGTTGAGTACACAGCCTCACCTGATATGACGAAGAAGAAGTGTTGAATACACAGCCTCACCTGATATGACGAAGAGGAAGTGTTGAGTACACAGCCTCACCTGATATGATGAAGAGGAAGTGTTGAGTACACAACCTCACCTGATATGACGAAGAGGAAGTGTTGAGTACACAGCCTCACCTGATATGACGAAGAAGAAGTGTTGAATACACAGCCTCACCTGATATGACGAAGAGGAAGTGTTGAGTACACAGCCTCACCTGATATGACGAAGGGGAAGTGTTGAGTACACAGCCTCACCTGATATGACGAAGGGGAAGTGTTGAGTACACAGCCTCACCTGATTTAACCCCTCTTTACTTTCACGTGTCAAGTTATCTGCAGGATGCAGTGTATCGTGCAAAGCAAGCAACACTGGAAAAGTTAACGGGAAGAAATTGAATGGTCGTGTGCAGCCCTTCTAGTACACAAATTAGTTGACGTTTGCCACTCACTCGTTCGCCGAATCCAGTAGTGCCTAGATGTTCAGTATTATGGTGAATGAGAATCTAATGTAACTGTCGTTATACGGCTCTCGGCTTGACAAAATGTTACATAATCGCCAGGCCGTTATATTTGAAACTTACAGAAGGCTTTCTTTTCCGACTTAAGTCTGTTTACTACGATGTCAATAAAAATGCAAGGTGGGTACAAGTATTTTGTACTGCAAATGCATTTTGAATATAATAATGTAAGAGATAGCAAAAGGGTGTATAAAATAGTTCTGCAGTGAATGTAATTTAAATTACTTTATATAAATACATATAAACCTACAAATAAGGGTGTTCTTACAGCATAATTCCTGTTTACCTTCTTCTTCTCTTCTGCTCATGTCTCCTCTTCTTCTTCTTCTTCTTCTTCTTCTTCTGTCTCTTCTTCTTCTGCTACCTAAGCTACTGGGTTGTTATAAGCGAAACAACTGTTTCGAAGACCTTAAACTGATATTGCCAACGACTTCTGTGTCTCTCCAAGCCTCTCTATCCCCCTATGAGATTAAACGTATAGATGTTTGCTAATTCAGTTATGCTATTACCTTCATTTACTTGTTCTTTCCATTTTAATTAATATGTCTTTACGCATTATATGGTGCCCTCGGTTTTCAGTTTTTCTATTTCATTATTATTAATATTTTCTCTTTGTTTCGAAATTGAAAGCTCAATTGAATGTCTTCAATTTACTGGTACAAGAATACACGTAGCGTAGCACAATGATAAAAATAAAGAAATAATATTTTATTTAAGCCTAACATAATGATGCAATTAGTTATAAATATATCAGATACGCCGGCATATTGGAGGTAGTTGAATTTTTAATTTAGTATAATATTTCAGAAATTTATGTAATAAAATTAAAAAATAACAAAATATGCGTATAAAGATAAGAATGCAGCGCTTTCTCAGTTTTTTAAATTATCTCCAGGACCTTAGGCCTGAGATGTGTTCCATTTTTATCTACAAATCATGTCCACACATATTTCCTGCAAATATAATTCAGTGAGCTACGTCACAGATGCGAAAATAAACGAAAACAAGTGTTCATGCTAATACTCTCCGATTTTAGCCAAAATGGTTAAACCAAAATTATAATGGAGGTATACATTTTAGTAACGCTTCTCGGTATTGAACTCGGAGAAAATTCATGAAGCGGTTTTCGAGTCATTACATTTGGACAGACATGGAGACGGTAACAGTCGCCTGTTTTCAACTTTCGCTTGGAACTTGTCAAAAACATCAACGGAATATTTACGCAAATCAACATTAAATATGTGCCTATAATGGTAAGATATTCCTCTGTATTCATTTCACATAGAAGAAAGTCGTAACAAATGTTATATTTTGCACGACACAATATTCAAACCTTTATTCTGACACTGAAAAGTATTTGTAATTTGTGGTCATAAATTATCATGGCGTACCAAGACACTTTTTTTAAATATACATACGGTAGCTCTTCCTACAGGGGAGTTTTGGAACCACAATTATTTACAATGGTCGACATAATATATATTTTTTGTCATATGTAGATTCCAAGTTAAACGATTATCAATCTTTGTCATCTGTACATGTTTCATTAATTCAAACCAGAAGCTACATTTAACATTCAAAGCTGCAGCGGCGGACCGGGATCGTCGTATACAGTCCGGCTACTGTAATAATTTATTTCAGACAGTAACCGAGTCAGCAGTGTCCTTGTTGAAAACACACATGGCAAGATGACGTTGACATTTCAAAGAAATTAATGAAAGCTTTCGTACACTCTGTATAGAAATCCTGTCAACCGAAATGAAAAGGGATAAAGTGTTGGTTTGTTTTTGACTCAGCACTTTAGTACAAACACGATGACAGAAAAGCAACGATAAAGAAATTATGAAACATGATATTTGCCATAAATTTCATAAACTAACTCTATCACAGAGTATATTTGAAAGAATTACAGCCGCACAGATACTCATTATTGTATTCTCTGTTTCCTCTGGAAGCTAAAGCTAAGTAAATCTCAGTGTTATTGAGCCCCTGAAGATGGTCACTTGTGACCGAAACGTACGTAGGGCGTTTGTGTAGTGTATATACTACAAAATTAGTGCATTTGTCTGTATTGTTCAATATATACTTCATTAGCCTGTTCACAACAGCTCGCCCCTCGGCCATATTGTGAGCCACACGAATTCTGTCCACATTTCATCTAAATTAAATTTTTATCGTATGTTCCTCTCTGCGCCTAGGTCTATCAAGACACCCTTCGTTCAGGTTTTCCGAGCAAAACTGTTTACACATTTGTGATCGCTTCTCACTTCATTGCCCTTGATCTGATTTTCTTGACACAAAGTTCCCCATTCTGCGATTTCCTTGAGCCCTTCACGTACCACAAGACACCAACCTTCAATCACTCTTCACATGCAAAACTGATGTATATAAGGGGGCATATTCTATATCTAAGAGACACATTACACAGAACTCGTGGCCTAATTTATAGTATTATAACTTAAAGGGAAAGTGAATCTCGATAGGTTCCTCAGTCAACACACATCAGCTGCTTTAAACGAGATTTTGGAGAGAAATAGTTTGAACGCAAAGCAAATATCTGGACGCTGAGACTCTTTCAACATCAGATCGCATTGACTTTAGATATTACGAGCTGAATCCTTGAAGAAGGTGACATACGCTCATTTCACACGCTATTACACGGCCACTAGTCTACACGCTACGCAACCCAGAAATTCACAGTGCTGGCACACGTACCTGTACAAGTTAAGGGAAGGACGAAAGAGTATCAGAGAAGGAATCTGGCCCTCGCATGACTGAGAGATATTATATTGCTAAGGCAGAATGTAATTCAACATTAGAATAAAAATATACCAAAGTCTTTAAGAGAAGCTAAATTGGTATATTGAAGGCAATTATTGCCGTTCGAAAGTTTATATTATTTTGTTAATAAGGCAGCTTATTCAAACGTACGGCAGTTGTTAAATTTACATTTTCTTAAAACAATATCAACTAAAATATATAAAACTTGTATTTTCGTGGACTTCACATTTGAAACCTGAGGCCCTCACGCCTTACACAAGGCGTATTTCACTCCTGCATTGACTTCTCCTTTTCTCCTAGATTTCCAGTACCCTTTCTGAGCTCTCTCTCTACCTCTCTCTGTTACATGTTTCACAAAATGTTTCGCCGAAGTGTGTATATAAAAGAAGGGAGATTGGATTTTTTTCCCCATGAACAAAGCCACTGTTATATTTAAAGATATTATAGCAAGTTACAGTGATTTCTGGAAATATCTGTTGTTAGGATACGGCTGAAAAGTGCTTATCCTGCAGTAGGTGTTGAAGATTAACCTTTTCCCATAAAAGTTCTCTCTAAACAACAGTATCGCTTGTTACACCAAGCGGTCTTTCAAGTACTCATCGGATTCTAAGAGTGCATATTCAATGAAAGTGCAATTTTATGATATTCCTCAAGGACATATATAAAAGGAACGGTTATCCATGGAAATCATAGCTAGAAATGGGAACTCTGCTATTTTCGGTGAAATTTGAAAGGTGTTATTACTAAGTAGACAATTTCCGTGAATACTTAGGCTAGAGAACATAGCTCAAGCACTGGAAAACATCCATTCACGAAACCGACTTGCCAAACTTAGTCTCATTTACTCTGTCACACTCTGTCTCTCTCTCTTTCTTCTGTTTCAGACGAAAGTTCTCAGTTCGGTCTGCCACACTATTAGTATTCAGGGTCGTGCATGGAAGAGATCAGAATTCAAGGCCCTCAAAATTCCCCTAACCTTTTAAAGGAAGAGGGATTAGTTTAAAAAGCCATTTCTTGATAAGAAATTTATTTAACAGAAAACGGCTGACAGAAGATAAGAAGACTCAGATAAGCAGTTCAGCTGATTGCCTTGTCGCAGGATTTCAGTATCGTCTTATGGATATTTCAAACCCTACAGAAATGAAAGGGTGCTAACATTGCGTTTGTTATCTTTGTGCTTAATTATGCACCCCAACATAAAATACTGTAGAGTGGAGGTATAGCAACACACATGCTTAACTGCGGTTCTAGACAGAAATGAGGGGGGCTCTTCAGGCACCGGCCGCCTTACCTCCGGGAAAATGGTTGCGGTTTCTAATGTATAGGAGGCTACATGGGCCTCAGAGTCGGCCCGGACGATTTGAATAATAGGAAAATATTTCGCCTTTGTCGGGAATCCTCTTTAGTCCAGCCTGTAACCTTGTAACTGTACTAAACCAGCTAAGCCGGTCCCCAGGAACTTTGTATTTTTTGTAATAAATTATTTTTCCATAGCCCAGTGTGTGTAATTCTGTTACAATCTACTGTCAGTAACGTAATAATGATGAATGGAAAGAGATCTTTCCGCCCTTACATGATGACTTCAGTAATGTAACCGGCCGGGGTCCGTAGTTCAAGTCTCGGACAGAGCTTAAAAAAGACAAGGCGATAAACTGGTTGTTTGGCCATTAGCCAGTTTATGTAAGGGAAGCATAAATTAAATCACATGCACTATTTTAAATTTTGGAATGCGCGGAGTGGTTTAGCAGTTCAAACCTCTAATTGCTCTCTGCACTTAAGCCTTGTATGTCATTTGGATGGGTAGAGGTCTAACACGCCTCATTTCCATTAAAGGCTTAAGCTCTCTTCCTTGTTATAGTGACGGGTAGTTGTACGCTCGTGAGTGGTTCTTTTGTTCGGAAACAGATTTTCGGACAGGCTTGCCTTCTGGCTGCTGTTTTCTTGACAAAGGGGGAGACATTCCAGAATTCTAGGCATTGGAGGAATTATAATATTTGATGTCACGGTGAGAACACGAAAGAAAACGCGAGTGGTGCCGGTTAGAACTCAACAGCTTCATCTGAATCGAAGTTTTCCATGACTGTGTTTTATGTATTTGAATTGTGTAACTGTTGTTGTGACCTGTTAATTCATAATTAAACGCAAGCTGCGCCATCGTTATCACAAATATAGCCGTGATTATCGAAGTGGCTTCGAACCTCCCGTATATTCCCTGGGAAAGATCCATGTTGTCCGATGAGCATACAGCACTACTGTAACCTACCGTGAGTCGGGTAGTTCGAGGTGGACGGTAACAGTAATTTAGGCCTGTATGAAATTTATAGCAATTTGAATCAAACTATAATTTTTAATAAACATGTGTACTTACAAATTAGAATAGAACTTAGTTCGTCTACAGTACTTCTCTTTGTCACTGCCGCCGGCTAACTGAGATTTGAGCTTCTCACAGCGGTACATGTAAAATGCTGATGTATATTAGGTTTTCACACTACGCAGGCTGGTAAAAATGTGTAACGTTTCAGGAAGCTGCCTCCATCATTAGATTGGATGAGTAAGCCATAAGGGAAACGGACTTAGAGGATAGAGGAGGCGCATGGAGCAGAGTGAGGCCCTGGCCCATACAGTAGGAATAAGACAAAGTATATGTAAAGCAGGAAAACTGTCTTTAATTTCCCCTTCTATTGGTCTGGCCAGAACTCTGCCCTAACTCAGTCTCTTTACATACCAACCAAGTACTTTTTCGCCCGTGGCGTAGAGGATTACAGGTACGGGTACTACAAATTTCTGACGCGGTCCCAATTCGTACAGCCTCTATACAAATAATTCCGCCCCCCACCCAACAGCAAGTACATCTCTAACTTGTGATACCTGTATACCCACATGCCACACAGTGCAAAGGTATTAGGTTCTCAAAACATACAGGACAGCCTCACGTTAATGGAGCCGTGGAGTGAGCTTTGGAAGATTAAAGTCAATGAAGATAAGATTTAGGAAATCTGTTTCTCTTGTGGACTAGCCCGAAGTCTCCCCTTCCCTTTGTATACCACGTGCAACATCTCGGTGCAATCTTTGATAGGAAACCTACACAGAGAATTCAAACAGAAGTGATCGAATCCAAGGACTGCAGGACATTTATTACAGCCTACTCCCTATTCATAATTAAGCAATCAAGCGTAAACATTTAATTAACACTCTGTAAAGCACCCATAAGGCCTGTAATGACCGCCAATAATTTAAGGAGGATTATTATTATTATTATTATTATTACTACTATTATTATTTTAAGTTTTCAGCGGCAGCAAAAACAAGGTTATCCGCGGGACTGGCAACTTTCCAAAGCTCACATCGATCCGAAATTTGCATGTGGCTATCCAAATTCCTTACTTCTATTATTTCATCGCAAAATTATACAGGCAACAAACAGAAGTCAAAATCATAAAAATGAAAATGTTTGCAACACTTTACATGGGAAACCCAACACATAAAATATGAAGAAGGGTCAAGCTTGACGGCATTCAAGTTTAAAAAACGGTCAAGTAACTAATGTGCCGTTATAGGAGAAGCCAAGTAAGCTGAGGCCCGGGGTAATAAGAAGGCGTGTACACGTTTTATATTGATGATTTTTTTTTAAAGTTTTGTAGTATGTGAATGTATATATATATACATACATATTACACATATAATGTTTAGTCCTATGTATATATATATATATATACATATAGAAGAAAAATTGCAATACCATAAACAAGTAGTACTGAAAAGCCTGAGTCCTTTTACGAGCGCTTTTGTCCGAGGGGACTTACAGGTACCTTACGATGCTAATTCTCACAACTACACTAATATCTGCTCATGCCTTCCATAAGGCGACAAACACCATGACCGTCAGCCATCAAGCGACTGAATCTGGCTTGTTGCTTACCCATCCTCAGGGATGATGTGGCATCAAATTCATCTGAAAGATTTCTGCACTTCTACCCCACTAGGCGACGTCATATCTCAGAAGAGAGCAATCTTTTCACCTAAGGAAGTAACCAACTGCTCTGCGATGTGTGTAGTTTGACGTACATGTGTCTCGAGAGGAAAAGTTTCTGCACTTAAAAAACGGCCCACGCTGTTTATTAAAGTAATCCATGTTTACTATAAGAGTCGTACGAAGTCCAAGAATATATTTGATGAATAAGATTCAGTCTTTTAACATTTATCCCACCGGGATGGGTATTTAAATTTTAGGGCACGGTTTATGAAAAACGTATTATTTAAACAGAAAAAGATACAATAATTAAATAAACGGCATTTTGTGGAAACAACAGAGGTTATTTAGCGTGTCTTCAAAATACAGTAAATTTCCTTTTTGCCTAAACATAATAAAAAAAGGAATTTATAAGGGTGTTGGTTCAAGCAGGTGGCACATATAATAACGACGATGCTTTAAAGGGGTTTTAGTTTGAGCGTTTACACAGAACTCGAAATTATAAACCAAAAACAATAATAATTAAAACACATGTAGGACATAACGTCTTTGTACAGTGACATGTGTCACGCTTGCTGACCATCTCTCAGTCAATTTCCTGGCAGCAACAGTAACGCTGGCTGCTCGGCAGACAGGTACATTTGTATATCACGGTTCAGAGATATGACATGAACATTTATATAGCACATTTGCGTTGTGCTTTCCACGTAAATTATCGTTTTTTTCTGCTCTCACTCTAGCTAAAATAAACGCATTAAGCATGTTACATTTTACGAACAAATTCCTTATTAGGTTGAAATAAATGAGTTTTACCAGACGACAACGACACATTTGGCTGAAAAATGACTGTTGAAATTTTTAACATCCGTATAGGCACATGCAATTTAACTCTGTAAATTTAAACTCTATAAAAATATAAGTAAAGTTGTTGAATAGAGAAACTCTTGAGAAATTAATACATGCTCAGCCAGTCACGAAATTTCTCCTATTAATAAAACGTGAATTTTCTTTCCTTCTTTATAAAAACCAGAAAATGGTTACCATTATAAGCCAAATGAATCCAGTCAACTTAGTATTTCTTAAAAACTCTACTTCATACTACACTTTGTAACTACTACTTATAATTTGCACGATTACCGTACTACAAAAAAGCAAATCCACGTGTTTAATACGTGTCACTAAAAATGACTGACGTCAAGGTAAAGCGTAATTCAAAATTTCAGATTCATAACAAACTCCGCAAACTTATGCTCAGTCAAACCCCCAAAGAGAACTTAATTCCTACATAATTCACACTTCACTTTTATTTTTGTCTTAAGCGAACTTTCCTGCAGATATTTTCAATAATCACTAACTAATGCACATAAATTTTTCACAATAGTTTATTCTTAAAATTCCCCTATACGTATTTCGGTGGTTTAAACCACCATCTTCAGGGGGTCGTATAGATTATTTTGCATAGACCTTAGTTACAGTTATTACATATGTCGTTATATTTGTATATGTAGAATATGAGTGGTCTGATATTGTCCACTTCGTACAGTATTGTAAAATAAGTTACTATAAAATGGAGTAAAAGTTGCTAAAATGATTACATAATTTGTAGTCAGCAAGAAAATTAGTGGCAGTTTGGCCTTGTAGTTCTTTGTAAGTGAATTTAATTTGCAGTAAGGAGGTCGTCTGTGTGTACTGGATGAGCTGAGTGACGTTCGTGTCGTGTTGTTGCAGAGAACGTGTAGGGGAATTTAAAGAATAAACTATTGTGAAAAACGTTTATGTGCATTAGTTGGTGTTTATTGAACATATCCTAATTGAAAATGCACGGTAAATACAATGTTAAGTTCCTACAGATGTTCTTCCATTCAAATACCTTTTGCAGCTAGGCTAAATTTGTAGCAAGTCAATAATTCCCAGTTGATGATACTGCAATACTAGTAAAGAGTACAAAGTGAAACATTTCGTAGGAAAATACTTTTTCCTTCAAAAATAGATAACGGCTAAGTACTAAAATTTTTCCACAAAATATATTCTTAATACATTTTACACACAGAAAAAAATGGGTCCAGAATATCAGCATTCAAAAGCAGTACTTGTTCTCAGTTCTCGAGTTCTTCCTGTAAGTAGGGCTACTGAGAGAAATTACGTTCGACTATACAGACTTTAATTTGCAAAGCGTCTTGCCCTCTAAAGCCTCTTGACAGAAAATACACTGTCAGATATCTCTAAAGCCTACCTACGCTCATGCTTAATATTCTCTCACAATTTTACTCTTTTTGTGCCTTTGTGAATGCAGACGTTCTGCTCTCGGTCTCTTTGGAGCCTTCCCAGTTTACACTATTTACAGCACCATTTTCTTACCTTGGCACATTTCTCATGAATTTCGAAATACTAATTAATAAGCGATTAACCAAATAATTAACTACATACAACGGGGTTGTCTTTGAGAAGGTAAAGGTACCTCAGCTAACCAAGAATTCTGAACATTTTACAGAACCCAAATGTTTATTATTGTATTTTTAAAAAAACCAACTAATGCACATTAAATGTCACTATTTATTTTAGTTAACACTACCCCTACATATGTAGGGGTAGTGTTAACTAAAATAAATAGTGAAATTTAATGTGCATTAGTTGGATTTTTGAAAAAAATAGAGTGAAAATGCAAGGTGATGATAATATAAAAGTTTATTACTGTGTTCAAATGAGACCTCTACTGAAACCTCTCCGATTCCAAGCCACTTTCCCTCAAAATTCAAATTACATTAAACTCCAATATAGCCGATCCCAGTAGCCGGTCAGTATGAGGCGTAGGTCTGCGGCTATTCGCTTGCTGGGATTGTGGGTTTGAATCCCGCCGGGGGCATGCATGTCTGTCTCATGTGAGTGTTGTGTGTTGTCAGGTAGAGGTCTCTGCGACGGACTGGTCACTCGTCCAGAGGGGTCCTACCGACTATGGTGTGTCTTAACTGAGTATGATCGTGAAGCCTCGATAATGACAAGGCCCTGGCCCAGTAGGGGCTGTTGCGCCACTGGAAAAAAAAAATCCTCCAATATATGGATATATCAATCTGTTGATATATTCCCTTTACATCTCCAGATAAAATTTCGTACTTCAGTATGGTTATATCCTAAATCAATGAAACACTTTTAGCAAATTCTTCTCTCATATCTGGTTCAATACAGCAGTGATACTTAACTGTTTCCTTTCTAAAGCCAAATTGCCAAACTGCTCTTTTTTCCGGGTGTCGGTGTCACATAAAGTATGTTTTATGAAGATTAACTACAAATATTTTTGTTCTTATCAACTGAATTTTTGAGCTACTTTTTTTAGAGGAAGGTAAATTAAGTTTCAATGACCATATTGCCCAATTGCCCTTGTTGCGCGTGTCACACAATGTAGACTTTATAAAGAATAAACACAACTATATTTGTAAGTTTTTATTACCAACTACTGCACAATAAGTTTATAAACTCCTACATGTTTCGGCTGACTATGTCAGCCATCATCAGGGAGTCATCGTACATAGACATAAGCAGCGTACATCGTGTCTATGTATGATGACTGCCTGATGATGGCTGAGATAGTCAGCCGAAACATGTAGAAGTGTATAAACTCATTGTGCAGTAGTTGGTAATAAAAACTTACTTATGTAAAACAACTGCACGGAACACGTGTAATATTAAACAACTATATTTGTCACTATCAATAGAATTTTGGGAATCCTTTTGTACAGAAAGCCGAATTAAATGTTTGAAGTAATTCGGCCTATTGTATAAAATAGTTATCAAAATAATTAAAAATTAAAAAATAAAATTTATGTCCGTAAAAATTAGAATTATTATAAACAATTCAGAAAAAAACAGAGTAATGTAACACTGAGCTTAGAATGCATTGTTGTTTTGGAAAGCCGAAGAATTGACGTTAGGACGTTCACCTGACAGCTGGTTCTGTTCAGTGAATCTATTTAGGTTCATCAGTGAAGGAAAGCTGTCAACAAAAGTCAGATGTCAGAAGTCAGACGTCTGTCTTTCGAAAAGCACGTGTACAAGTAAAGGAAATTTCCTTCTCTAAATTTAGACGTAAATTTATGACTGCAGTGTAGGTCGATTAGTTCGATTTGGGAACGAGAGCAACGTGGACATTATTGTCAGGAGTGCGGAGTTTGATAGAGATACAATAATAATACAGTTTATCACAATAGTATATAACATTTGTGAGTCAACATGTCAACGATGTGAAACGTCGAGGGTACATCAGGTAAATTAAACGAATTGAGTAATAGGCTCTTCATAGCAGTACAATAATAACATAAAGTAGATCTAGAGCGATAGGAAAGTGGGTTTCACGTTCTACTATTGTCATTTTAGGAGAGTTTACAAAATAGTGAAAAAAGACTATTAGCTTTGTCATGTCTGTCTGTCTGTCTGTCCATTCGTCCGTGTGCCTGCCTGCCTGCCTGTCTGTCTGACCCCATCGAACAATTCGGCTTTCACTGGGTGGATTTTCATGAAATTTGAGATTTGAAGATTTTTCGAAAATCTGTAGAGGAAATTCAAGTTTCATTACCATTTGACAAGAATAACTCTTACTTTACATGAAGATCCCTGTATATTTATGATAATATCTCGCTGTATTCTTTATAGAATGAAGAATGTTTCAGACAAAAGTTGTAGAGAAAATAAAAGCACACATTCTATGTTCAACAACATTTTCCGAAAATCGTGCCGTGTAGGAGATAATGTGGAGAACTTTGGTAGTGCCAGACAGGTCACAGACGACAACAAAATGCGGCGCAGAAAATATGCGATTTGCATGCACGATAACTGAGGCAAAAATACAGACACACACTCATAATATTTAACACTTATTGCTTCATATTTGATTAATTCCGTCCGATCTCGTAAAATGTTTTAACACAACACTTACAAAAACTGAGGAACTGCGCAACGACTTATCTGTCATTACGAGCTGTTTAGCTAAATTGTATATCTAAAGAAGGTCATTGGCGAAGGAACATTCTTTTGTTTCAGTGCAGCATCGGGCACTTTACATGAAGACCTCATTCATTCTGTAGTCTGTCTTACGACAGGTCCGTAGCCTCTTCCAAAGCGAGTTCTCCATTGAGTGCGTTCTTTTTGTGGCCGGCGACATACATTTACCATAAAAACATTGTTGTGCAACACTCAACATTTGTACATAGTTGACCGCGACCTTTAGCTCAACAACACACACAGAATGAATTGTTGCATTTCAACTACATCAGCAGTTACGCAAACCCGCCACAATGTTACGTTATACGTGTGTTGCCTATCTTGTTCTAATGCACATATATACATTGGTCAGTCGTAGACGCAGTCGCAACCTTTATTACAAAGTAAGGGTCTCATGATTCCTGAAGCAGAAAGTGGAAATTACAGAAAGACATATTACGCTGTTAGGTGGAAAGAAACACAGAAGTACAGTCTTTGATGCTTCTTTGTAGCAAGGGATCCTTCACTTCCGTAGTAGGTACAAGAGCCGAAAGTTGAAGCGGTTGGCAATGGTGGACTTTTGAAAGTATCGGGAACGTAATTGTAGCGGCCCATTTAAAGTAGCATCCTCAGCTGTCTCCTATGACGTAGTCACAGCCACATCCAAGCAGAAGAAGTTATCCCAAATGAATAGTATCATCTTACAGGCTCTCACCACCGCATGACTCGACAAATACGCCATGACCATCAAAGGGTCATGTCAAAGGAGGCGAAGTGAAGGAAATATCAGTGAAACGTGCTGTCCTTTAATAGCAGATGAGAACAAACTAGCGATCCTAAATTTTCCAGAAATTAAATTACAGTAACTTGAAACTCTTGTGATGTATTCCCAACAAAATGTTGTAAAAATGCGCCCAATATTTTCGCCGCATATCTGCCTGGAGAGACGGCACAGTGTAGTCAATAGAGTGACTGTACTACGCGCTGAACGACCGAGAAATTTTGGTTCGAATCTCTCGTGAAATGCGTCAAGACCGTTTGCGGGGCGCACAAAACCGGAGACTCGTTCACCGGGAGTGAAGCGTCCGGGGCATAACGTGACCACTCACCTCGAGGTTAAGTATGGCCATTATCAGGGAAAAATAGGCCTAAATACAGTGACTTTCATATGTTGTGTTTCTATATCAGTTGACCCTGACGATGGTCATGAAAGACCAAAACATGTAGAAATTATCATGGAAAATAAAAAATTGTTTTATGTTGATTTGTACTATGATATTATGTTACAAAAATTACAGATTTTTACATGTCTGTCTGTCTGTCTATCTGCCTGTCCGTCTTGTCGCATATAAAAATCGAGAAATGCTCGTGGGGTTATCTTGGAAACTGACACAGAAGGGATTACCTAAATTTTCTACATATCTTGAAATTTTCGTTAAACCCGCACAAATGTAACAGGAAACTACACTCGATCTATATGCGTTTATGCGCATATAGAACATACAGCCTCAATATTTTTGGAACTCAAGAAGAATTCAAACAAAGTTGTGGAAATGAAACGTGCAAATTTATATCCAATCACTTTTTCTGTAAGATTTAGGATTTACGAAAAAATAACAGCAAAAGAATTCTATTCCTTTAATCATAATTACAAAATGGTTATGTTTATATTGTGCCACCTTACCGCCCAGACCTACTGGACTGTTTTCCATCACCACTTGTGAGACAGAATGAAAATTTAACATTGGCCCTAGAATTGTTGCGCAATGCTTACATTTCATAATTTCTCATCCCTTAACATTCCAAAATGAACTCTGAAAACTTCGACTTCAATATTTAGCTGTAATGGGGATCAACTGAAATTTATAAGCGCAATAATGTCATGTTGATCTTCTTTTTTATAGGATGTTGGAATACACTGTTAACTCACACCTGGTTTTTGCCGTAGTTTAGAAGGCGTAAGAGTAAGTTTAAATTAACCAATTTTGAGAAAGTGCTCTAACTTAGAGATTGAACTAGAGAAAGTGGTAAATAAATTGATGGCTAAAACACAGATATTGCTTCTGATATTTGGTGACTAAAACGCAGACACTGCTATGCAAATTAATGACTACAACACAGATATTGCTATGCAAGTTTGATGACTACAACACTGCTATTGATATGCACATTTGATGATTACAACACCGCTATTCCTATGCACGTTTGATGACTACAACACAGCTATTGCTATGCACATTTGATGACTACAACACAGATATTGCTATGCACATTTGATGACTACAACACTGCTATTGATATGCACATTTGATGACTACAACACAGCTATTGTTATGCACATTTGATGATTACAACACCGCTATCCTATGCACGTTTGATGACTACAATACAGCAATTGCTAACACATTTGATGACTACAACACTGCTACTGCTATGAACATTTGATGACTACAACACAGCTATTGCTATGCACATTTGATAACTACAACACAGTTATTGCAATGCAGATATCACACAAAGCTACAAGATTCTTCCGCGCATTATACTTCTGATTTCGCACTAATAGGCCCAAGATTCTCTGTATCAAGCCTTTAAATGTATTTTAACATTAGCATAATCAGGGCAGTGACAGCTCAGTCGGTGTAGTAACTGGGATATGGGCTGGAACAGTAGCATGAAAGTGTTCTCTTCTTCACAGCGTCCAAACCGGCCCCACAGCCCACCCATCAAATTATCCTTTGAATACTGGAAAAAAGAAACTGAAACCTAAAGTTGGTCACTCACGTTCAATTAGCGCTAAGGTTAATAATGCGGGCGGTTGTACCGCCACTCCCGTCGCCCCCCTCTTACGTCTGCTTAGCCTGGTGTATAATTACACGCAGGGAAACTTTATACCGTTGACCTAGTAATACCACTGTATCGGAAGCCGATACAGACGGACCACTCGGATGGCGAATGGAACTCGACACATTTCAGTTCAACGCTTATATTAATTTCGCAAAAATATCGGCAGGTCACAGGTTTGTTTTCATGTCGAAAATACATACTTTAGTATTGCTCTGACAAACACATTCGTATTAACATTATGGACGAGACACATTTATTTTGTGTTGGTGTCAGTTACGGTGCTGTGCTGCTCGATACGCGTTTACCGACGTCTCAGAGGAACATCATGGAGATCTTCAGGACAGGAGACTGAGGCAACAGGTTTCCCCAAAACGTTGATACTCACTATACTATACGACGTCACGTTCGAAGAGACAGTAATCTCTACATCCACCATCGTGGTGTCCGCAACTCTCACCTGGTTAGACAGGAACAAAAAATATAAAGGAAGGTAAGAAAGAAATCGTTAGGACACTGCATTAACTGTATAAGATTTACAAAGCTGATTGATTATTAATGGTCAGTATGGAAGGAATGGTCTGCCGTGGCCTATCTGAACAGAATACCCAACATTAGCCTGACCAGGCTGATAAACATCCAACATAAATCTGCCGTCATTTTGGCAGGAGAACTGGCCAAGATTTGAAGGGGTGACTTTGGTAATTTTGTATTATTTCATTTCCAATCATTTAAAGGACGATGGTAAATATAAATATATGTACCACGTATTTTCACACTGGAAAACCATGAACTTTGATCATACAAAATATTTATGGATTTTGTTTGTTACCTCTTGGGACAGCAGGCGCTATTAATCAAATTCAATGAAGCTCATTTTCACACTCTGTATAAAATGCTGGTATTTGTAAGGGAAACGAAATGTGTCTCCCGAATTATACGATACTATTTAAGTGGATTTCTTGCTCCCAAGGGTTTAAATGGTTTTAAATGTTGTGCCGGGAGTTTTCCCAGCACGCCCTGCGGTACTCGAACCACGGACTTTCGTCGCGCGCATCAATCCCCTCCTACTTGGTTCCCCTCCATTTCCCCTCCTCTCCTGAGTTTACTTCCTACCTGTGCGTGATTGTGGAAAGCACTCTGAACCTAGCCGTCTACTAGTAACATCTAAATTTCGTCTCGGCCATGGGGGCAAAATTCTGTCCAGCAGTGAGTTGGTGAGGTCGGAGTCCCTTGGCGGTCGTCGTGGTTCCGGTCTTTGGTTTTGTTGGGTTTAGCCCCACGACGACGCCAAGGTACATTATTTTGGTATGTATGTGCACAAGTAATTGCTTGATTAGTCTCCGTCGTGTATTTTGTATTTATTGTTTTATTGTATGTTATTGGTTAAAATATATATTTATGATTTGTTCGATATATTGTATTTTTGTTGTGTGCGCATCTCGGCTTATCTGCGGGGCCCAGCATAGTAGAGCAGATATAGCAGAGAGGGGTAGCCCAGAAAAGAGAGGGGCCCCGGTGCAGATGGTAGCACTGAGCGTGGTTTCGTTCCTTTTGTGCCTGTGGTTGTTCATGGTCGCCATGGGTAAGAAGAACTCAAAATGGAATATGTGAGCGTGCTACTGTCGTAGGACTGCTATAGATATGGCACCAATGGTAACGTACGGCATAGTAGCGTAGAATTATTGAATGATTTGTGACTAGCAATATAGATGATCGCAGATGACAGTAGATTGTGTCAGCCGGTCGAATTGCTAGGGGTTGGACGCCATTGGGGGCTGTTACATTACGTAACTCATTCTGTTGCTACGCGGAAGTACTGAACCGGTTACGTAACCTTTGGATAGACGTAACTGCTGTTGCTACGTGAGGTGCCTGAGGGCAACGTACAGTGAGTGGAGACCTGATCACTGTGTGCCGGTAAACAACAGAGTATGATGTACTGAAAATGTTAAATTTAATTTAGTTATGTACATATTTTGTTATATACTGTATTTTGTCATGGAAAGGCAGCTTTGATTAGTCCTAGGTGACTAGTGATACAGGGCTAGAGTACAGATTGTTGTATGACTGGGGAATTGCTCCTGTGTTTCGGTAGTCAAGATGAACCCGAACTATTTGTTGAGGGATGAGCTTCAGTACGAGTTGGCATCCAGGGGCCTGAATAGTTCAGGGGACGTGCAGTTTCTGCGTAAAATCTTTCGGGTTGTACTAGCGGATGGAGTTCCTAGCCTTGCGAGTTATCTGGCGCAAGACAGTTTTGAAGTTCTGTATCGCTGCGCGTGTAGTAAGTTGGGGGAATTAGAAACATTGTATAATCAATTGGAAAAAGAGGCATTACCCCCTGTCTCCCGTATGAGGACTAGAATTGCCCATTTTTGGAACCGTATCAGGCATTTAGAGGATTTGTGTCCGGAGGTTGCAGGCAATCAGCGTGACGAGGTTTCCAGTCTAGCAGCCCGGTTAGCGGCGGTTGAACGAGAGTTCCTGCTCCCAGGGAACGATGTACGTGATCTTGCATCGGAAGATGGTGAACAACTACCGAATGGAAACACCACCGAAGGACGCGAACAGGATATGCCGAGGGACGGGTTAGGTATTTCCGCAAATACCGTAAGTAGCGAAGCCGATCAGCAGCTTAGAGGTCGGGCTTTATCTAGTCATTTTTGCGGTGGAAGAGAAGCGGTCATTCAATCTAACTCCAGTATTTTCGGTAAATTATCACATCCTATAGAGGGTCTATTAAAAAGATTGCCTCGGATAAATGGATTACAGGTCGACCAACTACTTGTGTTTTTGACGGAGGTGATTAGGATTCGTGACCTTTCTATGCTTACTGATGTACAGTTACTCGAGTTAATTTTTCCATATTGCCTGGACGCGGTAGCAAGGAAAGTAATGGCAGCGTTACAGGGTGCTTGGGAATTTGAGCGTCTCCATAGGGAGCTATTAGAGTGCTTTATTCCGCGGCGGTTATTTGATCAGTTACGTCGGGAAAAGTACGAGCGGTTGCAGCGAGAAGGAGAAACATTCGCTACGTATATTTGTTCAGTTAAGGACGCGGCGAGAGTTCTGAGATTGCCTGTGTCGGAGCGCGACGTAGTAAATAATATTATAGAGGGTTTGGCTCCTACTCAGCGTTCCAGCTTTGTCTTTCAGGCAAAGCCGACTAACTACAGGGATTTAGATCAGTTAGCAATCTTGGATCAGAATCTCACTTTCGCTAACCAGCAGCGCCAGGCCGAGATACGTAGGGACGTAGGGCGGCGTAGTGAGGCCGTTGGCTGTGAGGGGCGGCAATACGTGGGTCCAGACTATAAGCGGCCAACGGAAGGGCGGTTTGCGTACGCTAGCAAACGTTGTTATCGCTGTAAGGAAGTAGGTCACTTGCAGCGAGATTGCCCCCGAGGTAAGGCACGTAGGTAATGTGGCTGCGAGGAGCGGAGTGGACTGGGCGTGGTGTTGAGCAGGGAGAGACGCAGTGGTAAGCCCAAACTGCTGCGTCTTTCGTGTTCATCGTGGCTCAGAATCGTACTCTGGTCTCCGGGTGGATGTTTGATTTAGGGCGAGGGGTGGTGCTAAAACTCGTATCGTCAGGCCGAGGTACGAGATTTGCCGAATTCCGGTACCCCTTGTTGAGCTCGTAGTTTCATCTTTTGTCTTTAGCTTTTGCTCATCTCTCGCAGATAAAACCTGCTTTCCATGACTAGTCATGATTTTGTATTATGTATGTTATCAGTTATGTTATTCAGTTATCATTATGTGTAACAGTTAATGTAATTGTTTGAAATGTCATGTATTGTGAATTGTTGTCACAGCTATGTACTGGTGATTTGGTCCAGTGTTGTAACATATTTTCATTGTTGTATGAAGTCAAATGTTTGTGCTGTGTTGAGCGCATGGAATTACTTGTCCAAAAGAGGAAGGTTTGCTCTGGCTAGGGTGTCATGATTAGATACTTATGAACCCAAAGTTTCAGAACCTTCCATCCTATGATGCGCGGCGTGTGATCCGGATCATCAGAACATCGGTGCGAAGGGCATCACTCGGTTGGTATGGATCCCGCTGGCAACCGTAGTGCGTCACCTCGGAGGACGGGGGACAGTTGGCCCGTAAGCAAAAAGGAAGGAGCAGCGAATCTACTGCGGTAGGAGAAGTACGAAGCAGGCTGATGGACCACCGAGGAGGCGGTGGCAGGACAGTGAGCTTGTACGGAAGGCGGCCCGCAGGACTTAACTGGCACATGTGGTGCATAAGCAGGGGTCAGCCGATGGATGGTGTAGTGACATTACAGTGGACTATTATGTATAGCCAAATGACACTACCGATTATTCTCCAACAGTGTGCAGTGCAACGCAGTGTACTTTCTTTAAAAATACCAACACGTCTGGTTTTGGAGGTCGGGGTTGTGCCGGGAGTTTTCCCAGCACGCCCTGCGGTACTCGAACCACGGACTTTCGTCGCGCGCATCAATCCCCTCCTACTTGGTTCCCCTCCATTTCCCCTCCTCTCCTGAGTTTACTTCCTACCTGTGCGTGATTGTGGAAAGCACTCTGAACCTAGCCGTCTACTAGTAACATCTAAATTTCGTCTCGGCCATGGGGGCAAAATTCTGTCCAGCAGTGAGTTGGTGAGGTCGGAGTCCCTTGGCGGTCGTCGTGGTTCCGGTCTTTGGTTTTGTTGGGTTTAGCCCCACGACGACGCCAAGGTACATTATTTTGGTATGTATGTGCACAAGTAATTGCTTGATTAGTCTCCGTCGTGTATTTTGTATTTATTGTTTTATTGTATGTTATTGGTTAAAATATATATTTATGATTTGTTCGATATATTGTATTTTTGTTGTGTGCGCATCTCGGCTTATCTGCGGGGCCCAGCATAGTAGAGCAGATATAGCAGAGAGGGGTAGCCCAGAAAAGAGAGGGGCCCCGGTGCAATGTACTCACCTTATGAAAATGTAAGGGAATGTTAAAGATATTTGAATATCCCCTTATCATTAAAAGGCCCGTTGAAATTTCAAATGGGTAATCTGAATAATAGCACTTCTAACTATAATTTCGGAAGACAACGCTTCTCCTCTTAAATCATAACCCATGAGGGATAATATGAAATTATATTTTCACTAAATATGCACGCCATTAACTTGAAAAGTTCTTGAAAGGCACTTCGATATAATAAGCCGTACTGGTATTTACTATTTTAAGTTTTAATTCACCGTGCATTTTATTATTTAAGATAAAACACCAACAAATGCACAAATTATAAGGTGCAAATTTGCTCCCTATATCATAATTTACCCTACGCGTTTCAGCTCCTCATGAGCCATCATCAGGGGTTATTTTCTCTATTATAAAAGGTGCTTTACAAATGCTGCATCTGTGGATGGCACTTTTGATTATGCACTATTTTGGGCATAAGACACTTGTTCATAAGTTAAAAAACACACGAGTCATAAATCAAAGTTAAAATGATGGTTTGTTAAAAATCTTGTTAAAAGCACTGTTCACTGCGTCTATTGTATAAAAATTGTTTTCACTTCTAAAAGTTACAGTAGATCACACACTGCACCGTGTTGGTTGCGATGGACTCTGACGTGTACCGGCAATAGCTTTCCGTTGTTGTCATCCTGCTTAATATGTCGTAATGCAGTCCTCTCGATGTTGTGGTATTAATTAGTAGGAAGAAGAAGTGGTTCTGGTGCTAGTATGGTGTGGGGTTGTGTCTTGAAGTATACCCGGTGAAAGTGAACTGTGTTATATCAAGTATTTACTAATAATATTTTAGCGGCAAAAGCCAAGCCTACAATATTGACTAAAGGATAAATACCTATTGACTGTTTCGGTTTCCATCAGTCAGTGCCACCTATCATGCGCACACACAATTACAACAACTTGCTAATTGAGGACAGAATAACTACAGAATATTATATCTTAGAGCTCTATATAAGAATTTTGTATAGATTATAAATTTATGTTTTCACCAGAAATATACGTTTTGATATTAAATAGTGTTAAGGAAAATTTTGTTATTAAATTTAATGCAGATATCGATTACTTAGCTTCTTCATGCTGTCATACTAAATGCAAACGAATGAATAATGGCAAACATGAGCGTACTGGCTTGTAAAATAAACACGAGTTACTTTTCCATTTACTCTTGCTTCTATTGAAAGCATCAACACAAATAAATACAAAACCTTTCACAGGGAAGCAATTTCCTGAAAAGTGCAAAGAGAAAATACGAATGTTAATAGTAAAAGGTATCTCAAAGACAAGAAAAATATATAAAAAATATCCGATAGCAAATCAAGGGGGTGGGAGCAGCTTACGTTCCCCCAAAGTCACGTCTCTCTATGTACAATTTCCTACACTGTGTTTATTTCCCTATCAATTATTTTACTCATCCATTTACTAACCCACTATGTTTGCACACCAATTACATTAATGGCTGTCATTTAAAGGCGATACATAATCACCATCAGTTTCATATTTATTTTGAAAAAGCATGATATAGTAAGTAATCTCTGACGATCAACCGATTAAATTACCCTCATGGCAGACATTTTGGAGACATACCCTAGCTCCATCATCAGGATCGATGTGACCCATTCGATTCTCATAATGGGACACGATATGTCTCCGAAATCTTAACTTTTAACCCATCTTTGAGGTGGACAGTCGACGGAAGACGGTTGTGGTGAATTCATTTTCCGCAATAGTCCCAAATTTTACATAATAATAATAATAATTCTTGGCTCAACAGCCCTGTATGGGCCTGGGCCTCCTCTAGCCTCCTCTTGTCGAGGTTACTAAGTCATGCGCATTCATGGCAGCTGGTGACCAGCCAGCTAGCCGCGCTTAGTGTTCTATCGATCCTGATGTGCACGCCAGAGCCATCTGGCAGGCAGTCAGGAGACGGATGAGAAATGGAGGCAATTTGGCTTACGCAACATTTTTATTCATGCCCGTAAGGTTCTTTTACATGCCGTAAATCTACGACATGGGACCGACGGCTTTACTTCCCCTCCGAAGGAAGTGGTGCTCCGGATTTTTATCATCCTTAAAAATCCATCGACCTCGGTCGGGATCGAACCCGCGAACCTTGGGTCCAGTGGCGAGCACGCTAACCACTAGTCCACCGAGGTCGACCCCAAATTTTACATGATACCTAAAAGTAATTTAAGATAAAACTGTCTCTCTGCTCAATTTATCACCATGCCATGAAGACATTATAGCAAGTGGAGGTCAATTTCCACGCATCCTTAGCCTCGAAACCAGATGCGGTGATTGATCAGCTTCACTAACCGGCTGTTTCACCACAGGGAAAGGGCCTCCAGTACTGCGTGGATAGGAGGCTGTGTAGGTTCCGAAGTTGATATTGATGCTTTATAGTACAGAAAAATGTATTTATGAGAGCAATTTTAGTATTATTCTCCCATGTTGCCTAGGTCTCCCAAAGGAGCACTTCACTCAGGTTTCTCGACTAAAAGTTTATAGGCTATGTAGGGCCTATTTCTCATGCATCCAGCATATGCTACACGCGGCGCCAAAGTTTTCCTACTTTACTTGATGAAGCTATGTTGTATGTGGTGAACAGATGTCTTCGCGACTATCTTAGTGACGTCTACCTACACGTTGCCTTCATAAATTCTCGGTGTTGTTTATGTACGCAATAAGCAATCTTACAAATTTCGACCTCTGCAACAAACGTTAATATTAACGGGATATTTTCATCCGCCAATCTTAGGCGCGCTCTAAATCCTGCGTATTTTCTATAAAAGTTGCTCTGTACGTCTGGCTCTTTAACTGTCTTCACGCACTTCTCAACGTGAGAACGGCTGAACGAATTTCGTGATCCGAGATTTAAGGTTCTCACAGCGGTGTCTCTAAACATTCAAGTCTAGAAGTCTGTTGACCTTGCACATGATCGCTGTACGGTTCTTCGAACCCGCAGTAACTATTTACAAAGGCCGTGCCATGGTTCAGGCGGTTAGTCGCCGGCCTGTCACCGCTGAGGCCGGGTTCGATCCCGGGTAGTCCATGTAAGATTTGAGGTGGACAACCTGGGACAGGTTTTTCCCCCCGAGTACTTCGGTTCCACCGGTGCTACATTACATGGAAAAACGGAAAAAAATTATCACCATCACAGGGTTGCACAATAAGCCTCAGCAGCTGCATTTCCTTAACAACAAAGAAAAATGAACAATGTCCAAATTATTCCACCCCCACAATTTCCAGACCAAATTAATGTGCACTGACACCCCTGCCAAACGAATCTTCTTGTCCCATTTTCCCTAATCTCCAAATTTATAGCCTCTAAATCCATCAACTCTTTACTGTCAAGAAAACAAATCTCATAAGAAGCAACAGAAAAATATTTGTGTAAGAACGAAGTTTAACTCCGTTTAATGACTTTTAAAAGGAGCAGATAGCATTCCTGCATACAGTAGCGGCAGTTAATATACGAAGGTGGGAATGCAATGACTACTCCAACCAAACTATCGCATATATAAAGAAGATAAAACATGTCTGGAATCGAAGCATGACCATTAGAACCCCTTCTAGTAGCAATATAAATCATGAGACTTTAAGCAAGGATAAGACGCTCTTGCGGTAATGGGTTTTCAGTTTAGCTTACGTCACCGGATTTTAACGATAGGAAAACGGTTTCTTACATTTGAATTATGGTTTGTCAACAAAAAATACAGAATGCTAACACAGCTTATAAATTATATGAAGAAGGAAACGCTATGTGAAGGTTATAGGTATTCCCTTTACACAGGAGAAAGTTCAACTCTGTGTGTGTGTGTGTGTGTGTGGTCTTCTTGAAAACGTTAACTTGCTGCGAGAACTTCACAAATTCTGGTACGCAATGCATGCCAAGAGTGGCCAAAATCATTGGAGACACGGATCAATTGCCTAATAGTTTTCCGATTTCAAGTCGCCTTAACGATCCTTTCGATAATAAATAAATTATAGAATTCAGTGTTGACTTTAGAAGTTAAATACATTTTTTTCAATAACCTCAGTTCACTTGGAGACATTTCACAATTACTTCGTATTGTTATTTATTTGAGCAATTCAGTCATTTATTGTCTCGTAGCATGTTCGTGATAGAAGTCGCTGACAACGTCACGGGCTGTCTATGCGGCGCACAGATCCTTTGAATGCTCTATACATCTGGTGCAAAAGTACCCATTATTATGGCTTTCAGAGTGGGGAAAGCTATAAGAAGAAAAGAGTTAGATGAACAAGTCCTTCAGTGAAAAGCAGAAAATACAGATGAAGCTTTCAATTTTTTTAGAATTTCTTTCTACAATTGATTAGCAGAGAGTGCAGTTTTTTTCTTAAGTTCTTCTAAAAGGTGCCTTTCTTTATGACTTTAAAAATTAGCAACAGTTCGTCTGACGCTATATTTTTATTCTTATTTCAGCATTAATCATGTAGATCGAAAATCCCGTATGATCAGCTAATCTCGGTAGGCACGTAAGTTACAAAACTTAGTGATATATCCGTGTCTAATGCAACATCGACGATAATGTCTAATATTTTCAAGAAGGAGTCAATATTTATTAACAATATCAGAAATATTTGGAAAGCATCAGACAAATTTCTGTCAATATCTTGTCTCACTAAAATAACGTTACTCATACGTGGTCAATATTATTATTCACATCGTAATATCCCATCAAATACTGATATTGTAACTTATACGACCATTCGTTTTAGAACGAAGTGTAAGGTAAAAAAAACTGAAACCAGACTTTGTCTACCCAAACAACTGCATGTAACAACTTTTCGACTGTGTTATCTTAAGGCAACAAAACAAGGAACAAGGAACATGCAAGGCTGTATAAACACAATAGAAACTACTACTTGTATTAACGGCCATCTTTGTTGTGTTGTGGTGGAGAGGTCATTGTGAGAGGCTTGTCGAGAGAGGGAGTTGCAGTAGATTACGCGTTAAGAACGGATAATTGAGGCATGCGGTGTTTGTACCTCACACACAAAGACATATTTGTAGCGTTCATCAAACAGATTCCCTTAGACTAACAGTGGACTGAAAAAGATACTTCACGCTCCAGTAACTTGTATTCTTGTAATCTGTTCACATTTAGCATTATAACAACCAATTATATCGTGTCTTTAGCCACTACTTAAACAATAGCCTAGGTTCACACCATAAACGAAGCAACAATAGTAGCAAAAGTATTTTTTTGCACGGAACTGTAACAAATCAAACAGATCTATTGTTATATTTTTATGTTTCTGAAACATTTTAACTTGGATTAAGGCCATCGCAAACCCCGCCGCGCAGGAGGTCAAGAGGCTCCTAAAGTCCCCAAACGTACAGAATGCTAAAATTTTTTGTGGGTTTCTTTTTCGGACAGGATTCCGTTCTTCTAACAAAATGCAATATTATGGACTTTTGTTGCGAGATCTGGGAATAATTTCGCCAAAAACAAAAGATGGGCCCGATTATCGAAAATAATTATACACCTGAAATAAAACATATTTCTAGGGTATATAATGTTGCAGCTATTATGTGGGTAGAGTTTGTGGCACATAGACTGAAGAACGTTTTGTAATTTTATATTAGTACTTCCCGAAATATGCGCAGTGCCCAATACGGCTCTTTTCCTTAGTTCCATGATGTCGTGCTTTCCAAGTATGTTGCTCAGGTATTTTCTGAGTGATTCTGAGATGGTAAGAGTTGCCCCTATTATTATTGGTATCACTTTTATTTTTATATTCCACGTGCGCTCTATTTCTGTTGTAAAGTCATTATATTTTAAAAAGGTTGCCGTTTGTTTTTGATCACATTTCTCTTATTATTATTATTATTATTATTATAACACATTGACAAATTCCGGAAGAAGGATATACGACACACTAAATGCAGGCATTAGAATATGGGAACACATGCAGCCATAAGGCGCGGAAGTGCCCTCAATGTCTGTTCAAATGTAATTAAATTAATTGCCCCTTTCAAGGGTTTAATACAGTGGAAAGATGTGGTTACGCCAACAAAGGCGGGTCAATATTATTTTAACCAAGGTGTCAAAGCATCCTAATATAGCTCCTGGTTAAGAGCTTCTGAAGCAATCACGCAACCTGCTTCGTCGCTTCCTACCGAAACAGCCTTTGGATGTTCAGTGACCTCCTGCAGACGCACAAGGAGTTCTGCCTTTGGTTTGTGTTACATTAAGAACTTCGCCTGAGGGTCGATATTGCTGTGAGCAAGGCTCAGAGAGCTGTGAGGGCGAAATGAAGTGTACAGCACTACACTAAGGTGAGACTATTTCGAAGTGTACCTCTGGGCGAAGAAGAGCACGGCAACGCTTAAAGCAGAGACGCTCTGATACTTCCAGCAAATGGATATGAAAGACGATTTACCTTTCTACAGAATTTGAGTTGTTCTCTGTTCGAAACAGGCATATGTTACATACATGAGCATTGTTACAAATGAACAAAAATATTTCGATAAATTGAATAAATAATGCTCTAAAAATAATCATCTAGCAATTAATATAAATATTTGCTTTTTGACTAACAATGTAGTTAATATACGCTAAGATATATAAATTTACAATTTACTTCTCAATTCTTCTACATGACATACGAATATTAGGAAATAACAACTAGTAAATTATTTATTTATGTTTTATACAAGATTATTTAATGTACAGACCCCCTGATGATGATCCCACACGGATCGAAACATGTAGGAGTTTTAAATGTGTTAATGTAATATAACTGTATAATAAATGAATTTATTGGTAAACCATTATAAATTATATAAAATTTTCTTTATTTCAGCCTTTCAATCCAAAATGTTTTGACAATCCCTCAGGCACTATCAGGGTTTACAAGTACGTAAATTGCACTAAAGGCTTAACAGAATAAAGCTTTATACTTGATAGCATTTCAGCAACAGATCCTGTAACTGAATTAAAACTCAAAGGTATGGAGCTCTATTAACACAATTATAAATTTTGACTCTAGTTAAAATGAAAATTTTCCTCTTTACGCAACATTGATCATGTAACTGCAACGTTGTGGAAGCGTGGTACGTACATACCGTCTAAATAATTTAAAGCAGCATTCATGAAACGATAAGAGAAATAAACTCAAAAGAATAACCATATATATCTTCCAAAATTCTGTAACCTAATAAAGTATAAATAACCCTACGGCGATCTTGTAACAAAATGCTTGAAGCTAGAACGAGTGGGTGGTTACAAAATCCTCGAAGTTAAATCGATAAACACAAAATCTGTACTAGATCTGTCATGCAATATATTGACTTACACCACCCAGAAAACTTTCACCATATACATATACAGAAGCAAGTCGTTTTTATTAACATATCAGTATAAAAGGTGGAACATACCATTAATTCAATTCATAATACATTAAAAAACTTGCAAAATATTTTCCTGAAACTAAACTAAAATCAACAGAATCTTGTGTCAATAATAACTCGACAGAGCGTCTCTAAAGTGTGGATGCTTTTACTAGTCCGAGTCCGAGCCTTGTGATAAACCGGAACCATGGGAAGATGAGGTTCGTTAGATGCAGTAATTCAGAGAGAAGATAACTAAACCACACTGCAGTTTCTGTGACCAAAGGCGTTGAAAAAAGTTCTGTACATAACAACAGCCATCTCAAATACCTGCAGCCTTGAGAATGGACAGTCTGAAAACAGAAAAAGTCACCGCAATTGTCTGAAAGATCGGCACGGCCAGACTGTAAAAGACTGAGACCTATGCAGCAGCAGTGTGCCCACACCAGCTGTCACCTCCGGTCTTTGAAGCCTATTTTTACCCAGCAAAATTGCCCCCAAAAATCTAAAGGGTAGCACGAGCAGTCATTACGTACCACAAGGCACCGCAGTACCCGAAGCCTAAGCACGAGTATCCTGAAGAAAGAAACAAATTCTGAAAGTATTTAAAGCCTTTGCATGAGCAGTCAGTACAACGGATCAATCACCCCAGGCACCTGAAGCCTAAGTCGATCATTCTATAGAAAGTAACAGAATTCCAAGCACTTGCAGCCCCAGCAGGAGCAGTTTGTACACACCCACAGTCACCTCCCCACCCCCCCCCCCCCCAATTATCTGCATCCGGATTATGAGCAGTGTGTACACTGCAATAATCGAACTAAGTATATGCATGCTGAGAAAAAGCCATCTGTACAAAACAACATTCACCCCAAAAATATGCACCCTTAGCAAGTGCAGTGTCTCAACAGCAACCGTCACCGCACTGATACTTACAACAAACACTAGCAGACTTTACACAGCAACCGACACACCGAGTATCTAAAGCCTAAGCAACATTTGCGCAAGTACCTGCAGTCTATGTACTGCAGTAATCACCCCAGTTATCCGAAGACTAAATAGGAAAAGGGTCTAGTTAAAGAAACCTCCAATCCAAGTGCCTATGGCCCGATGAGCACACAGCTACAGTCACCAGAGTACCAGCAGCCCAAGCACCAACAGCATATGTACACATGTAGACATAACTCACGCATCTGAAATTAAACAGCAGTCGGTAGACAGCAACATTCACCGTAATTACCTTACGCTACACCAAGAACGGTCAGTACAGGGTAACAGTCACCCCATGTACATGAAACCTGAACAAGATAAATATGTTGGCACGTTACTCTTTGTTCACCGTGCATTGTGGTATTAATAAACACTTATTAACCAACATTGCACTATAAAGTAGATTGTCACTTAAAATCACTTGAAATACCCTACATATGTTTCGGTCATCGAGCGACCATCATCAGGGCTTCAATATATGTACAAACTACACTACGCACTTTCAGCGTACATCAACGAACCAGCAATGAAAAGTGAAAGTGCGTAGTGAAGTTTGTACATATATTGAAGCCCCTGATAATGGTCGCTCGACGACCGAAACATATGTAGGGTATCTCAAGTGATTTTAAGTGACAATCTACTTTATAGTGCAACTGTTGGTTAATAAGTGTTTATGTTGGCACGTGTCTGCAGCCTCCAGGAAGTGCGGTTTGTACACAGCAAGTAATCCGAGGTATCGGAATACCAGTCACAAGAAGCTGTTCAGAGCAATAGTCAACTGAGTTGTCTGCAGCCTGAACACAGTGTGCACACAGCGTCACCCCAGTATTCTTTAGCCTGAGCACATCAACAATCACACCCAAATTCCTGCTGCATGAACACTGGCCATCTGTACATAACACCATCTATCCAGTCGTCTGAAATATAACCACGAGCAGTCTGTTTATATCAACAGTCACTCTAATGATCTACATCCGGAGCCAATCAGCCTGTATACTGCAACAATTATCCTACTTGTCTATAGTGCAAACACGGGCAGTCACTCCACGTATCTGCATCCTGACCTCCTCCAGTCTGCACACATTAGCATCATCCCAACTGCCTTCAGCCTGCTCACAAGCAATTTCCACACCAAGAGTTATTTTTAGCCTAACCACTTGCAGCGTGTTTACAACAAAAGTTACGCACATTATCTTCAACTTGACCAATTACGGTCTGTAGACTTTACCAATCACCCAATTATATGCGTCATACGCACGAGCAAACTGTGAACATCTTAAAATATACTACCTAAAATTTACATCAAAATTTGTTTCTTCATTTATCAAAAGTTTATGTCGTTCTGCATGTTCCATGTCTTACACCATTTGGCCTTTCCTGACCCTGAATTAATTTTGAGGCAGTAATTTATACACCGGTAGAACTCAATGGACGGGAAGCGAAGCAGTGTGAGGCTCCTCCCCACACAGCATGACAAGGGACACAAAATCAGGTTCGCCTTCACCTATGCATAAACATGTACAGGGAAGGATTCTAAATCCTAATCCCTGAGTTTGAGGAGTCCAGATTATTACAATAATCTATTGGCTAAATCCACACAGCATTGTCCTTGATAAATGTCTCTCTAAATGTGACAAAATTTCCAGGTTTTTATGGTGCCCGCAGCTTCATTGCTCTGTTCGTGAAGCCTGCCACTCGGTCCTGTTCTGGACCAGATTAAAACAGTCCGTATTATCGTACCTTACTCCTGTAAGTGAAATTTTAGTAGGATCATTACATATTCTCCTTGCGCTCCCTGGTGGAATCGCTTTCAGACTTCCGGAACAAAATAGTTTTTATATCTGCCATCTCTGTTATGTAACCTCAATCTCATGTTCCTTAATTTTATTACCATAATAATATTTGTACAAAAATAAAATCACATAGTTCCTTCGCACGAAATTTTCTCCAACCTCCTTGTACTGCTTTTCTTCCTTTCTTTCTTTCTTTCTTTCTTTCCGTCTTTCTTTCTTAGTCTTGACCTCTTTCTATCTACTCCGTATAGGTGTAGAGGTTATTGTTGCATTTGATCACAATCAGTGATACACACACACACACACTCGGTAGGACTCCACTGGACGAGGGATCGGCCCGTCGCAGAGACATCTATGTGACAACACACAACACTCAAAAGAGACAGACATCCATGCCCCCGGAGGGATTCGAACCTGCAATACCGGCAAGCGAACGGCCGCAGACTCACGCCTTAGGCCGCGCGGCCACTGGGATCGGCCTCTCTTACTTCCTTTCACGTAAAATATTCTCCTTAGCCCCATCTCCCAAAAATTATTCACCTATTAATATTAAAATTTCCTAAATTAGGATACTAAGTTTTTGGACGAACACATCTTCAGAAGAAAGGAATGGAAGCAGCAGGTTGTTCAGAAACGTCAACACTATATTTATATGTAACCCCTACACAGTTTGAACATTAATTTCAGCCAAATATCTCATATTATGCATCCGTGATAGATTCATATAAATTTAAGCATAGCGGTAAGCGCAGTACTACACCCAAGAATTTTCTCCATTCTTGGGATTCACTTAGGCTGTTCAGAACAATTTTTTTCAAAGTGACTTTTTTTTGAAGGAGGTATAAAGACACACATACAAGAATTTATGTACCGATACGTTTTGATGTAATGTTCAAATAACAGAGTTTTATTGTTGCTATTTTCTATTGCCCGTTTTTTCGACTGCAAAAGGAAAATGTGTTATAAGAATTCATGGTAAAACAGAATTAGAACTGCAAACATCAACATTTAAAATTACCTGTTATACATCCGGAAACATAGTGGATATTTTCTTTTGTTTTCCCATTTCCATTCTCTACGTAGTAATATAAGAACAGAGGTATCCAGCGGTGGAACTAATTTTATTCTCTGCCGCTCTGCTACTGTGTAATACAATTCTTCTCCTTTCTTTTTTTTTTAGCACTAGTGTTTGCGTATACGCATACACGAAGGGGTGGGTTTGAGGCTGAGCAATTGTAAGTCATGAATAATACTTTGTCTTTCGGCATCTACTGTATTTTGTCAGGTATCAGGTATCGTTATGCATATATGAATGGCTGACACTTGCTCGTATCTCTACGTATGACAGTTACTGTTCTAACTGGTTAAGGACAGAAAGAGCAGGCGGCAGAACAAAAGGCAGTGAACGTACGTTTCAGTCGGTGTTGACCTCAGCCGAAATAGTTTATAACATACATCTAGACAGAAGCATCACTCAGTGAATGTTGTTATTCCTTAGAGTTTAGGATTCTACATACACAACAATAAATAACAGTCTATACATTCATATATATATATACATATATTAACACATGTGGGCCGGGATAGTGCAGTCGGTATAGCGACTCGCTACGAGCTGGACGATCCGGGGATCGAATCAGCTGATCCTAGTGGCCGTGCGGTCTAAGGCGTGGGTCTTCGGCAGCTCGCTTACTAGGATCGTGGGTTCGAATACCACCGGGGGCATGGATGTTTGTGTTGTGTTGTAAAAAGACGGTTGTGGACCGTAAGTGACATGAAAGGACGAAAAAGGATTAATACAGAACAAAAATGGATCAAAGGGGAAAACCCAGGAATTAGTATAAAAAAAAAAAAAACATCCCCCGGGGGCATGAATGTTTGTGTTGTGTTAGATGTATGGACGATAGCATGAAACATAAGGTGACATGCAGGACAAAAAGGACTTCAACAGTACAAATGGATCAAAGGGGAAAACCCAGGAATTAATACAAAATAGAAATCCCGGCGTGGGAGAGATTTTCAGCACCCGTCCAGACCGGCCCTGGGGCCTACCCAGCCTCCTGTACAATGGGTACCTGGTCATTCCCGGGGTAAAGCGGCCAGGGTGTGGCGTTGACCACCCACCCTCATCCAGCGCTGAGGTTAAAGAAAGAGTAGAGCTATATCTCTACTCCCCTTCTGGGCCTTCATGACCTGTTCTAGGGTGAACTTTACCTTGACCTTTATATAAGCACATAAGGATTAACCCTATTAAATTACAATTTAGGATTTTAGTGTAAATGCAGCAGCTGATTTTCCAGAACTTTCACGTGACTGTATTTAGGTATTTCCAATGTTTTCTTTTATAAGCAGAAGATATTTGACATTCATACACAGATATCGGTTTTAAATACAATCTATGTGTCAAACTCAATAACGATTTTGGAAAACTCAAAACATCCCCACTGAAAATTCATCGCTCTCTATGCCCTTTAAATTTTAAACTGCCTATGCATTTCATTAAAGATGCCCATTCAGCACAAAAGCATATAATAAACATGCTTCAGTTAATAATTAGGCCTATATGTAAAAATACGACTCAGTTATGTTCAGACATCGCAGTGGTGTTATGAAAATTTGGCAATCTTAATTTAGTTTATTATAATAGGTTACAACGTGACTGACTTAGGTTGAGACAGCACAACTGACTTAGGTTGAGACAGCACAATTGACTTAGGTTGAGACAGCACAACTGACTTAGGTTCAGACAGCACAACTGACTTATGTTCAGACAGCACAACTGACTTAGGTTCAGACAGCACAACTGACTTAGGTTCAGACAGCACAACTCCATTAATCAACACTCGTTGAGTTTTGCTTTAGTTAATAAAAATGTGTAACAACATAATAACTGAGTTGAAATCTGTGGTCTTCTGGGTTATTACACGGCGTCGTGTGGTAATTATTTACCACACGACGCCGTGTAATATCCCAGAAGACCGCAGATTTCATCAACATCGCGGCGAAAGCCTGAAATCAAGGTTAATAACTGAGTTACTTTCAGAGAACGCAATAATATTAGCTACGTCTATGGGTCGAGTGATTTTTAGAATCTTCTAGTCCGTCAGCTGCATTAAAGTATTTCTTACCTTTCAGCGAACCAGAAAATGTATTACCGTGTTGACAAGAGTCCACCAATTTACAGCTAAATATCTTATTTCTTAAAAATCCACATTAATATTATCCTGTCAACGAAGTTCCAGCGTTCCGAATTTTTCAGGGGTTTAGACTAAACACGTAGCTGCATTTTGTAACACTCCAATCCATAGTCAATGTATATATTCCCCAGATGCAAAATTCAGACTTTCATATAATTTCCGAGGTCCACACGAAATAAAAGAATGGTCTGCATGCGATCCATGGGTTGCAATCCCCTGTTTTAGGGAGTTACAAACTCACTCTATCTCTCAATTTGTATAGTAATAACTACCATTGCGATTTATTGAAAGGCTCCATCTTGAGCTCTAACTATAGACTTTTTAGAGCCTAACTACTGAATTGTAATTATGAAGCGATAACGAAGAAAGAAGGTTACATACGGAGCAGAATCTTGGACATTGAATAAGGATATTGCTAAAGGGCTGGCAGTTTTTGAAAGAAAAATTTTGAGAAGAATATTTGGGGCAATTAAAGTAATGAAAATTGGAGAAAGCGACATAACAAGGAACTAAAGCAGATGTTTGGAGATTTAGATATACTGTCATTTGTCAGAATAAGTCGGCTGGAATGGATTGGTTATGTTAACAGAATGGAGAGTAAAAGAACAGTAAGTCAAGTATTTAATAATAATCCCCAAGGAAGTCGACCAAGAGGACGAACAAGAAACAGATGGTGGAATTGTGTACAAACAGATATGAAGAAGTGTAAAATTAACAACTGGAAAGAAAGGTCAAGAAATAGAGCTGACTGGGAGAGGGCCATTAAGGAGGCGAAGGTCCGCATTGGACTGTAGTGCCACCGAAGAAGAAGAACGAAGAAAGAAATGTTAGCCTAACTGAGATGCTATGACGGCATTTGGAGCGAGGGAGGGTGGAAAACCGCGAGGAACCTCAGTCAGGTTAGGCGGTTAGCGAATCGAGATTTGAAACCAGGATCTGTCGAGTAAAAAGCAGGAGGGTGTACCAAATTTAGTCTATGTTTCTACCTAGCAGGCGGTATGTATTTACTCTTTTCTTTTAATCTACCTCAGTTTTGTCGACATTGGCATGTTTATTTTTCTGTTCCACTGCGTCTGCTGTGTTAGACGAAGTTGAACACCAACAACAACGTACTTGAAGTGTATTCACACAGGCAGCCCCTCCCCTCCACTCCCCCTTCATTCCTTTCATTAACATTATTTTGATTCTTTTGGACTGGATGACGAAAGGAATTTTGTACATAATGTAAGTTAACACATTAAAGCGTAGCCAAAGGCTGTACGCTATTTAGTTAACTTGGTTTTAGAAGACAAGTACAGGACAATAGCGGGTGTGATGGTTAGAACTTCAAAAACATGAGTAAGCATTTAATGCACAGAACATTATTTCTTTTGGGAGTTTCTGCTCTTTGTTGAGACTTTCATTCTAACCATACAAATGTAATAAAAACAGTGGCGTAATTTGATTTCTCCACAACACAGGTTACAAAGTTTAGCATGTCACGGCTGACATTTTAACGTATTGAATTTACAACAGGAGTTTCATTATCATTCAAAACTCTACGGTTGTTTTACTTCTAGGAAAATCGGCCATTTTTAGGTGCGTTTGCACCGCAGAGCTGCACCCAATAAAATCGCTGCATCCACCCGTTTGTATGCATGAAGTAACTCTATGGGTTTTCGTATAATTTTATAGTGGTGTCTTTAACTGCAGTCTATCGACGTTCGCAATTTTTGTTAAAATCTTTGAAGAGTAACTTTACACAAAACTCTGCACGCATTTCTGCGCATTTCGCACGTGACCAGCAGAATATTTGATCACAGTCAAAAATGTTTCAAAGAAAGGCTGTATGGCAAATTGTTATATAAACTTTACGACCAACAGATTTTTCGCAGGTTATAAAATTCTAAGATAATTAAATAAAACTGAGAGAATGTATCAGATTTGTTACTCTGTGTGGACATTATAATCCTACATATATTTTTTTTCAATAGCGCAACAGCCCTTAGTGGGCCAGGGCCTCCTTATCGAGGGTTCACGATCTCACTCTCTTAAGACACACCACACTCGATAGGAGACCTCTCCATGACAACAAACAACACTCACAAGAGACAGACATCCAAGCCCGTTCCAGGATTCGAACTCACAATCCCAGCAAGCGAACGGCCGCAGACCCACGCTCTAGACCGTGCGGCCACTGGGATGTTATATAAATTGTTCAGTTTGTGCAGCGTGGCCACAGAACTTTAAATGTGTGGCTAGTTTTAAGATTTTGGAGACTGAAATTAATCTAAATTACGTCATAACATGTGGTTCCTACCTTACAGAAAATAATATTCGCCTGCACTAAAAAGACCAACGTCTTAAGGAATATTTAAAAAGCAGTTCCTACCTCACAGAAATCAAACTGCTTCTCCTTTACAAATGCAAACAGTTAAACCTATGTAGGAATTCTATGTATTCCGAAAGTTATAAGAAAAATGTCAATACACTTCTTTGGCAGAGTGTTTTTTGAATGTTACAGCAGGCGATATCTAGAGCAAGCAGTGTACTTTAAAGAGTTAAGAAGACAGATGTTCCATATCCTTTACGTGACGGCTGCCTTGAATGGATTTCTTTCCAGTATTCTCACAGTAACTTAGCAGGTGGTTGGATGACACTAAAAGGATGTCACAACTAGCTATAACCTCTACTTCTCTTCCTCCCCTTTCCAACTGCACAGGAAGCTGTTACTGGTAGCCGCTGATGCATCTGACCCCAGCAACTCGGTTCCACTTGCTGTCTCCTAAGTATTTGCTTGTGATGTATGTACAATTACATTACTATCATCATCCACTTTTTTTCTATGGCTCGATAGCCCTATATGGGCCTGGGCCTCCTCGTTTCGTCGAGGTTTCACGATCACACACATCAGACACACCATACTCGGTAGGACTCCTCTGGACGAGGGACCAGCTCGTCGCAGAGACATCTACCTGACAACACACAACACTCACAAGACACAGACATCCATGCCTCCGGTGGGATTTTTTTTTTGTATTAATTCCTGGGTTTTCCCCTTTGATCCATTTGTACTGTTGAAGTCCTTTTTGTCCTGCATGTCACCTTATGTTTCATGCTATCGTCCATACATCTAACACAACACAAACATCCATGCCCCCGGTGGGATTCGAACCCACAATCCCAGTAAGTGAGCGGCCGCAGACCCACGCCTTAGACCGCGCGGCCACTGGGATCGGCAATTCGAACCCACGATCCTAGTAAGCGAGCGGCCGTAGACCCACGTCTTAGACCGCACGGCCACTGGATCGGCTCATCCACTTCTTACCTTAGTTAAAAAGACAGATATAGTATGTATATCACCGAATGATAAAAACTGTATTCTATAGCAGGTCTCCATTAATTCCAGATTGCGTTCAATCTTGTCTAATGCAAATTACTCAATCCAACAGACTCCGTGGTGCTATGTATAGGATCAGGAATTTAACTGAATTAGCACAAGGTTGTTTTATAAATTGCCTTGAAAACTTAAAGTATATATATATATATATAACTACATAAACATCAAGAAAATTTGATAAATTAACAAGATTACGCAGAACCGAACATCTTTACGAAATCATGTGATATATAATTGTAAAAAGCATGCGTGTAAAACGTAAAGACCGAACCTTCCAAAGACTATCTCACGTAATACAGTTCAATACAGTGTTTACTCCTACAGAAATTTCCATATTTAATCATTATGGGTACTATGTAATTTATACTAAGATAATTTTTAATGACTTCTAATATTTTCTAATATTTTCACCTCTTAACGTTTGTACCGTTAATTTTGTTATATTCTTTATAATTTCAACAGGACATGGATGTTATATAATAAAGACCGAAGAACATGTGTTGAGGTCTGGATGCAAAAGCAGACATTGCCTTGAAGATAGTATATGTAAATATTCTACGACAAGAGATTATACGAAATGAGCTAACATTTTTAAACTTTTTAAAAACGTTTGTACTTTTTTCTTCAACTAATTATTTATACGCACAGATATATGTTGAACAAAATACGTATTTAATGCCTCCATACTCTGTATATAAAGAAACGTACGTGTAACAATCTCTGAAGTTGTTATACACTTTCATACATTCGCTTATAATTTGTCTTCCAGAAGATGGCACTACAGGAAAAGAAACATGTTGGAAATTGTATAATATAAACAGTAGAATGTGTGATTGAATTATTTATACCAACAAATGCACTAAGACGGTTTTTTTCACTGTTTTCTTTATTATAAGGATGCCCCAATATGCATTTCGGTAGTTATTCTGCCATCATCAGGGGGTATTTTAAGTGAGTTTTTTACATAGACCAATTTTGGTTACGTCATAACAGTGAGACGGTATTTACCACATCGTATAAAATTTTGTAAAATTAGTGGTTAAGCTGCTAAAAGTATATATGTATACGATATGTATATATATATATATACAATGTGGTAAATACCGTCTCACTGTTATGACGTAACCAAATTGGTCTATGTAAAAAACTCACTTAAAATACCCCCTGATGATGGCAGAATAATTGCCGAAATGCGTATTGGGGCATCGTAATAATAAAGAAAACAGTGAAAAAAACTGTCTTAGTGCATTTGTTGGTACAAATAATTCTATTATAAAAAGATGCACGGTGAATATAAAGTGAAATGTAGAATGTGTAATATGAAGTGCGTGCATTTAGTTCGATTATATAAATATTAATGTCGGTTATGAAGATAAATCGGATAAATTTTTTTTAGGGAAATAATTCATGTTTATTCTGAGAAACATAAGGACATAAATATAATGTGTGGTCAAAATGCACAGTTTATTACTGTCACAGTAGATGGTGCACATATTTACCACTTGCCTCTAAACGGTTTGCAATTACATTTATATCCTGGGCTTAATTAATACCAGTACCAGTATTGACTATCAGATTGTAACTTATCGGATAGTACGTGATATCGGTACTAGTATGTGCCATCTGATTGTACCTTACCGGATAATATATTATATCAGTACTACTCGTAGTATTGCCGCCTGACTGTAACTTATCGAATGATACGTTATATCAGTTCTATTACGTGTCATCTGATTGTAACTTACCGAATAATACGTTATACCAGTATTAGTGTTGGTCTACTCGTGGTTACACTGCAGCTCATTGTGAAATAACCTAAAGTATACAAGTAGTATAAAGTACTTCAATATATATATATTTTTTCCTATGGCTCGACAGCCCTATATGGGCCTGGGCCTCCTCGTTTCGTCGAGGTTTCACGATCACACACTCAGACACACCACGTTCGGTAGGACTCCTCTGGACGAGGGACCAGCTCGTCGCAGAGACCTCTACCTGACAACACACAACACTCACAAGAGACAGACATCCATGTCCCCGGTGGGATTCGAACCCACAATCCTAGTAAGCGAGCGGCCGAAGACCCACGCCTTAGACCGCACGGCCACTGGGATCGGCTTTCAATATATATATACTCTAATATAGCGCAATTTTATAAACTGTTACATTATTTTATCTGAACACATATTTTGCAAATTTGCGTGACTATTACATTTTGCATTGCTCGGATTTCACGCGTCTAAGTTCACTGCAATTGGTATTAGGTTTTTACTCGACATATTTAAGGAAGGTGCTGAAAATGTTTCCTTTCGCTTACGGACACGCATCATACCAAACAAGTGCGTTTTTATTGCAGTTAGAAGTTCTGCTAATCAAACTGAAGATACGACATTCTGAATGCTTTTCTCAGATCGTCTTCAGTGTGAAGGTTATTACTGTATGCTTTATTCCTTAGCAGACCCACAAGTAAAAATTGCATATGTTCAGGTCTGGCAAACAGTCCTGTGACTTACAGGTCTGGCAAACATTCCTGTGACTTATTTTTACGTCACCAAAGACGTTCTGTAAGCAACGCGTAGAACTGTCTTCGGTGTGAGCTGTTGCACTGTCTGGCTGAAAAAGGGCACACGTTCGCTACTAATCTGACAGGTGTTCAAAAATGGTGTTCAGAATGCGCGTAATATATTTGTGTGAAATTATAATCTCTTAGAAAAATAGCCCAATAATCCTAGTTGAACTCACAGCACACCACACACCAATCAAAAATCGTGTAATGACATTTTGTAGATCAACAAGGACTTTTTCTGCAGGCGAATATCTCTTACTCTGAAGATCAAGTATCCCTTGAAATGAAAACAAACTCGACTGGTAAATATAATGAGTGTGGGGGCACGTTTCTCCAGAAAACACCCACAAAGGCACCAGTAACCAAATTCGCTTCTTGCGGTAGCTGTGTTTAGCATAAGCACGGTACAGAAACACGCGATCCTCCAACGAGATGCTCATTGCATCTAACAATGTACAATGACCTGATAAGCTCTCTCTGATAAAGCGTTTGTGGGCGAACCGGTGAATGGGCTGTTTTAGAAGATAAGAAATTAGACGGGAAATGACAAAATATATTTTTTGACCTAAAATAAGTCCCCTATACTGCCACTAAACCTTAACAATTCAAAGACAGTGCTACCAATGTACCACCCTCTTTGACATTAAAACCTCTGACCTTTTACACAGAATGTAGTATCGTATTTAGTTCGACTCGCAGAAAAAAACCGCGTGTATTACATAAAGAGTACAATCAAACGATCTTTGTAATGGAGATGTTATGTGTTTGTCTGAGGTAGAAACTGAGTTTTTAAAGATTTCTATATGTCGTTCAGGCTTCAGAGACTTAAGCTAACAAATACGTACATACATACATACACACAAGCGTGCATGCATACATACGTTACATATATGTATACACACGCGCGAACACACACACACACACACAATAAGCACACCACACACCACCAAATACGGAGAAGCTTTTCATTCATAGCTGTTACGTGTTCAGTCGTTTGAAGATTAGGGCCGTAGACTTTCCTGTACGTTCTTGTGGCTCGTAATTTACTGTCTGCGAGGGGCATTACGAAATTATCGTGTTTACTGCTTGAATTCATCCTTTCAAGTTGACTAAGGAGAAAACAGGTACATGCAGTAGAACAAAGTTTAGAGCTGATAATGGCGAGACGCCGTGTCTTGAACCGTAGCTGCTGCTGTCAGAGAACAGGGCTCCACTTCGCTTTTGTCTCTGCGCAATCCCCTAAGGAACAGGAGCTTTTTGTTTAGCTGGTCTCAACATTCGGAAGCCTGATATTCACCTAAATAATATCGGAAGCTTCAGTTCGCATCTCAAAGAAAACAGTGTGTCTGCATTACAAATGTTACTTAGGAGGTCTGACTTTATGTAGGCAACCGTCTGAAACATGAAATTATTCCCGTGGGAAAAATCTTGTGTTTTTATTTGCAAAGCAAGCAGCACACAAAGAAACTTCTGTGGCTTAAAACGTTACGGGCTGTTATTTGGGCCCTAAGTAGGGGCCCACTGTACTGAACAAATAAACTAACACCATATTTAAGTTTCTGTTAAGATTAGTGTCGCTCGAAGTTCTGATGATTTTGTGTCAGTCCCTGAAGTCAAACTGTAAAACTCATGTATAAAACGGAGTAAAAACTTGTTCGACATCACTTGTTCAGTTTCTCTTCAGACCTCAGAGATTCCTTGTTGTAAAGATATTTAAGCCGATCCCGGTGGCCGTGCGGTCTAAGGCGTAGGTCCCCAGAATCTCGAAAGCTGTGATCCGTGTTTTCGAATCCCGCTGAGGGCATGGATTTTCGTCTCTTGTGTTTGTTGTGTGTTGTGTAGGTAGCAGCCTCTGCGACGGGCTGATCACTCGTTTAGAGGAGTCCTACAGGTTGTGTCTAATTGTGTGATAACGGAACCCTAACAATAAATAAGGCGGCTATTCCCAATTTGGGCTGTAGCGCTACAGAAAAGAAAAAGCATGACATTTTAATTCCAAAGTAATTCGGATCTGTCAGGTCTAGAGCACTTATGGGGATATTGTTTTATGGGAAACTAAATTCAGTTTTAATCAAAGCTGTCTGAATATTACGGGATAATTTTTCCGTGAAAAAGTTTAAGTATAGAGCCTCAAAGTAGTACCAAATAATGTAGAAAATTTCAGACCTTTCTTCACAGAAAATTCCTGTGGCTCTATTAAAGAACCTGTTACTTAATAATCCGTGGGCATTTATTTTGTAACTTATAAGAAACCCGTAAATACGACGCACAGACACAACGGAGACTTTTAAAACGTCAGAGCAAACGGAACTTACAGAAGGCAGTGTGATTTAGTATCAAATTTTAGCATCATCTCTGTAGTCACGTTTCTTTAAAAAAAACTAATCATTTTCGTATTCTTGAATGCATCTTTATTTTATAAATAAATTTCCCATAGGCGAGAAATTAAGGAATTTTGAGGAGTAAAATAACTTTGCGTGATTTCAAGTTTCCGCCGCATTGTAGACGAGGTCTTCGTTCTTCTGGAACGTTACGTAGCGTTGATTGGTAGTTATCTACCGACGTTTCGGGACAACCTATCGTAACATCTTCAAGGGTCAAGCAGCCCAAGAAGAAAGACTACCAGACCCTTGAAAATGGGACCGATAATCTGTCCTGAAACGTCGGTAACTAACTACCAATCAACGCTGCGTAACATCCCAGAAGAGCGAAGATCTCATACAGTAACTTTGTTTGAATTAAAAAAAACCTAAAGTATGATGTTTTAGCGTTTAAAGGCGGTTATTATTAATATTGCGACATTAGGGGATGTGCCACTGTGTGGACTGGTAGATTGTTACTGACGTTTCGAATTAAGTTTCTGCTTGTATCTTCATAATATTCAAACAGCAGGTTTCTCCCAAAGATCTGTACATAACTATGGTTTCACACCCTTGGGGAAAGAGGTCATCTTTTTACACCCTTGTAAGAAGAGAATCTTTTCGCCCTGTGATCAAGTTCACTAAAATCTTTAAGAAAATGCATATCAATTCTTAGAGCTAGCGGTTAGCTACCAATGATTGGAGTCTGGAGGTCCAGCATAGACTGAAAGCTGCAGACAAGCGTTACTTTGGATTAAGAAAACATTTTAGATCACATTATATTAACATAAGAACTAAACGCAGACTATATATAAAACATTGATAAGACCTGTCTTACTGTATGGAGCCGAAACATGGGCAACCACAAAATGTGATAAAAATAAAATCAGAACTTTTGAAAGGAAAATTCTTAGACGAATATATGGACCAGTAAATGAAGGAGGAAGATGGCGAATCAGATATAATGATGAATTATACCAGCTATTTTTTTTTTCCTATGGCTCGACAGCCTTATATGGGCCTGGGTCTCCTCGTTTCGTCGAGGCTTCACGATCACACTGATAGATACACCACAGTCGGTAGGACTCCTCTGGACGAGGGACCAGCCCGTCGCAGAGACCTCTACCTGACAACACACAACACTCACAAGAGACAGACATCCATGCCCTAGGCGGGATTTTTTTTTTATTATTAATTCCTGGGTTTTCCCTTTGATCCATTTGTACTGTTGAAGTCCTTTTTTTGTCCTGCATGTCACTTTACGGTTCATGCTACCGTCCATACATCTAACACAACACAAACATCCATGCCCCCGGTGGGATTCGAAACCACGATCCTAGTAAGCGAGCGGCCGAAGACCCACGCCTTAGACCGCACGGCCACTGAATCGGCATACCAGCTATTTAATGAACCAGAAATAGTAAAAGAAGTTAAATCAAGGAGAGTAAGATGGTTGGGGCAACTATTTAGAACAGAAGAGCAATATCTATGTAGAAAACTTACATTCACTAGACCCTACAGTACACGGAAAATTGGACGACCACCAAAAAGATGGCTCGACTGTGCGGAAGAAGATCTTAGAGAGTGTGCAGTAAGCAGATGGACAACTAGAGCACTGGACAGAGTCCAATGGAAGAGTATCACTAAGGTGGTCAAGGCTGGAAAACAGCTGTCGAACCAATTATGATGATTATGATGGTTAGCTACCTCTGTAACTAAGTAACAGACTAACTAAATACCCAAGTAACTAACTCCATATTCCTTCGTTATTCTTGAGAAGCTAATAGCCCCTCAGCTACTCAAGCAATTCTTTGCTTTTTCGAAAAAGTAGAGGGTTTATAATCTCATTTTCAAAAATACCCGTCAATTCTATTACCATATTACCTTAGTGCACACAAAATTTCATTCGGATTAGATTCATTTGATCCGATATTTTGGAGAGATTTGTAGCCTCAGAATGGCCATGTATTTTCGCTTAATTATGCAGAGAGCTCTCCTTGACTACCAGCACCCAGTGTAATCCTTTTTACCTTCTACATCACATCTGCTTTCACATAGCAGCCTTTCAACAACATACGTGCCTTTTCCAACTACTTCGAGCGATGTTTTCTTCTTTCGATCGCGGCTAGAGGGTATTAGGGGGATAAAGAGGAGACTGAATTTATTAACCCCTTGAAGCGCAGTGTTACTACCACGCGCTTCAACATTAAATAAAATCTGAATTTTGCTCACACAGCGAAATTGTTGATTTTCACAATAACCGAACGTACATCACAAAAGATCATTAACTGAATGGTCTTTACGATGCAGACGCGCCGTTTTACGTTACGTAGAAACTTCATTTTTAATCATTATTATTTAGATAAATTTCCTGCTTCGAACATAAAGACAGCAAGAATGTGGTACTGAAATAAACTTCTTTGCAACGAGGAATTCAATACAACAAACGGTGCTTTATTTTGACGGCTGTGTAATGTTATGGGTTTTAACTAAGCGTGAAGATTTCTGGTGATGGAGTGGGAAAATATTCTAAACGATGCTCTGGACGTGAGGCTTTAAGTTTCCATGGCAGCGAAAGTTTTGAATTAGGTTTGCGGCTATAGACTAGCCTATATAAGCCCAACTCCCTTGTTCTACGTAAAACGTTCTCAGTGATACATTCCTCGATAAAAATGGAAAGGCAGTAAATCATAACAATCTGTTATTTCTTACAAGGGGGGATGTCGCTGAGGATACTGCCTGCAATTTCAAGCCGCCCCCTTCCTATAAACAGTCTTTCAAATTCACAACCAATCTCTCCCGTTCTTAACGCTACTGTGACTTCGCAGTCTAAAGGAACATCCCTCAAAGGTACATCGTCCGTTAGGTGAATGTCTTCCTTTAGACACTTTATTAACTTATCGATACATAAAGAACTGGGAAGCTTCAATTTACACTCCACTTCATACCCCACCACACTGCTACCGGCATTCAGACAAACCTTCCGCATCAATACGAAGACGAAGCAGGAAGCACACAGCTTGAACATTTATGAAGAAGTGGAAATTTTCTTTACGCAAAGGACAGAACATTATAGTTAGAAACATATCAGCAATTGGTCAGTTTTTATTAATTCTGAACTCAACTGTTGGTATAACGATTTGCTACGAGCTGGACGGTTCGGAGATCGAATCACGGTGAAGGCGAAATTTTCTGCACCTGTCCAGACCGGTCCTGGAGCCCACCCTGCCTCCTGTACAATGGGTACCGGGTTTCTTTCCGGGGGTAAAGCGGCCGGGGCGTGGCGTTGACCACCCACCCCCCACTAGCGCAGAGGTTAAAGAAAGTGCATAGCTATACCTTTACGCCTCCTCTGGTCGTTCATGGCCTGTTCTGGGATCAAATTTACTTCACTTTACCTTAACTCATCTAGGCAATATGTCTTTAGCACAAGGAATTTGGGCGGGTATAGATCAAGCATTTATGTTGGAACCTTTTTGGACTATCCTGACAATGAAAGCAGAGAGGTTCTTTACGACGTTCGTATCAATATAACAATATACACGGCAGGATACTAAAGTCTTTTCAGACTTCAAAGACTATTGTTCTTATATGTACCAACTCTATTAGCATTAATTTACTCAGTATTATATCACACAATTTTTCTCACGATGCTCACAGTAAACACATTTTATTTTCACAAACAGCAATAACACGCTGCTCATGTAATGGAGAGGTAGATTGTTTACTGCGAGGTAAGAAGTGAATCTTCAATTACAATTCAGATGGATTTTATGATTCAAAAGTATTAACATATTAAGAATACCTAATTTTGTGACATATTTTGTTTCGTGACAAAACTGTTTAAAAGTAGGTGTATGTGTGTTCTACGATCATTCATACTGCTAAGGCTGTAATGTTACGAACATAGCTACAGTGCCCATGTTCTTACAGGTACGATATTACGAACATGTACTGCAGAAATTATCTTTCTGAAAGCGTTCGTTTTTCACGAGTTGGCCTATATACGAGTACTTCTATCTAACATGCACATAATGAAGCCAAGTCAAACATGTCTGTTGTCTTTTATAAACCATGTAGAATAATTCAGACTACACGAGTCTAAAACCCAAATATTCCGCAGGCCAAGAGGTAGATTTGAAATTTAATGCTAACAGCTCGTGATTTTAACCGTTTAAAGCCCAGTGGTTACTATATGTACCACCATGTTTAACATTCAAAAACTCTACGTTCTGTCCACACAGTGTATTTATGTGTTTCGTGTGGAATCTCACAACAAAAAGCAGTTATTTTCGTATACAGCATCAACTGATTGGTTTTTATAACCAAGACGGAGTGTGAAATCTGCGGTCTTCTGGGTTATTACACGGCGTCGTGTGGTAATTATTTACCGACGTTTCGGGACAACGTATCGGTCCCATCTTCACGGATCAAGATTCCAAGTAGGAAAGAAAGCCTGTAACAAAGAAACTGGAAATGGGACCGATACGTTGTCCCGAAACGTAGGTAAATAATTACCACACGACGCCGTGTAATAACCCAGAAGACCACAGATTTCATCAACATCGCGGCGGAAGCCTGAAATCAAGACGGAGTGTGTTTACTGTGCGGTACGAATTGAGTCTCTAAATATAATTCAGGTCACTCACACTCCTTCAAGCGTTAAGCAATAAAGAAGGCATTTTAAACAAAATTATATTAAAAAAACAAATTGAAAATGTAATTCCCGAATTGAAAAATTACTGCACTGTTATGTATTGGCTGGCTTATTTTGTACGTCATCATCCATGGACAGCGGAAAGTTTTAGCTTTAATGCTTGCGAAGAAAAATCACTTTAGATTTAAAAAAATATTTTAAAATGCAGCGGGCCATAAACTGTAATTGGAATTTGAAGGGGGGGGGAGCCGTGTAAAACGAACTGGCGGGACGCATGTTTGAGAATCATGATTTAGTACTTGTTACATTTATAAGACAGGATAATCCATTCTAAATATCACCTGAGTCTGGCCATGAAAACAGTGGTAAAACGCGACTGTAATTATCCCCAGAATAAGTCTTCATATTAATAATATTAATGCTAACTTTGAAATGTAATTTGACACTATTTATTAATCATTTTTTAATTAATGGAAAAGGGCAAACTGACTTCAGTACAGCGGGTATGGCTACGCATAGGATTACTCTGCAATGAAAGAGCTATTAATGTATGTCCATAGATGAATCCATTCCGGAAGCGTTGTGGAACAGTCATAAACATTCGTATAACTGTAAACTTCACACCTAACAGGCAGCTAATTTAAAGTGTCAGCCATAATAACTACATCAGGACACTTGAAAGATCTAAATAACAAATTGTATTTAAGCCCTGATAGACTGCTAAAAATACTAGAATTTAATTATTGCAAGTTTAGGGTTTTTTACAGCATAAACACAGGTAACACAGAATTAAGTTTGTTTTGGTATTGGATTATAGTACGACGATATCGGAGAAACTGTGGAAATTATGAATTATTAGAATAAGCATGGAAGGTTACTGGGTACAACATATTGTATGATAGGCTACTAGGACGAGAGCGGTTAGCCTATGTACGCGAATGTTACTGTCACAAAACTTGGCTAGAAATCGGAGAAAGAAGAAAACCAAAAAATAAGCTTTACGTTTTATAGAAATATTTTAGCTAATTGCCATCATTCCTTAGCACTAGGGTTCACAGATGTGTGAATTAAACGAGTGAAATCTGATAGATTGAAATTGCATTCAGCGTAATGCAGAGCTTGGAAGTTTTACCTGAGGTACTCAAATTCTGAAAGTATTAAATTCACTGTAAAAATTCTGAGAGCTTTGATTAGAAAAAATCAAACACGTGAAATAAAATAGAAAGACATAATGAAGCTCCTTACTGTCATCCATTAAAACGTTCTACAGAAGTAAAATAGGGCCTAAACATACCAAGTGCCCATGAAATCTCTTTCAAATATATTGAAGTTAAGGCTACTTATTTTTTCAGTAGTACGCCCCTGCGCTGATAGTGAATACACCAGACCTTAGCACAGCAAAAGCACCAGGGCGAAACCAGATAAGAGTCCCAAAGAAATTTTCACAAGTGTACCCGGCCACGGACCGCAGTGCAGTTCTCAGACGAGCTTCCAGGGATAGGGCAATAAACTCAGAAATTTGGCAGTGAATCCAGCATATGTAGTAACAAAAGGCGGGGCAACTGTTGCTATAGTTGAAAGCGCCTCTCTTCACACAGATGATCAGTCTGACCGTCGACGAAATCTCTGAGGTGTACGTAACGGAGAAAATGGGAATAAAGGCCCCGATTAAGGCAGAAACTTTAGCGTTTATCACAAGCATTGCCGTGGAAACTGCATCAAGTGACATAAAGAGCAACCAGTGAGGTTCGAATCAGCTTCCTTGCTCTGTTTTGGGGTTTTATTAACTTAGCAGCATCTAGACAATCAGAGAATGAAATTCAAAATTTTTGACTTGCCGTGTCAGAGATCATATTTTATAAGGTTATCTTAGCGCGGGAGGTCATTCGATCTGGCATGCTGGTCGAGCGATAACGAATATAACTCAAGTTGTGATATTCACTCCAGCTTCCGTGCCTAATCATCATCATTGCCTTAAAAACGGAGTCGAGCATCGTAAGTGGTTGACTATACGTGATCAGTGCATCGTACTTGGACATGTCAACAACATTCGTCGCTTATGTTTAGAGTGAATGCGTATTGTAACAATTTTCCGGTAGGACAACTTTGCGCGATACCAGTCGAAAGATCGATGTTAGTACGTTATAGGCGATGTCCATGTCAGACTTCCTTATATAATCTCGAAATCAGGATGGCTAACATTACTTTCATTTTTGGAAAACAATTGTTTGGAATTGTTTTTCATAAAATCAGGCAGATTAAAACCAAAGTTTTGAAGGAGAGATGTTGACGGGACTGCGTGTTGTGTAAAAATTGTGACTTAACCGTCACATTTAGCGCCTCACGTACTGAGAGTCCCCCTACAGACACAGCCTTGAAAACACAGCACAGAAGCATCACAACACACAAGAAATGGAATACGGAGTTGTATAAAACTACGCCAGTAGTTCCGTAAAAAAGTAAATATTAAGAATCAGTCCACAATTTTTAAAACATTTGAAAACAGGTTTTAAATATACATTTACGTGAGATTTTAAGATTCTAATAGACTACAGTACATATCGTACAATTTAAAAAAAAAAGAGTTTTGAACTTCATTTACTTATGGTTTTAATACTTTAACAGACTATTGTACATATTGTTTATTTGTTTTAATATGTGAATAATTGGTAGCACACGACAACCCCTGAAGATGGAACTTTAGGGTTCCGAAACACGTGTGGGGTGAGGGGAGGTGGGCCGTAATGAGGGTGGTCAATTTAGTGCATTCGTTGGTTTTATTATTTGATTAAAAAATGCACGGTGGTAATACTGTGATAAATAAATAACGTTGAACATTCGAACAACCACCATGTACAGTGACGAACAGAACATGTGTTAATTTGATGTTCAAACTAAGCATGTCTACATCGATTTTGTCTAGCACCATCAACTGCAAAGTTCCTTTGAATATTATTTGAGACAGCTTTCGTGTTCACCGATGGAAGCTGCCAGTGTCACACGTAAAAGAGACGACTGTACAAGCCTGGACCTGCCGACATATTAAATGAGACTTACACAGCGGTAAGATAGACAGGAACATTACGAACACTCGGTATAACAATTTATGCTACTGCTGATTCAGCGTACCAGATACCATACAGGCAGGCAGGCAGGCAGGCAGAAGTTAAATGTGACTATTCATAACGAAGCTAACTATATTCATAACCCTCAGTGAAGGAGTCGGGGTCACAGGGGCACAGGGGCAAAGGGACATAGGGCTGCAGTCAGACCACACATTTTTGTGCGTTCACGAAAATGACATGTCATATAATACCCTTCAAAGAATTAATTTAAATTTACAGTTCTGATTCCATTATCGCATTCACACAATTCAGTTAGGTAGCTGGTTTTCACACAGCAAATATAAAATGTTAATTAACTTTATTCCTAAAAATAAATAAAACCATTTTATACAGCAGACGTAGGTATATGATGGAAGCAAGCAAAATTTTGAAGTCCAAGTACTGAAATCAACCATTCTTTCCACATTTCAATAATCCAGACATGATAGATTCGTTTATGAATAACTGTTAAAACTGTGAAACACATACCCAGTTTTGTGCCGAATTTAGTGTTGTTACACAAAATAAGGTATAACATGAAATTCCGCAGCTTTACCTCAAGTGACTCTCCGTCAAACAGCAGCCACCGTAACGTCTGGTAATCAAATTTGCCTGTATATATTTATTAACTGCATTAAAGAAGCGAAACAAAATCTGATATTCATTTACTGCTGCCGTTCTTACACCCATTTTATGACCAGCTGGTGCATGTAAGTAGCTCACGTATACAGGGCATACACAAAAGAATGGTGCGGTTTCAAAAGTGAATAAAAAATTTATTTCTCACCTTAGACGGCACAACTTACACCGTCAGCGGCGGCAACTGTCCACGTTTCTCATTTGGTAATTACAATCCTTCAATGTGTGCACCCTAGGTCACACGACACACATCCACACGGTAATCAAACTCATCCCAGACCCGGTGTAGCATGTCCGCTGTAATGGCATGCAGTGCATGTGTTATCCGATCACGAATTTCATGGATGGACGTGGGCAACGGTGGTACATAAACGCTGTCTTTAACGAACCCCCAAACAAAGAAATCGCACAGTGTAAGATCTGGCGAACGGGGTGGCCAAGGAGAAGGTTCTTGTCTCCATTTGCAGCAGCACGTCCGATCCAGCGCTGTGGAAGAACACGATTGAGAAGCACTCGTACATTCCTGTGAAAATGGGGGGGAGCTCCGTCCAGTTGTAGAATGAATCGTCATAATTGGTATTCAGTTGGGGTAACTTTTGAAACCGCACCATTCTCTTGTGTATGCCCTGTATATATGCTTTGAGTTTCTCATTACAGTCAATACTAAGCTTAGGTCTTGTGCAGAAAGACGCCGTGTTGTTCCCTAGAGAGACAGAGATATCTGTCTACTTCTCTGTACAGCCTCAAATGGCAAACACCTTGATATTAGAATAGAGGTACTTTTCCTAGTAAAATAGAGAATAGACACACTTCATTATACTTGTCTCTATGACGCATGTGTGCAAAAGTAATATTACGGGGTAGACATAGGGTTATCTCTTTAAAGTCCTTTTGAATGGTACAGACACTAAATGGATTTTGTAAAAACTGGATAAATTAAATCGTGACTTTTCCATTATTTCATTCCATCGCGTTCATTTTATGTACATGCTAACAAAGACCGTGTTTATTTCATTTATAGCTATCTAGATGTTAATTAAATGAGCCGTAACATGCACAACACCTAGCACATATATGACAAATTTCACTTTCTGCTAACTCAAATCTTTTCGCGTATGCAGAAAAAAACATTTAAAATCTTACAGTATAAACACTGAGGAACCCACATTTAGATTACTTACTGTTAATTACTGTTACGGTGTTAAAATCCAAGAATACTAAATGGGTCAATTATGTAGAACGCATTATACACGTGAGAAATACATAAAAATTAGTCGAAAAAAGCAACAGACCATCTGGGAAACGAAGAAAAATATTGAAATATTGCAGGCAGAAACACGTACAATGAGCAGTTTCCATTAGGCGTTACGTATACTTTGGAGAGAATTAACCGTTTTTACATTCGTTCCAACATTTTGATCCCACATGTGCCTTGGTTTCCCACAAGGTCGTTGCCATTATTTTGCGAGCACTGAAATTCCTCGTCAATGTACGAGCTGTTGTGCACATTTCGGTTTATTTAAATTATGTCTGATGTAGCCATAAATTAGTAAACACACTCTGACGTTAGTGGGTCCATAAAATGAACACCATGAAATAAAATAAAAAATAAATGTCACTTATAATTTTTACATGCTTATTTTATTACGTACTGCGTGTGCAGCATGCAAAGACATACCTGTCCAGCACGAAGTTTGAACAGCACAGACATACCTGTCCAGTACGAAGTTTGAACAGCACAGACATACCTGTCCAGTACGAAGTTTGAACAGCACAAACATACCTGTCCAGCAGAAGTTTGAACAGCAAAGACATACCTGTCCAGCACGAAGTTTGAACAGCAAAGACATACCTGTCCAGCATGAAGTTTGAACAGCAAAGACATACCTGTCCAGCATGAAGTTTGAACAGCACAGACATACCTGTCCAGTACGAAGTTTGAACAGCACAAACATACCTGTCAGCAGAAGTTTGAACAGCACAGACATACCTGTCCAGCACGAAGTTTGAACAGCACAGACATACCTGTCCAGCACGAAGTTTGAACAGCACAGACATACCTGTCCAGCATGAAGTTTGAACAGCAAAGACATACCTGTCCAGCACGAAGTTTGAACAGCACAGACATACCTGTCCAGCACGAAGTTTGAACAGCAAAGACATACCTGTCCAGCATGAAGTTTGAACAGCACAGACATACTGTCCAGCATGAAGTTTGAACAGCAAGACATACCTGTCCAGCTACGAAGTTTGAACAGCACAGACATACCTGTCCAGCACGAAGTTTGAACAGCAAGACATACCTGTCAGCACGAAGTTTGAACAGCACAACATACCTGTCCAGCACGAAGTTTGAACAGCAAGACATACCTGTCCAGCACGAAGTTTGAACAGCAAAGACATACCTGTCCAGCACGAAGTTTGAACAGCACAGACATACCTGTCCAGCACGAAGTTTGAACAGCACAGACATACCTGTCCAGCATGAAGTTTGAACAGCAAAGACATACCTGTCCAGCACGAAGTTTGAACAGCACAGACATACCTGTCCAGCACGAAGTTTGAACAGCAAAGACATACCTGTCCAGCATGAAGTTTGAACAGCACAGACATACTTGTCCAGAACGAAGTTTGAACAGCAAAGACATACCTGTCCAGTACGAAGTTTGAACAGCACAGACATACCTGTCCAGCACGAAGTTTGAACAGCACAGACATACTTGTCCAGAACGAAGTTTGAACAGCAAAGACATACCTGTCCAGCATGAAGTTTGAACAGCACAGACATACCTGTCCAGTACGAAGTTTGAACAGCACAGACATACCTGTCCAGCACGAAGTTTGAACAGCACAGACATACCTGTCCAGCACGAAGTTTGAACAGCACAGACATACCTGTCCAGCACGAAGTTTGAACAGCACAGACATACCTGTCCAGCACGAAGTTTGAACAGCACAGACATACCTGTCCAGCACGAAGTTTGAACAGCACAGACATACCTGTCTAGCACGAAGTTTGAACAGCACAGACATACCTGTCCAGCACGAAGTTTGAACAGCACAGACAGATATCAAAGGAGGACGCTTTAAACATGCTGTCTTCTAGGACGTGACGTCTTACACTTTGGTAGACAGGTTCGTCCGAATCGTTAGTACCTACTTACCCAGCTACGCAGCGTCACACACAAGAAGGTAATATCATTTTCTATTACCACATGAGAAATTAAAGTCTCATTGTTCTCCTTAGTGTGTTGCAGAAAGAGTTTTATGACCGTAGAAAAAGTTGCTTTCAAAATTAATTTTCCCTCTCTTTTTATTCTACTTTATCTCCTTACCCTGGACCTCTACTATGCTGTGGTAATCATTTATGCCATTTGGTTTGACTTTAAAAAACTCAGCATTTAGGCAAGACAGAATATTTACTATTTTCAAGCTGTTCTCAGAACAAAAAGTATAATTGTACTCTGGATATTATCCTATAATTGTACTCTGGATAGCTCAGGATAGGGACAGGTGGCGGGCTCTTGTGAGTGCGGTAATGAACCTTCGGGTTCCATAAAACGCGGGGAATTTCTTGACTAGCTGACGACCTGGTAGCTTCTCAAGAAGGACTCTGTTCCATGGAGTTAGTTAGTACTCTGGATATCATTACGTGAATTAACCTCATAACAGTTTGTGATGTGTTCTCTGCGAGGTGCGACACGAAATTGTTTGTGTATATGCCATTAAATTTAACTTTGGTTGTTAGACATTCCTTGTGGTTAGCCATCCTTCACGCAGCACAATACATGCACATAATATTAGTATGGCCTGTATGACATGTATATGAAAATTCTGCTGCAAACATTTTTACTGTGTGAAAGAAAAGAAGTTACATGTGAGTGTGTTAGCACTCCCCTCTGCGAACTGCATGCTAACAAAATCACTGTCCATGGTTTGGAACACCCCTCAATACGGGAAACTCGTATAGCTGAATTAGGAGGGTTACATGGGGGGTTGATCAGGCCGTTGAGTGGGAGGTCTGGGGACAATCGATAACTCGGGCCGAAACACGGAATGAGAGGTTTTCACAACAAACAATCTATAGTAAAACTTTAGGCACATTATTCACGTATCCGCCTGCGTTATACATACGAGTATACTGATCACTGCAGGGACAGCGTCTTCGGTAGCAATTCAGCACGAAGCTTCGGCTCTAAAGAGCGAAGTTCCGCTTTAAAGAACACCCAATATAACTTGTTCAGCATGTGTGAGAGCTGAGGTTTCTAAAACTAACTGACTCAGTGTATTATACTTTCTCTTGAGATGCTAACAGTTGCCCAGTTAGTCAAAAATTCCTTGCGTTTTATGGAACATGATGGTCAGTACAGTGTTCATAAAACTAAGACTCTGGTCCCTGTCCTGTGTTAGATGAATCCAGCCCGCAATATCTCGCCTGTTTCTTTAAGATACATGTTACTATCATCCTCATATCTATGTGTCGGTCATCCAAATGGTTTCTTTCTTTCAGAATTTCCCATTCAAATCCTGTATGTATTTTTCTTATTTCTAAGCACGTTACACACCGCGCTTATTTCATCCTTCTTCAGTCCAAGTATATGATTATATCTGTGAGATATGTAAATGAATAGACTCCTCACTATGCAGTTTTCTTGAAGATATTTACAGGGCATACACAAAAGAATGGTGCGGTTTCAAAAGTGAATAAACAATTTATGTCTCACATTACACGGGCACAACATACACCGTCAGCGGCGGCAACTGTCCAAGTTTCTCATGCGCTACCAGCAGTTCGCTTCTCATGCTTACTGCGTGGCCGCGGGGCCAGTTTCAAAGATGGCGTTGCAGCAGGAGAAGGCTTTCTGTGTGCTCCGTTTTGAGGTGTCCAGATCTGTGATTACAGTGCAGCGTGAGTTTCGTGCACGGTTTAAAAAAGACGCACACACAAGAATAACATAAGCAGGTGGTAGCGACAGTTTGTAGAAAGTGGATGCTTGTGTAAAGGCAAGATCGGATAACGCATGCACTGCAGGCCATTACAGCGGACATGCTACACCGGGTCTGGGATGAGTTTGATTACCGTGTGGATGTGTGTCGTGTGACCCAGGGTGCAAACATTGAAGAATTGTAATTACCAAATGAGAAACTTGGACAGGTGCCGCCGCTGACGGTGTATGTTGTGCCCGTGTAAGGTGAGAAATAAATTTTGTATTCACTTTTAAAACCGCACCATTCTTTTGTGTATGCCCTGTATATACTGTGCAGATGAATGTCTGGCTCCAAATGTTTAACGCTCTATATCGCAACCAAATACAAACAAAAGGCGTAGCACCTCCCTTGTATCCACGTTCTCAGAATAATATCTGCGGTAATGTGACCCTGTGTGTATTCTGTCTCTTGGGATACGATGCCGTGTAATCTGGTAGAAGTGTATCGATGTCTCAAAGCTGTCAGAATTACCCCGATAACGCAGTCAGCAGGATTCTCAATGTCTCATCCCAGAAGACAAGATTACAGAGTCCCGCCGCTGAGAACAACAAATCTCGCTTAACCTGTGTCAGCCCACGGTGTATTAGTGCTTATTGCGGGCAGTCTCAGTGACACCACAAAATGTTCACTTTACCTTTGCTATTAGGCCTATATACTTAGCCTTTCTTAAGACCACTTCACAAAAGCTCATGTTTCTGAATATAACACTCTAAAATTGTTATACAGTGAATCCAGAATATTTTTATTTGTGGGTTCTATGGATGTTACAGCAGTGTGTGAGTCACATAAGAAACATCGTAGTGAATACCCGGTCGCTATGCCAAGCAGTGGAGCCAATATCCTACGTAATGAAAACGAATGATGGCCTAGGAGAGCAAATACTGGCTGTGGATTTGATTGTGGGGAGATCGGAGGGCCAAGAGATGGAACAGTCAACTAAACCCTATCTGACTGTTGCTAGGGATTATAAATCAATTCCAGTACTTTATCATCTTTCTATTATAATTTAGTGCACGTAGCACGTAGGGAATAAGTTTTACACCCTCGTCTGGCAATCATTTATGAGACCAGACGAAGACCAAGTCACTTCATATGCAACATATTGTAGAACACAAATCAACAATCACTATAAATAGCGATGTGCTCGCTATAACAATATACAATAGATAAATCGAATTAAATAGATACAGAATACAGTTAGTTCAAAACGACGAACTGGAGAACACTGTAATTTATCCTCCAATCCACCTGTCTACACTCACAGATCCTTCCTACTGCATAGCACCACGTTCGACACCCCACTCCTCAAACCCACTACGATGAACATACATCGGTTCACTTATTCCTTCTGCCTAAATCCACCCTGAAGATGGTGACTGCAATGTAAACCGAAATGTTGGAAGATAATGAATATGTATACTGCGCGGCTGAACTCCGAAGGTCGAAGTTACTCATCAGATCACGAAATTTGGGAAATCTAAAGAAGAGGAAGTATTTACAGGGTTAACGTTCTTGGCAAATATTTGATTTTGGACCCCTCCCCCCCCCCTCGTACAAGTTTTCAGACAGCATGAATCTGACTTGTTAGGCTCACTCGCACATTGAAGTGTAAGAAAAGCATTTCGTATATTATAATCAACAACAAAGAGACCGCCTTTCGTGAACATTTAATTTCAAACCAGCGCCAAGCTAGCTCAGTTGGTATAGTGACTCGGATACAAGGATGGACGACCGAGGGAATGGGATTAGATACGCGGAAGGGTAAAGACATTTTTCCCTTCTCCAAGGCATCCACACAGGCTGGATCTAGGCTTCTACATATTATTCAGATGAATGCCAGGCGTCGAGCTGCTGACACGTTATATCCAGTTTAGGCAGCAGCGGGTATTGATTTTGTTGATTGCGCATTTCATTGTGTTCGTGCCTTGTGCGTGTTCGGTAGCGCCTATTCATGTTACAGGAATCTAAACTATGCACAACATAACACACAGTATATAAAGAAGAAGACAAGAACAAATATCGGCTTGCGCCAGTCCCCTCCCTTGCGGTATTAGGGACAAAGATAAGAGCCTCATATCAGTTAATGAGCTCCCAACCCAGCAACACGCAATGCGATGACTGAAGCGCCTACAAAAACAAGAGCCAAATTGAGGCACTCTATTACAGCAACACTCCCACTAATTTATTACCTTCATAGTTCTACTGTCTAAATGTTTTGTAAGTCTTCAAGCCTCACATTTACCTAAATACCATTTAAAATTATAATTCCTACCTCACAGAGAACAAGTTTGTTTCGAGATTTCAGGTTTTCGCAGCGGTGTGGATGAGGTATCCGTTGTTCTAAGACAGTGGTATTCAACCTGGGGTACACGAAGACATCTTAGGGGGTACGTAAAATTAAAAACAAAACCTATTATCTCAAGATAAACACTGAATAATGAGGGCCAGATTTAGGCTTTGCCACAAGTGACCCGGACGTAAGGACATGTGATTTGGGAGAGCCATTTTTTTTCTCTCTCTCTCCTTTATGTGATTCGTATCTGGGCGGCTACTTTCATTTTATTCCACACAGTGCGTTGGAACGTGACTGAACACTACTGGGCGGGATTAACGTTTTGCCTAATACTGTTTTTCACTTCTTTTAACCATACAGTAAACCTACTTCAAAATATTGTTGGGACAATAAACAAACAGATGCGCTCATTCATATTACCTTGTTCTTTGACAATTGTAGCTGCCTTCGTTTAATAGCTTGATTCTCATTTTTCTCATTTAAAACTTATTATTTTATACATTTTTTTGGATGTAATTTATTTAATTTATTTTAGATGTAGATTATAGACTATGTGTAACTTGAATTATGCACCAACAACTTTGGGGGTACAAAGTTGAAGAGAAATTATATCTGGGGGTACGCGAACAACAAATGTTGAATACCACTGTTCTAAGACATGACGCTGTGTCACTGGCTATTGGTTTCCGATGTTTCGAGACAAGACAACGATCTTAGCGTCCATGGACGGAATGCCATTCTTCTCGGACATTAAGGACTCTGCACTTTCTACGTCAACTCGTATTTATGATAGAACACATCTTGCAGGACAGTGAATCTGTTTTCTGTCCTCAGGTGAAAGGGTCCGGCAGAAAGAGCTACTGTCTGTCACTGGCCCCATGGGCACATGACAGTGAACAAGGTCCCGAAACACAGAAATCGTAAAGCTAAATACACGGTGTGGGCAAAACAGGGTTTTGAATGTTAAAGCAGATGGGACATATACCACTTTGGTTTAATTACCACCGACATTTCTGAAACGAAATGTTGTTACTTCCGGTTTAAGACCTGCAATCTGAAAATATCTGGGATCTGTGTAAGAAATTTAACCCTTTAAAGGAGATTGATTACTATATGCACTACTTTCTATAATATTATGAAATCTGTACTTCGTTTATAGAATATATTAATGTGTTTTATATAATTTTCAGAAAAAAATTACTTCCCTAAACAACTACTAATGGATTAGTTGGTAATAAAATATAAGACATATTTGAAATCTGCCAGTTTTGTGCCAGGAAACTATTATCCAATCGCTTCTTATTCCTACAGTGTATAACTAATTATTTAGCAGTTGTTATTCCTTAAGAACACAGTTCGAGAACAGGACTTTTCCTTGTAACATTTCAGAATATTACGTCAGTTAAGATTTTAATTATTCGCTCCTGTGCTTAATTAAGCACTAGGTCATAAAGACATATGCGGAATTAGAGGCATATCTACACTAATTAACCTTAGCACGAGAGGGAGGTAAGTGTTCAGCTTCACTACCCGGCCTTCTTCCCCCGGGGAAAGCCCCCCCCCCCCCGGTATCCATAGAATAGGGGGCTACTTGGGCTCCAGAAACTGTCCGAATGTTCAGAAATGCGAAACATCTGCTCTCTATCGGAAGGGAAAGCAGGGTTCCTCGGCATTCCAACCCATAGCTTAGGCACTATACGGACTGGGTGATCCCGACTCCCGATACTCTGTGGATTCCTGACTTCTGACACCGTCTGTTCTGACAGGCGGTTACCCATGTTTCGGAGGAACATACCGCCTCCTATAAGAGAGGGTCCACAAGACCGGAACACAAAACAGGCATATTCTGTGACAATCTTAAACTAAGGCACAACCATCTTAGGGTGTGACAACCCGTTGTAATGAGAAAGTAAACAGAAGAATAAGTGGGGCGTCAATGCTTTTCTAGAGTGCCACGTGTTCCGACTTATTCATAAGCCACCATCAGACACAACTGTAAACAACTTATGAGAGAATAAATATAGTCCAACCCGCTTATAACGACATCGGCTTATACGTCACCTAGTTTATAGGGCCAGGTACTCTGTGGTACCAATTAATTAATTTATATTACTCTCACCGTGCATTTTCACTCAATACTTAATAACCAACTAAATGCACATTCACTTGAAACTATTTTATAGTTTATTAAATTCTCCTAAATTCCCTTATATATGTTTCGGGCTACTTATAGACCATCTTCAGGGGGTCACAAACTACACTTATTTCGCATCTATATGTTCAGTTAATTGCTATATGCAGTCTAGATCACTTTTGTCTTATATATAATTTGTAATAACACTTTAAAACGGACACACTTTTAAAATTGTAAAATATATGTAAAACACTGCATAATAACTTAAAAGTCTTGTCACAGTTGTATATACAAGGTTAAAATAACGACACAGTTTTATTGTTTTAGCTCGTAATTGGCTAATTGATGCATAAAATCGTGGTTTTATGTGTTCTGAAGATCATATTTATATTGAGTTGTAAAACGAATAAATATATAATTAGAAACTGATTTTATTCCCTTACTAAGTTTTATATCGTTTGGGTTAACAAATTAATTTCTTGAATGACATACATGTTAACCCAAACGATATAAACTTAGTAAGGGAATAAAATCAGTTTCTAATTATATATTTATTCGTTTTACAACTCAATATAAATATGATCTTCAGAACACATAAAACCACGATTTTATGCATCAATTAGGCAATTACGAGCTAAAACAATAAAACTGTGTCGTTATTTTAACCTTGTATATACAACTGTGACAAGACTTTTAAGTTATTATGCAGTGTTTTACATATATTTTACAATTTTAAAAGTGTGTCCGTTTTAAAGTGTTATTACAAATTATATATAAGACAAAAGTGATCTAGACTGCATATAGCAATTAACTGAACATATAGATGCGAAATAAGTGTAGTTTGTGACCCCCTGAAGATGGTCTATAAGTAGACCGAAACATATATAGGGGAATTTAGGAGAATTTAATAAACTATAAAACAGTTTCAAGTGAATGTGCATTTAGTTGGTTATTAAGTATTAATTACTCATTTTTAACCATTACTAGGTTAGAAAAACACTCGTTTATAACTAACTAACTAACTAACTAACTAACTATCTAACTAACTAACTAACTCCATGAAGCAGAGTCTTTCTTGAAAAGTTAAAAGGTCCTCAGCTAGTCCAGAAATTCTTCGCATTTTATGGAACCCGAAGGTTCATTACCGCACTCACAAGAGCCCGCCACCTGTCCCTATCCTGAGCCATATCAATCCAGTCCATTCCCCCTTCCCACTTCTTGGAGATCCATTTTAATATTATCATCCCATCTATTCCTGGGTCTTCCAAGTGGTCTCCTTCCCTCAGGTCTCCCCACCAAAATCCTGTACGCACCTCTCCCCTCCCCCATACGTGCTACATGCCCCGCCCACCTCACTCTTCTTGATTATATCACCCGAATAATATTTGGTGATGAGTACAGATCATTAAGTTCCTCGTTATGTAGTCTTCATCACTCCCCTGTTACCTTGTCCCTCTTAGGCCCAAATATCCTCCTCAACACTCTTTCATAACGACACAAAATTTCCAGTCCCTTTCATGACGTTATAACCGAGTTCCCCTGTACTAACATACAACACATTCATTCATTCTGTAGTCTGTCTCACGACAGGTCCGTAGCCTCTTCATTCTGCAGTCTGTCTTACGACAGGTCCGTAGCCTCTTCATTCTGTAGTCTGTCTCACGACAGGTCCGTAGCCTCTTCATTCTGTAGTCTGTCTTACGACAGGTCCGTAGCCTCTTCATTCTGTAGTCTGTCTCACGACAGGTCCGTAGCCTCTTCATTCTGCAGTCTGTCTTACGACAGGTCCGTAGCCTCTTCATTCTGTAGTCTGTCTCACGACAGGTCCGTAGCCTCTTCATTCTGTAGTCTGTCTCACGACAGGTCCGTAACCTCTTCCAAAGCGAGTTCTCCACAGGGTGCGATCTAGTGCTTCCTCTTTCAATTTCCAGTATCTTTTCTTTTCCTTAAGGTCATCCAGTAGGTGCTTACGTCTTCTTCCTCGTCGTCCCGTCGTTTCTATCCTTCCTTCTAACTTTCCTTCAATCACGGGTTTCAGAAGGCAGTTTCTGCGCAAATACAACATATACTCAACTAAAATAACACACAAAACACATCTCATATTATCGTTTGTAAAAGTGTGATATCAGTTATATTAATTGATGTTTTGTATATAAGTATTTATTCTCTCATATTGTTTTATATTTGTACCTTACGATGACTTAGGAATAAGCTGAAACATGTAGCACTCTATAAAATAAAGATTATTGTCTGAAATAAAGTTGTGAGTCACGGTCCATTTAATCTTTTGTTTATCTGAGCAACAATTACCCCTCCCCATATATTCTTCAGTCAAGCTTAACAATTCTGTATCGCTTTTATTTTCTTTTCATCTCAGCATTTACTGTATCGTGTAGACTGGCAAGCAGGTAGCGGACAATAACTCAATCTTCATAGCAGAAGACGGAGGCAGCATGTTCCTCCGAGAAATTTCTAACGGCCTACCAGACATAACCCAGGAGGAAAGTAATGGAATTTCGCAGCAGCGAAAACTTCGGTTTTCAAGAGATTTCAAATTTAGTTTAGAGATATTACGAATATTTTATTAGACTGCCAAAAACTTTATCTAGAAACGTCCAAGTGTATGAAAGCTGATTGTGACAATGTCGCTTTAACGCTGAGGCTTAAAATTAGTCCTAACAAGGTTACTTGTGTTTCTAGGTAAACACAAAATATACATCTTCATTACAAATACCAATCTTTTAATGTTATACAGAGAAAAAATCACTGTCTTTTCCGTGGAAATAGAGACAGCGGATTTCTCGAAAGTGTTAGTTTCTGTCTACGAAACTAGATGGCCTCACATCCCAGGTGATGGTTATTCATTTATCACTGCCATAAAATGTTCAAATTTAAAAATTGTAATTTGTTCCGAGGGTAATAGCAAACCTACAAACACATTCTGTGCATCAAATTTAGAGTCGTTTAAGGCTAAAACGTTGAAGCGAAAAGTTATCTGAATTACGTATATTTGAAGATTCAGTTCCTACCTCACAGTCAAAACCTCGCTTCTTTCAGTTCCTACCTCACAGTCAAAACCTCGCTTCTTTCAGTTCCTACCTCACAGTCAAAACCTCGCTTCTTTCAGTTCCTACCTCACAGTCAAAACCTCGCTTCTTTCAGTTCCTACCTCACAGTCAAAACCTCGCTTCTTTCGGTTCCTACCTCACAGTCAAAACCTCGCTTCTTTCAGTTCCTACCTCACAGTCAAAACCTCGCTTCTTTCAGTTCCTACCTCACAGTCAAAACCTCGCTTCTTTCAGTTCCTACCTCACAGTCAAAACCTCGCTTCTTTCAGTTCCTACCTCACAGTCAAAACCTCGCTTCTTTCAGTTCCTACCTCACAGTCAAAACCTCGCTTCTTTCAGTTCCTACCTCACAGTCAAAACCTCGCTTCTTTCAGTTCCTACCTCACAGTCAAAACCTCGCTTCTTTCAGTTCCTACCTCACAGTCAAAACCTCGCTTCTCCATTATAAACATCAATCAGTAAAATAAAGAAATAATCGCTCTTTATTGTAAGCACATGGCCAGAATAAACTCCGTAAAAGTATTCAATCTTAAGATAATAATGTAGGTGGTACAACACAGCAACGACTGTACTTTAAAGGGTTAAAGCAGGTGGTACATATAAAAACCACTGCAGTTTAAACGATTAAATAGAATATAGCGCTCTCGCTTTCTTTTGAGTCGGCTGGAATGTGGAAATCTCCTTAGGACATGCTCATTGAAGCAGCTGCAGTATTGTAGGGCGCGTTAAGCCTGTCTATGTAATTACAGAAGTCAGTCATGTTTCTGTGTCTGAGAGGGATGAGGGAGGACATAAATAGAGTCCGTAATAAAGTATCACTTCATCGATTGTGCTGCCCCTGGTCACAAAAATTAAATTCGTTCCCACTAGTGTGACTAATGTCGGCTCCTAATATATGAAACAAAGAAAGTGAGTACTCTAATGCACTCGGGCCTTTTTCAAGAACGTTAATGACATTATAAAATAAGGTGTAAGCCAACACGTAATTTTGAAACAGATAACGGGTGTGCCAATGCCGTATACCGTGCTGCATTTCAACCTGGCGTCCGGTTGCGTCATATACTCATGTAGAGGATTAGCATACAGCCAGCTGAAATCTCAGTCGCCGTCGGTAGGCTAGTGGTTAGCGTGCTCGCCACTGGACCCAAGGTTCGCGGGTTTGATCCCGACCGAGGGCTGGATTTTTAAGGGTGATAAAAATCCGGAGCACCACTTCCATCGTAGGGGAAGTAAAGCCGTCGGTCCCATGTCGTAGATTTACGGCATGTAAAAGAACCTTCGGGCATGAATAGAACCAGTAGTGTCCGTAAGCAAAATTCAAGCGGCCATTTCTCACCCAAGTCTCCTGACTGCCTGCCAGATGGTTCTGGCAGTCTCATCAGGATCTAGCAAAAACTTGTGCAGGCAGTGAGCCGGTCACTCACTACAGAATGCACACTTACCGACCAGGAAACCTTCGGGATGAAAACCCAAAAGAAGGAGGCTCTGGCCCACCCCGGGCTGTAACGCCATGGAAGAAGAAGAAGAAGAAGCTGAAATCTCAATGTGGCAATATTGAAAACAAATTTCTTTGAAAATTCCTAACCTCAACATCCTGAAGAGTTCTATACACACACATATATATATTAAATTTATATATTAAATATATTAAATTTAATAGAATAGCAGTAATCACTATATTCTAGACTTAGTACACATTAAAGTTATGAAATATTCATCTCCTGTTCGTAACTACTCAATAAATACACGACCATAGAACTAAACGCATTACTGTTCCTTAAATAAGACAAGTATTTTAATAATAAAATGGAGAGATCTGCGACTGAAATTGAAGATATACGATATAGAAATACAAAGCGATGAATAATATTAAAATGGATCGCAAAGTAATAGCCTGTGGACTGCATTCAACTGCCGTAACATTGCATCCACTGTCAGACTCTTCTGAATAAGCAAACCAATTTCGAGTTCTATACAAAGCTGTGGACGTCTTAAGCAGTTTCTCAATAACTCCATAAGTTACAGCGCGTGAATGCAAAAAAATAAAACTTCAGACAAATTTTTAATTTGTAATGTGTGAATCATGAATATGTAACCACATCGCAACAAAAAATTATATAGCCGGATTTAAGCGGTGATAACAATGTGGAGCATGGAATTCACCGGAACAATATATAGGCACTCAATTCCTGATTCATAGTAAACACACGGCACTGCCATTACAAAGATTAAATTGTTACAGTCGTGCTAAAACATAATCGTTGTCTGTTGTGAGAATTATACAAAGGCACATAAATAAGATCTGTCTGTACCATGTAGAGCCTTTGATGTCTTTCATCCTGTTGTGCTTGTATTCAATGAAGATAGAAAATTTTCTTCATTGAAAATGCAGAGTCTCTGAATAGTACAATATCGCAAGCCTACATTTAATAACCACTGTACATTGAAGAGCTAAAGTCCAAACATTTAACATTTTTATATTTCCAATCATTAGGCAAAGTTTTTTTGTGCATTTGTTGGTTATTGAATAATTAGGCAAAATGTTATGGTAAAACTAAACGTCTAAATTACACGGCTTTAGTGGAGGAAGAAAATCGCCGATCAAAGCCCAGAAGTACAGCGGTAATCGAACACGCAACTGCAGTATTTGCTCGGTATGACAGACTTACTACATAAAACAGCACGCACGCACACACACACACACGCTGAACTTCTTTTCGACAGATAGCAGCACTTGTGAGGCGGCGAATATCACGAGTAGTTAACAAATGTTTCATAAGTAGTCCATAATTACAAGCTATAATTTGGGTCCAGTTACTTGTGGATTCGCTAAAAGCGTGTTATTGCACTGAAAGCATTTTTATAAAATTGTTTCTAGTTATTGTTGTATTGTGATCTTCTAGGTTTACGATAGTAATAATCTAGTGCCAGCGTTTCGTGGGAGAATGACAGCTCCACTTTCTACCTTCAGTGAAGAGGCAACGGTTTCCTCCGCAACATCTGTACCTGCTGGACTGCAGTTTGTCATACACCAGAATACCAAAATATGAAATGTGATTTGAGATTCTCAGGACGGTGAAGGTAATGATTATTTTACAGCTTTCTGAAATATAACGGCGTGTATTTTGGTAGAAATTTACAGATGTTTTGGAGGAAAATCCACCGCAAAGTCGATAAATTTCTACCAGACTGCACGCGTCACGTACCAGAATATTGTAATATTCACCACATGATTCTTCACCAACGTAAGAACTTGAAAGCTTTTTTTTCAGGGTAGTTTCGAGGCTACGTTTGTGTACGGCTATATGCGTGTGAGTGCGTATGAATACAAAGTGTAATATAAAGGCGATAAAATAAACGCTCTTTTTACAGAAACAGTCTGGTCACCTGACCGTAAAATATAGTTACTCGCTTACTGTAATTATCTTCGTGAGTGTAATGAGTGGAAGTGTGAGTGAAGGCTTTAATAGTGCTTTGAATTATGTCATAAACAGTACATTAATAACTGCAACACATTCCACGTACATTCTCGTATCTGTGCTCTCTTATCTGCAGCCACAGTTTTATACACAGACACACAGCACGCCAACTGCAACGGTTGCATGTATTTTATCGATAAATTCTCTAAAACTATTGCTGTAGGGTAAATGCCCTGACAGACAGCAATCCACGCACAATAGTTTGTTACAGTTGTCTCGATATGAAATTTAATCACAGTAACAACGTTTAGAAACCTGAAATGCATATAAACAATATTTAAATATTCAATTCCTACTCCAAAGCTTCAACACCCATTAGAGTCGATTAATGATATCTAAGGAATTTATCGATGTTTATTCTGAGATTCGTACAAAACAAAAAGAAAAGGTGTTACAAGGCTTATATGAACATTTTTATTTCCCCCTCTCTAATCATACATAAATTTGTAATGTGACCTAAAACTTCCAAATGTGGAGAGAACCTATTTTCAGGCTTTTAACACCTCAACAGCCCTGGCGCTTTATACAGCTGTTCACCATTAATCTAGTCCAGAGGAGTCTGGTGTTTATGTAAATATAAGGTTCGGATAATTCCGTTCTTCTGGGATACGACGCAGCCTCAATGGATAATCGGATCCCGAAGTTTTTAGGCAAGGTACTATCCTCATCTATCTGACCCTCGAAGATGAGGACACTATGTTGCGTCGAAACGTCGGGATCCGACTACCCAATGCCGCAGTGTCATATCGCAGAACGTAATCTTTAGCTACACGACTGCGAAGACCTAAAAACTGGATAACTTAAGATTCAATACCGTATTCATGAGAGGCTCTAATGCCATTCTATCCTTATTAAAAAGCCATTCTACAAGCTCACACATTAGAAGAGCCATTTTAAATTGTATTACCGCTAGCCTACGTCTGCAATTTGGTATTTTCCTTTGGGGGATTCTGATTCCAGTGTTACATTCTTTCTCATCTCCTATATGTGCTACACGTTGTGCCCGCCGTATTCTACCTGAATTGGTCCGCGTAATAATATACGTTACAGAGTGTAAAATTTACAAAGATCATCGTCAGTCCTATAAAATTTCCCACATCTTCCTCTTACCTCTGTTCATATATTCTTCTGAAATACTTTACGCGTACGTGTCATTCTGTCATGCTTAAATATATGTAAAATAGCAGATAAAATTATAAATAAATATATGTTGCAATTTTTATTTATTTCAGATATGAAACGTGAAAGTAAGAATACTACCCTGTCGACCCTTGCCCCATTGCAAATACTTTTCTAGCCACTCTGACAAGGTAGAAAAAATCTTGATTTATCAGGTTGTATATGGGTATTTTCAAATTTCCACATATTTAAAGAACTTACTAGCAAACACTAGAATACGTTTTTTTTTGCAGGCTGCTGACCAGAAAGAAAGTTACGCTCAGTGTTTTATGTTTAGATCAATCAATTTACTAATTATATAATTTTATTATTCAAGATATTCTGTCGTTTGTGATGGCGTTATAATTAATTTTTTCACATGCATTACCAGATTTTAACAAGCAAAATAAATTCTCGTACCCACAGAACTAAACTAATTGAGACGAAGCTTCTAGAAGATCGTATTTCCTTTACCTATTCATTTACAACATGTACACGTCATTTTCATTAACACTAAAAACTCTGCACTTTACTCCCTTCTTTCATTTGTGTGTTTCTCAATCGCAGAACACACGTCAATGTAGATTATGTCGTTATGCAGACTTAACATGTTCTTAATGTAATGGAAGCACAGTTTTTCTGTACTGCAGAAAACACATTTGTAAATATTATCTGGATGAATTTCAGGCTCCAAAGTGATATTTTGTTGTTGTTCAAGTTATGAAATATGAATGTTCTTTCACGTGAAAAAAAGTTGCCAATGTTAGCAAAACTGCTTCACCGTAGAGAAACATGTCTTATATACCGCTTTGTGTTGTTCTGAGAGGAGCCTTAAGCAGTAAGTTTTCTCTAAAGTATACATCCACGGACAAACTTCGGAGTTAAGCTACTCAATGTGAAGAAACGAACGCTGTTTTACCGGGCACCAAGAAAAACCTGCATCCAAACTTGGTAGTAAGTTCCAAAGAAACAAGAAGACGGTGTTTCGCAGTTAAACTACGACGTTAGGGCGCTAGATCCTAAGAAACAATCAAGGATGTGAAAATTGGGCACTAGCTACATAATGGGCCTTTAAGATACAAACCAACATTTCGGAACTATGAGACGGTTCGTAAAATGGTTATCAGAGCGGCGGGCGGCGTAGGAAATTTTACTTTATAGTTTATTTAACGAAGCCATCCGTAAATCAGACATTTTGTCAAGTAAGAGGCTCATTGCTCATCCCAGTAGCCGCGCGGTCTAAGGCGTGGGTCTGCGGCCGCTCGCTTGCTGAGATTGCGGGTTCGAATCCCGCCGGGGAGCATGGAAGTCTGTCTCTTCTGATTGTTGTGTGTTGTCAGGTATAGGTCTCTGCGTCGGGCTGATCACTTGCCCAGAGGAATCCTACTGAGTGTGGTGTGTCTAATTGAATGTCATCGTGAAGCTTCGACAAAGAGGAGGCCCTGGCCTACTAGGAGCTCAAGTGCGATAAAAAAAGAAAAATATTAAAACAAAATTGTTATGGATAAATACTTGCTTCAGGAATTTAATATTCAGAATGGCCTGGAATAAGAAAATGCCTTATTGCTTTCGTGAGTCTCATGACTCATATGCAAAGGAATTGTAGATAGAATACATTATTTAATTAGAGACAGTAGGATGGTTGTAAATGGTTATGAATTTTTAGGGTGAAGATGAAGGTTGTAAGTTCCTCCGCTACTTTCGTACCCCTGTTAATTGATACGGTGTCATAAAGTGCAAAACATTTAACACGTATTCAGTAAAGTAACAAGAAGTAGAAACTGCAAAGCTGTCGCTGCTTTCAGGGACGCTCTGTATTTGTACTAATTTGGATAAGGTCCGTTGATTTCTACTCTAGATTTACGCTATTTCAGGAGCACCCTGTATAATGTATGGCACTAAACTGTGTTGTTTATTTACTTATATATTAATTTATTTACTTGCCTACGCTTTCAACGACAAATTTTTCCCTTTGCTTAAGTAAGAATTATCCATAAAAGGCACATGAGGGAATGGATGTACATCTTCACACATTCTTAACCTTAGCGTTAGATGAAGGCGACTGATCAGCTTCACGTTCAATGCGCTTTACCTCCGGAAAAAGTGCTGCCGATTACCGTTGAATAAGAGGCTGAGCGAAATGATGACCGATCTGGAAGCCTCTCGGAAATCGGGAAAGAATTCCTCAGTTGTCCAGGCTATAGCCTAGTCCCTACATTAACTGAGCTATCTCCCAGTTGAAATTGAATAGCATCGAATAATCCCATGAATGAATTTAACATGAATTGAAAGGAATGTGGAGGGAAACAATGTATGCCTAATTCGAGGTAACATTAAAGAAAACGTCACGTCATTCTACTGGAGTGACTTAACAAGGGATGTCGAAACCACATCCCTTCGCTACTGCAATTCATGATTCGCACACAGCTGAAAGCCATCAGTAGCGTTTGCATGATCCCAGAAGGAATGATTATTTTCACGCCGATAGACATTTACGATAGGTTCAGAAAGTAAATTTTCTTCAGTTTCAACATCTCGTATGTTGCAAGAAGCGACTTCGGTTAGTGAAGTTCTGCTTTAATGTCCCTAACGACTTACTGCGTCGCCACACTTTCTTCCCTCCAACGACATGACTTTTCTACTGCTCTTTCTCTTTCCATTCTATACCCATTTATTTTTGCCTGTATCTGTCAAAATGTCTCTTCAGGTGACATCCTCAGACGCTGTACGCAAGGCACAACCTAATTCTTCCCTTACTCATTTGAACCTATTTTAATATTACGCTAAAGCAAACGAGGTAAAGTTTTTCATTGCGTAATTAAGCAGCACACCAGGAAAGGTATGGGGGAGTCGAAGTATAGCTCCAAGCATTCTTAACCTCGGCATTAGACGGAGGTGAGCCGTTCCTTCCCACTATAAGAGATCCACATTTGTTGAGGGCAGAGCTATAGCGACAACTGAAATAAATTTTGGAGATTTCATTTTTTTTTGTGGTGAAGGACCCCGCAGCAGATGCTACGGACTCACCGTAGCCTTAAGGCTTATTTTGCAACCCTAAGATAAAGATGAAAGATGATCAGTTTTTTTTTTTCATTTTACAAGTAATGGAGCACCGGTGGAATTAAATTGACAGGGGAAAACCGAAGTTCTCGGGGAAAAACCTGTCCCAGTGCCACTTTGTCGAGATTCCATGTTAGTCCTGCGGTGTCTCTAATTGTGACATGTTTTATATTTTATATCTAATGTTTCTGTGAGCTAACACTTTTCTTTTTTAATAGAGGGAACAGTATAGTTCCTTTGGTTGTGATTGGTGTTGACAGCGGCCGTGGTTCCTCGGAACCCTATTTTCATTAAATCTTAGGTCTTGTAGCATGTAAGTTCTTCAAAATTGATTAGGTCCTGTTAACCGCGGAGTTTTTTAAGAAAGTAGTCGGCGCGGATAGCAAGGGATTTCTGTATTTATGTGCTTCATTCTTTGTTACCTTCCTCGTCCTTCTCCTCCTCATCCTTCTTCTTTTCCTTCTTCGCTCCTTATTAAACTTAGTTCTCCGACTGACTGCACCACCAAACCCTTTGGCTTTCAAAATTCTCTTCTTCCATAAATCTTGCACCTGGTTACCAATTTCGTCATTGTATTTTCCTTAATAAGTCCCGTATATGCCAAATATATTTCTCTAGTACTACATAACTTCTTTTATACAGTTGTTATTTTATTTCAGCAGCAATGTTAAAATTTCTTATCTCAACAAACAGTCTTAGCAGACCAACTACACTAAAAAATTTCATTTCTTTTCTGTAGTGTTCCTCTTTGTCGTTACTCTACCTCCCAGGATTAACAAATTTTTAGAATGTTAGAAGCAAATGTCAGTAGATTTAGAAACTTCTTTTCTCGCCACAATGTCCAATCCAGCACTAACGAGTATTACTCTCTTCTAACAATTATGATATAAATATCTGTAGGTTTCGGAGGAGCCTGTTGCCTTCATCTGCAAGGAAGAAATGTTCTTTTATCTGTTAGATTGAGGCAACAGTATCGTTACAGACGTCACTACTTCTCTACAAAACTAAACAGCAACACAACACGACGATCGTAATCTTACTTAATATCGAGGTGCGAACCTCATATGCTATATTGGAGGTCTAAACACTTCTCTCTCATATAGGATACATATGACAGTTTAGGGATCTAATTGCTTTCATGTTATTCAAACACAAGCACTTAAAATACATTAACAATTAGGGTAATGCGAAACATGCACAATGGAGCAGCCAATCCCTTTGTGGCTTCTCATTTTTTGTAAGCATTCCCATCAAGCACAATTAATTTAAATAAAATTAAATTCCATTTGAAACAATTATTGTAAATGATCACGTAATTAAATAAAATGTGATAAAACCCAGTACTGAACATGCTATTTATACTGGTTCATATATTATGCTGCATAAACACATTACAGAATCGACTGCTTTGTTGTTTAGTACAAATGCAACTTCAACCACTTCAGTCATATTATAGAATATTAAAACGAAAAGATAAATTTCTTGTGGTTTAGCTTCTTCTTACCAAAGGGCCCGTCGGCAGAACCTCCGGATGCACCGCAACCTGAGGCTTATTGTGCAGTGTGGTTTAGCTTAGAATAATATTGAAGGAACAGATCCTGGCACAGTTTGCAGCAGCCCTACTACCGTAGACTTTGTCTGGACGTACTGAGGAAAGATAGAGCAAACCTTGTTCAGTACTGGCGGTTTCCAGGCCTAAATTAGGACTCGGAACGTCCGAACACAAAATACGAGAGCCAGCAAATACACGGCGACGTTTAGTGTGACGATTGAGAGTTCCGACTTCTGCTACATATCCAAAGTAACTGCAGCTTTCAGCAGTAGATTTATCATCGCACTTTGTAAGTTTAATAAAGCTCCATAGACCTGTACTTTAACATAAATTTTGGGGGAGATTGTTCAGTGAGTTACTGTATTCACGTGTTTTATTTTGTTTTTATTTTAGTGAGTTATAATTACGTATTCATGCACAGTAAAAAGTAATTTCGCAAAGTAAAGAGTAATTAAACTTAAAATAATTTTAAATAAAATGAAGGAAAAATGGCATAAACAGCGTTAGAAGCTTAAACGTTTACAGCCCAGCAGTTACTGCATATGGTGGATGCATAACACTAATTTCATGCTTCAAAGGCCGTGCCACGGCTCAGGCGGTTGGGCGCTGGGCTGCTACCGCGGGGATTTGTGTTCGATCCTGCGCCATTCCCTGTAAGATTTGTAATGCAACATGAAGTGACACTTTGACAAGGTTTTCTTTGAGTAATTCAGTTTTCCGCTGTCCGTATCACTGCAGGAATGTTGCTGTAGTGATACGGACAAATGGGCAAAGCCTGAGAACTGTCAAAGAAAGAAATGTTTTTCCATACATCGGGAGCAATTTAATAAAATAGATTTCAGGTCAGGTGTCGTAGGGTTATACCGGGTAAAAGAAGGCACGTGACGTAGTATGGGCTCATTTTTCAACACCGCCTCCTTTCACTACGTAAAGTAACGTAATGATTGGAAAGAGACATACACTAGAAATCTGTCAATATCCGTTAGCCTGGCATGTGACTTAAGTAAGTTTCACTATAAAGAAGAGAAATGTTCCTAGAACTAAAGGTACAGAGACAGCGTGTTCAACTCCAGAAATATTTAATGAGTTTCGAACAGTTTCAACCAAGGGAATTTAGTTTCTACACTGGAGGTTTAAATTATTGTGTCGAGGTGCCAAAGATGTGGTTGAAATGATAAATTCTGAATGGGGTTCTGTCTGGAAACTTCTAAGAGTTTAGAATGTTTTGTCATGACAGAATGTTCGGGGTTGAAGATGGATGAACGTTGGGAACACAGGACTCACTTTTGGCCCTAGGGGGATATCGTTCTCCTTTCTCTTTTAACGACGTCAAGAAAGTTAGAACCATGTTGTTTTACGGAGAATCAGTAATACTTTCGCAGGTTAGCGAAAAACAGTCCTGTACTACGTGTTTTGGGGTGTGACACCACGCAGTTTGGCACACAGTGTCAACATTTCGAAGAAACTTACAGTAATTATCTTCATGTTGCATGGAAGCAGAAATTTCTCCCGAAACTTTGGTAACCATCTGTCAAAATACACAAAGCTAAGATTCTATATTCAGGAATATGAAACAATTTTAGAAGAGCCTAATTTCTCCATCATCAAGGTAGATGCTGATGGCAAGTCAACTTCATCCGTGCGAGATTTGAGGTTGTCTTTTCATTGACCATGAAAATTGAAAAACTCCTGGAATCTGACGCTGTGCAGTTTGGAACGGAGGTTCTTCCAGTTTCTTTAGGGTTCATCAAGTTACCGTCTTCAATTATGTATCAGTGTCAGGATATATCCCGTTGTGTTTAAATATCTGTATATTTATCTATATTGCGGGACACTGCTTCAAACTGGGTCACGACAACCTTCTTCCACGTCACGTACTCTCCAAATAAACGCCTCTATATATTTTGACCGTCTGCAGACCTACATCCATTTACGGCTACAAAAGTAAAATTAAAAAGCTACATATTGTACTTCTACTCCTCTTTTTCCAGTTTCTGTCAAACGTCCTTTGAACATCTTCTCATATCCCCTCGCACAGTACACAAGTCCCAATTGAACGGACTGGAGTTTGCAGAAGTTTCTGTGTCCCACTTCCGTCTTTCAGACTGTATTAATTTAGAATTATGCGTAATTTGATAAAACAACTGAGAGTAATAAGGAGTCCTTAAATGCAGTATATTGTTATGTTTTGTAGTATAAGTAAACAATTCTCGTATTAGTGTATATCTTATGCAGACAAATGTACACTGTTTTATGTTATTTAACACAATTTTTATTAAATGCTGCCCAACATGTTTCTAGCCTATATAAGGCTCATCTTCAGGGACTCTTTTGTTGAAATTACAACAGCTATATTATTGGTATATAAAATTCTTAAAATGCCGTTAGATGTACCTGGTTATTGATATCTGTAACAGTCATTCTGCTTTCACTATAATTTGTTGGAGGCCTACTGGAAAGGTGCAAAACTACTGGAGAAAAGCCTGTTACAATATCAATCTGTTCACCATAAACCTCATACAGACTGGACCAGAATCGAACCCCGGTCACCGCAGTGAGACACAAGTGGATGTTCAGAACTGCAAGGAAAGTATGCGACTTACAAAAATTTATTTCGTACTTCATACAGAACACCGCGTTGTTCCATTAGAAAGGCCAAAAGACAAATTATGTGTAGGGAAGTACAGAAAACACACACACATACACAAATACACTATGTGGATAAAATGCAGGGGTTTTAGTGTACATAGCAATCACTATTTTTTAAAGGGGCTAATAAATGCCTACACAATAATATTAGCAAATAAGTTATAAAAATGTGAAATGTGAGGTCTGAGGTTCTCACAGCGGTGAATATCAAGGTTATTGATGCGACGCCATGTGGTCTATAAAGTATGTACCAGACATGTTTCAGAGATCTACGTTGTCTTCATGTACATGTAGGAAATGTTTTGTACCTTGTAACTGGTGGCAGTATGTTCGTCCGAAACGTGGGTTTATACTTTCCACATTATATATTATCACATCTTGAAAATCTCAATGCTTAGAATTTTTTGTGTCGTTGATTTTTGTAAATGTTATCAAACACCCGCGGATATTTCAGTAGCCCCTATACACGTTTTGTGAAGCACTTTCATATATTGTTAACAAATTATTCGGCATAATGTTTATAGGGGTTTTCTCAGAAGAGCAGAAAATAGAAAAAATGATTTTGTCACGCCGTTGCGTTTGTGTAAGCCTTCATCCCTTCTTGACACGTTGACAGCTAGAAATTGTTTTCCCTTGGGAATCACATCCTTTTACAGCTTCCTCACATTTTCTCTGTCTCCACGCCAAGTAATTTTGATTTCTTCATTCTTTTACTTTCTCAGTTTGAATTATTTACTTTAGAAATTTAAAATCCAAGTTACATCGTCTCTCAGGGCTCTTTACCTTAAGAACAAGTAGGAAAAGTAGACTCTGTGTACTTAATTAAGCACCAAGCCATAAGGATGTAGGAGTAAGTTGAGCTTTGGCTCCACGAAATCTTAAACTCGGCACTGGATGGAAATTACTTCACGCCCCGCCCGCTTTAACCCCGACAGGTACAATCGTCGGTGGTGACTATTAATGTTACGGTCTTCGGGAATGTAATGCCACATAATGTGGCACAGAGCCTACAAACAAAGGTTTTGTAGTACGTTGCTGCATCGATCTTAAAGATAGATGGTTGATACTCCTTCCAGTAACATGAAGATGGAAGTAGCAGGTACCTGCAATATCTAATTCCAATATACAGAACTTCACAACTTCAATCCTGAAGATGAAAGCAAAACGTTGCTGCGAAACCTTGTACATGTGGAACCACAAGATACCTTACACCCTGACGATGAGAGCAGCAGGTTCCTGCGAATCTTTGTAGGCTTAACTATCTCTGAAGCTATTCCACGTCCGCTATCCTGATGACTCAGATAGCATACTTCTCTGAAACGCTGGCATTTAACTAGGCAGCTAACTAACGAACAAGCAAACACACTCACGTAAAACAACAGACAAAATTATAGTTCTGTGCATTGCAATTTTTATATTTTCGGAAAGCAGACGGGAAGAGAAAAGATATTTGACAGAGCTGTCATTCCCAGAGTTAAATCAAAAGTTAAAGCAATCCCTTTACAGACCCCGAGGGTTCCAGGAGGTTGAGGCTCCCAGATTTCAAGACAATAGGCAGATGAATGTGGTAGGGTTGTCAGCCCTAGGCACCGGCCGCCTTTACCACCCAGGAAATATTCCTGGTAGTCATTTCTGTTAGGGTCTGAGTCTACGCCAAGGACATATTGCGGTCGGAAGGATTACGTCAATAAAAATTCTAATGACACCAGCTGGAATCGAACCCCAACCTTCCGGCTTGTAGCGCAGTGCCTCAACCAACTGTCACCGCGTGCCCTCCGTGTATAGAATACGTACAGTAAAACGCGTAGCTTACCTTTTGACAAATACGTACACTGCACCTACCCAGAAGAGCGTAATTCAGGTGCAATCAAATATAAAGTTGACACATTGATGTTGTCTCCATACCCTAAACACAACAGCCACAATTTTTCGCACAATGTCTTCGTAAATATCAGACTAACTACTTTATCGTCAGCAGGACCCTACCTGGAAGAAGATCTGGCTGTCGCGGACCCAGCCGGTGACCATATCAGCTCCTGGCATCTGTCCATCCGCCGAGAAGCCGAACCCGATATATCCCAGCGTACGCACTTGAACTTCGAACGTGATATCTTCTGCACCGGGAGTCCAGAACACTGAGTAGTTTGGGTCCAAATCTACTGAGTGGGCCCAGTGGGCGCCAGTAACATGCCCCAGCCCTAGAGCCACAGTGAGCAGCACAGCCCACATCCAAACCATGGCAGCCTCAGCTCTCGACACAGCGCAGACACACAATCTCCGGCCACATCCTCTATCGGACCACAGTTCAGCCTGCAACACGTTAATTATGTGAATAAAGCAACATTTCTTAACTACATACTTTACAATAGAGATGACAAAACACTGACACATCTCTAAGAAATATGCAATGCCCTCGGAATGAGAGGCCACAATCCGTAACCGAAAATTCCCACCTGCAAACCTTTAATTCAGGGATATGTTTGTGTAACTTCTTACTGTGTAACTTACAGTGCAGTACAAATAATAAAGACATCGATATTTATTCAGCCTTTTAAAGCCCAGTGGTTGCTAACCGTAGCTCATAATAAACAGCCAGGATTTCCATATACTGTCTTCGCTGACTGGTCTCTCTAACATAAGCACTCTACTCTCTGTGCGATATGAATTGAATCTTTGTAAATTAATTTTATTGTTCAGAAAGTTAAGCGCATTTCAAATATCCTCCACACACCTCCATAAGAGCAGATCCTAGCCCTTAATGCTATCATTATTGAATAAGTGGGTTTGAAAATCTCCTAGTGTAATACAGCACAATAAAACATTATGGTTTAAGGGTAAAGTGCGCAGTTTTTGTATTTGCATGATACTTAACGATCTTGTATCAAATGCAAACTTATGTAATGACGAATGAAAGAAAGAAACATAAGATTGTGTGATATGAACTGGGAAAGTTAGGCAGACAAGTGTTAGCGTGAGATTGGCTGTGTGATAATAAAGACTTCTGTTTTCTGGGCTGTAGCGCCTTAGAAACTGGCAGGGCCATGAGAGAACGTTCTGGAAGAACCTGCTGCTCCTATTTTTACGCTTCTGCATGAAGATGGAGGCAACATGCTCCTTCGAAAACTTGGCACATATCTACCAATTTACACGGTATAATATCCCAGAAGATATCTGTAAAACAGCAGTTTTTAATAAAATTATTCAACTCAACCAAATGCTTGCAAAATCGAAAAAGAAACTCTCCAACCCTTTGAAGCATAAGGAGGAGGAGGAAGGGGAGTAGAAGAAGAACAAGAAGAAGAAGAAGAAGAAGAAAAGTGGGCGGGATCTAGCGAGAGACACCACATTTATGACGGGGAAAATGGTAGATACTTTATGGTTCTGACATTTTACAGGCAGTGCTTAGCCGTCCTTTCGGGCAATGAAACACGAATGTCTTTTAAATAATGTCATTTAGGGACATGTCGACACGTTAAGAAATAAGGTGTTATTTCGGCACATATTTCCCTATTTCAAAACACAAACTCGCAAATAATGTTCATGGAAGTACTTTTTATTTGTATTCAAATAATGAAACATGTAACTTCACGGAAAACAGAATTATTCATTCATTATGGAATTGATATCATGTACAGCGTAATTATTACAGCGCACGCCTTTTGGAGTAGGAAACACTCACCTGTTTATCTTCGACATTTCCCTTTGATGTTTAAAATTGCGAAATCAGACCTCTTTGAACTTACACGTTGCTCAACAAACACTGGGCTATTTTTTGAATAGTTTCAGTCTACTGTCACGAAAGTGCAGCTGTGTCTAAAGCGTCAATTTCTTAAAAGTTTCGAGATCTCCTGGGTGTCGAGATCACCCTAAATGACTATATATAAAAATTAAGTTACTATGCTACAAGTAACACACTGAATCTCCATTACAAAGACAAATCTGTTAATGTTATGTGAGGGAATAATCTTCTTTTATGGCGAGGGACATACTGAATGTTTTAAGCAGTTGGTACATACACATGGTAACTACTGGACTTTAAACAGTTAAATATTCCGCAATCACGCTAATGAATCTGCTCAATTTTCGTTTCTAATTGCGTTGATATTTACAGGAACTCAATTGTTTCTGCTGAAATCAGTTGTTCCGCAGTGTTCCCTTACACTATTGCCGGGTTTGACACAAAGCCTTAAATTATGTGTACAGAGAGCCAACGTATGGTTAATAATTGACTCCATGTTATATTAAAATTTATATTTATGCTCAAAATTGCACAACAGGAATGTAAGGGACACTGAGTTGACAGTAAATTTATTATGCCATGATTTAAATTTAATTACCTGTATATTTCTATGAACAATTCAAACACATAAACCTGAAATGTATTTATATAAATTCGTAATAAACGTACTTCATAAAGAGAATCTTCATTATTTGTAGTTCGTGGTGAATATTAGTACATATAGTTTATTATATGAGGATAATACAGGCAAGGACGCTAAGATTGAAGGAATATAACACGAATGAAAGAAATGAGAAGGTTTTACGAAATTTCTGTCGGCAAGCCTTAAAAAAGCGAACTACCCGAAATACGTTTGTGTATAAGAGTATAATATTAAGATGGATCCTAATGAAACGATACTGGAGTAGTCGTGATAGAAACTTTGGACATTATTCGTCGTCTGAGGTAATCCCTAGATTGAAAATTATTCTTTCTTAAGGGCGCACCAGAGTAGGTTCTCCCCTTTCCCCGTTTCACCTGAAGATAGAGTCATCTATAACCTTCGAAACGTCGTGGGGTTTTGAGCCTGAGTGGACTGAAAATGTCCAAAAATTCTGTCACGAGTAATACTCTATACCATCGTCACAAAACTTTAAAGCAGAATTAAGATTTGGGGTACAGACTGAATTCGTCTTGCTCAGGATAGGAACCGTGGCGCCCTGTCGTAGATGTCGTAAGGTAGCTTGAGTTTCATAAATGACAATGACTTTGTTGACCGACACGGCTACTATCAAACTCTGAAGAAATCCTCTGCTGCATGGACTTGGCTGCTGAGATGAAGCACAGTTTTCATCACGGGTTTCATGATTGGCTAGAACAATTCCAAAGTCTGTAGTCATGGATGGCTGATTATTCTAAAGGACTACTTGACTTCTTCCTCTTACTTTTCTCTACATATGCCCGTGTCCTGTTCCCCCATTCGCTGCTTTGTACTTGTTAGCCTGTTTTACGACTACGAAATTCAGCACTGTTGCATCACTAGCATTCTGTTTACGACACTAGGAGAGTAGATGGAAGGAGATAAGCTTTTACGTGAGCTTTCATCGTGATCAAACTACATAGCAGGGCTCGGTTGGCTGATGCACTGCAGTATAGCATACAGATTTACGTGAAACTTAAATCACTTCAAGTTCATATCAGTCTTATACGACTTGGTGCCATGTCATTTCATATACAGGTACCAATGTCTCGCAAGAGACTTGCTACCAAATTACAAGGCGTCACATCCCATAAAACCGTAACTTTGTCATTAAGTAATAAAAGCTTCTGACCCTCTATAATAAATATTTTGGCTTGACACTAATTTTCCTCTCGAGAATTGTTTTTTAACCCACTTTCCTTCCCAAAAAAGAGGAAAAAGGAGAATATTGAGATCACATACAGTCCCTGTGGTTTCCCTGTTTTTAACTTTAAAAATTTATTGACCGATTTCATAAAATTTGGTATCGATAGTAGGCCTCTGAAGGAAACTTCGATAGCCTATATCTTAAATTTCATAAAAAATAACAACATCGCAATTGCACGAAATTTTCAGAACGGAGCGGCATTATCGCTATTTGCATTAGTGTCCTGAAATTACACAAGTGTTTTACGTTATGTTACGCCTGGTCTGTGAGTATTTACGTAACAGAGTACGACATTAGGAGGTGAACCTATGTACCGACTGGAGAGAGCCACAGCAAGGCGACAGGAAGTACTGATTCACTTCTTTGCTGGTGACCAAACTTCTTGCCTTACTACCAGATAAAACAGAAAACATTTTGACTTTGATCTTAACACTCAAATCCTTTGGGACTTCACATGTAATACACTCACTTCTATTCCCCTTTTTCAGTTTATGAGAATTCTATATTTAATTTCCCACTTGAGTTGTGCCCAAGTATTAACTTTCGGAATGATACGTATTTCTTCTGCACAGAAAGTCTAATGCCCTCTACACTAAGAGAGTTCAAGCCAGTTTAATTTGACACAACCGGTCTCCATGAAAGACATTTTAATAGTAAACACTTAGGCCTGTATCAACTAGACTGGGGTTGGACGACCAAGAAATCGTGGTTCGATTCCAAGCACGAATAAATATTTATCTGTTGTGTACAGCGCCCAGACCGGCTCTAGAGGCCACTCAGCCTCCTACTCAACGAGTACCATACATTCTTTTACAGAAATAAATTCACTAGGTTGTAAAACTGTCCACTAACCTCCACCCAGTGCCAAGGCCAATACGTGGAGCTATACCTCCTATCCACAAATAAGTATTCATGAGGTGGTGTTGTACCCATTCCATGAAATTCCCTGATCAATACTTCATATGAATATCTTGTCTTCATCATCGCACTCATAAGAACAGTCCAGATTAACACCTTTATCATAACAATCTATCGATTTAGTATTTGAATATTATATGTAAAAATAAATCACGACAATTTCTTTCAATATATTTTGGAATTTGTCATTCAAAAGATCTTACAATTCTGCGCTACGTAGATTATACGCTTGAAGTTACTTCATTAAATAAACACACAATGTCAACCTACGGGCCTACACAAAGAGTTCTCCACATGTCATTCACGAATTCAATTGTGATCTTCTTAGATGTATCATCTTATACGAGTATTATCGCAACAGTTTACTAAGATTTCGGAGGGACCTGCTGTCTTCTCCTTCAGAATTGATATTAATATTGGGTAATAAATTCCTCTGAAAATCTGGTACAGACCTACTAGAATACGAGGTACCATAATCCAGAAGATCATACATAATATCTTCTTCCATTATTTACTCAAAGGAAGATCCATCGTGCTCTGCGTCATGACTGCGAACAATGTAAGAACCATCGGTGAGAACCAGACACAAATAAACTGCCTCAAGGAGTTCTAACCCGCGATCAGCAGAGAACCGAATGTAAGGTCCAAATTTTAAAAGCACGGTTACCATTACGTTCAATTTTGTGTTATATTTTTAAACGCGTCTAGAGATCAGCAAATAGAATCATTGTGTTAAATCCATTTTTAATAAATAGTAAAAGTGTTACCACAACCATTATATTTAGGTCACTCTGACACCTGTCAGACACGTGCAAATCAATAAGCAGCTCTCACATAATTTATAAGAGCTTCGCCGTTTTAAATAATCAAAATTTATAAATAATTGAATATAAACATTTCTGAGAAATCGTTATTTAATAATTTGCAATCCATAAATGGTCGGTACTTTAATCCTTTCATGTGCGAGTCTGATTTAAACTAATTATGGTTGTTTACGTGTATTCTGAGAAATAAGTGAAACTCGCTGGACTAAATACAAGGTTGTTGAGCTTTAAACCATTGGCATATAAGATTACAATTTAATTCAAAAATTTAAAAAGTTGTCGTAACTCAGAACATAATATGCACAACATAAACTTACGTCTAATACGATTCATCAGTTTTGACTTAATTTTTACTTTAGAACTTTATACTTATCGAAGCAGCCTGTTTCACGAAGATTTGTTATCAGTCAAGACTCCAGGATTCCAGGCTCTGAAACGAATGTCGCTGTAGATTATGTAGTTAGTACTTCTGTCTGTATTCCGAACGTCTCCTTTTCAAACTTCGGCCAAGAGACCGTCTAATCTGACTGAGGTTTCAGGGTTCATTTCCATGTAAGAATCATAAATTAGGTCAAGCCGTGTTCCTGAAATATCCCTTCTAATTAATTATTCAAGAATAAACCTGTTATCCGACGAGATATATTGGGGTATTTAGCGTAATTAAATAGAAAAAAACACAAAGTAAATATAATGCTCAGGCTTTTCAACTCAGAATTTTCCTCAATCATCATTTTAATGTGCGTATGTGAGCCAGGAAATGATGGAGTAGACAGTAGTAACAAATAGCGTTACATTATGTCTGTACCAAGAAGTTTTATAATCAATAGTACAGCTGTTACAAAATTTGTTACATGGAGGACAACAACCGCTTACTCACCCTCTCACCCAGTCAGTCACTCACTAATCCAAACACATTCATAATTATTTACATAGTGTGACCATCACTCCCCATATGAAATTACAAAAGTAGACCAAAGAGATATCTCAAGCACCAGTCGAATTCATGATCATTTCAGACGAGTTCATTGCTAAACATTGCAATTATTTTCGCCATGTCTGTCAGCCCTTTCGTCTGTCAGTATGTACTAATTACAGAGTTTTTAAAAAAGTCTGATAATTAAAGTGTTTCTTTTTCATTGGAAGGCTTACCGTTTCATTATTAAATTATTGAATAAATATAAACAAGACAATAAATATCTAACTGAAGCTTTTATTACCCTACATTTTTTTAAAATGAAACCGACTTATTTCAATCATACGGCCACTGTCAAGGGCTTCTCATCTCTAAATATCCACGTTTCAATCTTAATGTATGTGTTCAATGAATGGTTTTCGGTACAAGGTTTTGAACGTCTTTTGAGAAGATTTTGAAAGGTATCGTATGATGGAAACATGTCGGGCTAGCGTGTAAAATATAATAATAAAGAGTTCTGTATTTGTTTTCGATGACTTACTGTTTAAAATTACAATGTATTTTTAAACTTGTCGACATATTCCATCCTGCAGCAACAATGAAACATTTATACGCTTCTCTGTTTCTGCCTCGTTGTCAGTAAACTGAACTGCATTTTATCTTTCTGCCACACGTCCGATGACCCAGTCCTCGCGGTATTTTCAGCTCTACAGCATTCTTTGTTCGAAATACTGTTTCCTGTAAGGTACTCAGATGGACCACACGTTCTAACAACAGTAGTTTTCTTTCAGCTAAAACAGCAAAGTTCGAATGGTCACTTCTGACAATATACAGGGCATACACAAAAAAATGGTGCGGTATCCAACATGTTCACTTTTAAAACCGCACCATTCTTTTGAGTATGCCCTGTATAAACAATGCGAACACTGTGCCATTCTCTTTTATTACAATCAAGCACATGTACCGACTGAGTGTACACTTAAACCTCTTATGGTGAAGATGTACATGACATTCTTATCGACACTCACACAAGTGTGACAAAATTTAAAAAAACACGTGAATTTTAATATAAATCATTTTAATTTTAATCGCCTAATTACCAGTCAATTGATATAATACTGTAACTTATAATACAGTGTAACAGTGCCGACTGTGTTATCACACACAATATGTATAATACGACATCCTTCCGAGCCTGATGTTCGCCCACAAGTCGTACCTATACATGTAAGCACTTGTGTTAAGAGAAAAGCGAGCTGCAGCTGACAGAAAACAAAGCAAGCGCATTCTTGCATTTTCACGAAAACTGTAATATAACACAGTTAAAATATAAAAGTAGGTGTTGGAATCATACAAAAGACATAACGTTCATACAGAAATTCGTAAATTTGGTTAAATATTTCTTTTTTCTTTCGTAGCCCGACCTCAGTCTATGTACTTACTCGTAGTATAGGTGTAGGCTGCTACCGTCACCCTTGATCACACTCAAGGACACACAACCACACTCGGTAGGACTACTCTTGACGAGGGATCGACCCGTAGCAGAGACCTCTACCTGACAACACACAACACTCACAACAGACAGACATACAAGTCCCTGGCGGGATCCGAATCCGCAATTCCAGCAAGTGAGCAGCCGCAGACCCACGCCTTAGACCGCGCGGCCACTGGGATCAGCGGTTAAATATTTAAGAATTTGAAATGGCAGGGACCCACAGACAACATGGTCATCTCAAAAGCCTGATAATTTTTCTTCACGCAGGAACATATTAACGCCATGGAGGAGATACTCTTAAGAAACTAATACTTGTTCAGTTAGTAAAAAAATTCTCCTCATTGTACCTAACCAGAATTTCCGTTACCTTAATCACAAGAGTCTGAGTCAGATAAATCCATCGTATGCCCTCCCATTCTATTCATTTCAGAATGTTTAATATTATACTCTCCTCTACGCTTAGGTCTTGGAAATCGTCTCCTGCCTTAAGCTTTACCACCAAAATCCTGTATGCATTTCTACTCTTCCCCATGCGTGCCAAATTCCCAGCCCATCTCATCCTCCGTGATTTAATGATCCTAGTAATATCTGATGGCCGATCCCAGTGGCCGTGCGGTCTAAGGAGTGGGTCTACGGCCTCTCGCTTACTAGGATCGTGGGTTCGAATCCCACCGGGGGCATGGATGTCTGTCTGTTGTGAGTGTTGTGTGTTGTCAGGTAGAGGTCTCTGCGACGGGCTGATCACTGGTCCAGAGGAGTCCTACCGACTGTGGTGTGTCTAAAAAGTGTGATCGTGAAGCATCGTAGAATGAAGAGGTCTAGGCCCCCTAGGGGCTGGCGAGCCATTGGAACAAAAAAAAGTAATATCTGATGAGGAGTACAAATCATGGAATTCCCCATCTGGTCAACTTTCTCCAGTCTTCTGTTACTTCCACCGTCTTAGGCCCAAATGTTCTCCTCATTAGCCTATTCTCGAACACTCTAGCTCTCTTCTTACCTCGATGTGATATAGCAAGTTTTGCGTACATATGTAATAACAGGTACAACTGTGATTATCAGTATTTTAATAATTACCAAACGGCAGCAAGTATTATCCGAAATAAATAAGAAAAACAGAAGAAGGTATGATTGTAAGAGTTAAGTGTCAAAGGACACAGCTCGACGTGGTTGGCCTGTAGCTACAGCACTTCGCTGTTCCTCGCTGTGTGCGTCACATGGCAGTAGATTTATTTAGCATTTCGAGACCCCGTACATGTCTTCTATAAACAAGGTATGTCGAGTGTTAAATTCGGTCGATAATTTTCACGCTTTAACACACACACAATTTCAAATCGTAAACCGATTTATTAGGATATATTGGGTTTCCTCCCGTTGGTGTTAAAGTTACCTGAACTGCAATAATTCATTCGTAACGCAGCCGAAATGCGTTTAGGCTACTATGTGAGTAGAGAAGGCATCGTCATTTTCAGGCAAATAATATCTGCGAATTCAGTGGCTGCTGTAAAATCTGTTTAGTGGGTAGGACAAGTCTTTGAATTCAGTCATGACCTAATAAAGTGACTAAATTACTAACTTTCATTGTTTATATTTATTCTCGTGTTGGGGTGGGGAGTTTTCCTCTGTGTAACTTCGGCGTCTAACGAGCACATTTGCCCATTCTGTGGATGGTAGCTCAATAAATATGGAATTATGTTTTGATGATCTTCGTCCACCAAAAATTCCACGTGGACTGAAGCCCGGTCTCTGCACTTATAAGTCAGCGAGCAACGTCTTGAGCTATGACACGGTCACTTAATTAATAAACTAATTAGTTACCTTAGTGGGCTTAACAAATTAAATTACTCGATGAACCAGAGTCATTGTCGAGGAAATCATATTCTCTCCGCTATTCAAGATGTACCACTCCTTTTATGGGAACTAAACTTTCCTGAAAAGTTACCGCCACTTGTCCCTCTTCTAAGCTCAATGAACCCCTCTTTCGTGGGTCCAAAATTCTCCTGAGCATCCTATTATTCTTTTAACACGAGAAACCGTTTGTCACACCCATTCCAAACAAGAGTCAAATTACAATTTTCTATCAAAAGAAGAACTAACTAGATGCACAATCACTAGTTGTTTTTTGATATATACGAGATGCACGGTAAAAGCAATATTATATACAATTTTCTACTTTAGCACCTTCTGAATTTTTAGACAGAAGGGAACGCAAAAGATTCTGAACCAAATGTAGTAAGCATTTTGCGAATTTAATCTGTTCTTAAAATCTCAGTGATTGCAGTTTTGGTCTGTTATTCTTGTATGCAAATACTTGATCTCTGCCTCTTTTACGAAGAAAGATTTATTAGCTACCTTTATGTCACGACTTTGTCCTGTATTCTATTGAATACCAGCCAACTACGAACTTTAAGCACGGAAAAATATATTCCCCAACACTTAGACAGCTGACCAGTAACAGTCCGGTTTACTTGCAGGATTTCTTCCGGCTAAGTGTCAAAGTAATTTACGGTTATTTCAAGCACTTACCAGGAGAGACTGAAGAATCGGCTGTTCACCCACACAGTTTACTCACACTGTATATTCCCTATGATTCTCAAATAAACAGACATTATTTACTACATAACGTTCACCGACTGGTCTTTTTAATGGAAGTACGCTGTCTTCTATGCGAGGTACAAATTGAATCTTTATGTATAACGTACACTGACTTTGTCTTCAAAGCCGTAAATTAGCTCAGGGGTTAGTCGCTGGTGTCTAACTGCGGAGACCCGTATTCGAACCCGGTTTATTCGATCTTAGATTTATGGTGGCCGACGTGGCAATCGAACACGTTTTTCTCCAAGAATTTCAGTTTCTTCACCAATGCCCCTTTCACACCTTCAACTTAATACTAGTCTTATTAGAAGTTAAAGCTGTCGAAGGCTGGGAACCTTCAAAGCACTGCTCTTTCGGATACCGGGAAATAGTGGAAAGTAAAGACGTGTAACATTATTGTCCTCAAATGTTTTTTTGGTAAGAAATAAGTTGAGGGTGTTTGAGAACAGGGTGCTGAGAAATTCATAACGAGGAGTTTAAAGATTTGCAATCCTTGTCAAATATTATTAGGATGATTAAATAAGAGGATGGGATGGGCGGAGCTTGTGACTTACGTAGGGAAGAAATGCAGACAGCGTTCTGATGGGAAAACCCGAAGGAAAGGTATTACTTAGACGACCTAAATATATATGGGAGCGCAATGTTAAAATTGATTGGAACGAAATAGGTGGCTTCATCTCGCTTAGAGTAGGAAACAGTGGCGTAGACTTATAAACACAAGAATGATAATACAGGTTCTAAAGAATGCGGGAAATTTCTGATCAGGTTAGCGACTATGAGCTACTATGATTAAACTCTGCTGAGTCAGTCAGGAACAGAAGAAAGCTACTGAAGGCTTTAGAGAAGACAAGTAATTTCTGTGCCCAAATTTTAAACCAGACACTTCTGAATAAACGGCAAGAATGCTACTTACTACACCACAGCGTTCTGCCTGTATTCTACGTTTCTACCAAGTCGTCTGTTGTAGAGTGTGGCAGGTCTGCAGAGTGCGCGGTCGATAACACGGGATGGTGTCAGTAGCATGGAACTGTCAGGATTCTTACAGCCCGTGAGAGGCTGAGTGTCGGGCACCAAAGACGGGCAAAGGAGGTGCCACAATATAACAGCCTTAACAATCTGATTTTGACGGATCGTTTACTTTATAGAATACCATGGAAGTTTCATAATAGGTTTCATAATATTGTGCCAAGACATTCTGAAGTCTCCTTCATAAGATATTTCTACCGTTGATTAATGTAGGATGCATGGAAATTATTTCAGAGAATTCTCTCTAATACACTAGATAAAACATGTTAAAACTCCAACAGAAAAATCTGAAAATTCCAATCTCTAGTTATGTTTCCACACGTAACCTCCCCACTGAACCACTTCAGCCTTTGCGGTGTTTGTACTGTGAAATAGACGTCCCACTAACTATGCAAGCCATGAACTTGCAGATTTCTGGAAATAGAGCTTGACAGACTAAATGATGATTCTACCTAAGAGATACGTACAAAGCGTAAAGTCGGGCAATAAGACCACAAATTCGTCTACCTTCTACATTTGTAAGGGCACAGATTTTGTACTTGCATTGTTAGAAAACGAAACTATCAGACCACTTTTTGACAAATTCAAAATATTAGTTACTTGAGAAATAATTTTCTACAAAGAGGTGTAAATGGCATTATTTTCCCACAGTGAGGAAAGCAACGCAAATTATGTACGGTTTTGATACTTTCGTTAATTACTGAACACTTTAAACATTTAAAATTGACTAAAACTCTGAGAATACATTACAGGCAATACGTTGTAAATGTGAAATATACTTTAAAAATTATACTTTCTTGTTTTAAACATAAAAATAAAGACGGATGCGTGAAGTAAAGAAATGAAATTGATGAAAATGAATTTGAATTCATAAAATGTTTTAATGAATAACAGCTCCATCTGTATCACCCCGGCTGCAGTCGGACAGGTCGTATGTCCAGACTCGGGCTTCCTTACTTGCTGGACTCAAAGTCAACTACCAATGGAAATGAATGTGGTGTGATGTGGCAAATGTCTTCTTGGATTCTGTCCTTGATAAATACGGCGAGTCTCTCTGCCATTTCCTCTTCCTGCATGTCAGCAATATCCGTGCCACAGAAACGATGCCAAAAGACTACTCAAGAAGTCACATGCACAAAAATGGACTACGAGCATACCACTCGCACTTCGGCTAGGGGAAGGAGAAGTAATTACCAAAACCGACAAATGTATGGCTCGACTTTGATGCTCCACACTGCGTCAAACCTAGGCGCTTCCGTACACGTATTTCTTATCTCAAAATACTTACTTTGGTCCCCTCTACCACCCTTGAAAGTTTGTCGGTGTCATTCAGTTCCACCTTGTATATACTTTAATTATTTTTAGAACATGAGCAAAAACTTTATTTTAGTGGGTTTCTTTCTCTAAGTTTTAAAATGTTTGCCTGCCGTTATTTCTGGAGTTCAAATGGCGGTATTACACGACATATTTCATTTCACACAACATGCAAACCTTAATGAATATATTTAAGCGACAATTTATAGCAAATTATTACAGGCGCCTAATTTTGAGTCCGCAGACACCAAAGTATGAGTAACTGCATATAGGGATAATACTAAAACTCATGTAGCAGTGTTATCGAGTATTCAGCCTGTAAAATGCACATAGACACAGAGGCAAGTTGAAGCTTATTGGCTGATAAATACAGCATAATATTGATATGCGCATTCAAATTTACAAACGTAAGAGCCGGTAACACGGGTGACAAATTTATAGAACGTAAAATTAGCTCCGTTTTTGGTGTAACCATCAGTTAGCTTGAAATACGCAAGTGACTTTATAACCCGCCTGGTCTTAATCCACGAAGTTACCCTATTTGTAAACAAAGGTTGAAGATGCAGCACCGACTGAAATATTGGCACCTCTTGTCTGCTTCACAACGACAAATTGCTTTCGACAACGATTGCCATCTAGCGGAAGTATCTGTAACTGCAAGAATGGCTCGCTAAATGTGGACAGGATAGGAGAGTTTCAACTCTTAGGCTTTCATATAGATTATGTACAGTTCACGGACTGTTAGCCCTGAACACTAGACATTTCTCATTTGGTCTGTAATTTTCATTATAACGGGATATTTGAGCAGAATAAAATAATGAATGGAGCTACACCTGCGTTCCCTCATACACTTTCATAGCTTGGTGCTTAATTTAGCATAGGAATAACTCTACATTTTAGAGTACATAGCAAAAATATGGTCAGCATTCCAAAAATGACAGCTTACCAAGTTCGTTGAAGGAAGGAGAAAATTAATTTTGGTTCTGCCTCATTCATTTTCAAAGCCATTAGTAAATTGGAAGAAGAGAGTGTGTTAAGTTTACCCCATCATGGAAAAGGATAGATCCAACAAAGCAAATCATATGATAGCCCCAAAGACTGGAAAATCTGAGCTTTTCCTTTTAATTAAAAACAGCGAAAATTGCATACCGTAAGATCTGTTTCTATCACGCAAGACCTTTATACACAGAATACATTACTAATATAATTCCCGTAATCCTAAGATTGATGATGAATGTTCCATCCTCTCGTCATGCAAAAAAGGTTGCTCCAGATATTAAAGTCTGGTATACGTTCTAATCCTCCTTGGTCTGACCAATAGCACTGAAGCATGAAAGTTCCTGACTAATCACAATTAACTGTCTCACGGTCCTTTATATTTCTGCTTACAGTTAAGTTTGATGAAACACAGATTGTAGTTCCTAAAATATTTAACACAGTTTCATCTTGAACCTTTTATCTCTCCTTACTGTATTACTTCATAAAGCCACAGTTTCTAAAGATATGTCTTTGGTGTCTTCCAACTATGTACGGTCCTTGTAAAGTCCAGATTGAAATTCTAACTGTCGCTCAGGTATCCAAAAATTCCCCACCTTTTATGAAACACGGGAATTATTACCTTTATCGCCAAGCTCTCACCAATGAAACCTATCCTGAGCCAGATTAATCCAGTATATACCCTCATCCCACTGCTTTCAGATCCAGCTTAGTACTATTATACTGCCACCTACACGTAAGATATCACAATAGTTTCTTCTCTTCAGTTTTCCAGACCAAACTGTCTACGCATGCCTCATTTGTTATGCATACAACACAGTTCCATCCTTCACATCCTTCGCAGTTTGAGCATCCTAATAATATTGGCGAGAAGTACTTTTCACATTTAATAAAAAGTTCTTCATGGAAACAAATAGAATCTACCAAAAATAATTATGGAAATTGAAGGAATCTGAGACTTAATATGGTTTTGTTTGTCTCCTAGAATCGCTAGCGAGTTAGTGAGCATAAAACGAGGTTTGTGAGACAGTGTGCAGTATTGAATAAAGAAGAAATCAGTAAGAAACAGTTCTTCACAATTATAAGCTATATTGTTGAAACTGATCTGCACTGAGGGAAACACATTAAGCCTAAAGCAGAGTGCGCAGTTCAGGCCGTGAATGTTACAAGCTACATAAGTCATACAGTCACAATTTTACAAGATTTAAGCAACTCGCCTTCTGTTACGTAGTTCCTAAATTACCATTTGTGACTGTTCCTTCACGTGGCAGCTCTTTACTTACGTGATATAAGAGTTCGCCGTACCTCAAAACGAGTACCAGGCGGGTTCAGCAATAATCTTGAAACTCTTTATTACCAAGAGGCAAAATATACATTACGTTTCTTTGGAAAGGTGTGAAATGCTAAGGAATGAGTGAAATTGAGCGCTACTATAATATACTGGAATGAAACGCCATTTGGGTAGGTAGGGAAGTGCTAATCTAACACAGGATACGGCGTCAAGTACAGAAATTTGTTATCTTCATATTCGCTGTCGTAAGAGCCTCAAATCTGAATAACTGACCCTTTAACGCCCAACGGTAGCTATATGTACCACGTCCTTTAATATTCACATTCTACGTTTTGTCTGAAGTGCATTCCTGTGTTCCATAAGAATCATAAAACAAACGAGTGTTATTTTACTCTTCAGCAGTAACTAGCTGGTTTTTGTAATTGATATTCAGTGTGTTAACTGCCAGGTAGGTTTGTAGTGAATTCGTAATAGGATTTAAATAAACTTTATCTTTATAAAGTGTTACAATTTTGGAAATATCTACCCCAGTGATGGTTTTCTTCCTTACACCATAAATTATCATGGTTCATTTCTTTAGCTACAAATAGGCTTACTGCTTGGCAACTTTCCTCTTAAGCGCAAGACAGTAACGACCCTTTATTGTCGGTGTCATTTTTTTTACTACAGAAACGCCTTTCAGGCACGGAAACCAACATATTTTTATGTTACATTTGCTGTTAAGGAAAGATTTATATCTAGTCGCTGTTCCTACACGCTTTTCTTCACCTTTGCCTGTTTATACATATATACAAGCGTACGTAATGAATTAATAAGTATAATAAATCTACAGAGTAAGAACATCTACTTAAATATTTAAGACTTACAGACTAAAACTAACAGGGCCACAATTCAAAAAAATGTATGGTTATATTTAGAAGCCGATCTCCTTTCAACACAATGTAATAAAGCCACATTCATAGCTGTTCTCCTTACGACAGACATAGCTACATCCTTAGGCAGTATAAACACATGTACGTACCCTGTACAAAACGTCTAATACGGTGTCAGAAGGCCAAATTTACAGCTGCTCTCCTGCCGCTAGTATAAGTAGATTTATATGCACATACAGTAGAAAACCTGAAACGTCGGTCCTGAAAAATTCTAGTTTTATTCTCTATGTGTGAGCGTGTGTGTGTGATTTTAGGCGTGCAAAAATTTGCGCAGAAGGCGTGCGAGAAGTTTGAAGAACACAGAACATGTATTTATAAGCATGGATAGGCCTAAAACACAGAGTATCGAAAAATGTACAATTGAAACTAAACATGACACTAAACATGACACTAAACCCATGCAGGCAAGGACTTTTGTGGGTGAGAGAGAGAAAAAAGAAAAATATGAGTGATAAAATTGAGAACTCTAACCCTTAGGTATGTTCGATTGAGGATTGACTCCCTATACTTTGGGTGCTTTGGCTAATTTTCGCACCTGTAAAAGTCGCCTAATAAATTTTGAAATAATTCATATATTGGGTAACAGATGTAACGTTGATTGTACAAAACACAGTCTTTGTAACAAATTGTGATCATTTATTCTTGAAAACTCCTAAAATAATTTCATAGGTACTTAATGAAAATAAACCCAAGTGTTATGCAGAACTTTAACTGAATATACACATTCAACAATTACACTAACAAATGCACTTTATTTCTTAGGTGTATTCGTTAACCTTACACGTGTTTCGGCTGCAACAGAGCCATCATCAGGGGTTCAAGGTTATGTTCACTTTAACAATTCACTGTTCCATTTGGTATCATCACTTATACACCACACACACTGTGTAGGGTTAACGAATATACCTAAGAAATAAAGTGCATTTGTTGGTGTAATTGTTGAATGTTATCAAAATGCAAGGTGAACACAACGTAAAATGAATATACACAGTTACAGAACATGTGTACCGAAATATATGAAGAAACTAGGAAATATTATAGGGTAAAACTGAAGGGGGGGGGGCCGATCCTAGTGGCCGTGCGGTCTAAGGCGTGAGTCTGCGGCCGCTCGCTTACTGGGATTGTGAGTTCGAATCCCACCGGGGGCATGGATGTCTGTCTCTTGTGAGTGTTGTGTGTTGTCAGGTAGAGGTCTCTGCGACGAGCTGGTCCCTCGTCCAGAGGAGTCCTACCGACTGTGGTGTGTCTAAAAAGTGTAATCGTGAAGCCTCGAAAAATGAGGCGGCCTAGGCCCCCAAGGGGCTGTCGAGCCTTTGGAAAAATAACTGTGAAACTCTAAAGTTTCAGGTAGAATGGCGGGCGGAAGAATGAAATTATGAAAGATAAGAGGGTGAATCCATAGATGTTTGAAAGAGAAATTCAAGGTCTGTATAAACACTGAGATTCTCATATTGTGGGAAGGATATAGACCAAGAACGCCGAGCAAAGGAGAATAAACTGGAAATAAAAACTTCCAATAAGATATGCTAATTTACAGGGCAAGGAACAGAGCTAGATTAGGATTGCCCCTTGCAAATGGCGTAAAACTAAAAGAGTTTTCAAGCAAGAATTTAATTATTTCGAGTACTTTAAATTAATTTTTCCGCGTTTTGCTTATCACACACTATAAGCTACCTCCGTATAATGAAGAGATATAAACAATCGATCACTTTCGATTATAGCACTGTCACTTGCATACAGGAAAGATTTTGCAGTGTGTGTATTAACAGTGAAGGGTGAAGCTTCATAAATTTGTTCCTGTGCAAAGCATGAAGGCATATGTGAAGTGTAGGTACAGCTACCATCATTCCTAAACCTCTGCGCTAGATGGGGGTGAGTGATTAGTTCACACCTCGGCCACTTCTTCCACTTTATTTCCGGAAATATCGCCCCCCGGAACCCATTGAGTAAGAGGCTGGGTGGGATGCAGAAATGGTCTGGATTCTTTGAAGCAAACAAAAATTTCTTTCTCCTGTAGGGAATTGCACCACGCTTCCTCGGACGTCCAGCTTGTAAGCATATTCACAATGCCGACTGCGCTAGCCCTATTCACCATTTTAATAGACAACTACATTAAAAGAACACACAGAACTCTTTTCAAAGCAATATAAACACAGTGAAGATTAGGCCTATCTTTCGGTTTCAGAGTGAGATGATGGACCGACAAGTTCTTGCTTTATTTCCCAGTACCTGACCCAGTATAACGATCCGTCCAACCACTCTTGAGTACTCTCAGTACTGCTTGACAGACTAAGCGATTTGAATAAGAACTCAGCACAAATGCGAAGGCGCTTAATAAGGGATCAGTTAACTCGCCCACCGAAATTGATACTTTTTACAGATGTTGGGCTTTCGTAGTGACAATAGAGCATACCGTGTTAACACGACACGACACAGCATAATCCCCACTGGTACTGTATACATTGTGAACATGCAGCAGTGCGCTCAGAATTGTAATAAACTACTCTCATGTGGCTTGAATAGAAAACAGCAAGCAGCGACCCGGACTAATTGCGAACGGAGATTACACTAAAATTATAAGTATTCTGTTGTGATTGCTCTGTCTGTCTGTGTTTCTTCCGCAATGACCTTTTCGACAAACGCCTACAGATTCCTGCTGGACTGATCTATTTCTGATAGCCCACACACGATAAAATTACATTTTTAAATGCTATTACCTTCAGTTACTTCAGACAAATATTGTAATTAGATAGAACCCAAAGTCTACACACAATCGCCAAGCTCTGCTGACTGTACGTCCAAAACAGCTTGTAGTAGAAAACCAGGTAAATTACTAAACGCTTCTGGTGGGGAAAAAAAAACACCGGGTTTCTTTCCATTTCGAAAATTAGTCACATGGCATCAAAGGAAAGGTATTAGTACATCATGTTTATAAACCACGCTGCTTCTTCAATTGCAAAGCATCGTAAAGAAAAAAAAAAGTTCCCCTTAAGAGACATCAGTAGAAAAAGTCTGCTTTGTTTCCTATTTGATAAGAAGACACCGGGTGCTCATAAACTAACATGACGTACACATATATACCTGGAGCCAATTCCTGTCACAGGGCTTAAAAACTACAAAAAGCAAAGGGCCCAAAATTTTTTTTATATTGCTTTCACCGTGCATTTTCACTCACTATTCAGTAACCAACAAATGCACAAACATAAACTACTTTATAGTTTTTATTAATATCGATATATTCCCCTACACGTGTTTCGGTCCGTAGACCATCTTCAGGGGGGTAAATAGGCTACTACACTTCACGTCGCATGTGAAGTGTAGTAGCCTATAGGGGAATACATCGATACTAATAAAACTATAAAAGTAGTTTATGTTTGTGCATTTGTTGGTAAAATGAATAGGCCCAACAATTATTTCAAGGTGAACAGTAAGGTAATTTAATGTTGGGGGAGGGGGGGAGGAAGGATCCACAAACACAATTTGAATTAAGTTACTACACGTCCAATACTGGAGGCAAACTTAAGCGAGAGGCTTCCTAAAATATCAGTGCAAGCAGACCAGAGTCTCCTCACTTAAATGTGCATATACACTACCAAGAAAAAGAAACTCATCCTCAAGTCCTGCTGCAGATTCATCCGCAAAAGGACGCTACTTTCCATATTAAATGGGGTCCCTGTCAGCATGGCATATCGCGTCATCAAGCTGCGAATGAAGGAGACGGTATCGAGATACAGAAGCTGTCTGCGAATATACCTATTAAATTAACAGTCGCGTAGAGCCAGAGCGATATGAACCTCCAGCTTCAGGGTTGGGCGAGGGACTAAAACGCCTCAGGGTAAAAAAAAATCAATGTTACGGAACTTTACACGGAGACTCGGCCTTGGACGTATTCTTTGGACTACTAAAGAATGGAAAATGAACATAAGATTTGGATCCTGGAATGTGAGGAATCTCTATGAGTCAGATTGGCCGTGCCATGGCTCAGGCGGTTAGTCGCCGGCCTGTCACCACGGAAGCCCTGTGTTCGGTCCCAGATCAAGTCCATGTAAGATTTGTGGTGGACAAAGTGGCAATGGGACAGGGTTTTCTCCGAGTTGTCGGTTTTCCCCTGTCGATTTCATTCCACTGGTGCTCCATTAACTGTAAAAATTGGTAAAAAAAACTGTTCATCCTCATCATCTTCATTGGGGTTGCACAAAAAGCCTTAAGGCTGTGGTGCGAGGGCCCTTCATGAAAAAAAAAATCAGATCACTAAGACAACATACAAAAGTGTTGGCGAAATATTGGTTAGTTTTAATGGGAATACAGGAAGACACAGGGGATGGCACTGAACCACCAGAGGATTACACACTTTTCCATGGGAAACGCAACGAAAATCATCAATTAGGGACGTGATATTTCGTACTTAAGAGAGTATGAATGTGTTTCATAAAGACATTGTTAATTCCTGAGATTATATAGCGTCTGTGACAGATGATTAAAAGGAGAATTTGTGGAATGATAACGACAGTGGAAAAGGGAAATAATTGGAGAATACCCTGTGCCAGTGCCACTCAATCCACCACGCAGACTGGCCTAGGATTGGCAGGCCAGCGAATAATCCCTGAGCTGTAGGGCGGTTAGAAGAGTAGTTTTAGTTACTGACAGATTGTTATATATAGGGCTAAGAGGTCGCTGGTCTGATATTCTTCCAAATGCGCATGCCTCAAGTGAGGACAAAAGTGATTATTCAAAGGTAGTTTTTATGAGGAACAGGACAAGGCATTCGACAAACTGCATTAAGTGTCATGTGGAACTGCTAGAAAATTGCTTTGCTAATTTAGGGAGAGAATATGTATAAGTCGAAAATTTTGAAGGAGGGTTACATGAAAACATTAATAATATAGACGTAAAGGTGAAGGTCAAACTATGACATGCTCATGCAGGAACAGAACGCGGCACTAGAAAAATGTTGGTGCACAGCAACACGCTCCGGCTGCTTTACTACCGGGAAAAGCTCGGCACATCTTGTACAGGAGACTAGGTGGGCCTCAGGGCCGGCCTGGACGGCACGGAAAATCTCGCCCCGACCGGGATTCGATCCCCAGACCGTCCAACCCCTAGCGAATCCCTACATCGACTGTGCCCTAATGTAGTCTGAGGGTGATAAACTTTGTCACTTCAAAATGTCTACTTGTCCTACATCAAAATATTCATAAATACATTTGGATTTCTCTGATGGCAAGACTAAATCAGATTGGTCGAATTTCGACAGATAGGACAAGGCATTCAAGTGTAACTGATGTCTGAATTTTAATAGGTGCTGTGATACTGATCACTATCTGGTAGTTGCAGATGTTAGGGGAAAACTGTCAGTAAGTAAACGAGAAGTGCAGAAGTTTGATATGGAGAGATTTGATCTCGAGAACCTTATTGAGGTGGGAGTTAGAGAAGAGTATCAGGTTAAATCTGGAAGATATTTACAGCCGTGGGGAACATTGATGATAAGATATAAAATAGGTTTTGTGAAAATATTAGAGACAATATCGAAATCTGAGCTGAATAGAGTCTACATTAGTACGATTTGAAGCAGCAGAAATCGTGATTTGATGAAGAACATTCAAAATGTTTAGATCAAATGAAGCAAGCTAAATTGCAATGTTTACAGAATCCGAGCCAATTTAACGAAAAAAGGAAAATAAAGAAAACGATGCTAGTAGACATTTCAGGATAATATTAAAATTGATCTTCAAGAAGTGGAATGGGGGGGGGCATGGACTGGATTGATATGGCTCAGGATAGGAACTGGTGGCGGGCTCTTGTGAGTGCGGTAACGAACCTTCGGGTTCCATAAAACGCTGGGAATTTCTTGACTAGCTGACGACCTGTTAGCTTCTCAAGAAGGACTTTGCTCCATGGAGTTAGTTAGTTAGTAGACATTTCATGGAAGAAAGCTAAAATAACTCAAGAGTCAAATTAAGGGGCTTGAAGCAGGCAATAAGAACAAGAATATTAGAGGCTTGTATGGAGGCATAACAATTTAAAAAAGAGTTAGGAGCCTAGAACTAACTTAGTATAAGATGATACGGTGATCTGCTTGCGGATTCACACAGCATTTTGAAGAGGTTGAAGATTTATAGGATCAATTAGTAAATATATATTGCCTTAATACTATTAGGCATATTGAAACACATACAGTTGAACTATTAGTACCAGGCCAGTGCTTTTGAGACTTATGTGTCTATTAAAGAGGTGAAAAGATACACTCATAAGTTACCAAGTACTGATAAAATACCAGCAGAAATGATGGATGAAGAAGGTAAAAATTACGTTCTAAAATCCATAAACTCATTCGTTTCATCTGAAAGTGTGAAGAAATGCCTCAGCCGTGGAAAACGTCTATTGTTGTCCCATTTATAACATAGGTGATAAAAACAGATTTAAGTATATCACTGTTATCTACTACAAACAAAATTTTACCCCACAGTCTTCCCTACAGTTTATCTCTACATCTATGTGGATTAAATTATTGTGGATCATGAACGAGGCTTTTGCTAATATGGATCAAAAATGAGCAAATATTTTGCATTTGTCAGATACTCGGGAAGGGATGAAAATCAACTGGGGCAGTACATCAGCTATTTATAGACTTCAAGAGAAGCTAAAATTCTTTACTAGGGAGGGTTTTTTTTTAATATTCTCAAGGAGTTTGTTGTAACAGGAAACAATTCATGTTACTTAAAATATGTTTTAATAAAGCCTACAATAATATCCGGATAGGCAGATATATGACTGGTACATTCCCTATTTGGCAGATTTTTGTATGATGAGATACTTTATCATCACTGCTTTACCTACTTGATTTAGAGTATTCCAGGAAAGTTCAATTACACGGGAAGGGATGAAATTGAAAGATGCATATCAGATATTATCCTACGAGGATGAAATTATTTATTAATCAAAAATATACATACTGCAAAGAAAAATGAAATGTTTATTAGTCACTAGAAAAGATTGGCCTGAAGGTAAATGCTGAGAAAATAAGTAGGCCTATAGGTTCATGTCTCGTCAGCAGAACGCAGGAGAAAACCACAAAGAAAAGACAGCTAATAAGTCCTTTGAAAATTTGGCAGATTTCAAATTTTGGGAACGCAAATGACAAATACAAGAAGAAATTAAGAGCAGATACAATTTAGGGGAAGTCTGTTACAATTCTTTCTACAATCTTGTGTCTTCACTTTCCTCATCTAAAGATATGAAGATTAAACACAAAGAAGTATAATTTGCCTGTTTTTTTTACGAGTGCCAAAAGTGACCTCTCACATTAAGAGAACATACGTTGACGGTGTTGTAGAAGGGAGTGCTGAAGAAGATCCTTGGGTCTGAAGAGTGACTAAGTGTAAACCGAAATAGCACAGTCGGCATAGTAACTAGGTTAAGGCTGGGACAACCGAGGAACCTTCTTCCGATTCCCAGCAGGAGAAAGTCGCTATAGGGGATTAAAGTACTTGCTAGGGGACAGAGTAATCAGGGTTAAATTCTCTGCAGGACAAGAGAGTTTCTCTGCCCATAGTAGACCTGGGGCCCACCTAGCCTCCTATTGAATGGGTAGCGTGAGTTATTCGCGGGGGGGGGGGGGGGGGGGGCGGTGAAGGGGCACGTGTGGAAAGCTAACTACTAACCCCAAGAATAAGAATGATTGGCGCCGTAACTCCACCCCCTTATGCCTTCATAGGGTGACAGGAATAACTCAAGACGGAGTAAGTAAGAGGATGATGGAGAAAACTCATAATGTTTTGTATTGCTTACCAGACATGGTAACGAGTGATCATGTTTTGTATTGCTTAACAGACATGGTAACGAGTGATCATGTTTTGTATTGCTTACAGACATGGTAACGAGTGATCATGTTTTGTATTGCTTAACAGACATAGTAACGAGTGATCATGTTTTGTATTGCTTACCAGATATGGTAACTGAGTGATCATGTTTTGTATTGCTTACCAGACATGGTAACGAGTGATTATGTTTTGTATTGCTTACCAGACATGGTAACGAGTGATCATGTTTTGTATTGCTTACCAGACATGGTAACGAGTGATCATGTTTTGTATTGCTTACCAGACATGGTAACGAGTGATTATGTTTTGTATTGCTTACCAGACATGGTAACGAGTGATCATGTTTTGTATTGCTTACCAGACATGGTAACGAGTGATCATGTTTTGTATTGCTTACCAGATATGGTAACGAGTGATCATGTTTTGTATTGCTTACCAGACATGGTAACGAGTGATCATGTTTTGTATTGCTTACCAGATATGGTAACGAGTGATCATGTTTTGTATTGCTTACCAGACATGGTAACGAGTGATTATGTTTTGTATTGCTTACCAGACATGGTAACGAGTGATCATGTTTTGTATTGCTTACCAGACATGGTAACGAGTGATCAAATGAAGAAGGATGAAATGAGCGAGACGTGCGGCACGTGTGGCTGAGAAGAAAACGTATGTAGGACTTTGGTAGGGAAAACTACAGAAAGACCACCTGGAAGGCTTAGAATGGGGTGGCGTATACTGAATGTATCTGACTCAGGGTAAGGACAAGTGGCGGACTCTTTAAGCAGACAAATGAACCTTCAGGTTTTATAAAATGAGCGGAGTTTCTTGGAATAACTAGGAAGATATTAGCTTCCCAAGAATGATTCAGTTCCATAGAATCAGGTAGTTATCTAGGTAGTTAATCAGTCATTTAGTTAGGACACTTCTTCAAAGATAATTATCATGGATAGCAAATTAATGAAAAACGGACTAAATTTATGAACTCTTTTCAAGAACGAAGCTGGAACCCAAAATATGACTTCGGATATAAAAGCAAAAGGAAAACTCCTAACAGAAAGACTGGGATCCAGATAGAAGAACAGGTTATGAAATATGTGAAGCAGAAAATACATAAGAGGCAACTGAGAAGGAAGCTTGAAAAGACAAAGCCACGATTGGCTTGGTTGGTAGACATCCCGTGTAAAAGTGGAAACGTTCTCCGTAATTAGAAGAAACGAAATGACTCTCGACCATGGCACGTAGTATGCAGAAGGAAATTCAGAGACATACATTTTAGTGAAAAACTTCAAAGGACGATCCAGTTCGTTGACACCGGCTTTGGTGCGAGGATAATACAAAAAATAATCTTCAACTAGTGCAAAATGTAGTTCTAATGAGGACAAACTTTTGCGTTTATAACAACTATGGTGTGTTAATGACAAAAATAGCAACGTGCATTGTTAACATCACACCTAGTTCTTGTAGTTTTATCCTCCTTAGGATTTCTAAAGAATGTAAGGATTTAAATAGAGTTACTGAAAATATTTTTCCAAAGTTGCATAATAGATGTCGGCCTAAATATACATGGCTTTGGGCCAAAGTAATCAGTTAAAGAGGAGAAAAAACGTGTCCTATTTTGTCTAACCGGATTAATCAAATACCCTTACGGTACCGACTGTCGGCACTGCCATGGCACAGGGGTTGAGAAAGTGAGGGAGTTTGCAGTGGTATGTTGCTGTCTTACGTAGGAATAGCGAAAGGTTCCTCAGCATGAAATTTAAATGTAGGCTAATTCAGAATATCGTGTGAGAAATAAAGAAGTATTACACAGTCAAGGAGGAGAGGAATATCGTACATACAATAAAAAGAAGAAAGGCTAACTGGATTGGTCACATCTTGCTTAGAAACTGCCTTCTGAAACATGTGATTGAAGGAAAGTTAGAAGGAAAGATAGAAATGACGGGACGACGAGGAAGAAGAAGACGTAAGCAGCTACTGGATAACCTTAAGGAAAAGAGAGGATACTGGAAATTGAAAGAGGAAGCACTAGATCGCGCCCTGTGGAGAACTCGCTTTGGAAGAGGCTACGGACCTGTCGTAAGGCAGAATACAGAATGAATGTATGAATTCAAAATAACTTCATGCTTCAAAGCGATAAGCAAAGTCACAATGTTTGGTCGGTTGTCGCTCGCTGTAGGTGACACAAGACCGAAAGCAGTAGTACGTTATAAATACCGCTGTTCACATATCGTGCACAACTTCATAAAAACAGATCAAAACTTCCGATCGATTACTTCCTTCTTTGTAGTGAATGCAGTGTAAAGAAAATAAAGTACGTATATAATAACCGCATGAAATAATATATTTTGGTAGGCTGCTCATACCTGCGGCATTTCTCTTCGCGTGTCACACGAGTAATCGATTCTTTGAGAAGTCTAACCTATGTGCAGGAACACAGGGCTAGTTCTTGCCTGAAGTGGCTGACAATTTTCAGGCAATCGATGTAGCCGCATTGACTGTTACTGTACTCTACACCCCACTGCAGTGAATTGCTGTTATTCTATTTACCCTTTTAAATCACATAAATATTAAGATGAGCATAACTTAGAACTGAAACTTATGTCTACAATGGTCATGACATATAGGAAGTCAGTACTGGTTTGTGGTTGGTAAAATTAAGTTTATATCAGACACCATTTTTTAAAGCCTGATGTATAAATTTACTAGCGGGATGTCCATTGAAAACTACAAGGAGAATCTTATTTTGACGTTCACCGAGATTAATGCCCACTGTGAGTACAAACAAAAAATAAACAAGCAACAGGCAAAAAAAAAAAACATAGACCTACACTAAGTCAGTTTCTATAAGTCGCAGTATCATATACATGTACGCATGTTACGGTACAGCCATACGGATCACCGAGGCCGATTGACAAGTAACGCCATCTGCTAGACAGTAACAGAAATTACCTTTTGAGAGCAGGCATACATACATACATACACACACATATACATACATACATACGTACATACACACACATACATGCATAAAACTGTGAAATATGTCTTTTGGTATGTGACACCGTGTAGTCTGGTATACAGGTACCGAAGTTTCGAAGGAATGCGTTGCCTCCACTCTGTATTCTACCCTGAAGAAGGAAGCAGAGCCTTTCTAGAAAACCTTGGTACTTATTTAATAAATCACAGGTGTTATAACTCAGAAAACCACGATAAGATTCTTCACTGCAGTGACATAAAATATTCATTCGTAACACCAACGAATGTACGAACATTTTGTGTTATGAATAAACATTTTATTCAAGATGTGCGGAATAAAGTGTCAAAACTGCACTAATGACATTAAAACTCGTAATGGGCCTAAAATTACATGAGTACTTTTAAAAACTTCTTATGGCTGAAAGAGTTTTACATGTAAAGTCTCGATCATTAATGTAAGATGCGGGAAATCTGTAATGTATATATTTGCTACGGACCATAGTGTACAAGTACATAGAAGTAACTGTTACGTATATGTATGTATTTGCTACGGACCATAGTGTACAAGTACATAGAAGTAACTGTTACGTATATGTATGTATTTGCTACGGACCATAGTGTACAAGTACATAGAAGTAACTGTTACGTATATGTATGTATTTGCTACGGACCATAGTGTACAAGTACATAGAAGTAACTGTTACGTATATGTATGTATTTGCTACGGACCATAGTGTACAAGCACATAGAAGTAACTGTTACGTATATGTATGTATTTGCTACGGACCATAGTGTACAAGTACATAGAAGTAACTGTTACGTGTATGTATGTATTTGCTACGGACCATAGTGTACAAGTACATAGAAGTAACTGTTACGTATATGTATGTATTTGCTACGGACCATAGTGTACAAGTACATAGAAGTAACTGTTACGTATATGTATGTATTTGCTACGGACCATAGTGTACAAGTACATAGAAGTAACTGTTACGTATATGTATGTATTTGCTACGGACCATAGTGTACAAGTACATAGAAGTAACTGTTACGTATATGTATGTATTTGCTACGGACCATAGTGTACAAGTACATAGAAGTAACTGTTACGTATATGTATGTATTTGCTACGGACCATAGTGTACAAGTACATAGAAGTAACTGTTACGTATATGTATGTATTTGCTACGGACCATAGTGTACAAGTACATAGAAGTAACTGTTACGTATATGTATGTATTTGCTACGGACCATAGTGTACAAATACATAGAAGTAACTCTTACGTATATGTATGTATTTGCTACGGACCATAGTGTACAAGTACATAGAAGTAACTGTTACGTATATGTATGTATTTGCTACGGACCATAGTGTACAAGTACATAGAAGTAACTGCTACGTATATGTATGTATTTGCTACGGACCATAGTGTACAAGTACATAGAAGTAACTGTTACGTATATGTATGTATTTGCTACGGACCATAGTGTACAAGTACATAGAAGTAACTGTTACGTATATGTATGTATTTGCTACGGACCATAGTGTACAAGTACATAGAAGTAACTGTTACGTATATGTATGTATTTGCTACGGACCATAGTGTACAAATACATAGAAGTAACTCTTACGTATATGTATGTATTTGCTACGGACCATAGTGTACAAGTACATAGAAGTAACTCTTACGTATATAATATGTATTTGCTACGGACCATAGTGTACAAATACATAGAAGTAACTGTTACGTATATTCGTCATTCTCCCTTGTGGGGTTCTGAGGTAAATCTGTCCCTTAATGTTTTCAAAGTAAACAGACTTCGGAAATAATTCCGTAAAACTTTAACGGCCCAAGAACTTAAGAACATAAACTGATTATCTATAATCCGCAGAGATCACAAATCCTAGAGCGACTAATTGCTTTATATAGACATTTAATCGGATTTGTATTCACCAGTAGCGACTTTAAAATCCTCAGTAGTTCCGTACGTTGTCAAACTTTAAATTAATTATATAAACACGCAGTGTGTAACTTTATCATTTTAACGGTGGCGCAATTATGTCCAGTCTTCTGCTCACATTTAGGAAATATTTTTCTCAAAATCACACGTGAAAAATCCGAAATCTATACTTTCTGAGGATTATCCTTGCTCACCATTTGACATTCCCAGTCAACGTACCACATGTAATATTACATGCAATTAAAAAACTAAAGTCGTCCCTGTCCAAATTCTGAGGGCATAAAAGGGGAGTGGAGGTATAGCTCCACACACTCTTTACCTCTGGACCTCGTAAATTGTTACAGTTCTGTTAAACACTCCAAGAATAGATCACTCCTTAGGTTTTATTGTTACAAGAAGGCTCATATCGGAAAATCCATCGTGCAACAATATTCCAGCATTTATTTTGTTTTAGAGATTGTTTTTTATGACATATGACGCCGTGTAGTCTGGTAGATTTTCTGTTTGAAATGGCGTTTCTAAACCTTTTTCAGTTGGCGTGCCGCTCCTTGGTGAATGAAATTCACGGAGTAATTTTTTCGGTGAATTAAGGCCTTTAACTTAAACTACGTGTCAACGTGTATTGTAAACACTAGACACACGGAAATGTCATTTTAAGCAAACTATTTTTCACACAAATACAGAAGAAATCTCTCCAAAGTACTGTCTAAGCCACTTGGCATGTCTGACGATTAATGAAATATATCCCACTTGCTCCAGTTTGGATTTTCATGTGCCACTTGTTTACTTGTGACCCCGGTGTAGAAGCACTAGTCAACCCTGGAGGTAGAGTTGGCATGTTCCTCCGGAAAGTTGGTAACCATGTACCACAGCCTACAGTAAAGTCTCCCAATAGATTGCCTTACGGCATGGCAGGTATTTTATTGACATTTGTGACAATAAATATGAAGAAATAGGGCTTAGGTTGTATCTGTCAACATTAGCCCAAGGTTGTGTCTCTTACTGATGTACATTTCTCAAAGAACGATCACTTATTCATTCTACATACTGCGACAAACTGTTGTGTTAATAATCAGAGGCTGTCCTAAATTCAATATTTATCATCGCGTAAAGGACAGTCTCTCAGCCAGATACGTTTCTGCAGCTGTAGTACACAGCAAGTATACACTATTGACATCTGTAACACTTAGTGTACTTCTGTAACTGACACAATTGAATCTATGAACAGTTTAATTCTTCACTTATTAGGAATGTCGTTTTAGGGCGTTGTATTTATTTGCGTCGCCTGATTTTTTAATGTGTTACTTTTAACTTTAATATAGTGTCCCTTTCAATGTTTCAACATATTGTATTTTTTTTAAATTTCTTTCCTGATGTGAATGCGTGTGATTGTCTTTTGTCATGCACTTTAACAAATCAAATAAATTAAACTGAATAACGCCAACAATAATAATAAATATTAATATTTTCATTATTGTTACTATTATTATTTATTTTTTTTTTGTCCAAGTTGCCGCATCTGTTATAGAGTTACTGGAAAATGTGTACGTAATTTTGAAAGCAAGAATAAATTTAGTTATGTGACTCTCACATATCTATGGAGTAATGACACTTTAAACATATATGACAGTGACTAACTGTAATTAGGCGTAGGATTATAGGAGTTTTGCAATTGCAAAATGCATATCATTTTAAGCCTACTCATAAATAACTGAAATTAACCCACTGCAGTTAGATGAACAGAAATATGAATCCTTAAATCAAGGAAATAATATTTTAGACTTAGGATTATATGCATTTTGCATATTGCAAAATGCATATAATCCTAACCCTAATTATAAGCTGTGCACATTGTCAATTTTCCTAAGTATAATGATATAAAAGATTTTTCGGAAGCGAAGCCGGTTACCGAAACGTCGTGTGTATTTAGTGTACCACAGACAATACACTGTGCAAAGTAACTTTCTTGTAAATGGAATTCTATATAACCAACATATTGCACATAGATATAAGTAAATAAGATAGTCACTAACCCTACATATGTTTCGGCTCAAAATGAGCCATCATCAGGGGTTCCTAGTATTTAAGCTTCCACTGTGTTAACCTTCTTCGCCATTGTTTAAGCTTAAATACTAGGAACCCCTGATGATGGCTCATTTTGAGCCGAAACATATGTAGGGTTGGTGACTATCTTATTTACTTATATCTATGTGCAATATGTTGGTTATATAGAACTTTATTATCATAACAATGCACGGTATACACAATATCAAGTTAACTGGAATTCTGTTGTCACCACTGCTGAATGGCAGTGTGCTTAATTTCAGCTACTTTCCAAAAACAAATATTTACCTTAATATCAACGCTTGTTGGCCCAGCTTTTCAAACTGCACTGCAAAACATTTGATTACGCACACACCTAACAACAGACCCACGTGCAGGTCACAGCACGACAACTTGCTGGATGGTGCTACACCGCGGAGTGTCTGGACTGTTGCCCGGTATGATACGCTAGGCTCCCCGGTGTCTCCGCAACGCTCGCAGCGGTTCCGTTTGCAGGATTAGGTCCTTGCACAGCACCCGCACACACTGAGCTGCTGTCCGCTACTAACGGCCCGCCAGCACGCCTGTGCCAGCTGGGCGCCACGCTTACTATAGCTCTCAGACAAGAACCCCCACCCCCCCCCCCCAATCCTCCCTACCCTCACCTGCCATTTAACTGCTATGCAACCTCCTTATCTGTCCAAACTAACGGCCCACTCCTTTCAACATCCTCGGTCAATCAGTGTTTACTTGCATAACAGTTTCATGCTTCGATCCCACCTACCGGCTGACTCGTTAGGAACAGGAATCTCTTCCCCCGGGGGTAAAGCGGCCGGGGAGTAAAGCTGAACACTAACTATCCTGTGCCGAGGTATCCTGTATACCTTCATGGGGCGGTGTTTAGTTCAGCACAGGGACAATTTTACCTTCGCCTTGATCCTTCTTTGTAAAAATGATTATTGAAATGAACAGAAATTGAGGATTGTATTAAAACTGCCACTAATAAATTTCACTGGATATTAGTCCACTAAGGGCCGCGCGGTCTAAGGCGTGGGTCTGCGACCGCTCGCTTAATAGGATCGTGGGTTCGAATCCCACCGGGGGCATGGATGTTTGTCTCTTGTGAGTGTTGTGTGTTGTTGTCAGGTAGATGCCTCTGAGACGAGCCGATCCCTCGTACAGAGGAGTCCTACCGACTGTGTTGTGTCTCTCAGTGTGATCAAAAGGAATTACAACCTCGACACTGAAACGGGAAACCGGAGTAGGTAGAAGAGGACGATTAAAAAAAAAATTAGTCCACTAAGTATTAGAGTAAAAAAGGAGTATAAAGATACCTAACGACATTAGACACTAATTACCGCATTTGGAACATCAGTTAAAATCTTTGCCATTCTTAACGGAGTTCTGTTGTTAAGGCTTCTACGAATTTTAACACAGCCTTACCAACAAATACCATTAGATGATTATGGCTATTTCGTTATATTTATATTGCAAAACATCATGTGGTTTTAATTTCGACCGTACTGAATGCTCTCCATACTGACGGTCATCTTCAAGGTCAAAATATATAAGAGCAAAGCCATAAAGGATTTAAAATTTTTAGCTAAAGAATCGAAGTAACAATGATGGCACAATTTTGTTACATTTGAAATTAAAGCAAGTTATAAAAATGAGCTATATCGATAAGACTGAGGATGTTTAAAAGGAAGTAAAAATGTATTTATTTATTTTTAATGACACTGCCAAAAACTATGTCTGTTATAAAATGATGGTTGAATAATATGGGGTAATTTGGTCACATTGTGGCCCAAGAAATGTCATTCTTGTAAATGGCTGGAGGAGGCTATGCATTTCTCCGTTGCATGAACTCCAGAAACTTAAAAGGCTCTTCGAATTCAATAATTTTTTGCGTTCTACATAGCTCCTGTAAGTTGCTCTTAAACTTAATAATTATACATTCCGTACATTTTAACTTTATATTTATAGTCCGACAAATGTACAATTTAATCACATCGTACCAGTTGGTGTAAATAGTTTTGAGATAACGAGTCCCTGAAGATGAACCCAAATTATGGATTCGAAACATGTAGGACAGTGAAATTACATAATTAATGTGATTAAGTTGTACATTTGTCGGACTGTAAATATATTGCTCTTAAACGTATATGTAGTGCTGCTCTTTCTTGGGTCATTCAAAATAAAACACACACACACACATATATATATATATAGGTTGTATTTAAGTAACATTACTTCCTGCTAAGAATGTAGGAAAGTGCTTTAATTAATTACTTGAATCCCAAATACGAAATAAAAAGTTAAGTGCTTTGACAAGGTCCTTATATTCTCCTTATTAAATTAATAGTGAGATATGTAATTTCTTAAGGTCTACTTAAGCGATGCTGTAAATAGCACAAATTACACTGCGTTGAATGTCAAGACGATTAACCAGTGAGTGAGGAATTTGTAAGGAACTGGTGGAGGTGTAATTTCAGGAACCTCCCGGCGTTTATCAGCAGATATTAAACAACCATGAAAGGATGCAGTTAGGACAGTCAGTGTCCGGGCCGAGATTGACTCGGAGCCTCACGAATACAACAGTCGGTTTCCGGGCCGAGATTGGCTCGGAGCCTCACGAATACAACAGTCGGTTTCCGGGCCGAGATTGGCTCGGAGCCTCGCGAATTAAACAGTCGGTTTCCGGGCCGAGATTGGCTCGGAGCCTCACGAATACAACAGTCGGTTTCCGGGCCGAGATTGGCTCGGAGCCTCACGAATACAACAGTCGGTTTCCGGGCCGAGATTGGCTCGGAGCCTCACGAATACAACAGTCGGTTTCCGGGCCGAGATTGGCTCGGAGCCTCACGAATACAACAGTCGGTTTCCGAGCCGAGAATGGCACGGATCGTCACGAATACAACCGTCGGCGCCCGAGCCGAGATTAGCACGGAGCCTCACGAACACTACAGCCGGTGCCCGGGCCGTTTGAGCTAGCTTCTCAAACATTAAGGTACAGTATACACCAAAACACTGTTGTGCTTTCTTGTGCTGTACTGTATTGCGCTGCGTTACATTCACTAAGGACAATGGTACTGTCCCGCTAATGTCTCTCATTTTCTTGACACGGACCTGCGACTTTCACTTCTCACCTTGAAGAAAATTCCAAGTGTAAACGTAAATATACATTTGTCTCTGTGCTTAGTTAACAACAGCGTCATGAATGTACATGGGGAAAACGAAGTATATTTCCACACATTCCTAACCTCGGCACTAGAGATTAGTATTGAGCCTCACGATCCGGCCGCTTTGCCGTCAAGGAAAGATCCTTCCTTACCCATTGCATAAAGGCTAGGTCGATCCCATAACCGGTCTGAACGCTTCAGAGAACAGATAAATCTCAGCTGCCGGGAATCAAATACCGATCCCTCGGTCGTCCAGCCCGTATATAGGCCTATATACATATATCGACTGACACATATCCCACCTGAATTTTAAGGTTTATTTTTCCTTTATGAGTACTCGGTACAAATACAGTCATTAATGGAAACCTAATTACGTAGAGGTCTTTTGAACAGGTCTACATAAAATATGATGTAATCGTATCCTCTATGGATACGTCACAAGAACAAACTCCATGCTACAAGACGTAAAAAACTAACAATTCTTGAAACAAAATGGTCCTACTTCAGTTAGTGCTTCTAAATGTTATTTTTACTGTCCTCTTTTGTTTTCACGCTATCTTCATCTTTACTGAGCTAAAAGGAACTAAAGTTACGGTGTATTTTATGGAATTGTGAGAGGATCTTTACTAACAATGCAACAGAAAATGAGAGGCAATGATTGGTCAGAATTTGGCTATGTGCTATGGTACAATATACAATACGCTGCTGGAGTACATTTTATATATTTATCTGTCTTTTTGTAACAGAGTTCAGTCTTTCGATTCCTCTCGCCCTTCCGCTCCGAGATCTAAAACTCTTTTAGCTTCCAACTTGAAGTTGTTACGTCACAATGGCTACGTCCAAAACTGAAAATTTTCTTCCGTGTTTTAAATAGGAATGAAAGTGGATTGAATATTTTCCAACCTATGTAAGGACATTTTGTCAAGGGTGAAAGTGAGGTAAGGTATTATTTTCTTACTGTGATGTATATGAAAATAAGTGTCTTTTGGGATGTGCTGCTATAATAAAGACGAAGGCAGGAGAGAATTACAAACGTGTTTCTCCATCCACCAAATCAGCCGACATTACAGTACCAAAAAACAGTGCAGAGTCTGTAAAAATTAATTTTAATTCCTTGAGAGAGAAGGATTATTTTTAGACAGTCCATCCTAGTTGTGTTCTTAGATGACCAAAGAGACAGAATAAATCCAGTCAAATATATTGTTGTGTTTTGACTGAATTTATTCTCTCTCTTTGAGAAGGATAATATAATTATATATAAAGATTCGGTTCCTACCTCACAGTAAACACTCGCAGTCTCCATATCAGGTTTTAACCGATTAATGTTATTTGGAGAATTAATTCACATTTATTGTAAGAATTACACGAAAATATAAAAGAAATGTAGGCAATGTACGTACAAGGTAAACTTGTGGTCCGTTCGAATAACCATTATTGCCATGGAAATACAACAATGCATTTCCTTTGTATTGTTGAAGTAAAGATGTCGCTGTCAGCAATGTAATAAATATTAAAGGCGTTGCCATGAGAGCAGATAGATGCGTTCTCTGTATTCTTGCGCTACATATATCGCTGTCAACAATAAGAAACACACTTAGGTATTCACGTAAGATGGTCGATGCTTTTGACTGGATTTACCCAAATCTCGAGTTTCTCAACAGATTTTCGTAAAAGTCTGCAGTAACAAATCTTACGAAAATCCGTTCATTGGGAGTCGAGCTGATAAATGCGGGCAAACAGACAGAGAGACGGACGGACATTTATGACGAATCTAATAGTCGCTTCTCGCTATTTATGCGAACGCGTTGCTGGTAGTCGGGTAATCATTTATCACGGTGTTGAGAGGTTAAAGCAAGAGTTTAATATGCCAAAATCTGGGTCTGAAATGTTGAAGAAAGCGAATATATACAAGACGTATGCACTGTTAAAAGAATAATTTCTAATGAAATTTATTATATAGAATTAGTCGAAGAATTTGTGCTGGATTCATGTATGTGATTTGAGGTTATTTGGGCAGTGTCTATGAAGATTACTTCCTTCTTGGTTGTAAAGACATAGAGTCGGTTGTAAATTTAAGCCTACTACGATATTTAGGCAGCACGTTTCTCTGAAACCTCACTAGATTTCTACGAGACAAAGGCTATCACGTTCCAGGATGAAGCATTCTTCATTGAAATCATGCGACTAATTATAGTAACAGAGCAGCGCTCTTTCAAAAACGTTAATTTCCGAAAAGGTGGGGGGATTTTCTTGAATAGCTAGAACACGATTAGTTTCTGTAGAGGGAATGAACTTCTTGGCCTTGCTTACTGAGTTACTTAGTTGCACATAACAAAACCGCTGATGTAGAAATAATGACACTTCGAGAAGTATGAGGTCTCACGCTGATGAGAAGTTCGCCGTTTTGGAAGGTGATACCAGTTGAGATTGAGGCAGTACGTTCCTCCGAAACAGCTGCAGCTTCCTCTCATAATACACGTTGTCAAATGCAGCAAGAATAGGAATAATACTCTCCAAGAAGAGGCAACATTTCAACATGGTCTTGTAACACAGTTTTCAGCATATAAGGAGACAAGAGAATAGAAAAAGAAAAGAGATATTTTGCACAAAGAATAAACTGCCAGCAGAGCAGTTCCTCACACCTTTAAATCCCTTCTTCTTAGTTCTTGAAATTGCCTGCAGACAGAGGCGAATTCTACAGAGAGACCACATAAATTCTTCAAAACTGGCATCCAATTGATTCTACAATAAAACAAGGTCCTATATTCAGAGTTTCAGTTCAACTTCATACAAAGTCATGATTCTTCTTAAAGTCTTTGCTTAAGTTCAACGTCAATGCATGTTCTATGCCCTATAAAATCTTAGTTTATTACAAGTGTATTATCAGAAATAAATCTACCGTGGTCACACTTTAATCAGACTCTGTGTTTCTAACGGTGACAGAAGATCATTTTGTATCTACGCACAGGTAAATATAAAGGGTAAAATGTTCCCCCTGCTTAATTAAGCACCACAATTCCAAGGCGTACGATGGAGTGGAGGTATATCAACACCAGTTTGAAACTCGACACAAGACGGAGGTTAAGTGGTCAGCCTCACGTCAGGTCCCTTTATCCCGAAGATGAGCCCCACGTTATTTTTCAGTAGGAGACATGTAGCCCCAGAGCTGGGCTGAGAGCTATGGAGAAAGGAAAAATCCATTGGTCATGCAGAAAATCGAAACCTGATTTGCGATATTCAGAACAGGATCCAAGTTACTATCACGAGCTTTACTTTGATTTGTTGAGGAATAACCTTTTAACCAAATAAAGAAATTCCTTCGCTCTTCTGAGATGTTACGCAGCTTTTGTAATTGTTTACCGACGTTTCGGGACAGCCTATCGGTCCCATCTTTAAGGGTCAAGCAGTCCGAGAAGAATGCTGGGCAGCAGATGGATCTGCTGTTGTTACATAGGGGGTGGCGTGGGTGGTGAATGACTCTCAGGGAGGTAAAGGAGCCAATAAAGTTGCAGGAGCTGGAAGTTTCTACCAGGACATGGAAGGGGGGGGGGGAGAATAAATGGAAAGAGTCGCAGAAGGACAGGCCAGAGTAATGTGGAAGAATGAAGAAGGGGTTACAGGCGCTGGAAATAGGGATACTGGAGTAAAAGTGGAAAATGAAGAAAGGAAAAAGGCGGAGGAATGGACTCCAGAGGAAGACGGAAAAGCGAAGAAATTCAAGGAGGACGCGGGGATGGGAGAAGAAGAGAAAAGAGGAAATGCAAAGAAGCGAAGGAATTGGGAACACCAAAGCAAAGTGGAAAAACGAAGAAATGAAACGAGGAGCAGAAATGGAAGACACCAGAGTAGAAGTGGAGACATAAAGGCGTGAAAAGAGAAAAAGTTCTGGCCCTGGAAAGGGCCGTAGCATAGCAACCATCCCGGTTGGGGCGCTGTCTACGTTCTCTAAGGAAGCAAAGGAGAGGTTTCCATTATCCGCTTAAAATCAGATCATCCCCTTGTTCATACTGTTGGGATGGAGATGCAATTCAAATCGTCTCTCTGATGAGTCGTTTCATACAGCAGGATTTGGTAGAAGAAATTTTGTTGTCTTGGTTTTGTAAGCGGTGTTCGTGGTTGAACCTGTGTTCAACTACCGCCGGTTTGTCGAGTTGTCCGAGTCGAATGTACTGGTAGTGTTCTTTCAACCTGGTCTGAATTGACCGACTGGTCTGCCCGATGTACACCTGACGGCACTGGTAGGAATGTTGTACGCACCCGGACCCGGAGTCGTCAGCCCCAGGTCCTACTTCACAGGACAGAGGAACGTGGAGATCTTCCTGGACTGCAGACCACCACTTCTGATGATGTGCTTGGACATCATTCTGCTAAGGCTACTGTTTGTCATCAGTATATATAGCAACCCTCCTTTGTTTCACAGATGGATAATGGCGTTGCTTAATTCCCAAACAACCCCTGTGGCCAGGTGACTACACTAAATCAAAAAGGGGGGTTGCAGCTCTTGTATACATTTACTTATAAAATTTTACACAGATCAGACGTCAGAATGTAAAAAGAAAGTAAGGTGTGATGACATATTAAACAATCTTTCAATCAAGAGCACACATTTTAAAAAATGTGGATGTAAATCTTCCACCCAAGACCGAATATCTACAAGAAACATGCATTAAGATGCAAAGTAATATTTTACTATTCTAATCCTAACAATGTTAATGCCAGATTTTTAAACTTCTTATTTTATCACATTTATTAGGTATAACAATTTTTTAGACTACTAATTTCGGCTTGTCATATAATATTATGATATTTGTGTGAAGCTGGGATCCCAACCATATACAAATGATGTGAAATAGTATTATGCAACTCACATAATACTCTCTTTTGTGTCTTATTTGCCTTTTGATTGCTTCTTGTTAAGCTGACACCTGTTGCATTAAACCATCCAATATACAAAAAGACGGTTATTATCCATCTGTGAATCTTCATCACAACGGGATGTCCCGCATAAAGATACCTCCTTTGTTTGTCTATAATATCATTTCTGATACATGTTGGCCTGTACTCGACCATCATCAGGGAAATCATTCAATACAGCATTGTTTGTTAGTACCGGCTTTACTTCTACGTAATGCATGCGTGAACAAGGGCGAATTTTTATAATTGCATGTTACATTGGGTTCAGTATAAGGAAAGACTTACATTTAGGATTATGTTTTGATAAATTTTATAAATTTTAAAGCACGAAATTCGAAAGGGTTCTGATAAATATCGGAGAAAGCATAATGTAAAAAATTGTCAATAATATTCCCACTTTATATAGCTACTCTTAGATACTAAATGTTCAGTTCCGTGTTCAGAAGTTCAAGGCACTGGTCTTTCTTCTCAGGTAAGTTAATCCTTTCTATAACTACCTACATTAGTACCTACCTACCTACCTACTTACCAACGTGCACATCTACACACCCACCGTTTCAGTACTATTCTTCCACGTACTTCTAGGTCTCCCATGTGGTCTCTTCCGTACAGGAATTCCGACCAAAATTCTGTATGAATTTTTCATTCACCCACACGTGCTACATAACCCGATAATCATGCTATTCTGGATTTCTCCATCCAAATAATGTCTGGTGGAGGGACCACAACATAAAGTCCGTCATTACACAATTTCTTACATCCATTTATTACTTTCCCCATCTTAAATCAAAATATTCTGACAAACACCCTTCTCTCAATTATTCCAAATCTATGTTCTTCCCGTAATGTGAAAAACCAAGTTTTACACACGTAAAGAGAGAATAAGGTAGTTAAAACGGCAATATTTATGACCTGTATTCTGTAGGCGTAAGGTTCCAACAGCATTCAGGATACCGAAAATCCTGATGGATCTTCCCTTCATTCCCTGCTGACAAATTCCGAAATATTAAGCAAACTTAAAATAGGTCACTACTGCTTGTAGTCACGCCCTATCTAATTAATTATTCACTACGATCAGGTTACTCGAATCTATATACTTTGAGCCAGTCTATAAAAATAATTTAAATGTAAAGAAATCGACATTCACACAACAAAAAAACAGTTACTTTTCTCTGCAGAACGCCTCAGCCGAGTCTGCGGAATCTCGTTATCTTTACACGCTACAAATCTTCTGCTGTAGATTTCACTTTAAGAAGAACGATAGCGACTCGACGTCGTACCAAATAGCTTGCTTAAAGGAATTTCTGTTTTATCATTAATGGCACAATTCTTCTTTCAGGACAGGTGCTCTTATGCCATACATCAGATATGCTCGTGAGAGACATACACTTTTTCTGTGCAGATAACTGACTATGCAGTCTTGCATACAGGGCAGAGCAATAGAGCTGTCCCATAAAGCTCTAGAGTAATTAAAGACAGTATATCAAGTACTAAAATTAGAGAACTCTGAAGGCAGCTGCATACCAACTCTGGCCTTGCAATTTATGAACCTTAACCATTCAACTAACTGCATACAGTAGAGCTTTACTTCAGAAGTTGATGCAGACGAACTGTTATTGACGCTCATTACTGCCCTGCAGAGCTCGTTACCACTGGGGAGAATTTCAAGCCCCTTCAAACCCTTTCACGCTGTCACACTACACTTCTTTAAGATTCATTTTATTATTATGATTCAATCTACCATGACTACCTGCTATTTGGGAACAACCCTAACGAATCGAAATTCCATTCAGGAAGAAATTAAGAGCAGATTGAAGTCGGTGAATGCTTTTTATCATTCGGTGCAGGATCTTCTGTCTTCCGGTTTGCTATCCAAAAATATAAAGATTAAGATATACAGAAACTATAATTTTGCCCGTTGTTTTGTATGGGTGAGAAACTTCATCTCTCACACTGAGGGAGGAATATAGGCTGAGGGTGTTCAAGAATAGGGTGCTGAGGAGGATATTTGGGCCCAAGAGGGACGAGGTAACAGGGGAGTGGAGAAGACTACATAACGAGGAACTTCATGATCTGTACTCATCACTAAATATTATTCGGGTGATCAAATCAAGAAGAATGAGATGAGCGGGGCATGTAGCACGTAAGGGGATGGAAGAGGTGAGGGAAGGAGACCACTTGGAAGACCCAGGCGTAGATGGGAGGATAATATTAAAATTGATCTTCAAGAAGGGGATGGGGGGCCATGGACTGGATTGATATGGTTCAGGATAGGGACAGGTAGCGGGTTGTTGTGAGTGCGGTAATGAACCTTCTGGTTCCATAAAATGCGGGGAATTTCTTGAGTAGCTGAAAACCTGTTAGCTTCTCAAGAAGAACTCTGCTCCATGGAGTTAGTTAGTTCGTTAGTTATGACTACCTGCACTGAGTTCTTATGACGGGTCAAGAAACTCAATTCCCTTTATGCAAACCGATGGTTCATTACCTTGTCCACAAAATCTCGCCACCTGACGCTGTCCTGGTTTCTTAAAATTTGTTGGGTCTTTACAGCCATCTTAATATTATTCTTCCAAATCTCCGTAAGTGTCCCAACGACTTGTCCCCTATGTACTTCACATTCCTCACATGTTCTTAGAACCGGGCATCCTACCTCTTTTGATTAAGTACAATAAAACATTTGAAGTTAATGTATATTTATGCAATAGTGTGGTCTCATTACTTATAAAAACTTCCTGATATTCTTCATAATCTTCATATCTAAATCCAATCGGTGTTATACTTCTCTCAAACGAAGGAAAGACAATGTAGAAAAGAAACGGTAGCAGATTAAGCCTTTTTCTAGAAGATTGAAATAATACATTTCTCCAAACGTCAGTAGATTTCTGCCACACGTTTCAGTAGATAATTTTGCTTCTTTTTGTAGACGTGAATTGACTCCTTGGACAAGAGATGGGTCCGCCCCAAACAATGAAGAAAACGCAGGACACACACCTATGCCCCTAATGGGATTTGTAAACCAAGATGCTACTATTGGAGAGGTAGAATATCTTAGAAAGCGCAGACACTTGGTTCGGCACTTTATAAGATATGCGTAATAAGATCTGATGCTTCAACCCATTTTCTATTCCAGTAATTGTTGTGTACCAAACTCTTGACAAAATTAAAATTTTCACATTCAGCTCATGTAAAGAAAAACACATTTTAATTCTAAAAGATATTAACACAAAACATTCTTTTTTTTTAAACCTCGAAGTTAAATTACAATTTTAAATTTTCTTTTTATTTAAGCTAGAAATCTATAATGATGTAAACCCTGAAGCATAAAATTCAAATAAACAATGCTTAAATATTTGTTTTCTTCCTCACAGGAAACAGACTTCTTTGTTCATAGTTAATAACATTCGGCGAAATAATCGGAATTTATTCTGAGAGTAATAAGGAACTCTATAAGCTGAAGATAAAATTCAGGCAATGTCATTTTTCAGTTTGTAACACTTAATAAATACTGTGCCTTAAAATATATTGAAATATTTCAACATTTTCCAAGTGATGTCACACTAAAATATATTTATCAATATCTCAACGCACGCCACGTTCTATATAATTGTAACGATATTGTGTTTGTGGTTATTCACGACTCAACTATATACGGATAAGTAAGCACATTACTATATATACTTTTCTTGTGTTTTCATCTATATCTATAGTGTAATTTTTATGAAAGGTCGCAGTAAAACGCAAAACGTTTACAAGGATGTTAAATAGCTAAAAAAGGGCGTTACACGTGAACGAAATATTAAGCTAAATTTTATAAAGCTGTTACTCTAGAATTGTAAGGAATAAAGTTGACTAGCAAAAGCGGAGACGTAGAAATCACAGTGCTAGGACTCTTGGTCACAGACGAGCCTCGAGGTGCGGAAGGTCGTATTCTGCATTTACACACCCTAGATCTAACTGTCAATGTTAAGATTTTCTTTAGCAACAGTATTCCAAACTAACCTTGCTGGGAGAATTATGCCGATAAAATATTTTCAGATTACACACACTTCAACACTGAAGAAGGAGGCAGAATATTGATAGAAAAACTCTACATCTGAACTGATGGACTTTAGGTTTGGGAGATTTAATATAGCCTATAGGCTTGCGTTCTACCCCGTATACTGCTTCAAAGGCGCGTAGCCTTTTTTACACTCCGAATTTCTTCAATGATATTATAAATTCTCTTCTAAATTACTTCAAAAAGAATATAAGAACAATTACATGTAGCTACTATTAACATTGAACATTCCCTTTATGTGCAAAGAGAGAGAGAAGTCTTTAGTTTCGTGTAGAGCAATATATTCGCATCAAAGAGAATTTATATTTTCCAGTTTTATTACGAGCACGGTGAATACCATTTTACGCTGTCAGGAAGGTGTTTTTAATTGCCACATAATGTCTTGACACCAGAAAACTTCTTTTGCTGGAACTTGTCCTTTAGCGGCTTATTCATTTGCAAATGTCAATGTTCTGAGTACACACAGGAGAGTTTCACACATCTAAAGCAGGGCTCACAAACATCCTACAATTCACTACAGTTCGAGGCACGTGTTTCACTTTTACCATTTAACTTGATAAAGAACAACATTTGTACGTTTACTAGGGAACAAGAAAATATACCAGAAGATTGACGCCTTCTCCGATGTTACGCCTTATATTTTTTTATAAATATACCGACGTTTCAGAGGAACATCCTACCTCCCTTTTTTGCAGTAAGAACAGCAGACTTCTCTGCAAAGTCAGTACACGGCGTCATATTCCTATCTTAGTCACAATCTTGAGAGCCTCAAATCTTGCAAAATTACCAAACGTTTACCGATATCAACAATAATGGTAAGCAAAACAGCTTTAAAGGAGCAAAATATTCTAGCCAGTACTGATCACCCAGTTCAATGTACATCACCTATAATAAATAAAAAGATTTTGTCATTTGTCAACCTTGGAAAGCATAGTAATATCTAAGCTATTAAACAAATACAATCATCCCTTGCTTTTTATGGGTTCGTACTTCGCGGTTTCGCAAATTCGCGGGGTCGTCCCGGAATAAAAATACATCACTCGGACCCTTCAATTGACAGCAGCATCAAAACTGTTCGACAACTCGAACAGGACTTCGAGCCATATTGCATGATGCTCAATGAGTTTAAAGAAAGAAAGAAGAGGTCCCCATCACAATGTTTTTGCAGAAAAAAAACACTAAAATATTAACATATTGCTGTTTGGGGTGGGGGTGATCAATTATTCGCTGATTTTCGCTTTTCGTGGTGTATCTTAGAACCTGACCGCGCGAAAAAAGGAGGGATGACTGTACATGAATTCCTGTAGCATTAGAAGCCTTAGCCTTTTGCCACAACAGTGTACCTACACCTTGCTTGGGATTATGACATTAAAGCACGATTGTTTTCCAGGACAAAATAAAAGACTGATTTTCACAGCGGAGATGCAGTGAATTCCCTGAGAGTTACCAACAAACATTTTGGGTATTATTTACCTCAAATTGTATTAAAAGTTTTATGATGACTCTGCTTCAAATATGTTGTCATGTCTGCTGCTCTGCATATTAGGATTTTCTACAACAGAGAAACAACTCTTAGGAAATACCTATAGTATTTTTACCCTAGTATTTGTAAAGAATATAGATTACGCCGACTAACTCACACCAACAAATGCACCAAAACAAGTTTTGTCGTTGGTTTCTTTATTAAAAGATTACCCCAATACGCATTTCGGCACTTTTTACATTGCCATCATCAGGGGATCGTTGACGTTTTTACATAGACCAATGTTCTTTAGTTACATCCGAACAATCAAGAGCTGTGTATGGTAATATTACAAATTCGTTGTCTATGTACAAACTTCAACGATCCCCTGATGATGGCAATGTAAAAAGTGCCGAAATGCGTATTGGGGTAATCTTTTAAAAATAAATCAACGGCAAAACTTGTTTTGGTGCATTTGTTGGTGTGAGTTAGTCAATTGTACAAAAATGCACGGTGAATATAATGTGAAATAGATTACGTCGTAAATAAATTCAGGAATATTACCTGTTATTTTATACTGGCGTACCAGTTACTCTTTTATTTTAAGGAGAGAAAAATATTTGGAGTGTTCAAAACAGGGTGCTGAGGAACATTTGTCGAGCTGAGAGAGAGGAAGTGAGAGAAGATGGAATTACAAATATAATTATTACTCTTCACAAACAATCTTAGTGTGATCAAACCAAGGACGATAAGATGGACAAAGCTTGTAGTGAGCTTGGAGGAGGTTAAACTAATATAAACAATTTTATTCGCAACGGGTTATAAAAATCCTAGGAGGTTTGAACTTAGATGGCAGTATGATATTAAAATTGATCTTCGGAAAGCATGGAGTCCATTCTAATTACGATAAAGGAAATTCGGGTTTCATGGAGAGTGAGGAATTTCCTCTCAGCCTCTCACGGAAGTTTCTGCTCCATAGAAATCAAGTTTCGGAAGTAATGATTTGAAAGCAATAGGAAAGGAACCAAAAAAGTAAAGCAAATGAATGAATGAATTATGTCACAATTTTCCCTTTCGAATTCTGTTTATCTATGTCGGTCTGACAGCAATGTTGGTGGTTATCTCGCACCTTGGGCGCAGTGTTTGTGAGACCATGGCATAAAACATTTAACGGTTATGAACACGTAAATACCAAGCTCCTTTACGACCCATTCCAAGGCAACTCGGGTTTTCTCTATGCGAGATACGCTCCAGGCTGCCGTATACACGTAATGGTGCTCCTTTCATTGTTAGAACCTGTTCTTGGAATACACCTACGAATTCAGCAGAAAGGTAATTTGAGTGACGTGAAACCACTTCAAGCTCAGCCCAAATTTCATACAGGGCTAAGAAGTTCATAAATTTGGAAGTTAAACTACCGCAAAACTGTAGACCACCTGGCTTACTGTGCACTAAAGTGTACTGTCTCTGTGAGTAGCACGAAGCTGTGCAGTTCGGACAGTGTCACGTAATCCTCTTAGTCAACGCTGTGCAACACACAACTCCCTCTCTCTCTTTCTCTCTCTCTCTCACTGCACATCACACACATAACATATCAGACTATTTTGACAATTAGATTGTTGGAAAATTGACAATAATTTTTAAAGTGAGAGACAAATTCTATCATTTTAAATCCCTATTCTATCCGAAATATGTGGGCCCAAAAGGGAGAAAGTGACAGAGAGCTGGAGAAAATTGAACAATGACATTCGTGATATGAATTCCTTACCAAATATGATTAGGGTGATCAAATCAAGCAGAATGATGTGGGCGGTGTATTTAGTACATATGGGGGGGGGGGGCAGAAATACTTTCGGAATATTGGTAGGGAAACGTGAAGGAAAGAAACCACTTTCAGAATCTAGGCTTAGATAGAAGGATAATAATAAACTGGATCTTACAGACATGATGGGATGAAGTAAGCTAGATAAATTAGGCTCAGATATGGGCAATTGGCGGGCTGCTGTTGACAGGGTTACAACCCTTAGGTTTTCAATAAAACTGTGGACATTTCTTGACTACTAAAAAACTCAAATTAAATAAATATACCAACTAATGCTTATTTGACCACTTTAATGTAGTGTCTTTCTTATGCACCCTACACTATTGTGGTACGCAAGTGCTGTACATTCGTTTAAACATGTGCTTGTTTTAGTAGTTTTAACAATACTGAGACCCCCTGAAGATGGACCTAGGTCCGAAACACGTGTAGGGTGTATAAGAAAGACACTACATTAAAGTGGTTAAATAGTGCATTAGGGTTTGGTCTATTTATTTAATTTGATTCATAGAAATGCACGGTGATAACAGTGTGAAATTTACTAAGAAACTGTCAGCTTCCCAAGACGGACTCTGCTTCATGGATTTATTTTTTACTGAGCCTTCACTAACAAAGCACTATATGAATTTGAAATGAGAAACAATAAATTTACTAACCGTCCAGTCGATGACGTGTTAAAAAGAATTGCACGAATGGGCTTTGCACTTAGGCTGCTAGAGGACTGAAGATCTACGAAATGTAACCCCGGCACCCAGCTCAATGAATTTATCACCAGCAGTGAAAGCATGATAATAAGAAAAAATGAAAAGTGGAAAAGTCGTTTATGTACCTATAATGACTTCAACACTACATGTCGCCTAGAAACGATACTAAAACATACAACTGTTGAACTCACCATGTTTCAGTCTTCAGGAAAAAGTGGGGACCTAGTTTGAGGGGTGCGTTTAAAAGTGGTAGTTTCAATACATGAAAATGAATTATTGCATGAAAAACACAGAACTCTCAACAAAATTTACCCATTTCGGTAAAAAAAAACAGAACTTCATTTCGCTTGTGAGATTTGAGGCTTTGGCTGTTCTCAGTATGGAGATTTGTGTTTTCTGACGCACTTTTCGCTCCTGTTGCCACGCACAAGGGACTAATTAATGCCTCTGAAAATTTGATCTACCAGAATTCATAGCATAATATTTAAAAGGACAGTAATAACAAATACGTTTACACTGTGTCCTCGAAAACCGACATTAATTTACGTTATAGAAGTAAACCTTTCAATCACGCATTTCGAAAAATTGTCCTCGAATGGTGGCCTTTACTCTGACCAAGAATAAATTCGTTTGGTTACGAATACGAGTGACTTTGCTAATTTAATTATGATTAACACACAGGGGGTACGCAATTTAGTGACATAAAGAGAAGAGTCTTTTGGAAATCATTTCGAATTAAAGGAATTCTGTAATGTAAACTCCATTTATTAACTGAGAATTGAGGCTACGCAACAGACTCACAAAAATATAAGCGGCTTAAAATTAATTGCAAATTCCAAGCGGAGAACTCTTCAAACGACTGATTTTCTGTGGATTAAAAAATCTGTAAATATTACGGTATTGTCTTATGTTTTTGCTAGAGAAACAACAGCTTTACTAGCAAAAAGTTCCTTGATATTTGAAGAGAAAAGTTTGCTAATTCCCATTTATGTGAGGTACGATTTCGACAGATGACTCTTCTATTGATCCACTCATACATTACAGCATAATATGGAATTGCATGTTTATTCGATATGTGCGTCAGGTACTTTGATTGTGATAAAAAAGTCTTGATATAATAAGTGTTGCTACTGTTTGGATAAAACATTTTATCGGCCAACGTCAAGGCTGAAATATCAACAGAAACATAGACAGCCCTCGACTGCTTGATAAAAAGATTTTTTCTGACAGAAAGTGTCACCTGGAATAAGCTTCTGTAATTATATAAAAGAACTTGCTTCCTGGAAACAGAATAGCAACAGGTTATTTTGGCTTTATATATATATATATATATTTGTGTGTGTGTGTGTGTGTGTGTGTGTGTGTGTGTACTAAAATTCTGATGTTAATAGGCTCATCCCCGGAATTCTGTAATGTGGCTCAGCAAATATATTACATTATTTTAAAACATATTAGTTAAATAGGTATATTTATATGTGATAAAATAAAAGAAATTACCTTTGAATCATGACGTGTGAATAGTTTAAATATTTGACCAATGACTGTGTGGTGGATTTTGGTTGTACCAGATAAAGGTGGGTTTCGTCATTGTAGTCACGGATCGACCCATAAAGTTTCACTCAAAAAGTCTTGTGGCATAAGCTCGTACTGTCGTTTAGAAATTGCAAAGCAACAAGTGAATAATAATGAAACAAAAGCCCCATTATATCTAAATTAACTTAAATTTTTACTACAACAGGTACGACAACTGCAGTGAATTTCCCTCCTTAGGTTCGTCTGTAACTTATTTTCTTTTTTCTACGAGTATAAATTGTAGTTCCAAAAGAAAACAAACCATTGTTTCTGTTTGTTTATCGTCTCCAGCTCCTCCACTGTCTTTTTCCTTCTCTCTTTAATACTTATATTTTCTTCCTTTACTGCCTTATTTAAGAGCCGGGTCATTGCTGCTTGATTTGAAAAAGGCTGTCACATTTTAACATTTTAGCCTATAAGTACGCAGCTTAAAATATAGTGATAAAGCGAGAAGAGTGTGAAAAGACGCAATCCTCACGTGTTAAGTTTACAGTGTGCATCCAAGCATTTGTAGAGGGCCAGGTGAAAGCCGCGAAAATCTCAGCCGAAGGATTAAGATTGAAAGAGTAGCCCTACGTGTAAAGAGCAAAAGAGTGTTCCTACGTGTAAAGAGCAAAAGAGTGACCCTACGTGTAAAGAGAAAAAGAGTGGCCCTACGTGTAAAGAGCAAAAGAGTGCCCTACGTGTAAAGAGCAAAAGAGTGGCCCTACGTGCAAAGAGCAAAAGAGTGGCCCTACGTGTAAAGAGCAAAAGAGTGGCCCTACGCGTAAAGAGCAAAAGAGTGGCCCTACGTTTAAAAGAGCTAGAAAGAGGAGTGGCCCTACGTTTAAAGACAAAAGGGTGGCCCTATGTTTAAAGAACAAAAGAGTTAATCTCGTCCTCGTCGGGATCCACTGAAAATTCGGTAAAGGTATGTAGGGCTACACGAATTCATATCCAAAATACATTAGTCTTCACAATAAATATCTACACGACTTCATATCCAAGATAATCAATCTTCACAGTAAACTTCTATAGGGTACACAAACTCATATCCTAAACACATAACTCTTCAGAGTAATCTCACATCTCACTTAACCTGCCTTAACTGCAGATTATGATCATTCTTTGTGAGATATGACGCCGTGTAATTTGATAAATATCCATCATGCTACACGGCGCCATACCCTAGTAAAACCAGCAGAAGAAGCTCCGATTTGTGATTTAAATATGTTTTTCATAAAGGATGACCTTGCATCTGAAACGCTCTTCCTTAACATAACCATTCTTGTCATTACAGCGGGAGTTTTCAGGAACCTCTCTCGTTTATATCAAGGAAATATTGTTTCAGGTTTATGTCCTTGCAGTATGTGAATACAGGTACAAAGAAGCACCGTTCTGCATATGGGGTTGCTTGTGTGACAGATGTGCTGCATGCATTTCGAACAAATCACTTATACAAAGCAGTGTCATTTCTGTTTAACGAAGACTTCAAATAATACCTGCGGTTGAACATAAGGCACGCACATACGGATTTCGTGTGTGCCATTTATAAACATATGCGTGTCCTAATACCTTTTAAGTGGGTGAGTGGAATTTGTTGGATTGACACAGCAACAGTTACGTTGGATTGATGGGGGGGGGGGGGGGGGGGGGGGGAGAGTGTGGGGACACAAACATATCCTTCCGAAAGTCTCTGCACATTCACTAGATGCACAAAATAGCTTCTGCAAGAAAGTGTTTGATACCACATATATATATAGCAAAACAGCCAAGTATTTACAAGCATAAATCATGTGGAGAGTTTTGGAGACGCTTGCAAGTGTTTATATTATTTAAGGATTTAAACATCAGTGGTAACTATATGTAACATGTGCCTTAATAAAAACGTGCTTTGTACTTTGATCATACATTGCCTCTGTGTTGCGTATGACTCCATAATTTCAGTAAAGAGTGGTAATCGTTCTGTCTTTGTAACAGAGATGAAATATACAAACAGTTACCAACAAATGCACAAACCATCAATAAAGGTATAAATTAACCCTTTATCATAATTAAAACCCTACACATGTTTCGGCTCACGAGGAGCCATCATCAGGGATTACAGTAGTGCTTATCAAATGCTTCGTTGGGTCTTTTAACGACACTCGTAAAATTACTTCACGGTATGTTTAGGTATGATGGCTCCTCGTGAGCCGAAACATGTGTAGGGGTTTAATTATGATAAAAGGTTAATTTATACCTTTATTGATGGTTTGTGCATTTGTTGGTGACTGTTTGTAGTTTAAAAATGCAAGGTGAAGTAAGACTAAAAAGATGAAATATGTTTTCTAAGAAATAGAAACTAAAATTTGTATATCATTTCTGTCTCAGGCTTCTAAGTTTTAAAATCGAAACTGTAAGAACAAAAAGCAAAAAATAAAATGTATTTTTACAAAAGAGGAATTTTAATGTACCGTAAGAGTGTAGTTTATTAAATGCCTTACAGTGGCGTAACAGTAAGGGCTACCAAACATTATTAAAATGGGAAAAAATTGTGTCATCTACTCTTAGTGGGAAATTGAAACAGAGTAGACTAAATTCCTCTTTATATCGATGGAAGAAACAAAACTGTAAACACTTTTATACTTCGTAAATCTACATTTAAAAACACAGTGCCTAAGCTTATTACAGGCACCACCATCTTGAACACTACAGAAATCTACGTCTTGCCCATGGAATGTAAATATGTGTTTTGTATGATTCACAGGACAGCGATTTTTTCCCATAAACACCATAAACGGGCTTGTGTTTGTAATGCGAATGCAGCGAGCATTCCTTGAGTTAGAAACCGAAATTTTATAGCCTATATTTTTTATATTAACTTTGTACTTAAAAGCGTTAAAAAATTACAAAGCATTGTGCTATTATATTTGTTGGGTCGGCTTTGCAGTTAGTATGGCGAGTGCTAGAAAGAAGCAGACTTCGTTTTTATGACAGGGAGTCGGCATATAAATGCAGCGAAACGCAAAGCTGCAGGAAATGAGTTACAATGAAGTTTAGATGAAAGAGAGATAGATAAGAGGAAAAGGGAAGAGAGAATTGAAGTAGAACAGTGGGGTTCCAGGCCAGAGTAAAACTCTCCATATGTTTTGAGCATGGGGGGTTTAAACAATCGTACTAAAAGAAGGTATCCTTCACACAATAACTTTTATCAAGTTCATTGCTTTCTTCTGTTACTAGGAAACAGCCTCTCATGAGAGATTTATGTCATAAAAACGAGAAAACCGGAAACAAAATACATGAAATTTCTAGGCATTAAACGAAGTTATAATTCTCTTACAGACCCTAACACATTACTATCTTCTTGCTGGACAGGCTTGAGTATCGTATATTACAATTCTTTCCTTAGCATAAGTATACATTTGTTTCCTATTTAAAGGAACAAAGAAACTTTGTGTCCTAATTTTGATATACAGCAAACCTAAACGAAAAAGAACAGAGTATACTTCATTGCCGCTCACGCTTTTTAAAGTCGGAACAAATGAAAATACAGAATAAAGTCCCATACTTCAAAGCAAGAGCTATGCTGTTATACAAAACAACTTCAGGATAACATGTAGACTGAGGCGGCAGGTTTCTACCTATAAAACTGTTATTGCTTGATCTTTAAAACGGAGTTGGAATTCCTTTTCTGTGATGTAGAAACTAAATTTTTATATATAATTTAAAGGAAAGACAGTCTTAAAAAGGTAACTGTCAGTGACTATAGTGGTATTCACTCAACGGCTCTATTAGCCTAACATATTTTCTACTCAGCCTTACGCAATAGTCGCATGTACCGTAAATAATGCTCATTTCAGATGCAGTTTTATCAATGCTAAATCTTCGGTGATCGTGATATAATGATCGAGCTGCTCCATAGCGTGAACATACGTGACAGTTAACGGCAACTCGCAAAGTGAAACATCAAAATATTCGTCCTTCATTCTTTGAACCTTTCCACAGTATCCTAAAATTCGACTCTAGCTCCTGCAGTTATCTCTCGCCTTTACCGCCACCAGTTGCACAAGTTCCGTCAAACACAACACATTTACTAGTTACTCGTCATAAATTAAGTGGTAACTGCCATATTTAATCAGTATTTTACGAGATTTAAGTTAAAGCTCACGTTATCTTTTTAATGTCAGCTTTCGGAGCCCTCCTACGCTGATAGGATCCTGACGGTTGTTTTAAAAAGCACTGAAACCTTGTTAATGAAACTGATTGTTCGAAACAACTCTGGTTAAGAATTAGAACCATCAAATAATAGCTCTGTTGTTTATGATACAATCTAAGACTATTTAGATAACAATAGAACATTATGGCACTTAAGACTAAAGTTTGCAGTCAACATAATTAATGATTAATAATTCTCTAATGCACGGAAAATATGGAAGATATTTGCAATCAGCAGTTTTCGCAAACTCTGACCCAAATAACTGAAACAAAGATCGTTATTCTCACTTGATATTTTCGCTCAATAGATCAGCGATATTAAATAATAGAAACAAGGCAAATACTGAAGCTATTGTGTGTGGCATTAGAACGTATTTTAACACGCATCATTTTGTACTCTACACTCTCAAAATAGTGTACGTTTTGGGGTTTAGTTTCCAACACCTGTGGTGTTGTTAATGATTAAAAGTGTTGAAATAAAAGTACTGAAATTGCCCAAAATAACGCCTATCGCTACTGGATGAAGTTACTCAAATTTTGTGGGACGTTTTATTTCGTGGTACGGCACTCGAACTTGTCAAGAATTTGTGTATTTGCGTGTGTATGTTCGAGCGTTATTTTAAACGGCTGTCCAATTAGTTTAGCATTTCTCCTTAGGTGGCTACATTATGAAGCCACGTTAACACACTTAGTTCTAACTTGGGAAACACACCTAACATGTATTATGGAGCCGTCCATGGAGGATTTCTAACTTAAATCTGTAACGCTTACCCAATTTTGTGCCGAATTTAGCGAGCCTTATCGAGAAGTATTCAGGATATTTCTTAATTTATTACTATTCGATTGCAACAATATTTGAGAGTGAATATCACTTGCAGAAATTTTTCTCGGGTTAGTCACTGAAACGCAGATAACTGCTTAATCAAGAAAATGGCCATTCACTGGTTTAGAGAAGCTGCATTAGACTACACACTGTAGGTATAGACACAAGTACGAAGTTGTACTGTGTCACTAAACTACCACTGGCAGTTATTGTCAGGAGGTTGTCCTTAGGCTCTAAGATGTTTTTTTTCTCCTCCTCCAATGACTAACTCCTTTTCATCACAGCATTCGCTAGACAGTATTATATTCTCCAGCATACTTGTTAGATATCTTCCACCACCACACACTTTGTAGACTACAGTACACACACACACACACACACATGCGCGCGCGCGCATATATATATATATATGTCGACCTCGGTGGACTAGTGGTTAGCGTGCTCGCCACTGGACCCAAGGTTCGCGGTCGATGGATTTTTAAGGGTGATAAAAATCCGGAGCACCACTTCCTTCGGAGGGGAAGTAAAGCCGTCGGTCCCATGTCGTAGATTTACGGCATGTAAAAGAACCTTCGGGCATAAATAGAAATGTTTCGTAAGCTAAATTCAAAGCCTCCATTTCTCACCCAAGTCTCCTGACTGCCTACCAGATGGCTCTGGCGGACACATCAGTCACCAACTGCCACGAATGCGCACGACTTAGTAAACTCGGAAAGAGGAGGCAAGAGGAGGCCTCAGCCCATAAGGGCTGTTGAGCCATGGTTATTATATTATTATTATTATTATTATTATATATATATTTTCTCTGGCGCAACAGCCCAACTCGGGCCTAGGCCGCCTCATTGTTGAGGTTTCTAGATCACACACAATTAAACACTCACACCCGGTAGGACTCCTCCGAACGAGTGATCAGCTCGTTGCAGAGGCCTCAACATACACAATACAACAGACGAACATCCATGCCCTCAGCGGTATTCGAACCCACAATCCCAGCAATCAAATGGCTGAAGATCTACGGCTGCGCGACCACCGGGATTGGCTAATACATATATTAGCCTACTTATCACAATGTGGAGCCGGGATAGCTCGGTCAGCATAGCAACAACACTACGTGCTTGAACCAAATTAATCTGTGTTCGAATCTCGGCAGAGGACCGAACCTGCTCCGTGGAAAATCCAACTACCAAATAAATGGATGCCGAAGTGAAGGTGGCCGGAAATCTTAAAACTCAACTCACCTGCACCAAATTCCGAGATGAAGAATACGTGAAAATTTACCCCTACTCCCCAATACACCTAAATGTCGTGGTGCATAATTAAACAGGCAGACAACTTGGCCTTTACCTTTATTTTACTTGTTACAGTGTCTGTATATTCTGTCAGGTTTCAAATTCTGTGCTATAAATTTCTTACACAATTTTCCACTGTTAAACTTACAACGTAATTTATTAAGTTTCGAAATATTCTGAACAAAATCCCGTAGCGAATTGAGGATAAGCCAGTATAAATTACGGATTTCGCTTCAGGAAATTATGAACGAATTCGACTGAAATGTATAGAGAGGAATACGAATGTATCGTGCCTAAGTAACACAGTTATGAATAAAAAAGTTCCGTATTTAGCCACATTCGTGGCCAGACTTATGCATCTTTCAATCTCCTAGACCATAAAGCTGTTTCAAAAAGTTACTTTTGAGTGTTAATGCATTACTTCGGCTTTCAGAATTAGGCTGCTTAGGGGAATGAAGATTCCTAGAATCCGTTCTTCTGGGATGTGACGCTGCTTCACTGAGTGAGCGATTCCCGACGTTTGGAAGGAAAATGGAGCCTTCATCTTAAAGTTTCTAGGGGTCTGTCTCTAAACCCTAAGAGCAAAGGCTCAATGTGCCTTCCAAAACTCTGTAGCCCCTTACCCAGTGACGCGGCGTCCTCAAAACCACAGATGTTAAATTCCCAAAACTGGAATTTGGTGTTACTTGAAGACCGTTATGTGAGTCGGGCAGTGAGAAGGGCCCTGTAAGCCCAAGATTCATTTAACCTGAAGACAGAAACTGTAATGATAACCGAAAAGTCGGAAAATCTTCATTACTCTACCCGGTCCAAACCAGAAAGCCAATCCAAAGCATTTAGCTCTAGCAGCGTAAGGATAAGGACAATAATCAGTGCGCATTTCTGTACTGTTCCTTGCCACAATCAACACAGTCGCAAGCTTACGCCTTTTCCTTCCTTGCCATAAACGACTTCAGTCTGAGTCTTTGGTAATTCAAATTTAATCGAAATTTGTGAAATTTATAAGTAATTTTTTCGATGAAATATAATTTCTTGACAGGTCTCATGCCATTGTCTAGAACTCCTAGATTTATTCTGAGAATAATATGAAACCCACAAAAACACAATGTAGGCAAAACGTAGACAACTTTGAAGCGCACAGTGGGTGGTTTGTATAATTACCACTGGGCTTCAAAAGATTAATATTAAAATATCATTCGTAAAAGCTTGAGCAAATTTGGCCACGGAAGAGGTAAGTCGTAAATTAGTTGCGGCCACTGCCCATTCCCTTTTGATTAGTTTGCCTAATTAGACTAATGTATGGAGCCACGGATATGATGGTCTGCATTGTAATCTGACGGACCTCACAATGCTCTTTGTGTCAGAAGAATGGAGGTTTGGAGCCAACGTGCAAGCGAAATGGGATATCCTACGTGCAAAGTACGTAGAGAGAATGGGTAAATGGTTTAGTATGCCATAAGTTAATCCTACACTGGAAAATCACTACCGACAGTTTTGTAGGGTAAAGGGGCGCAGAATATAGCGTACCTTTGAAGCAGACAGACGTAAACCAAGACTGTATAGAAAATTTCAGGAAAGTATGTGGATATTTTTAGCCTAATTTCCTCTCTTAAGACAAGAAAGCAAACTTATGAGACCACCATGCTCTTCGTCTACACATCTGTACACCCCCCCCCCTTAAAGTGCCTAATCATTTTACCGATTTTTACTAAACTTCGTTAGAATAATATGACATTAGAGGCCACTGTAAAGACACGCGCTTTAAATTTCCGCCTCTCATTAATAAAAACAAACTCGTGAGGTGACACAAACACAAACACCAACGACATTTATTTCAGAGCCTTTCATTTTCCTAGCCCCATAGTAAAATATTTTCGACAAACATGCAAATTTAAGTATACTGTCTTATGAAATATTATATTTATATATTATTATTATTTACTGCAATTGGGTTTTCACCCGGTGGCAGTAGTCCTTACACTAGTACACAATACAAATGTTTTCACCCGGTGGCAGTAGTCCTTACACTAGTACACACACAATACAAAAGTTTTCACCCGGTGGCAGTAGTCCTTACACTAGTACACACAATACAAATGGACATATAAATATACATAAAAATAACAATACAAAACAAACTATACACAATTACAAAACAAAATACATACAGCAAATACAAGTACACACATTAGAACACCATACACACATTACAAAAACATCCACTCCTTAACAAAAACATCCACACCTTAACAAAAACATCCACTCCTTAACAAAAACATCCACACCTTACCAAAACACCCACACACAATACAAACAAAACACACGCACATTACAAAAACCCCCACACATTAAATAATACAAAAACAACAAAACACACATACTGCAAAAAGAAAGAGTAGCTAAGGCTAACCTAAAACCTAAAGTAAATGAATCAGAGTTAAAAGTAATTTGGTATACCAAGCAATGAGTCAACCATGCTATACAAAAATAAAATTCCATGTTTTGAAAAAGTGATACACATTTCAACAGGACCTTCACTTCACTACGCTTATATACACATCACGGCATTCCCCGTTTTGCCTCCCTTCACTTCACTTCACTTCACTTCACTTCACTTCACTGTATTATTAGATGTTTTTCCCCAGCCTCTATACTCTTCACTTCACCTCACTTAGCACTTTCCTAACCCTCTTCTATCATTTTCCTAACCCTGTACTGTAGTAGAGAGGTATCAAAGTTTCGGATGAACTTCCTTCTTATATCCCCAACTTTACCTTCATCTTCATTTTCAAATTTATCTTCAACGTGATGTGGGGGCCTCAGGTTCGTCAGATATTGGTAGGATTACCTATCTTCCAATTTGAAGATTGTCACACCCCATGAGAGAATATTCTTCGTAATCATCGTTATGACAATCTTAAGACCCATACACGTGAACAATTCTTTAAGATAGGAAAAAGGTTTCATTCAATCACTACTTTATCTGTGAAAATTGTATTGAAATTCGCCACTGACTAACCACAAATCGTGACGTGACACTTGTTTTGTGCGAAAAGTCTATAGCATATGAATGGTCGTCTTAGGGTTCTTTGTCGTAAATACTTCAGTTTAACAGTTTTAAATCTGACATTCTTTTGGATAATATTCATAAATCCATTTCGTACCTTACAGATAACGCCCCGCCTCAAAAAACAAAAGCCATTATTTTTCTTTAAAGAATTAACTTGTCTGCTGGTGCCCGGTTACCCAGGTAGGCAAGGCACAACCATTTACGTAGTTACTGTGGAAACCTCGCGACTCGGGCAGGCAAGGTACACTCATTTACGTAGTTCCCGTGGAAACCAGAAGAATGTGTGTGTATGTATATTATACTTTCGTAGTAGTGCCCGTAGTTAGCGTGGAAACCTAAGATTGCTTGACCCTTGAAGATGGGACCGATAAGTTGTCCCGAAACGTCGGTAAGTAACTACCAATCTACGCAGCGTAACATACCAGAAGACCACAAATCTCATTCACACATCTGCGGAAGCCTGAAATCACGCATAATAGCTCTTTATTTTGAAAACCTTATGAGAAGTAAGTACATTTTGTGGGAAAACCTGTAGAGCGGTTTATTGTTCAAGTAAGTGTTATGTAGTAGTGTTGGTATTTTAACCGTTTGATGCCAGGCCTCTAGCCACGGGGCTGCAAGTGGATGCAGGACCCCCACTACAAATCTGGATGCACCCACTAGGAAGGTACAAAATATCGAAGACAAACATGATGAGCAGCCCGTTAAAAAACGAATCCATGTGTTGCCTCTGCTGAACCACCCTGGTTGGAAACAAATCATTTTCAAATAAATATATATATATACATATAAGATATTTTGTGCAATGTTGGGTCCTGATAAAGGTGCTTTTTATACTTATGCATATATAGTGTAGGCTATATTACATACACAGTATATGTATAATAGAGTATTATATACTTATATAAACGTGTGTACATGCACCGGCAATGGAAGTCGCTGCACCCATTGTGTTCATAGTCTGGCCACGGGCCTATCTGAAGCAAACCTTAACATTATAGAGTCTCTACACTTTCTCGAACTGTATGCATAACTTTTAGGTCTATGTGATTTCACAGTAAACCGCGACATTTTCCTAAACGGTATTAAGTGTTTCGTGTAACTGGCAGCAGTTGTGTCTACTCTGAGGTAGGAAATGAATCTTTAAACATAATTTAGATAAATTTCATGCTTCAAGGTTTCAAGCGTGAAGGCAATGTCTGCAGCCGTGCTAGCAAAATATTGACACAGTAATTATTGTGAATTCTCCAGTCATGTTCGAGCTGGCAATTTTCCACTTAACTTACAGTTCTTTAGTAAATCCTTCATTTTGTTGAAGGCTGTGGTGTACGTCTAGCAGCTTGACTCTTTGATGCAGACTCCAGACAGCTTGGTTATCGCTGTGGGTAACCTAAACATCAACGTCGGCCTGGTTCACGAGGGGGAGTTGCTCCCCAAAGCAACGAGAGAGGGACGTTTACATTTCAATTTAACAAACAAAATTATAAACTCAATTTTCAAAACGGAGATGGTATTAATTAATACAGATGAAAGGGGGCTAAATTGAGCTGTCAGAGTAACTGATGGGGTACTGTGGGATGTATCTACATTAGAAGTTTTGTATGAAATGCAGGTATTAAGTGATAATCGTATGTAATACCTGGTTTAACGTTGAAGAATTTCACATCACACGAAAACGTTTTAAATCTGTTTCCAGAAACAACAACAACAACAATATTTGTCAACAAATATTGGCTGAATGACCTTCTTAGTTGACAAGTTTTGTGTTTCGCGTGAGGTAGTAACTAAACTCTCATATAAAATTCAGACCATTGTTGTCTTTCAGAAGGTTAAAATATATTCCCAGTCACTGTATACAAGTCTTACATTTTATAAAGAAATTTTGTATTTTAATCCTTCTAATTACTACTTTATGCTTTTCCTACATATCTACATAAGACACAGAGTAACTAAAGACGTTTTAGGCAGAAAAAGCAATTAAATACAAACACATAATTCGCATAATATCATAATCCATAAAAATGAGTGAGATGATACTATAAGTTACCATAAGTGCAGAGAAAACTTTGCATCTATTGACAAAATTACCACTTAACCTTTAAAGGAGCGTGGTTATTAAAGTTACAATATGTTTTAATAATAAGAGAAATCTCAATCTTAGCCCTTCGAATGTACTTATATAAAATTCTCTGTAGAAGCAGTGATTATTTCCCTAAACACTATTAGCCGGTTGAATCTTGCAGTGGAGGCTTAATATTACTAGATACAGTAACTTTGAAGCGTAAAGGGCTAACGAGTCTCAAAATGATGAATGGCAAATGTCCGAAAAATGTGTAATGCATTTAAACATTTTCTTTGAGTGCAAGAAGACAAAATGTCCTCAGACTTCCTGTAGTGGCTAAGCAGGCTGCTGTATCCGAGAATGTGACGCCTTCAATATAACAGAAGCGTACTGACGTTTCAGATGAACCTGTTTTTTCTGTCGTTGGGGTAGGCCTGGTAAAGGAGGGAGCACAATCATCTGAAAAGTCGTTACACTCCAACCAGGCTACAAGGCCTGACATCCCAGAAAAGCAATCTTTAACATAAAGGCCGTTGTATGAAATCTGGCTTTACCCTAGTGTTCCTACATCTATTTTCGAAATTTGGGGTATGTCTAATATTCAAATCGGCCGCACTATGGCCCTGGGTCGACTCAGCCTCTAAGAAAATAAGTACCAGGATAGTTCCTGGGGTGTAAAGACGGCCGGTGCTTAAGGCTGACAAACTTACCACCGTCATGTTCCGACTGTCTGGAAAACTGGGAGCCTCAACCTCCTGACACCTAGGGGCCTGTCCAGGCCTGTACAGGAATAGCTTTACCTTTACCATTACCTAATATTCAAATGGGAATGAACGTAATGGTACGTACCAGATTGGGTACCAAATGTAACAATAGCACCTCAAGGGAAAGCGAGGGTTTTATTACATCTTCTGAAGTGCCAATTTAACTTTCATTTACGTACTAAAAAACAGGCAGTTTCCTTTCTCATAATGCGCGTTAATATGAACCTTTGACTACAAGCCTTCCCGTACGTTGTATAGTCGCTTATCTTTTATTGCTCGTGGAGACTTTAACACTTTGAAGAAAAGACTTATTTTAAATACGTGTAATAAGGCATACAATAATTCATTTATTAGGTTACCGAGAACTAAACGGCCTTTCTGTTTCAGTCATACCTCGCTTCTCGCTGGTTTTTACTTCGCGGTCTCGAAAATTCGCCGGGTCGCCCCAAGAATGAAATAAAAAACCCCTGAACTTTCAAGAACATTCTAGAAGGTTCTAGAAGCTTCTGTAAAGAAAAGAAATCGACCAATGAAAGTGAACCACTTTCAAAATAGCATTACAATCGCGTATGATTAAATTAAAATGCTTTTCACTTGTCATTTTCTTTATTTTCTGGTTAAATGTCTAAAGGGTAGGCTACTTAAACATAAAACATTAATATGCATTATTATAAAGAAAAACGTAAAAATACTAAAGTAATTTTTGAGGAGGCGGTCAATTATACGCGGATTTTAACTTTTCGCGGGGGTTTTTGGAACCTAACCCCGCGAAAAGCGAGAATTAGTGTAATGATCAACCAGCTAATGTTTCTATTCCATGCGAAAATAATGTGACAAAAACTTCCTGTGTTCAAAAGGCTGGGTTTTTAATGCTATAAGCAGACTGTACATCACAGCTGTAATTTGAAGGCTGAAAAAACTTAATCGGCGGTAATGTATGTGGCATTTCTGTAATTCCCTTCTTTTATCGCTTTGAAATATGGAGTTAATCTAAATAACAATTGAAATTAAATTCTTAATTCACAAAAAAAATATAATGAATCTTGTTACAAAGATCAGTCTGTTAATGCTAGGACAAAATCGCAGTTGATTTCGGAATTCGCACAACAAAAAGGCAATCGCCTGTTTAAACACAGAGTGATTTAACGTCAGAACAGGCGGTTTCTACACTAAGCATTCGGTTCCAACTTACAAAACTGAAATAAAACTCTGGTAGAAATTGATTGTAAGGCACAGTCGTGAGAACTAGATTAGTTTTAGATTCCTGAATTTATGATTTAAAAAAAATCGGATGGGAGTTCCAAGTTTTGAATAACAAAGTTCAGACTTACATTTACGTATTTATAGTTAAACTTAACATGGCGTGTGCTAAAGCGTGCCAACATGGCAATATCATAATATGTGTTGACAGGATTGGAAATCTATACAGGTTGAAATTTCACACGAAACAGATATGACTTATATTATAAATGATATTTAAGTACGTAACTTAGCACCATGAATAACAGACATTCAAATAACTCCATCTGTTGAGTCCCTCTGAAACTAGTTGTCTCCGACCTATAAACAAATGCGCAGACTTATATGAAACTGATATTTTCATTACTTGTTCACACGAGTCCGTCGCTGCGCTCTACGCAGAGCCGGATGAACACAGTACATAAGCTAATACATTTTACTCCGTTAAGGTGAATTTTAATATTTCCCTCCAAATTATGCCTAACTGACTAACTAACTAACTGACTGACTAACTCCATGGAGAAGAGTCCTTCTTCAGAAGCTAACAGTTCCCCAGCTAGTCAAGGTATTTCCTGCATTTTATGAAACACGAGGGTTCATTACCGCATTCACAAAACCCGCTACATGTCCCTATCCTGAGCCAGATCAATCCAGTCCACGACCCCCATCCTACATCTTGAAAATCCGAAATGCGTATTGGGGCACTCTTTTAATAAAGAAAACGGTAACAATCTTGTCCAGGTGCATTTGTTGGTGGAAATAATCAACAAAATTATAGTTCTGTACATTATAATCCTTACATTTTTGAATAGCAAACTGGGAGATGAAAGATTCTGCACCAAATTGTAGCTGGCATGCTCTGGTTTCAGCCTGCTCTAATTTCTTCATAAATGCAACTTTGATTTATTTTATAGTTGTTCAGTTCTTTCAAGCACAGACCAAAATTCTTGTATGCATTTCCGATATGTTCCTGTAGGCTCTGCCCATTGAGAACCCCGTGTAACACATTACCAGTCCCTCTTCTTACTCCTAGATACATTTTACCTGTCAAAATTCTGTAGATATATTTCAGCTATATCACATTGCTCCATAGGGTAAAATTGGGGGGGGGGGGTGATTTTCATCGGTGTTAATTCTAATCACTGCTGTTTCTCGGAAATGGAGTCAGTTTGACTTAGTTTGCACAGCTCTCAAGTGGCAAAGTCATGAAGACATGCGTAGTGACGTCACGCGCTATCGGCAGCATTAGTAGTTTGTTGAAGCTTTTAATTTTTTATGCATTTTATACTAAAATATCAGGCCAATTATAGTACGTTAAGGCTTTTTGTCTCTGAATTATGAGATATTTATAGGAGGTAAATACATGATATACAATGGCAAAACTAGCTTGAAACGTAGCAAATTTATCTTAAAAATGCAGTCTTTCTTAATACTCAGTGTGTCACTTGGGTTAAATCCGATCACTTATGATCGTAATTATCCAGCACTGATCTATATTACCCATAACATGTTCATATGTACCTGTTTAAACTTAACTACCTCACTTAATGTAACAGAGTCCTTCTTGAGAAGCTAGTTTCTCGGTTAGTCAAGAAGTAACTCGCAAATTATGGAACCAGAACTTTCATTTCCCTCTTCACGAAAGCCAACTGTCTTCATTCTAAGAAAGATCAAGCCAGTCCATGTTTCCTCCCACTTTATTCCTTAGAAATTCGTTTTAATATTATGCTTCCATTTAAGCCTAGGTCTTCCAAGTGGACTTTCTTCCTCACGTTTCACCTCCAAAACTCTGTACGCACCTCTCCCCTTCCCCATATGTGCCACATGTCCCTCCACATGCCTTCTTCATTTAATCACCCAAATAATATTCGGTGAGGAGCCCAAATTATGAAGCTCGTCATTATGCAAGTTCCTCCAGTCTTCTCTTACCTCCCTCCTTAGGCCAAAATATCTTCCTCAGCACCCTCTTCTCGAAACTGTGTTTTTCACTCAATGCGAGAGACTGATATTCACAACAAAATAATTATGATTCTGTACATTTCAAACTTTAGACATTGAGATAGCAAACGGGAAAACAATTGATCCTGGACCGAATGGTTGCAGGAATTCCCTAAGATCAATCCGCTCTTAATTTCTTCACGGACATAATTTTGTGTGTTTGAGATATTCCCAAGTTCCTAAGCTTCGCCACGTACTTAAACTTAGTACACTCTTTCTGTCACTATGCCCAAGGGCGACGCAGGAAGCAGGGTGGAGCGCCATGTCACTGGCTACAACATTTCAGGCAGTAAACATTGGCAACAGAAATCTGACAATCTGAAAAAAATACAGAATTCCATACGTCAGCCGTTATGGCCTTTTCAAGTCAGGCAACGATTCAAAATTAAACCTTTGAGGATCATCAATTTTACTGAAGTTTAAAAAACTGATGGCGAAGCACATAGTACTACTTTAAAAATGGATTGTGGGCTTTCAACAGAGCGTATATGGTGGCTGGCCTTTATTTATACCGAAAGAACGAAGGTGGTAAAAATTTTGCAAAAAAAAAAAAAAAAAAAAAAAAAAATTTTGCAGGCAAAACCTAGTTATTAGGATTCATGAGACAAAAGTTTAGTTTGAAGACATTTAGCAATAAGTTTAAACATAATTACAGGTTTTCACGACCAAGAAATCAAAATATTTTATCAGAGTCTGGAGATGTCATTATGACATCTGTTAAATCCTGATAAAATATAAACGTTGTGGAAGAACCCGTTAGCGGTATTGTTCTGAAGCCAGATATAATTTTAGATGAGAAATGAGGGAAAAATATTGTTACTATCGTGAGACTGGAGAGGGGAAGGCCAGTCACTGCTGTTTATACGACGACTGCATGTTGCTCACTCAACATCCCGATGTTCACTTACCCGCGAATAAAGTTACGTAACACAACGAAAACACATGGACAGCGCGGTCTTTTTATCAGTGATAAAAACAGGCTGGTTATCAAATATTTGCTTTCAGTATGGCGAAAACACTTTTCTAAACACAGGCGGTCGACACCGGAAAATACAGCCAAGTGTCCTTGGGGTCGTAGGAATTTTGTAGAGAAAATGTATAATCATGCTCTCAATACAGCCGCGTAAACCTCACTCCGAATGCAGCCCTTGTATGTCTCCTTCTATATTTCTCAAAATTTTACGAATCATGCACAACCGGTATAGCAAGTTAGTCGCACGAGGAAATGACTCATGATGAGCTTGATGGACGTTTCCGCACTGCGTTTCTGAAGGCTGCATTTACTGAGAAATTTATGGATGGATTTTTTTTTTAAATACAGGGATTTGTCCGCTGAACACAGATGTTTGCACAGAAAAGACGTTTCTTCTGATATCCTTAAAATGCAAAGTGTTCAGACCTTGTTCTAGAAAATAAACCGATAGGGATCCTACCGCCTTCTCCACTGGGATAACAATTTGGGTTTGCCGATTGTTTTCACCAAACAAATTAAACATTCCAAAACAGCTTACAATTTATCTTGTAAACTGCGCGAAATTTAATTACTACTCATGGCCTATGATTTTTAATAGGTGATCGAAATTGCTCACATATTTCTTTCGTTGGCCATTCGAACAACGAAAGAGATATGTGAGGGTCCGTACGACTTAGCAAATTTTGCAGTGTTTTCACTGGACTTGGTAGCTATCTGTTTTAGCAATAAATTTATGTTGCTGTGTTTCCCTCGATTTCCATATATCATCCTGCGGGGTTATGTTCGCTTAACTAACGGGTGTTCCCTCTTCCCCTCTCATCGTTTAGTGCACAAATATCCCAGAAATTATTTTGACAAAATTGTTAAAGTCCCTTGGTTATTAAAGAATGTGTTCTCTGTATGTGACAACTAATAATTCTGTAGATACGCCACAATGTTTTGGGGGGAACTTTTGCTTCCATCTTCAGGTTATAAAATGCATTCTCCTGGGTATCCTGAGAGGCTACACTATTAAAATTGTCCACGTCCTTTTACGCTTTAAAATTCGACGCGTTTCTTCAGAAAAGATGATTGAATCGACGTTTGTAATGTACTGAAGCTAGATCACTGAACTTTATAGATTTCATCAACGGAAGTACCAATTCTATTATTTTTATCTTGCGTGTCTTAGAGTCATTGAGGCCTGATAGAATTCACAGACGCTTTCAATCTCATTTATACAATCGACGATCAAGCAATAGACAAGAATCCTCAGGCTGCAAGCACTAGAAGTTTATTAATAGCTCGTATTGAGGTGAAAAATATACATACAATTTTTCTCACGACTCCGCGAAATCTATAAATGTTTTCGTATTAAATTCACAGAAGTTCTTAACCTGAATTTCCTTTGCACACGCTACAAACTCAAGTGCTATTTGTCGAGTACTGCACAGGGGAACTACTTCTGCAAGTATCAGTCCATGAACTGTAACCGCGGTTCTAGCTGGACTGTATGAGAGAAGGAATGAAATATTTGGAAATTTATCAAATACGTTATGACATGATATAAGAGATGCTTTTTGGGGTTTGTCTAACTGGAAATTACAAGGGACACCGACGATGGAACATGATGAAGAATTAGAAATCAGTAGCGTTTTTATAATGTTTGGCGTCTCGGTGTGTTATTTGTATTAATAAAGAGTACTAGTATGCTGCAGAGCACAAACTTTCTTAGTAAACAAATCTTTTTCACATAACTCCAGCGACATATGTTTCGCCTTATTCTCTCATCATCAGGCTAATCTATTACACCATAAAAGCCGTAAAATTCTACAAATAAAAAATATCGTGTGTCAGTTTTTATTTGTACATTTTTACATTTTTATAATTTAATGGATAAGCGTGATGATAACTGAGTAAGACGAAACATGTTTCGCTAGAGTCAATGCGAACAAATTTGTTTAATAATAAAGGTTGTGTTCGACAGTGTATGGGTAATATTTGTTCATGCAGTAGCGTGTAATGTGTCTGTCTCCATTAAAACCACAAAGATACTTCAAAACCAAAAAACCTTCTAGATTGACAGGACGTGTTATTTTCTTGAATAAAGAAAGTCATAGTCCCTTCAGAGTAAATTTTTAAAACTTTCTATGTAAGCCAAAACACCGCTCGTTAAGAATTAAGCCCGGGGATATACAGTCACATTATATCCCTCAAGTAACAAAAGGAATGAGGTACAAATTATAGAAGTCATACATATTGCCAGTTAGAACACAAAATTATACAGGTAATTTCCTCAACTTGCTTTTGGTCATTATATAACTCTCATCGCATGTTAATGCACATGAAATGACTTAGCCAACGGCTAGGACAGCTGTATGTCACTTTATACCGGGTGCTGCAATGTCTATTGAAACAGGTCACATAGGTTCTTTACAATTAGTGACGTCTCTTTTCTAGAACTCCGGAATTTGTAATTACTAATTTACTGCGACGTTTCTGCAGTTAAGTGGTTATGACTTCGAGGCAAGCTGCAGAATAAATAACAGGATTATAAAGGAAGATGTAATTAGGCCATAACAGTTGATTAATTTCCACGCAGAGCACTTTTTATTGATGTTTTATTTACAGATGCTGTCTGTAGCTCAGACTACGTAGTGTTCAATTTCAGGATGATCAGTGAGTAGTAAATCGGAAAAGATGTGGAAGGAAGATAAGTTAGCCTCATTTAAGACAATATTCCGGCATTTACCTACAGGCATTGAGAAAAATCACGAAACAACCAGTCAAGATAGCAGGTCGCGCAGACGAAATTTGAATTCTGGTCCTCCTGACTGACTACAACAGAATTCTGTCCAATCGACCGTGATGTCCGGTAATATAATGCTGAATGTTGCGCCTGTACACATACATGAATAAAAGCCATGAAAGCGTCATGGTATCATGGAAGTAAAGGTGACTGCGTTCATAACGTGGGCATTATGTGCCGATGTGAAAAAAATGATGATGATGGTGGTGGTGATGATGATAATGATGACTACTGAACACCTTAGGCCAGTACACAACACCCTGATTTGTTGTCGGGAGATCTGGGTTCAAGTATAAATCCGGAGACCAGTGGCCCTAACTGATGTTTTTGAAGATAGTTGTCAGTTCCCCCCACCCCCCCCCCCAAAAAAAAATTCCGGAATATTGTACCCAAATTTGCCACACCAATTGACTTCCTTTTCTTCTTCTTCCATAAGGTTCGACAAACCTATAAAAAAAAGCAATCCCATTACAGGCCTGGACAGACCCTTAAGGTTCCAGGAGGTTGAGGCTCCCAGATTTATAGACAATCGGCACATGAAGGTGGTAAGGTTGTCAGCCCTACGCACCGGCCGCCTTTACCCCCAGAAAATTTTTCTGGTACTCATTTCTGTTAGAGGCTGAGTCGACCCCAGGGCCATAGTGCGACCGAAACGATTATGTCAAGGAAACATTCCAATGACAACATCGTGAATCGAACCCGCGACGTTCCGGTTTGTAGCGCAGTGCCTCAACCAACAGCGCTACCGCGTGCCCCTCGACAAACCTATAGCATTGTCAAATAAATTGTGAGTAAAGTAAACGAAAAATAAATAGGCCTACAAGTTCGAATAATGATGTCATGGAGTAGACTACATCTTCAGACGTTAGGCCTCTCATTTATAAGAAATTATCTCCTTTAGAACTGGCGTATGTTAAAGACATGGAACTTACACTGCAAGTGAATGTGAAAGAACGGTGCTCCAGTGTTTAGGAGACTTGCACGTTCTCCAGAATTAGCACGTAACATAAGAATACAGCGAAACCAATTCATGAATTTATTGACTAATTGACAGACGTATATCACCTTCACTACATATATACATGCACGACGTGACATCACTTGTATACAGAAGATGGAGGCACTAGTTCCGAAACGTCGGTAATCAATTGCCTAACTACAAAGTGTCCTAATCCATAATCTCAAAATCTGCGGCCAAAACCATCTCAATTCTTGCAGTATAAACACCGAAATACGAAACGGACACATGTGCCTTTCTTATACATACACGTGTATATGCTGACAGTAGCCATCCTGTCTGTTATGTCCACTTACAATTGCACTCTACACAAATTGCTGTAAATGCGTTCAATTTAATTTATAGTAAAGTTTACAGGTGCAGAACGGTAAGGAGTTTTGATATTATAAAAAATCCACTGTTGCCTGTTACGAGAATTTTCCTATTGTACGTAATGTACTAGATCTGCATAGATCATAGATAATTTCCCTGTGCTTAATATTTGAAGTTGGGGCTCACACACAGTCTCCGCTGCTATTGCCATCATGTAACATTAGGCAGGTAAGGATCATGCAGCCGAGATTGCAGTCCGTGCCTCTAGAGTAATAAAAGAAGTACTGACTATATAGCAACTACTTTATAAATGGATGTATCGATAGTTTTGTCGGAGACTGTCCTTCGGCCAATTAAATATACATATTTATAACAGTGAACGAAAATGCCACCCTGCGTTACAGAGTTGGGAATGGGTAAGCGTTTGCCTGTATCACTGACGTTTCCATAAAATTTCATTGTACATTCGTAGAAAAAACATAAATTACGTTGGCATTAATCTGTGTGTACAGTAACTAAAGTGGACATTTTTATTTTGATGTGAATGTAACTGGTTGGATCAATTTATGGATTAGAAATAAGCTTGTAATTGGTATCAATTTTCGTTTGTGTGAATTATTCATATTGGAGACGCGACTACTGCAGTTGCCAGGAATTATGAAGAGTTATTCGTCTAAAAACGGACAGTGGCTATCGGTTTATTTAATGACGCCTTTTAAATAGACTAGTCACGTAGCTCCGAACAGTACGATTTATGAATTCGAGGACAAGTGGAATAAAGCGGTGGTGGCACATTTTAGGACGCATCACGGTATATGCAGAAAGAGATATAGAAAACAGTGAAATCTACGGGATCTGATAACCAGGCATTTGGCCTAAATTTTAACTTGGAAAAGCAAATTTTTTTCGCTGTTATTCGCGGGCTCCATAAAACACCAATCGTTGAAAAGTATCAAATTAGTCACAAAATGCCTAAAAGCGCGTTCTCAAAGGAATACTCTTCCTGAGTTGTGGGAAAAGTTTTGAACCTCTTAAGTCATACATACGGTACTGTTAACATTGCTAACGTATGTATTACTAATAGATGTTTCATTAAACGTAAATAAATTCCATGTAAAATTATTGATTTTTCACTTCCTTTATATATATATATATATTTATAGGTTTATATAAAGGCAAAAATATGTTACTTCTTATCATTTCACACATGTTAAGGTCCGATAAAATCAGGTAAAATTTAATGCGAAATTATGTTTTGGATAAACCCTCCACATGCATTTACATATCCTTATATAGACTGCATATTATCTTCCACTATCTGACTGCAACATATGTCATTAAGTGTTGTAATTTATATTACTGCAGCAGAAATCGCCAACATTTCTAACTTACTTGAATTGAATATTTTAGGAAAGACTTGTTCAGAAAATTAAATAAAATACATTTCTTTAGGGAAAAAATTTTCTTCATACTGAATTAAGAATCACTGACATGAGTGAAGTATATATATAATGGATTACGCTCCATTTACCCTGGTATCTTCAACAAAACCCGTTTGCTTCCTATTTTCTCAAAAGAAAATCGGAGCAAAACGTTCTGCACAAGAGGCGCAAGGAGGCATCATCGGACTTTATTTCATATCTTTCGGAAATGGCCGTATAAATCTAGAAGCGAACCTCAACTTGCATTGTGCAGCCCCAATCGTGTGTTTTTGTAGAAAAATGTCTCATGTCTTTTTTTCAGTAAAGTGACTTTTCTATTTTCCATTGTCCTGCGTATCTGTATATTCTCAGCTTCCAAGTTCTGTAATGATATTTGAAGATTAAACACCGGTGAAATTATTACGGCAAACTTCTTGATTACGATAACAGACAGTTGAGTTCTGCTTCCATTTTCAATGTAATAGACGCCGTGTAAGCACTTATTTCTTACTTCGTGCAGTTTGACTTATAAAATGAAGCAGGATGCTCCTGAGTAATTCAAGTTTTTAATTCCTATCAAATTCCATATTTATTGAAGGGCATTAAGGAAAAATTAAATTCTGGGGGTCAATGAATACAGCTCCGAATCTTTGCTTTTATTATCCTATTTATATAAAGCACGTTTCTCAGCGGCTTTTCTTTTGACAGATTCCGAGCTGAGATCACCATGTTATTGTATGTGTGCGTGTGTGTGTGTGTGTGACTCCATTTCAAATTTTAAAGAATTCATAGATTTTTAACAAATATATTATGAATATCACGCAAGTGCACAACACGCCATCTCCGTCCACTTCAGCTTCCTACAATCAGCAATAACAACACGGAACACGCGCAAATTTGCCAGGCGCGAGCAAATGTAGGACAACTTAATTTTAGGACTCGAAATGATATATGGTCATGTACCTGGAAATTTGTACAATTCTGAAATAAGATATCTTTATATTATAAAATAACAATACGTCGGTTGTGCAACGGTTGTCTTCAGCTGCAGACTTTACAGCAATTACTGAACCAGTGGACATGGTCAACTGAACATTTGATATGGAGATACATCCTAAATATATTAAGTATTATTAATAAGTATTTTATAATTGTAATACTTGATTATAGTTATACAGGTCGAAATATGTTGTATTATATATTCATTCATTTATTCATTCATTCATTCTGTAGTCTGTCTTACGACAGGTCCGTAGCCTCTTCCAAAGCGAGTTCTCCATAGGGTGCGATTTAGTGCTTCCTATTTCAACTTCCAGTATCTTCTCCTTTCCTTAAGGTCATCCAGTAGCTGCTTATGCCTTCTTCCTCATCTTCCCGTCATTTCTATCCTTTCCTCTAACTTTCCTTCAATCACGTGTTTCAGAAGGCAGTTCCTACGCAAGATGTGACCAATCCTGTTAGCCTTTCTTCTTTTTATTGTATGTAGGATATTCCTCTCCTCCTTGACGCTGTGTAATACTTCTTCATTTCTCACACGATCGGTCCAACTGATCTTCTCCATTCTTCTCCAGCACCACATTTCAAAACCTTCCAGATACTTCTGATCCATTTCCCTAAGTGTCCATATTTCAGCACCATACAAAGCTATGCTCCAAATATAGCACTTCACTAGTTTCTTCCTTAAATTTAAGTCCAGTTTGCTGGTGAAAAGAGTCTTGTTCTTTTTGAATGCTGCTTTTGCTATGGCAATTCTGGATTTAATTTCACGTGTACACCTTGCATTATTTGTTAACATGCTACCCAAAAAATTAAAATATTCCAAATTCTCCAATTGCTTTTGATCTAACATAATTTTTATTGAGGATGGTTGCCTTGAGATTCTCATTAACCTTAGTTTTTTCCACATTCATTTACATTCCATAGGGTCTTCCAATTTCAATCAGTCTATCAGCCATGCCCTGTAGCACCTTTTCTTCCCTAGCCAGTAGCACAAGGTCATCTGCATACCTCACAGTGCGAATTACTTGTCATCCTATTTTGAAGTCTCCAACCCCTTTAAAAGCTTCCTTGGTAAGGTACTCTTTGTATAAGTTGAACAGAATCGGCGACAAACAGCAACCTTGTCTAACTCCTCTTCCACTCTTCACACATCTCGTCTCCCCTTGGTCCATTCGTATTTTGACACTCTGTTCCATGTACAATATGCTGATCAATCTTCTTTCGCGCCAGTCTATCCCAATTCTCTTTAAGATCTGCATTAATTTGGTCCATTTGACACGGTCAAATGCCTTCTGTCAGTCTATGAAGCAAGCACTCAATTCCTCATCTATGTCCAAGGTTCGTCCTGCTAGTATTCTCAGCATCACAATTGCATCCCTAGTTCCTTTTCCTCTTCTAAATACAAACTGATTTTTTCCAAGCTCATCCTCAGTCTTCCTTTCAATCCTTCTTCTAATTATCCTCGCTACTATCTTTGCTGTGTATGCGATGATGCTGATTGTGCGATGGTCGTTACATTTTGTAGCTTTGAGCTTCTTCTTTAAGGCAATCATTGTAACTTCAATAAAATCTTTGGGCCACTTTCCAGTTACATATATGCTGTTCATCAGCTGTGTCATTAGTTTGAGATCATCTTCTCCCAAAAATGTGAGTACATCGCCAAGTACATCATCATCTCCTGTAGCCTTCTTATCCCTCATATCCTTGATAGCTCTTTCCACTTCACTTTGCAAAATATAAGGGCCTTTCTCGTCTTCATCTACTTCAGCTTCAGGTTCGACTTCTAGATGTTCTGGTCGATTAGCTCGATAATAGAGCTCTGTAATATAATTCTCCCATATTTGCAGTACTCGTTTCTGTTCTATTATTATATTCCCTTGAGAGTGTTCGATGCCAATGTTTTGAATCCCATGGTTTTCTTTCCAACCTACTTCCTTTGTCTTCATGTACATTAAATCATAACGTCCTATTCTTTGAAATTATATGATTTCGTTGCATATTTTCTCCAGATATTCCTTCTTGGCGTTGTCCGTGGCTCTTTTCAATTTGTTCCTCAGTCTTCTGTAGTTCTTTCTTCCTTCTTCGTTGTTGACATTCTTCCATTTCCTTCGTTCATCCATTTTACTGATCATCTCCTCTGTAATCCATGGCGTTCTTGCTCTCCTCTCGACTTTTCCAACCAAATCACTCGTAGTATTTAACACACATTTCTTGATATTGTTCCACTGCACTTCCACATTCCCACTTTCACATTTGTTTGTACCAAGTTTTTCTTCTAAACTATCGTGTACTTCCTGTCGTTGAGCATATAGCTTCTCCAAATCCCATCTTGTGGAATCCGCTTGTGGAAACTTATGATTTTCTTCAATCTGGTGCAGATCTTTGCAACCAGTAAATTGTGGTCAGAGTCAATATCTGCTCCAGGCATTGTCTGCACATACTTCACACTGTTCCTGAATCGCTGTTTCACTAGTACATAGTCCAATTGATATCGACTCCTATCCCCTGGTGATTTCCAGGTGCACAATCATCTTTTAGGTTTTTTGAACCATGTGTTTGTTATAACCAGCCCATTTCTTTCACAGAAGCCAATAAGTATTTGACCTCTCCAATTCCTCCTTCCCAGTCCATATGGTCCAACAGTGTTTTGATGTGCTTTATCTCCAACTCGCTGTAACTCCTACTGCGTGGTTTCTCCTCTAGAAACACCCCCCTCCCCCCCGAGATCCGTATGGGGGAGTAGTTTACCTCCGGATTATTTTGTCTCCAGAGGAAGCATCTCGCTTTTGTCTCTGTTTCTGGAACAGACTATCCAGGAAAAGTAATAATGTGGTAGTTTTTCCATTTGCTTTCCACATCGCAGTACAGCAGCCGTTCAGACCACTCTGGTCACGCCTGTTGCTACACGATCATGAACCATCTAGAGCATCATTTGCTCTGTGCTTCAAGTCGCTACTGATGTCGCTGCTTCCAGCATCAGGGAGTTTTTATTGAAATCTCTCTTCGCCTGTTTCCTACCCTCTTGACCTGTCCGGCTTGGGAGACGCTACTGGTAGCAATGCTACCTCCGGCTTAGCTCTCAGGGTCACAGGAACTCACAAGCTCCTGTACACGGCAAGGTGGAGATACCAATACAGAGGATAAATATTAAAAAAAATAAAGATATTGAGTTGTGATCGAAGGCCTATTTATTATTCCTTTCACTAATATTTCTTTCCGGAGTGGCAATTTCCTCTTTTAAATTCCAGCACAAACATAATTCCAAATTCAAAACATTTATATAAACGTGCCGTTCATAACTTTGAGATATGTCAGGTGTTATTCCTACTAAGTAGACACATTTATAAACCTACTAAATACATAACACAGTGCGTTCTTCAAAATTTCAAGTAGAAAATTCGGCGAAATAATATATACATTTTTGGCTTCTACCTCACAGAAAGCACACGGTTCTGTCTGTTAAGAAGACTGACCAGTCAATGCTGCATAGCGAAGAAATCAATTTCTGTTGTAAGAGTTATACTGAAAATAACCTGGCACAATGTAAAACTTATTGACGTGGAATCAAGTGGTCTTAAAGCGTCAAAATTTCTTCACGTGGATACGTAAGAAGATGCAATGACGCCAAAAAGTGAACGTTCCTCCAACAAAGTCGGGCGGTACTATCTTCAAGACAGTGTTATTATTACTGAGTGGATATTCAACTAATAAATGAACTGGCTGTTATAAAATCTGAGGTTTCATATGTGTCTTCACAACACAGAGTAATCGTACCTTGTCTTGGTCCCCTTTATTAAATTTCAATGATCTCTACGCAATTCCCCTAAATTTAATCGTATTACTATATTCCACCCTGTCTGTAGAATTTCAGAGAGAACACTTTCCATTAAGTTCTATAAAGAAAGTTGTGAATACATTTTTTTTTGAAACTTTCTCACAAGTTCAAATATCTTACTGAGAATTCTTCATGTTTGAAATTCTCTTCCGCCAACTTTCATTCAGAAGCGGAAATAAGTTCAGCACCCAAACAAAACAAGATAGAAAACCATAGCCAATGTCGTTATTTGATTGTTTCTTTGAAATATTAGAATTTATCTATGATTTTTATATTTAATAACACTAACAGTAGCAGGTTTCTGCTTCTTACCGCGGAGACCTGAGATAGCACACATGGTAGCCCATGTTGGATTTGTGGTGGAAAACTGAAGACTGGCACACTTCCTTCTCTTTCTTTTAGTGTCATGTCAACAAATATCCATATATATTCAACTGCCATCCGCGGGGTGGACAGGGGACTTACTAATTAGGGGCTGCATTTCCACGGAGACATATTCATGGTAAGACTGTACTAAAAGAGAACAAATTACATATGGTGCATGTCGTGACGCATCACACTGCGTTTACCAAGGCATTCTTTGCTTCAAAGTGTTACAAGGTTTGATGGTACACAGCTGTATAATTTTATCTACACCAACAGAAAAGCTGCAAAATTATTTGCGCCGATTTTCAAAAAACTCACAAATGCTCAATATCAATACGTGTACACCTGTTTGTAATGTTGCAATTTACCAGAATCGGAAAATATATGTGTAAAATACGGCTAGAAATTTCTTTACCCTCCTAAGTAAAGCATGACTTTCACAGCGCCGATTGTCAAGAAACTCAAATCATGCAATACAGTTCTGTGAATATCTTAACGCACAGAATGTTATAGAAATCGGACAAACGGTGTAGATAAAAATGTATAATGTTTACGTCCCTAAGTAAATCATGGCTTTTAATGCGCCGATTTTCGCAAAACTCAAGCCTCATCCGCAACTTTTTATAAAGACATATACGGATTTTTATAAAAATCCGACAAACGGTTTAGTAGCTGATTCTAGGTCAAGGACGGTCACACGTCATTTTTACAACACGTCTTTTTAATTTGTAACGAACACCTATTAAAAGGAAATGCTCGTGCATAGAGCGTAGAAACATGAAATGATAATGACATTTACGACATTTACCTGGACAGACTCGGGGAATCTATCAAAGAACACTGGTTTTCTGGCGGAGGTTTAAACCCAGGATCTCTAAACCCGTTATTTCCAAAACGTACACAGGTGTGCTAACCACCTGAGCGCATCTTTCATTTGTCATAACGGGAGCACAATGAAAGAATTGTGAAGAGAACATTCCTATAAAATTATTACATCTGTTTGAAAGAAAGAAAGGTATCGAATTTGACATCATTCCGATTACAGTTTTCAGCAATAAGATGCGATGTCAATTGACAGTTTGTTACTGACATTTCGGAGGACCTTGAGGTCTGCATCTATAGCGGAGTTCAAGAATAAAAATTTGTTTGTAGAAAGGTCGGCAAAAATTGCCAATGAATATGACATCATACTCCAGAAGACACTTACTTATCTTCACCGACGGAGCTGTGGAAACTTCAAATCATACTTCCTAATATCCCGTGCTGCCTGATAAGACGGAAACGTAACAAACGATTCTTGAGTGAACTTTAAACATAAGTTCTTCAAGATTATAATTTAACGCGAAATTTTTTTCACAGTCAATGTTTTTCTGATATCAGACATCATATTCTCAAGTGGATACGTTTTTTAAATATAACGGTGTTTGGTTTGGTAGACACTTGTTGCTTGGCTACCAAACTGTATACCATCGCATCGCAGTTAGTAATTTTATTAATTTTCTTATTTTGCCCTAAATCGTGTGACTTAATATTTCAAGCAACACCACACCAATAACAATTCATTAGATACGAGTGATTATAAATATAGCAGAAAATTTCGGGACTTGAATTATGATGCAATTTGTATTCATGCAAAAATAAATTGTATGATTATACTTAATGAGTATGGACGTGCGTGTACACTGTTTAGTACAGTAATACCGCTGTAAGTAATATTATGCCCTTAATTTTCGTAACACTACATAGTCATATTAAGCCTGTAGTTTAATCCCACATGCATGACACGCATGAGGCTAAATGTTCGACAATAATAGACTAATCATCAGTTGATTCAATGGTGCAAGCAAGACAGATGTGGGAGTAACTGGTCGATACTGAAGCGCTCAGCACCAAATTGATGGCAACCAACCACACTTTTCTTCGCCAGCTCTAATTCTCAGTAACAACAAGGCGGGCATTAAGGTTCGATGAATAGTTTATACAGAGTATGTAGCAAAATGGACAGGCTAGCAGCTGGCTTGCTCATGCTGTCTTCTCAGCTGCTCCATTAACGCACCCTTTAGGTCCTATATCAGAGCGAACACTTTTAGAATCAATTACGTGGATGCTTTATATTCAGCATGTATCAATTACGCTTCAACTTTAAAGTACAAGATTCACCTGAATAATAGTTTGAAAATTTGTTTTCTGCCTCACAGAAAACATACTGTTTCTTGAAGACATGTCTTCGGGATATGAAGCTATGTCACTTGATGAGCAGTACCCGACGTTTCAAGTCAGTGTACTGGCTTCTGAATCAAACATCTTCTTGAACTGCTTGAGAGTGAAGATGATGTTAGTACGGTCCTTCAAAACGTCGAGTACCATTCACCCAGGGACATAGCATCACATCCCAGAAGATTGAATTATCAGCAATACAGCTGTGAAAACCCCGCAAACTCTTTCCTTTTTACAAAGAAGAAATGATAAATACTGTCCTCGGAAATAACTTGTTATTTTTCCTTAAAGTTCTATAACCCCTGTAAATAGAAAAGTTTGTAAAAATCAGAGACTTTTTATTTAAGCAGCCGTTAAATACTCTCACCGCCCTCAGTAAACCCACGTTCACTTTTCACTGCTCATCGACGCAAAATTCACGCGTTCAATTCACTTTACAAGTCGTATATCACAGGGATAAATCAAATCACATTTATTTCTAACGCCCCCAACACATTTCTTCGGATGCGACAAGCAATACGAAGTTCATAATCACAGGGATACGTGCCAAGCTAATTAGTTATGGTAGAAGGAGTGGATGAGAAGTCGAAGTGCACGGCTGATCTCAAGTTTTTTTTTTAGTCGTCCTCTTCTACCTACTCCGGTTTTCCCGTTTCAGTGTCGATGTTTGTAATTTCTTTTGATCACACTGAGAGACACATCAGAGTCGGTAGGACTCCACTGGACGAGGGATCGGCTCATCGCAGAGGCCTCTACCTGACAACAACACACAACACTCACAAGAGACAAATATCCATGCCCCCGGTGGGATTTTTTTTTTGTCTGTCAGGGGTTTTTCCCCTTTGATCCATTTTGTACTGTTTAAATCCTTTCGTCCTTCATGTCACTTTACGCTCCATGCTACCGTCCTTATACAACAAACACAACACAAACATCCATGCCCCCGGTGGGATTTTTTTTTTTTTTTGTTTAAAAAACTCTTTATTAATGACACATATGATTACATACTATCATACATTATGTGCAGACATTAGTACTAAAAGACTCCGTTTAGAGTGTGTATTGGCCCTAGGTTTGTCTTGTTCCTCGTTTATTCCCTTGTCGCTCACATTCTTTTGTCTTCTAGTGTGCAGTGGTGCGGTTATGGAGGTGACATTCGACAGTGCTCTTTAGTCGTCTATAATATCTAAATACCTCCCGCAATATGACGGTCTCTTGTGTGACGCATACATTTTTTTTCTTGCTCTTCGTAAGAAATCCATGTAGTCCTGTCTGGTAGGTGTCTCGTTGTTGTGAATATATCCTATCATATTGCCTATAAGCCATGTTACTGCGTTATGCCTCTGTGGTGGGTAAATGTTATAGTCAGGGAGACAGATCCAATCATTTTTTACTTCGGTTGTTGATGTTCGTAGGATAAATGCTATTCTCCGTTGGGTCCACTCCCATATTTCGTGTGCTCGGATGCATTCTGTGTATCTATGTAGGATAGTGTCTTGGTTTCTACAGTCTTTGCATTCTCCCGTTTCGTGGAGCTTGATTTTTTTTAATCTTTCGTTGGTGGGTATGATGTCGTGTACGACCATGTACCATATGGTTCTGGTTGTGGTTGGTAGGAATCGTTTGTGTATATTGTTCCATATGGACGTCCACTTGCTTTGTTTGTGTTTTTCTTGTACGCGGATGGGTAGTGTCATGCTGATATGAAATCTTGCAGAGTAGAGAGTCTGGTATACGTTCTTTTTATAGGTTTCATCTTTATCTTCAGCTTTTTTTGGGCTAATATACGCGAGTTCTTGAAAATAACTGCGTAAATATTCAATCTCCTTCGGAAGTGGGGCCCATTGCGGGGGATTCCGTTTTGTGCATATTGTGCGTTATGTTTGATCCAGTTTCCTGTGATGTTCACTCGTTGTTGAGATTGTTTCATGATGCGCGTGATGTATAGTGTGCAACATTTCGCTTTGATATTAATCATAGCCATTCCTCCTTCGTGTTTATTCCTGTGCAGTGTTGATGCTGGAACGCGGAATATGTTTCCTGCCCATATGTATTGGTGAGTCATCGTCGTAAGTTTTTGTGCTTTTTCTTCTGTAATAGGAACGATCTGTGCTGTGTACCAAATCTTAGATAAGTGATATGCGTTGTTAATCCAGATGCGTTGTTGTAGATCTAAATTCCTTGTGTGTGCGTTTTTTATGGTTCCTTGTATGATTTTAACTTTTTCATCCCAGGTATATTCTATAGTTTGTTGTATCGTGGAGCCATAATAGATTCCTAATATTTTATTAGTGGGTTGATATTTTATTCCTTCGAGGTCCTGTGTTCGGTCCCAGTTGCCTATGGGTAGGGCGCTACTTTTTGCCCAGTTGATGTGGGCTCCGGCGCCTGTTCATAAATCTTTAAAGCCTGTTTTAAGATGTTGAATTCGCACTTGTCGCGTAAAATAACGGTAATGTCGTCCGCGTATGTTATACATGTTACTGGTTGTCGGTCCTTTCCTATTTTCAATCCTCTTAGTTTCATTTTCAATAGGCTTATGAAAGGGTCTATTACGATCGCATATAATAACGAACTCATTGGACACCCTTGTCGTATTGAGCATTGGATGGGTATGTCACTCGTGAAATGACCATTGATGTTTATTTTGGATACCGCGCCGTCGTATAATGACAGGATCGCTTGTGTCATATTTTGTCCGAAGTTGTGTGTTTGTAATACCCGTCTTAAATATTCGTGGGCAATATTGTCAAACGCTCTCTCAAAGTCAATTACCATCATACATATTCCGTGTGTGGTGAGTTGTCCTGCCGCTATCACGTCACGTATACCGGTTGCTGCATCTATTATGTTTCTTTCTTTTACCGCACTGTACTGTTCTTCATTCATTATTTCTCCCATCATCGGCTGTAAACGTCTTGCTAGAATTCGTGTGTATAGTTTGTAATCGGTGTTGAGTAGCGTTAGGGGGCGGTAGTCATTTACTTTTTCCGGTTTATTATGTTTAGGTAAACACACTATGATCCCTCTCTTTATTGCTTCTGGTATCTTCCCTGATGTAAAAAATTTGTTGTACAGTTGTAGTAGGTCATTCGATACCATTCTTGTAGTCCTAGTGTAGAATTCTGTGACAATTCCGTCTATTCCCGGCGATTTCCGTTTTGGCGCTCTTTGTATGACGGTACTTAGTTCGGATTCGGAGATCGGCATGTTGATGTAATCTTTTTCGTCGTCAGTGATTTTCCGACTTATGGTCTCACACATTGTGGTGATGCTGTCATGTTGTACTTGTATCGTACTGAATCTGTGTTGTAGCTCTATGTAGAAGGTTCGTTTAATGGCCTGTAATGTTGTGTGTGGTGTGTCATCTGTGTCAATTATTTTGACGATGTTTCTATTTTGTCTTCGTTTTTGTCGGCGTATGAGGTGGTATAATGAAGTGCTTTCCTCTGGTAAGGTTTCATTGCCTCGTAGTTCTATACGTATGTGTTGTAATCGCTGTCCTTTTAGTTGTATCAGTTTGGCCTTATAATATTTGATTTTCATGTTTGTTTCTGGTGTGTTTGCGAATGTACGGGTTAAATCATATAGGCATTCGTAGTAGAAATTTTCTTTGTGTCTGTAGTCTTGTGCGTGTTCTTTCCCCTTTGTAATGAAGTAGCGCCGGAGACGAGGTTTTACACACGCTATCCACCAGTGTTGTATATCATTGTACCATTTCTGTTTTGTTCTCCATTCGTTCCATATTGACTGTAGTCTTTCTTGAGCTTCTGTTGTGTTTATTACATTGATATTCATTTTCCAAGTCCCAGAACCTCTTATTCCAAAGGTGCGTGAAGTGTTGAGTTTAACCTGTACTGCATTGTGGTCCGTAAAAGCTGCTATGTGCGTTGTAGTGCTTATTTTTTTCTGGTCATCATTGGGGATAGGTATATCCTGTCGATTCGGGACGCTCCGGAAGACGTGTAATGTGTGTAGCCATGTGTCGGTCTGGTACTATTCCATGCATCTGTTAACTGGTATGCAGTTATGAGTGTATTTAATGGTTGACTGAAGTGTGGTATTCCTGTGCAGTCTTCTCGACGTGTGACACAGTTGAAGTCGCCACCGAGAATGAACTCGTGTGGTGCTTGTTGTATAAGGTATGGTAATTCACTCCGATAGAAAACATCTCTTTCCTTTTGTCTTGCCGTGCCAGAAGGAGCGTATATGTTTATCAGGTAACATTCATCCCACCACCCGGCGATCCCTCGTCCTGATGGTAGGCGTTGTATGTTCGTTAATGTAATGTCTTCTTTAGTGACGATGGCTGTGCCTCTCCTGTCTGTGCCGACGTTTAGATATATGTTTCGATTTTGTATGTCGTCCCAGTTGTCATGCGTTACTTCTTGTATGAAAAGGATATCGATGTCATGGGTCTTGCAGTAATCGTTCAACATCTGTAGTCTAGTGTGGGACTGTATGCCGTTAATATTCAATGTAGTTACATTGAATGTTTGGGTGGTGCAGTGTGTGTACCTTACATTTTCTTGCTTCTGGTCGTCCTACCTTCCTGTCCATCTGGCACTTTATCATTCTCGGTTCGCTGTTTCTTTTTTTTTGTTGGTGTTGGACGTGTTATTTCATTTTCATTTCCTATTTCGTCTTGCTGATCGTCTTTTAGTGGGTCGTCACCGAGTCCTGTAATGATTTCCCTTTCGTCGGTGGGGCTGGAGTTTTTGCGTAGTTTTACTCCGTCTACTCTTATGCTATGTATGGTCTCATCCTGGTCCATGTCGGACCATTTTTGTGGTGCTGTAGGAAGGTTGGTTTTTCCCTTTTGTTCCTTACGTTCTGTTCTTGTCGTATGTGTTTTGTACTTTGATTCTGATGTAATTGGTTCTGCTAGTGGTTCTGATGTTTCCATTGTGTCTCCACAATTGTCGTCTTCCTTGTCTGGTTGTATGTTTATGTCTTGTGTCCTATGTTCTTTGTGGTTTTTCATGTTCTCATGTTGAGATGATTGTGCATCCATTGGTTCGTTGCTGAGTATTGTTTCTGCCCTTATTGACTGTTGTTTTTGAGTAGTAGCCTGTTTTTCCTCTAGTTTGTCTTTGTTGGTGTCATTGTTTATGGTAGCACTGTGGCCCAATTCTACTATGTTTGCCCATGTGGTAGTGGAGATTTTCCTTCCTTCACGTCTCTGATTTTGTCGGAGCGGGCATTCATTCGCTACGTGCGTTGTATCATTACATATGTAACAGGTTGTGGGTTGCCCCATGTACGTAACGAGTGCCCTATGCCCTGTGATATGGATATGTGACGGGACGTGGGCGGTTAATTCCATGTGAATTAGTCGCACCCCGTTGCTGACATTGTATCGATAATTACGTGACCATTTCTCCTCTTGGATTGTGAGTACTGTCCCATATTTTGCCATGTATTTCCGTATGTCTTCATTTTTCAGTTCCGGTGGCAAGTTTGCTACCCTTACTATGCGTTTTCCCAGTCCAGCCTGACTAATTGCCACCTTAGATATTTCCCCAGTGTCATGTTGATAGGAGGACTCTCCCTGTGTTATATGTAATATTTCATCTACTAGTGTGGAACTGTTTACCTTAATGAAGACTTGACGCCTTGGTCCGTCTACTTGGAGTGTGTTGACATCTTCCGACTGTAATTTTAACTTGGTGAATATCCACTCGTGGATATCGAAAGCCGATATCCTTGGACTGTTTTTGTCGAACGTGCAGACGATGGTGTCTTGCCGCTCTTGTTGCCACATGTTGGTTGTGGTGGTAATAACGTCTCCTGCTTGCTTCACTTTGTGCTATGAACTCTACGAATCGGTTGGTTGTTTATGGATACGCGATGTTCACTGCTTGGCTGCTTGAGCCGTAATCATTCGAACCCACGATCCTAGCAAGCGAGCGGCCGAAGACCCACGCCTTAGACCGCACGGCCACTAGATCGGCTGAGCTCAAGTAATTGGGAAAAAGATTCCTTCATACAAGACTAACAGTTATGGGTTCCGACGAACTGGGAAATAGGCGTTATTGAAATCATTATATATAAGGCATCCATAAGATTGTTGGAGGTAAAGTTGCCGAATTACACAATGTAACACTCACATATTAATATTTCTTTACATTGTTAAAATAGCTGCATATTCTTTTGGAGTAAATTCCAGAGATTTTGTGTGTTTTTACACTTTTCGCTGTACAAGAGCTATATTTTTATGTCTCCCCTCTTTAAAGATCCTGAAATAATTACCTTCGGCAATGGCATGCATGAGCCCTCACTCTCAGAAGTGTAACGACAGACTACTAGAAATGTGTGCAAACTCAAGAATTCCGTCAAATTAATATTACTTGTTCTAGAAGTGACACTTCAGACAAAGGCGCCTTCGACTTCTCTTGTTGGCTAAGAAATGAAAAACTTCCTTCCATCGTTCAATGACCAATTTTTCTTAGGGGCACTGCATGCTCCTAACTGGTTAATAGTACGACTTACTAAAAGTGTGGGAACCGAATTTTGTCTTTTCCGAGCTGAAAATAAAAAATGCTTGGTTATGGGGAAAAATAACATAACCATTACAACTAAAGCAAAAGATGCCGAACTTTTTTCTGTCGAGGCTGTTTCCTGCTACGGGCGAAGAAACAGCTGAACTGCACTTGCGATTTTGTCAAACTCGAAATTTAAGACATTTTACTCCTCACATGTGCAAAGAAGTAGCTTGCTTGGGATTAGAGTTGGAATGTCAACTACAGCATATTTGCCACTGTGTTTTACCGGTTAAGTGAAATGCATTATGTATCTCATAAATGGTGTCATAAAGAGCCATAGTATTCTTTACTTTAAAGACAATGAATGACGAAATAATTGAATATTAAATTTTCTAAGGAATAAAAGGCAGTAAGTCAGTTTCAACGTGCACTGTTTCGTTATTAAGTCTATTAGCGGTATTGACTTAACGACCTTGTTCATTACGCATATTTAGTGCTTATTTTGCTGCGAGGTTTAAGAACTGACGTAACACAAGATGAAATTGTAGAAACGTTAAATGGTAAGCTGAATACATACAAGCTGAGGCAGCAGTACGTGACATGTAATGTATTATAAGAGAGTGGCTGAGCAAAACCACAGGACGTATTATAATCTGTCCCCCAGTATTTTGTTTGGTATTCTGAAGAGCCATACCCATTTAAATTTATGTTGAGTAACTGAAGGTACAGAATAGTTTACCATTCAGAACTAAATGATGAGTATATACACCACATGCATTCTCTCTAAAAGAAAATCTGTATTTTACGATTACAAAAATTGCTATGATTACACATCATTGTCTGGCTGATCTTCGTAATCAGACTTGATAGTTTTTGCCCTGAGAAGACAGCAGCATTTTTATTAAGAATTTTTTCATAAATTTCACGTTGTTAACACCGCAAAACACCCCAAACCCCCTGACGATGAACTAAGGTTTGAAACATATGTAGGGGTACAAACATTTTATAAAAGCTACAATAAAAAGTGGTTTTTAATTGTGCATCAGTTGGTTTAATATAATCAATTTTTTCATAAATTTCAGTCTTCAAGTAGTTAAACCTGCTATGTTTTTCTCAGTATCCGTAACATATCTTCTTTGCAAAGCAAAAGAAATAATGCACTGCGAAAGTTGTTCAGCTCTTAAGGACAATAAATAACTTACTTTGTTAGCGCATATAAGTGAGTAAACACTTGTCACACAACAAAACATATCTCTTATTACAAACTGATACAAACAGTATTCTACATCATCAAACTACAACGTATTAATTACTGTAGTGATTTTTAAATTCAGTAAATTACGTCTGATATTTCACCGCTGAAATTTAACTTAGTCGTCTGAACCAAGCACGAATTGGTTAATTTTTCTGAAGTTTAATGTATTGTATTTTGGTCTAAAACATTTCTGTATTTCTGGTAGCACTACACACATATTTTAGGGTACGTGGAAGCGTGGTCAACTTTACGTCCCGGCTGCTTTGCGCCAAGGGAATATACTCAGCGCATAGGAGCTCAGCAGTTTCATATTTCTAGGAATTAATGTACACTACATTTCTCTTGCTAGGATTTACTTGTCCTACCTCATATAAGAATGAACGGTACACGCATTATGAAGATTATTAAATTCCTCAAACATTCTATCAGATGTTACGTTCCGCGGTTTGCCTTCCGGAAACACACAGGCCTACATACTACCCAGTTCACTCAATTTATATCACGCTGCATACTTGGTATCATACACAAATATAACCTTAGAGTGGACATCTCTGTTCATTAGTCCTTTTTTTTTTTTTTTTTTTTTTTTTTTTTTATATTAAAACCTTTATTTGACAGTAGTACCTCATTGGTGTTTACATTTCTTATTGCTACATATCAATTGCGAAACATTGTTGACACTTTGTGGAAGGTTCATAGTGTATCTAATTTAAACCATTTATTCCATCGTGTGTGCAACGTCTCTTCAATTGGAGGGGTGTGTATTTTTCCAATGCTGCTGGGATGTGTAGTTTTCCGTCCTTGGTTCTACGCTGCAAACAAGAGTCACCTATTGTGGTCGTGTTGTTGTTGTTCTGGTGCCTAGTTGAGTCCTTTTTGTTGAGAAATCTTCAAGTCTTTAAGAATCTAATACTTCTAGGTAGTTCCCACAGTTGTTTTGTGCACTGCGGAGCCTATTTTCCTTCCATCTGGCTCTACGCATAAAATCATGGTAGTCTTGCAGGGTTAGAGTCTTGTTGTTGTGTATGTACCCCAGCATATGGCCTATAATCCATATGGTGGCGTTTAGTTTTGTTAGGGGGCGCATATCAAATTCAGGTAAACTTATCCAAGTGTCTTCTACCTCCCGTGTGTTTATGCGCATATAACAGGCAATCCGTTCTCTTGTCCAGTCCCAGATCGGTTGGGAGTTTATACATTCCGTATATCTGTGAGTTACGGTGTCGTATTTGTCACATTGTCTGCACTTGCCATTTCCGTGAAGGTTAATCTTCCATAGTCGTACGTTAGTGGGTATAATATCGTGGACGATCATGTACCATATTGTTCGTATGTAGCGGGGTAGGAATGGCTTATTTATATTCCTCCACACGATTGGCCAGTTAATATTAGGGAATTTGTTCTGTATTCGGAGTCCAATGGTCGTGTTTGTAGGCTGGTGCTGGTGTCGTTGTGTCTCGTAAATCTCGCGCTTGTATTTGGCGATGGTTTCATTACTTTGCTTGTCCCTCACATATGACCCTTCTTGTATGTAAATCCTTAAGTATTCTAATGTTGTGGGGAGAGGTTCCCAATTAGGGGGGTTATTCTGTTGTCTCAAGGCTTCATATAGTTGTAGCCATTGTGCCGTGAATGTGTCTTTGTTTTGTTTCTGTTGTGTAAGTCTTAGGTAATATAGTGTGTCACACTTTGCCTTAACGTTGATCATTCCTAAGCCTCCTTCAGTTGTGTCTTTGTAGAGTGTGGTGATCGGGACGCGGAAAATTGCTCCTCGCCATATATATTGTATTATGTTTGCCACTATGTGGTTTGCATGTACTTTTGTGATGGGGAGCAGTTGGGCTGTGTACCATATTTTGGATAAGAGCCACACGTTACAAACTCTTAATCTTTGTTGTAAATCTAATTGTCGTACGTGAAAGTCGTTGATACCAATTCGTATCTTCTTGATTTTGTCAGTCCATGTATTGTTGATGGTTTGGGCGATTGTCTTCCCAAAGTTGATGCCCAATATTTTGGCATTGTCAGTGTATCGTATGCCACCCAGCTCTTGATTCATATTCCAATTCCCTATAGGGAGGCCTATTGTCTTATCCCAGTTAATGCTGGCTCCTGTGGCTTTTGTGTATAGCGTGATTATCCGATTCAGTGCCTTTACGTCTTGTTGATTTTGAATTACGACTGTGACGTCGTCTGCGTACGCAATACTGGCTATGGAGTGGTTGTCTTGACCGATTTTAATTCCCGTTACGTGTTTGTTTACGAGGACTAGAAATGGGTTGAGGATGAGTGCGTACAGGATAGAACTGAGGGGGCATCCTTGTCGAATTGAGCAGAGTATTGGGATCTCTCGAGTGAGGTGTCCATTAACGTCTATTCGGGAACTGGCGTTCGTATATAAGGATAGTATTGCGTTTGTTATTCCTGGGCTATAATTGTATGTCATTAATAAGCCTTGTAAATACTGATGTGATACATTATCGAATGCCCTTTTAAAGTCCAATGTCACAAGGCAGATACCACTTTTCGTGTGTGTGCCTGCTGCAATTATATCTCGGAGAGCCGCTGTGGCATCCAGGATGTTTCGGCCTATGACAGCGCTGTATTGTGTTTCGTGTAGAATGTCATTTAATGTTGGCTTAATACGGTTTGCTAATATGCGCGCATAGAGTTTGTAGTCTGTGTTTAGTAAGGTAAGCGGACGGTAATCTGTAACTTTTTGTGGGTTGTTCTGTTTCGGTATGCAAACTATGATTCCTCTTGTTAGTATCGGTGGGATGTGTCCTGTTGTCAGAAAGCCATTATACATGTTTAGTAGGTCTTCTTGAAGTATGTCCTGTCCCCAGTTGTAAAATTCAGCTATTATTCCATCGTCACCTGGTGACTTTTTCTTTGGTGCTTGCGCTATAGCTGTAGCGAGCTCCTGTAGCGTGATCGACGTGTCCACGTGTTCTCCCATGTCTGATGGTATTTTCTTTATGATCGTTGAGTATATCGTGTCCATGTCTTCTTCACGCACCGTTATTGGGGCAAACCGTTCTTTAAGTTCTTTGTAAAATACATTCTGGATGTCTGTTTGTGTGTTTTGGTTTCGTCTCCCTCGCCTATGATCGTTTCAATATTCTTTTTTTGTCGTCGTTTGTGTCTATCAACAATGTGATAGAGGGACAGCTGTTCATCTTCTTGGATTGATGTTTCTCTTGTTTCGGCCTGAATATTGTAGAATTGGGTCCTGTATGCTTGAATGATCTTGGCTTTGTAATACTTTAGTTTGATGTGTAGATCTGGGAAATCTGTTGGTTTGTTGAGTAATTCATAAATGCAAGAGTAATAGAATTCTATTTGTTGTTTTTTGTCGTACGCTCGCTCCTTTCCTATGGTTTTGAAACATTGTTTTATCCTACGTTTCGCGCATACGCTCCACCATCTTCCTATATTGTCATACCATGTCTGTTTTCGTTTCCATTGCAGCCATTGTTGTCGGAATTGTTCTTTTAAACCATCCATAGTGAGGAGTGTGGCGTTTAATTTCCAGTATCCTCGTCCGCGGTGATTGTAGGAGTGTTTCCCAGAGAGTGTAACTTGTACCGCGTTGTGGTCGGTGAACGCCGCGGCCAATGTTGTCGTTTGGATTTTGAGTTCATTCACTGTGGGCGACATATATATTCTGTCTATGCGTGACGCGCTAGTGTTTGTGTAATGCGTATATCCGGTGTTATTTGCTGTGCTGTTCCATGCGTCTATCAATTTGCATCTGTGTACTAATGTAGTTAACGGCCGGCTGATTGTGGGGGTACCTGTGCAATCTGACTTTTTAACTACACAATTAAAATCTCCTCCTATTACATAATCGTAGGACGCGTGTTGTAATAGGTGTGGTAGGTCAAGTGTATAATATTCGTCTCTATCATGGCGTTTATTAGTTCCAGATGGCGCATATATGTTGACAATATATATGTTATGCCACCAACCAGCAATGCCTCTTCCAGAGGGGAGTTTGTTTATATTTGTTAGTGTTATGTAATCTTTTGTGAGTATCGCCGTCCCTCTCCGATCGGTGCCTACATTAATGTACTTATTTCTATGTAGTATGCAGTCAAAGTTTGTATGCGTGACCTCTTGAAGGAGTAAGATGTCAATATCATGCATTATACAAAACTCGTTCAACATTCTCATCCGTGTGCCGTGTTTCATGCCATTGACATTTAGAGTGACTATATTAAAGGTGGTTTGTGGGGGTATTAGTTCTTATGTGGAAAGTTTTTTGCTTCTCATAGTTCTTCCGCCCTTTCTTTCTTCTGATGTTTCGGCATCCGTACGTGGTTTCCTTTTACGAATGTATTGTGGGTGTGTCGACTCGAGATCCTCATCTGTGGGGGCTATTAGTATAGGGAAATCTTCTTGAGATCTAGTGAGTGGGTCTTTTTTCTCTGTACTTCCTGTAATAGTTCGCGTGTTGTTGTTGTCCTCGCGTCTTCTATACGCGCCTTCCTCTTCTACCTTTTTTGGGTGTGTGGTTGTTGTTGTTTCTCCGTGGATGTCCTCGGGTGTTTCTGGCGTAATCTTTTCTGTTTTTCGTTGTTGTGGTGTCATCTCTGTGTCCTCGTTTTGTGTTTGTGCGACCGCTATATCCATTTGATCCGCGTTATATTCTATTATGGTGTCGGTACTTGGTATTATATTCCCTCCTTCCTGTATCATAGTGTTTGCTTCTGTCTCTGGTATTTGCGAGTTCTGTGGTGTGATGTTATTATCTCCTAGTTTTCCTGTCTGTTTGGGATCTGCGGTCTCGTTGTTTGTATGTGTCCCATTGTGGAGGTCCGGTTGAGTTGTGTTTGGGTCGTTCTGCGCCCTTTTGTCAACTATGTGGGCCCACGTCTGTTTTGTGGGTGGCCGAGTGTCCGTACGCTTAGGTCTCCTCTTGTGGCACTCCTGTGCGATGTGGTCTGTGGCATTACATACGTAACACGTAACAGGTTGACCGGTGTATGATATTAGGGCTCTATACCCATCTATATATAAGTGAGACGGAACATGCACTTTTAGGTCCATCGTAACTATCCGGATTCCATTCCCCACACTGTATCGATATGTATTTGACCATTTTTCGTCTGAGATATTTTGTATCGTGCCGTATTTTGATAGATATGATCTAATGGCCTCGTTGGGCATTTCTGGTGGGAGGTTTGCGATTCTAATATTTCGCTTGCCTAGTCCCGCGAAACCTAATTTGACCTTCGATATCTCGCCATTATCGTGTTCGTAAGTTGTTTCCCCATTTGTACTATGTATCAAGTTTTCTACTATTGTAGTCGTAATAGTCTTAATAAATACCTGCCTTGTAGGTCCTTCAATTTGAATGGCTACAACGTTCTCTTGTTCCAATTGTAACTTCTTGTGTATCCACTCATGAATCTCGTAGGCTGATATTCGTGGACTTTCCTTGTCGAACATACACACAAGGGTGTTCTTCCTTTCGTAACGCTGCATAGCCTCGTTAGTAGTTAACGTACTCACAGATTTTAGCTTCTGTCGCACACCGAAGTTGATTGAAGTTAGGAGCAACTCTCTAAATCGAACCTCTCTGTGCGCTCTCTCAAGCTGAACTAGTCCTTTCAAGTGGTGGTCATTCAAGATAAAGTCGCTATTAAATCGAAATATGGAGATTCAGACTTTCAATAAAGCAACCAACAAAATATACTCCAACTAGGGCAAATTCCTAATGGTCTATATTATACAAAAAACCGACATATTTCAGCTATCAAAGAACCATTTGCAAGGAGTCATAAAACTCGCACAGACAAGCGTACTTGGATACAGTCGTGAGGAAACAGTGCAAGATTGTACAACAGTGTGGACGAAAATAATGTCAAATATCCAATTAATATTGACAAAGGTTCAATATTTAGCATATATTTTTCATATACGAAATGAATACTTATTTTTATAATATACATTTAATGTATATTAATATGTAAAAATATACGTTTAATTTACATTAAATATTAAACCCAGTCCAATATTAATTGAATATTTGAAACCTTTTGCATCTAAACTGACGCATAATCTTGCACTGTGCTTCTCACCGTGGATTCTTTGACTCCTTGAAAATGGCCCTTTGAAAGCCGTAAAATTTTGGGTTTTAGTATAACATACATGAATAGGGATTTTTCATAACTAGACTCTATTTTTTGGTTGACTTATTAGAAGTCTAAATTATAAATAGATGGAAATATGAAATGCTACAAGATTGAGGTTCAGAATTGATTCAATTAACGTGGAGGGACCTATAAATTTGATACAAATATTCTGAATCGGGAAATTTTCAGGAAAATTGGTTCATATTTCATTCAGCAATACGCAAAGGCTCATTCACGTCTGCTATACTGAAGAGCAAAAGAGATGTGTTTTAGTTGACAATGCTGTCGTTTGTTACGATTATGTAGCGTGAAAGGCATATGGACGAAATAAGAGTGTGAAGCATTGGTGAAATAATACTCACAGGGAGAAACTAAAACTACTTGGACAAACGCCTGTCCCAATGCCTTTTTTCCCACCATAAATGCTACGTGGACTGGCCTGAGAATAAACCCGGGGCTCCGAGGTGACAAGCCGGTAATTAACCCCCCCCCCTGCGAGCAAATGCATGGATCACTGTATTAAAAGCCACGGAATCAACCCCAATGTATAGTGCATTTGATGGAGGTCGATATTGCATGCTTCATTTAATGACGCAGTCGATTGCAACGTTTATACAGTGTCGGTGACATAATGAGTCAAATGTGAGTTGGGGTAACGGTGGAATGATACTGACAGGTGAAAACCGAAGTACTCGGTGAAAGACCAATCCCAATGTCTCTTTTTTTCACCACAAATCCCACATTGACTGACCTGGGACCGAGCCCTGGTCTCCGCGGTGACAGGCCAGCGACTAACCACCTAAGCCATGGCATGGCGGACAGAAGTCGAGTCTGGCTACTGTTGTATTCCACTGCAGCTACTCTGGCCTATACCACCCCACACAAAGTGCTTGTCGCTAGCAAAAATTACCACTACTAAATCTCGTGTGAACAGAATGGCCAGACAACTAGAGGGCAATATACAATGGAGGGGGGAGCGTAACAGATTGAGGTGTTTTGCAGGGGGTTGGTCCGTGGGCCTTCGTTCTGCGGCCTCATTACAGCATTCAATGTAACATATTGATTACACTGTTATTCATTCTCTTTTGACAACCAGTTTTAAAATTCTCTAAACATAAATCCAATTAGAATTAAAACAAAAAAATTAATGCTTGGACTGGTATGACTTATTTTCCATCTGTTGTTTGTACCTCAGTTTGTGAAATCCTAGGTAGCAGCACTTTTCGAAAACTTTTGTTCCTACTGTATGCAAAACACGTTGTAAGTAACCGAAACAAAAGCTCCATATCCCCCAACAACAACTTGTGGAAAGAAGCTGTTATGCAGAATACGAATAAAGCCTGAGCCAAAAAGTGTCGTACCGAAAATATTATCATCACCAATCCGACACATTTCATTGCACTGTTCGGCTGAGCGTTTTCATTTTCTTTCCTTCGCAGATAGAAAGTTCAACAGAAATGCTTAACGATAATTTTATAACACTTCAGGAACGTCCATGTATCTGACAGGCATATGAATCCGTTTTATGGGAGGTAAAGTCTTGAAATTTAGTAGGTAGGTGTCACTACCTAACCACGAGTCTCACGGCCGTGACAAGCTCCTATCTCAGAGAAGTACCCACTCAGCCAGGGACATTAAGTCCTTTACAAAAAACATATATTTATATAGTAGCTAAAGAATTCAAGAATAATGACACTCTAATTATATTAAAGTTTGTATCTGTAATTAAATTATTCGGAACAGGAGTTCGATCAGCCTACTGCAATACTTGCACATCGCTTTAACAGCAGGGCCCAGCTTACATGGAGGTGCTTCATTCATTTGCTTCAGCAGAAAAATACAAATAATACAGAAGATGAGATTTGAGGTTTCCACAGTGAAGGAAGTTAGAATTGTGGTCCTCTCTGTCTCGAAACCGCGTAGACTTGTAGAAGGTTTTCACCGTTTCGGAGGTACTTGATGTCTCCATTTTTACAATTTAAAAACACGCTATAACTAAATAACTAACTAACTAACTGCATGGAGCAGAGTCCTTATTGGAAAGCTAACAGGGCCTCAGCTAGTCAAAAAATTAGCCGAATTTTATGGAACCCGAAGGTTCGTTACCGCATTCACAACCTCCCACGTTATATTTATAAGAATATCTCACCAAAATACTTGGTTAGAAACTGAAAGACAGGGCTTTCATATCCGGAAAGAAATGAGACCTGTCTGTTTAAGCCAAAAGACACACAGATATAATATCTCCTAAATGTTTTATTTTATTTACTTAAAAATAATAGCACTTCATTTAGGCTGTTCTGAAGTGTATCCTGAAGTACTTCTAAGGCTCAAATATTTTATCAGTTATAAGATACAACTGACGATATGTGTTTAAACTAAGATAATAAATCGGCATACGTAAGCTTGCAGAGACAGAAAAAGATGTTCAGTTTTAAGGAAGACAGATATCACTCTTAAATATTAATAACGGAGGAATTTTTTAATTATATTTCAAATGAACTTGACACAAAATATATCTTGCTGGCTCTCAAAGTATCTAGTCACGACACCTTCATAAGTTAAAAATTTAAATACGGTCGAACCCGGTTATAACGACATCGGTTTATACGACACACCGCCTATACAGTCAGATATTCTGTGGTACCAATTAATTCCTCGCTGTTAACGATAACATTGTACTCCTCGGTTATAACAACACTCGTTTATAACGACACAAAATATTCAGTCCCTTTCATGACGTTATAAAAGAGTTCGACTCTAATTAAGAACTGCTATGCAAGATTAGATTTTCTCACTGCGATGGTCATGAAGAGCAAGTTATAGCATTCTGAGATGTGACGCCGTGTAGTCTGATAAATATTTACGAGCTTATGTGAACCTGAACGTAGGGGCGGTATGTGCCACCGAAAAATCGTTAACTTTCTACCACACTTCAGGGCGTAATTCTCGGTAAACAATAATCGTCTCTATGTGTCATTTAATAATCGTCCATTTACTAACCAGTCAACAACAGACGAAGCCACAGGCAATGTGTCTGTGTGGGGTCTAGTTGTATGCGTGTCCTTAACTTTATTCCAAATGGGGTCAAGACCCCTCGTTTGAGAAAGCAAAAGCCTTCGCTTTTATTAATAGTGGTACGATAGTGTGAGGCCCCGCAGTGTAGCCGGAGAGCGCTGAGCGGATTTAAGGTTTACCACGACGTGAAGAGGTCAGTCAGGCCGACCAAGCAACAAAGCCCTCTTACTAATTTCAATCGCAGTTATTGCCCTTTGCCTTTGGCGAGTTATGGTAATGTAATTGCACAAGCTCTGTCTCGCTCTTCCCTCTCCAATTTACTCACCGAAAGAATTAATTTCCTCACGGATGACCTGAAACCATTTAAACCCAAAGTACTGTAAGTTCTGCATGTTAAAGTGTGCCTGAGCGTCCATAGCTAAATCGAACTTACGTAAGACTTTAAACAGAGCTATAATGAAGTTTTGTGAGATTCAAATGTTCAAGGTGCTGCCTTCTGGGGTGTGGCGCCTTTTTACTGGCATGCAGGTGACTATCTTCATGCATTGTAAGATTTTACACCGTGTAGACGGGTTCTTATCTATGCGTGATTTCAAGATTCCGCCGCGGTGTAATTGAGATCTGCGTTCTTCTGGGATTTTACGCAGTAGATTGGTAGTTTGTTGCCAACGTTCCGGGGCAAACTATCTGTCCCATTTTCAAGGATCAAGCAGTCCAAAAAGAATGCATTCTTCTTGGACTCTTTGACCCTTAAAAATGGGATCAATAAGTCGTCCCGAAACGTCGGTAGCAAACTACCAATCTACGCTGCGTAAAATCCCAGAAGAACGGGTTCTTATATATTATGAGATACTATACCATGTATATAGTAACCAATGTACTACGAAATTTTGCAGGGTGTAGATACGTTTCCACGTACGACGAGATGTTTACACAGTGTAGGCATGTCCATATCTATTTTTTATGTGACACCGTTAAGCATGGTTGGTAGATAATCCATTCGGGGACGTGACATCACGTAACGTGGTTGTTAAAGGCGCAGTTTTTCTGGAATCTTACACATTGCGGTTTGGCTTGTAGATGCCCCAAACTACACGACATCCTATGCCAGAAGGCATATTTCTCCACAGTCACATTTTCTTCATAAACAGATTGCGAGCGATATGCATAACTTAGGCAATCTTTTCGACTTTCTGGTCAGGTATAATCAAGCGATTTATCCGATATATGAACTTAGTGGTTACTATATATCCCGCCTTGTTTAATTCGGAGATTTGCTCGAGGCATGAAGCATAGTGGTTACTACATGCACCACCTTGTTTAACATTCAAGAACTGAATACTCGTATGCTTAAAAAAAAGAAGGATTATTCACTGAACAGCATAAACTGGCCGGTCTGTACGTTGGAGACGTAGTGTCTGTACTGTGAAGAAGTGTCGTGATGACTTATCTCGCTCTTTATAAAGAAGTCCGTACTGTTTTTGCTTTTCCCTTCGTAACTTCAAAGTCATGCCAAAGGCCAATTCTTTTTTCCAATGGCTCGACAGCCCCTTGGGGGTCTAGGCCGCCTCATTTTTCGAGGCTTCACTATCATACTTTTTTGAGACACACCACACTCGGTAGGACTCCTCTGGACGAGGGACCAGCTCGTCGCAGAGACCTCTACCTGACAACAGACAACAGTCACAAGAGACAGACATCCATGCCCCCGGCGGGATTCGAACCCACAATCCTAGTAAGCGAGCGGCCGCAGACCCACGCCTTAGACCACACGGCCACTGGGATCGGCGCCAAAGGCCAATATCTAATTAAAATTAAATCCCTACAGTTGTAGTTCAAATACACATAAGTGGGAGCACGTCATCCTAATATTGCTTCTGTCTTCTGTACGCCTTTGAGATGGCTTCGATATTCTGCACTGTGAACTGTGGTTACAGTAGGAGGAGAACAGTATACTTACGTTCTCTGTCAGCTGACACATTTTGTGTCAGTGCTAGCAGAGTTCACGCTGGTCAGACGACCGCCAGCCAGTTTTGCAGTAAAATCTTAACGGAACTTCTACTGTTCTCTAGTAAGTATTAGCTCTTTGTGTTAGCCAAATCAGGTTATAAGTTAATCCGTTCGACTGTTCCTGTATCATAAGCTAACACTCGGTTGATAAAATTCGGAATACGCCCCCCAACATGTAGCGTTACGACAGCAGGAGCAGAATCTTTAAATATAATTCAGACCAGATTCAGGCTGCAGGTCGTGACATGGTTTGGACAATTGGTCACCAGCCTCTCACTGCCGAGACCATGGTCCGATCTAGGGCCAGCTGTGTAACATTTGTGACAGACGAAGTAGAGCTGAGGCAGGTTTCTTTTCCAGTTCGTCGGTATCATTCCACCAATGCTACATACTCATCTTCATCTTAATACCACTTTTCTCAGAAGAAGACCTGGCGAAATCTGGGAACCATTAAACAGAGCAATGCCCTTTCGGATCTGGGGGTAGCATTGGAAGAAAAGTACGTGAGTGTTGCTTTTTTAGGTTTGGAATACTAAAGTGGCGTCTGGCATATGCTTGTAAAATCAATTTCATGCATCGTTAATATTCTTAATTCATTTTCCTTCTCCTCATTTATATTCCTTTTTCTCAACTCCTTCGCTTTCTTAGTTGCATATCCTTCCTTTATTTCACATTTTCTCCTCCATACAATTTTTTTAATGCAGGAATTGTATTTGTTTTACTAATGGTTTTATTAAATCTTTACATTTTCACAAGTTTCACTTCTTTTCTAAAGACTAAACATAGTTTCTTTTACGTGTATATATTGATTTTTATGCGAGATTATTTAATAATGCTGTTACTAGTCCTCGGTTTACAACGGCGAGCAGTGGAGAGGTGATAGCGAATAATGAATTGGGAAGGATGGTTGTAAGGTCCTCACCGTCTATTTTTAGGTGCTATTCCCGGAGTTTTTCTGGAGGAACTAAGACAAACGTAAATTAATATAAAATTGAAGGTTTCGGGGCCGAGACTGAACCCGGAACCCCTGGGATGAGTACAACTCAATCGATTTTTTAGATTTATTATTCCCCGCACCACTTCCAGTGATGAGCGAACACTGAATAATGAATTCCTTTTGCTACATTCTATCCACTGAACACCTCCAAAATTATCAAACCTGCCAGTCTCTATCCTGGACCTTATCCCAGGATAAAAGTAAATGTGTTTAAAGTCTCAAGTTTTCAAATTACTTGAATGAGTTGTTTTAGGAGGAAGGACTCAGGTGTAAAGTTGGGAGGAGGGAGCCTATTTCGGTTTTACTGCGCGGCGATAAAGGCCATTTGCTGTAACTGCCGACTGGGGAGTGGCCAGCCGTTAAGAAGACGTTGCTTCGTATCCCAGAAAGTACTGAATATTTCATACTATGAAAACGTGTATACCCTACTGGGAAAAGTTATAGCCATTGGATACCAGAAAATATTCCCTGTGTTTCAGCTGTTTGCCTCTATGCTGTACCTGCTTTCTAAAGTAGAGGAAGGTTAAACAGCTTCATGACACACCTTATTTCATGGCATAACTCTTTAAATTCTTCACGAAAGGCGATATGATTTCAGTTAAACAGATATATTATTGTAGCCATTTCACAACACCAGTGTACACAACTGACACGCACAGTACAACACTGCAAGTTTGAGCTCTAATGAGCCAGCATCAAGAAACATAAAATGCACGATATGGAGTTCACGAATGAAATTCCCAGCTAAATGGATTTCATCTCAAAAAACCCATTCCATCCACACTTTCTGGTATAAGATTTTTTTTTATTGTGAGTTTTTTTATGTAAGTGTTTAAAGTAACAACAAGGGCCGTGCCATGTCTCAGGCGGTTAGTCGCCGGCCTCTCACCGCGGAGGCCCGGGTTTGATCACGGGTTGGTCCATGTGAGATTTGTGGTGGACAAAGTGGCACTGGGACAGGTTTTTCTCAGAGTACTTCGGTTTTCCCCTGTCAATTTCATTCCACCGGTGCTCCATTAAAATGGAAAAGCAGACAAAACTTCATCATCTTCATCACAGGGCTGCACAATAAGCCTTAAGGCTGCGGTGCGTCCGTAGCATCTGCTGCGGGGCCCTTCAATAAATAAATAATAAATAATAATAATAATAATAAAGTAACAACAAAATCAAATTCTCTGTGTGGTCAATCCAATATTTTCATAGACTTTTAAGTATTTTCTTCATTTAACTTGGATTTTTAATATTAATTGTAACAATAAAATCTGCATGGAATTAATTACTAATTACGTTTCATATATTTTCGCTCTTAATGCTGAATTTCTCGTAATACACCATATTTAAGAATCTTCTTTATTTCTCAGTCTGACTTCTTCTACCTATTTATTGTAGGTGTAGAGGTTTATTTTTGCATCTGATCACACTCAATGGCACACATTCGTTAGGACTCCTCTAGACGAGGGATCGGCCCGTCGCAGAGGCCTCTACCTGACAACACACAACATTTAAAAGAGACAGACGTCCGTGACCCCGCCGGGATTCGAAGCCGCCATCCCAGCAAACGAGCGGCGCAGACCCACCCGCAGACCCACGCTTTATACCGCGGGGCCATCGGGACTGACATTTAGAAATATACAGTTGTTTTTAGCAGTTCCGCGTAAAAGGCTCCCTCTTATCTAAATTATAAATAGTAAACATAATTTAACTATTTTAATTTTACGTGAATTAAATCAGATATCACAAGGTGTGGTTATTTCTGATTTCAAGAAATTCCGGTTGTTCAATTTCAAATAATTTTCAGAAGTCTCTACATGTTGTTGACACTTACAATTAACACCTTTGTGCCTTGGAAACAGAAATCAAAAATTTCAAACGTGTTGATATATGAGTTAATGAATGCTGTAACAAAAACACCATTCTGAATACATTTCGATTCCCCAATATGAAACCCATTTCAAGTTGTAAATTTCTCGGCTATTGTTGATTGCTTTCCAGAGTGGGAAAATAGCGATAAATTACACGCTAAATGTTCCTGTTGAGTCAGCAGAAGCCTTTCAAATTCTCGGAGGCCACAACAGTTTCCCATTAGCCATTTAAATGCTGGGTTTCTGCTGTACGCAGATGTTTCCCTTTATACGGATTTAACGTCAGTTTACGAGTAGGAAAAACTTCAAACCGAATTTGATGGGCAGACAAAATTCTATCGTTCAGTTATTAAAATGTGATTTCACACATTTAATTCAGAGCGTTACATTTAACATGTTATGTGTCAGACAAAAAAATCATTTGAATTTAAACGGTTTCTTTGACACGACCCAAGCACAAGATCAGAATGAAGTAACAAGGGTTTTGAGAGGTAATTACCCGCTTTGGAGATACCTGCTGCCACCATATGACGTACAGGAGTTTTCACTTTAATTCTGAAACTTTGAGTCACGGAGGATAAGTTTGGACTTTCCCAGTGTTACGACATAGGGAAGATACTTATTTATAAAAGAGAATGTTTTAAGTCTGTTGTATGGCTTGTTGTAAAGTAGGCCTAGTATAGTGATGTGTTTTGTTATCTCCAATTTTGTTTAAAAAACGCTGGCGATATTCTCACTTCCTCTAAGATTCATATAATCGTATTTAATTATGGCAGCTACGTAATTCTTTATTTTTAATTATTACATCTCTATAACGGGCATATTACAAAAAAGTAGGCCCACTCTACAAAAGAAAAAACGTGTTACCGTTCTCGCCATAAAAGTGAATGGGACGCGTGGATGTATAACTCCACTCATTCTTAACCTAGGTAGTAGATGGCAGTGAGTGGTCAACTACACTCTGTCTCTGAGAAAAGAGCTACAGGAAGCCACTGAACATGAGATGAGAGTATAATACTAAAATGGATCTTAAGGAAATAGGACGGAAGAGTGTGTTCTAGTCATGTGGTTCAGAATAGGGCCGTGTCGGATACTTGTGAGAAAGTTGTTGTACCTCAGGGTTACAAAGGAGACGGGGAACTTCTTGAACATCCGAGCGAATGCTGATTTAAACAGGCAGTTTCGTGTTGGAAATTTACTGAATTAATCTCTGTAATTCCGACAAACGTAAAACAGAATCCAACATTCATACGAATATTTCATGAACTTATCTATGGTATAGAATTAAGTCGAGTCTCTGCTAGGTAACATTTCATTACTTCTATATCCTAATGTGTTTTATAGTGAAAGGTATTACAGACATTCTTCTGGAGTTTTGTATAAGATTACAGACATTTTTTTCAGTTAGTATGTTGTTGTATTTTAGAACCCTAAAATATTTATTCTGATTTTTATTCGACAGGACAAAAGTTCTGTCCTTGCATACACGCTTTGATTTGATTGTACAGGAAATTAAGGTTGTTTGTTCACCAGGTTCTTTGTAGGTGTTTGAGCATAAGAAATGAACCGCTGTATTATGTAAGTTCACAAAGACATTTTTGTCGATAAAACATTCCTTGTTACAGAAATTACAAGCGGATAGTACGGTCTGTAAGATCAGACGTGGATGAGGAGATTTCTACACTTACATTGGAGGATATTAAGTACGTAAAAATTAATAAATACACTTTTTCGCATCTTCACAGAAAGGACTGATTAGGTTGTAATTATCTGGCTTTGACATTATAGGTTGAACCGAATTTTCGGATTGGAATTTTGCCTCGATCTTCAAGGTCGAAAGAGTTCAGTTCGATTTAAAATTCAAGTTCTAGATTTAACTTGTTTACAATTTGAATTTTATGTCTAGCTTCAAAATTCTGTTGCCTTCTCTCACTTTCGTTCAATTATCTCTCAAATCTTAAGCGGCACAGAATGCGGGTGTAGTTTATTTTAAAGCTGATTTCAAAAAAAAAAATTACGTTATGATAAATCCTTACCGAGTTCTGCACTCTTACACTTCATATTCGCGTAGAAACGTAAATAGTTCTTCACGCAAAATGTTCGTTACTGTTGCATAAATTAACCAGTTGTAAAAATACCACCCATTTGAGCAAACCTCTTCCTTATAAAGTGTTACGAAAATTAGTTAAGCGGTTACCGTGTTGTTAGAGACGGACGTACTGACGAAGAAAATACAACTAACGTGTGAAATTGTGGGCTGAAAATATGCCCAAAATGACACGGCCATTTGAAGCTCAACAGCTCTTACATAGATTACGCAGTTTAAGAAATCTATTTATACCTCAAAGAAGCTCATCGATTCCCTGTCGTAAAGAGGTCTACATGTTCTAATAAAGTTCTGAATAAATGTTGCTGTGTATTCCGGCATGTAAACGAAACCCCAAACCTAATTACTCTGTGGGTGACAGACCGAATTATCGAACGTTAGACGTGACACCCGTAGTCAATATGCATTACATGCGCTCAAATATTAATGTGTACAAATATTATTATATTTACGTATGTTTATAAGTAAACAGGGGCGTTCCGGATATAAAGAGAAAATGTATTTCCGGCAGACTAGCTAAGTGGTTATTTAAAACAAAGCACTTCAAATGCTAAAACGGTTTAAAATAATAAGTTTTTTGAACCGTGTTTAGCACATGAAGCCTAAAATTCAGAATAAATATTTCAAATTTCAGGCCCTATTTTAGAGAAAATATGTTTTACCTTCGTTACACTAATCGGTTAATACACCTGAGGAAAATATTCGTTGCCTTATTCTGAGCATAATAAAACGCATAAATACAATGTGAGGGTAAATGTACCGTTTTTATTACTGCAATAATTTCTAGGTGGAGGATCCACTGCTATTTAAAATGGGAAAATGTAACTAGATGTAGAGTTGTTAAAATTCGAAAATACGCTTTGAAAATAAGGCGAAAATTGGAAAAAATTAATCTTCTGATAACTCCTGGAATTACACGTGCAGCAATAAAGGAAACATGTCTGATACAACTCGCAACACTAAAGCAATAAAATTAACAATATTTTTTTCACTTAGATATTTATATTATAATATCGCACTAAATATTCCTACATGTTTCGATCCACAAGGGATCATCATCAGGGAACCAAACCAAAGCAATATTACAAAAAAAAAAGAAAACAAATTAGTCACTTTTATACACAGTTGACATTGTGTAAATGAGTCAAATAGTTAAAACGTAGAAAATTCTTTGTGGAATAGTTGTATATCAAGATCTACTACACTTATACAACTGTTCTACAAAGAACTCTCTACATTTTAATTATTTGACCATTTTCCACCATGTCAACTACGTATAAAAGTGGTTAATTTGGTTTTATGCAGTATTGCGTTGGTTTGGTTCCTTGATGATGGTCCCTTGTGGATCGAAACATGTAGGAATATTCAGTGTGATATAGTATTATAATACAAATATCTAAGGAACAATATTGTGCATTTCGTTGGTTGAGTGTTAATAAATGGTTATCGAGAATGCACGGAATGAACAATGTAAAAGACGGCAGATACACTTAATGCGAACCAGATTAAATCTACTAACAATGTCTGTCCTAATCCCAAAAACCCAGAGAATGATGTGGGTTTCTAATGCATCTTTACTGAACTCAAACAGCAATTGCGGATTTTCCCTACGGTCACATATGTCCTACATCCAACCAGCCTAAATCTCTTGTCGACAGCGAAGCTCAGCACGTGGTTATCACTGCAAACATCCGAATGAAGAGAATGGGTAAACAACTGGAATAAAATATAAGGAAGAACGCTTGAGGGGGAAGCGTAAAAGCAGAAAAGTAATGAGTTCAATTCATTGAACTTCCGTCCTTGTCGTGAGTGTATTTAGTGTTCTCGTGTATAACAGATGCTGAAAAGTGTTTCGGTTCCTACACACAATTAGGCAGGAAGCGTTGTAACGCAAAAAGAATCCAGTGATTATACCTGCTTCACAAGTAGCTTCATTAAACAAATTTGCGGTAGATATTTGTACAACCGTAGCTTTACTTGCTGGGACTGTGCATTTAATGCAGTTGTCTGCAAACGACCTCAAACACGCGAAGCATCCATTACATTACGCAGAACTCAACTGTCTATCGCCGCTGATCCGTCTTAATGCAACGGAAAACAAACAGAAGTGTTTTCCTCTCCTGTGAATGTTCTGTCTCGCCTTTCAAAGCACACTGGTTATTATAGCGTACCAAATATAAGACAATAAGAAAATCTGCATTTTGCCCACAACTTTTACATATATGCTTCGTTTGAAACTCACAGCATAAGAATGACTGGTCTTTGTAAGCAGAAGCACACATTATACTGCAAGGTGCACGCTACATTTTGATGTATAATTTACGTACTAGTATGCTTCACAGGTGTCAGACATTGCAATGGCTGTCAGTTTCTACATTTAGTTGTGTTTTATACTTTCCTACGAGCACAAACTTTAAACAAGTCTTCTATATCTTCGTCTGGGTTATGACACCAGGCTGTCTGGTAGGCAGTTACCAGTATCATTTCTGTAGATAAATTTTCCTTATAACTTCAAATATGCGATACACACCTAGTACCAGAGGTCAGGAGAGTATTCACTGCAAAAACAGGCGGTTTCATAAGGCAATATTAGTGAATCGTGTAAAGTTGCCCTCTGTGGGAATCCGGCCTGTTAGTTTCAAGGCCCTATGTTGGTCAAGAGGGCGAAAATGAGTGGCGAGGGGAGGAACGTGTATACGATACTAGCAATGAAACTCAACACTCCACTCCCCTCTACACCTATGTTACACATATACATTACTTACAAAGCAGAACTTGCGTTTTAAACGTCCCATCGACTGAGTGTTCTTTCTCACGAACAAACCCGTCTTTTCAGCCGCTTGTATCAGTCCTTAATCAGAACTTCAACAACAGTACCAAACGGTGGGCGATATATTTTACACAGTCGATACGTGGACAACAAAGTGCCAGTTCGTAGCCCAGTTTGTCCTTCCTATGGTCTTGGCGTCGACGTTTCGGCTTAGAGTGGCAACCCCTCCCGCGGCAAATGGTTCTCAAAACAGTACTAATAATTACGGCTGTTCCCCAGGGGCTGTCTCTATATAGATTCGGCGTCGTTACGGGGAGAGCTCGACTTTACCACATATGGGCACAACAGAAGTCATTCCCATGGCTATATGTGGTCAGACAGTTAATGACCGGGACATCAATAATCGTCATGGCTGACGTAAGAAGTTTGTGCGACATATTTACAGTTGCTGCTCCAGCAACCCAAATTCAGGTAATTGCAGGAGTCGGCCAACTTGAAACAATTAGGTGTTTTAAGAATCTTTATAATACATCTCTGAATATAAATAATCTTCCAATGAATAATAATATTATTAATAATAATAATATTCCCTTGGAATATATCAGTTATCCCAAAGCTGGAGACAGCAGCTATCCAGAGTCACGAACTAAAGGAATAACTGCTAACTTGCGACTTCCCATGAAATCCTCACACTTAAAATTGAAACTACAATATACTTTTATGGCTTATGACTAAATTTTATTTGTTTTAATTTAAAGGTGGTCTCATTAGCTCAGATTACACAGTGTCTAATGTTACGATAAGAAGTGAATAAATACTTGGACATCACATGGAACGAAGCGGTCGTGAGAAGCTATACGATTCGTATGCCTATATTTGTGTGGTATAAATGAGAACAATGAAAAGCCTCTGTCAGTACAGCCAGTCTTCAGGCCAAGATTGAAAGACCGATTGTGTGAAAAATGAAGGAGTATTACACAGAGTCAAGGAGGAAAGGAAAATCCTGCATACAGTAAATAGACGGAAGGCTAACTGGATTTGCCACATTTTGCGTAGGAACTGCCTTCTAAAAAACTTTTTTGAAGGAAAGATAGAAGGAAAGATAGAACTGACGGGAAGAAGAGGAAGAAGACGTAAGCAGACATGGGATGACCTTAAGGAAAAGATAGGTTACGGGAAACTCAAAGAGAAAGCATCAGATGGCACTCTGTGTAGAACTCACTTAGGAAGAAGCTATGGACCTGTCATTAAGACAGACTACAGAATAAATGAATGAATGAATGAATGAATGAATGAATAAATGAATGAATGAATGTTACTGCACCAATAAGTTTCATGTTTTAAATTTAGTATGTAATACTATAAAACACAACGAGAGATCTAAGTTGAATAATTTAAATTTGTTAAAAAAACCGTTTGATATTAAATAATTTACTGTAAATTCCTCTTTTTGCTTTGTCAAAGGACAGAATAATTTATGAAGGCTATTTGATCAGAGTGAACTAAATTGTGTAAGACGGAAATATGCAAAATCCACACCGTGTCTGCTGGAACGTCTGTACTGCGTTTGAATCTAAACAACTCATACTGGTAAGTTCCGATGCTTTAGAACCTACAATAAGGTCAGTTTTGTCTCGGACTCCATGGCGTCCTTCTTTTTGTAATTTCTATGTCAACGTAGTGAACGAAACTTGATTTTCCTTTCTTCAATAGTATATTTACATGTTAATACAAAGTGTATGTTTTATCACTTCTTTGCGTATTATAAATTTGTTTTCGACCATCTGACGTAGGATATTTAAAATTCATAATTTTTCCTATATTTCGGAAACTTTCCATCATCAGGGAAAAACAAATCGTAAAAATTGAGGTAACATCCGTTTTAAATAATTTTTTAAATAATAGTATTTAATACATAAAATGTTATGAATTAAAATAAAAATCTTCTTACTACGATTCCTTAATAATTACTTACTACTTAGTCTTTTCCGTAGATCCACTACCTATTCCTTGTTAACAGTTTCTGTTCCATTCACATCCCTAAGTAGCACCTAATAATTTTTCCCTCTCCGTCTGTCTGTATTGATGAAACTGGTGATCGGACGTTCATTAAATTATATAGCAAAAAGTTTTATTCGAAACATGTGACATATTCCAGCCCATAAAAGATGGAATAATCAGTACGAACATAAGTCGTCAACTGAAGTGATATCCAGAAATCGTCGAGATGCAGACGATAGTTATGTGACACTTAATTGCTTTCATATTATTGACCGCTCTCAATCTCGGGCATTAAAATTATATAGCGGATTGTGTCTGGACTTTAGAAGCCACACAAAACACACGAAATTCGCGTAATTGTGTAATGGAAGAACAGATTTTTCAAATATGAGGTTTTTTTTAAAAAACATCTAAAAAATGGATCTTTAACAATGTGTTCGAAAGTGGTCAGTTATGCTATTCTAACAACTCTACTAGCTTTTCAGATTACATAGCCTGGAATTTCGGAATGATTAGTAATTGGAAGGAACGTGAAAGACAGCAGTTGTGGCGGCTGTTGAGTTATGATCCTGGCAATTGCCTGGAGCATCTGAGGAAAATATTGAAAACTTAAGTTAAAACAGCCCGTGTCTAACACGAGATATGGGCACGGAGCCTCCAGACTATGAAATAGAATCGCTACTCTCTCGATTTAGATATTTATTACGTTTTATACATGATTTTGGGTAGGCTATTGACAATGTCTAATACAGACGATGTTGATGACGCACATAGAAGGCATTGCCACACAACCAGGAACATTCATTGCATCCAGCGTGTCACATGGAACAGGTATTTTAATGAAACCTAGAAAATTACTATGAACTATACGCTTATAAGAGAGAGAGACAGTGAAGTAATCGGGAAATTTGGTGGGAAATTATGTTTGACATTGTCAAGAAAACACATAAGTTGTATTAAACGATTGCACAAAATGTTGGCTCAAAGTGTAGTAAACAGAAATAAATATGTCACATTTATTGCCCTGCAAGCAGATATCGATATGGTACCGTAAATTAGGCCACGGTCGCTTCCTACCACATATTGTCCAACTATCATTTGTTATTTATTATCCGAGTTTTCGACGCTATAGTCATGTATTCTGTGTTACTGACAATGTCGTTAATTAATTCAAAGTTTGCTACGCAATTAACGCAAGTCACTAACCGTAAATCAGATCTCCTTTTAAGGATGCAGTACATATTCATAATAAAACAGCAGTCAACCATTCTTTTGGATACGTATCAGACATCAAATATTTGGAAAAGAATTAGGAAATAAAACTGATTTAAAGGCGACAATAAAACATATTAAATTTGTCTAATGCCTGCTAAAATTTACTTCAGACATTTTCCTTTAGAATATGAGGTTGATTTGAAAGGCACCTTGTAAATAAAAACTGAGCTCTTCTCTCACAGGAAAGCTAAGGCCTATGTATATTATTAGGATGCCAATTCGGTTCATAGACATCAGGAAAATTATCATTTTGATGACGAGTATCAAGTGACATACACTGGGCTAAATGTTGAGTTCTGTAACTATAAAACATGTGGCATGTCTGACAATAATGTCCTGCAGTGAATTAAGTCTTCCGGAATGTGATGCCGTGAAACCTACGAGGACCTTGCTACCTCCTTCTTGAGCGTAGAAGAGCAACCCACGCGGGAAGAAAAGTATCCTTTTCTCCTGCCCCCTACATCTTACTCTCTAAGGAGAATTGCACATTTTCCAAAACCCTCAAGACATTTCATGTAAAACCCTAAACTTAGTAATGATAATTTTCTCCATAACTTATTTATTCTTAATTATTGACTTAGGAAATTAAGAATTTTGAAGTTCTGCTCTCATCCAATGGCATAACATTTTTTCAAAATTCGTAAAAATTGGTCTGATGGTTCAAAAGTTTGGAGGAGATATGACGATGTATGTTGATCACAACAGTCTAATATACTAACTTAAAAAATTAGGCTAAATAGGCAATACAAATAACAAATTAAAGGAATTTTCGAACAGATGTTGGAAGATTGTGTCCAAATTTTAATGACCGTTTAATGCTTATCCCATTTCAAAATTATTTTTCAAATGAATTTTTAAGCAAAGTAAAATATTATAATAAGGCTAAATTAAAAATAACTTTGAAGAATGTTTAGGTAATTTTTAATGGCCAATATTGAGGTATTACCACAGATTATTACCAGGCTTACTGGCACGAACATACGGTCTTCATTCACGACGACAGGGCACCGTTTCGAGAATCGAGAAAGAAACTTCACGTACACAAAACTTAAGTAGAGCTTTCTGGTTGCCTGTGATGGTAAGCTGCTTATATGGTAGTCTAATATATCTCAACGTTTCAAAAGAATGCAGTGCCTTCGTCTTCAAAGATCTGTACACCCTAGAAACATAGACTACCAACCCATTAAAATGAAAACTCTATCATCCTTCGAAAGGTCGAGATATGTTAAATTATCGGTTACACAGTGTAACATCCAAGGAGAACAAAATCCTCACTATAAACGTTGTGGACACCTCAAATCTCGCAAATCCAAAGTACCTACTACTTCATTTCAGTAAATTATGGAAAACTATACGTTATTAGCCTATGTTGCTAGTTTATTTTCTATAACACAAATAATATTTCTGGAACATTTAAAATTTCAGGAAGGTTTTAAAAATTGTATTTCTTCTAATAAAGATGTTATTTATTGCCTCCTTACGCACAAGTTTCTGTATTTTGCTACAATCCCTTACGAAGGGATCGAAGTAAGAATTGGTAATGATACCTTACTACATCCGCCCCCTCCTTCCGCCTGCACTACCTCCACCTGTGCGCTGTACACAAATCCCCTCATTACCCGTTCAACCGCCTTCCCGTCTTCGATCCATCCACTGAGCTGCCACACACACGACCCATGCACCTACCCACCAACAGACAACGTATTCAACTACACACTCACTCTGGTTATGTAGGCAACAAATTTCTGTATAACAAGACGCGGGCTGAGAGAATTTATTTTCGAAAATACATTTTTCCTGAACATTGCTGTTTTCTTCGATGTGACGCAGATTAGTTAATCTAGTTCAGCTTCGTTTAGTATATTTTAAGGTAACACATCCCAGTTGCACCATTAAATAAAAGCGAATATTTCATTCAGTCAACACATCACATATTGAGCTAGAATAATGATACACGTTTCGGTTACAATTATTAGCCATCATCAGGCCCCAACTAACAGAGTACCGAAAGGGGGAATTTTACAATTGTATTGCAGGTTTGAGATCCCAGCTTTTACAAATAAAAATATACATTTAATATAAAATATATAAGAATTATACAAAACCTATGGAACGCCAGAGAAGTGAAGTTTGAAGTTACAAAATCTTCAAAACATTGAATAGAATATGACGTAGGCAATTTTATATAAAATTATTCGAAGCGACATGTAAATTTTGCAGTCGGATTATCGAAGATATGGAAAAGTGCGTATAAAGTATGATTAGCTTCAATTCTCAATCTTGTTCCGCGGTGTTTTTTTCTGTTACTAGTTCTGTAATATATAAATAACACGTAAGTAAGGGTATTAATGCCAGAATCTAAATAATATTACACATGTTTAAACAACCTCATTATCACGGCCAAAAAAGTTATAGATTTGATAACATTTTCACCTCATCAATATACGTCCGACTATATACCCCTAATTACGTGTTTTTTATATACAAGGCATACACAAAAGAATGGTGCGGTTTCAAAAGTGAATAAACAATTTATGTCTCATATTACACGGGCACAACATACACCGTCAGCGGCGGCAACTGTCCAAGTTTCTCATGCGCTACCAGCAGTTCACTTCTCTTGCTTATTACGTGGCCGCGGGGCCAGTTTCAAAGATGGCGTTGCAGCAGGAGAAGGCTTTCTGTGTGCTCCGTTTTGAGGTGTCCAGATCTGTGATTACAGTGCAGCGTGAGTTTCGTGCACGGTTTAAAAAAGACGCACCAAACAAGAATAACATAAGCAGGTGGTAGCGACAGTTTGTAGAAATTGGATGCTTGTGTAAAGGCAAGAGTCCTGGTCGACCTGCACTGCAGGCCATTACAGCGGACATGCTACACTGGGTCTGGGATGAGTTTCATTACCGTGTGGATGTGTGTCGTGTGACCCAGGGTGCACACATTGAAGGATTATAATTACCAAATGAGAAACTTGGACAGTTGCCGCCGCTGACGGTTTATGTTGTGCCCGTGTAAGGTGAGAAATAAATTTTTATTCACTTTTGAAACCGCACCATTCTTTTGTGTATGCCCTGTATTACAGAACTTGTAACAGAAACAGAACACCGTGAAACAAGATTAGGAAGTGTTGATAATCCCGTTTTGTAGGCACTTTTCCACATCCTCGATGATCTGACTGCAATACAGACACATCCCTTCCAAGAATTTTGTATCTAACTGCCTACATCATATTAATCTATTTAATATTTTTAACATGTTATAACTTCTAAATATACTTTTCTGGCATTCCACAGCTTTTATATAATTATTGTCTCTTTTATATTATATGTACATATTCATTTGTAAAGGATGAAATCTCAAAACTGAAATACAATTGTAAAATCCCCACTTTTTTATTTTTTATTTGGAGCCTGATGAAGGCTAATCATTTTTAACCGAAACACGTCGCATTGTTATTGCTCAATATGTGTTGTGTTGACTGACTGAAATATTCGCTTTAGTTTACTAGGCAAACCAAACTACAATATATCACATTCCAGATCACAGCTATAAGAATTTAAAACCTCACATAGACCTACAGCTCGCCGCTTCAAAGTACTATTGGGGTGTTAAAATGTTTACTGGAAGTCTTCACACTGTAACGGACAGTGGTAACCATATATGATTCCTGGCTTTAAAATAAAAATCACGACATATCACCCAGAGTGTTTCTCTTGGTTATTAAAGGAAATAATGATAATATTTCTAAACGCCATTAACTGAATTAACTTCATAGATTGTGATGTGTTCTCAGTGAGGTAAGAACCAAACTTATGTATATTATTTAAATCATCTTCACTTTTCAACGTGCTAAATTGACTTATTTGTGGATGTACAAGACTGGACTGCAATTACTTCAACATCAGACTTACGTGATAAAAATTCAACTTGATTTTTTGTTCACCGTGCATTTTGTTAATATATAAATGGAATGTATACCGACAAATGCACTAATTAAGTTATATTTACACTTTACAATAGCCCTACGTACGTTTCGGTCACAAATTGACCATCATCAGGGTCTCAGTATGCACGTAAGTGCACTTCACTTCACTTGTCCATTGTTTTTGAGTAATGTAGGGTGGTTATTTTGCATTGTTCACTATATTGGTAAGATTGAAGTAGTGTAGTATGATCGTGGGTAGATGTCGTTTGGGTTCATTTGTATATCTTGAATGTTTTGAGGTATGATGCTTCCACTTGGTTATATATGTACTCACGTGGCATTCTCCGAGCAATTGTAGGTAAGTCCGTTGGGCACAGTCCACTGTATAAACGTTGTTATGGGGTTTGTTGCACTACACTGAACTCCATGGATAATCACACATCGCATAACAACAATGGATGCCACTTACCCTACCTACGCAATATTGGAAGAAGACTGCGTCCACTTCCGCAGCAAGACAGTGAGAAACTCAACAATTCCCACCACAACAGTGTAGTGCAACAAAACCCATAACAACGTTTATACAGTGGACTGTGCCCAACGGACTTACCTACAATTGCTCGCAGAATGCCACGTGAGTACATTTATAACCAAGTGGAAGCATCATACCTCAAAAAATTCAAGATATACAAATGAACCCAAACGACATCTACCCACGATCATACTACACTACTTCAATCTACCAATATAGTGAACAATGCAAAATAACCAACCTATATTACTCAAAAACAATGGAAAATTGAAGTGAAGTGCACTTACGTGCATACTGAGCCCCTGATGATGGTCAATTTGTGACCGAAACGTACGTAGGGCTATTGTAAAGTGTAAATGTAACTTAATTAGTGCATTTGTCGGTATACATTCCATTTATATGTGATAAAAATTATTCCCGCGAAGTCTAAATAAAACACTTGAAAGTTAAACTAATCTGATGATGGAGGCAGCATAATTCTCCGAATGTCTGTAAAATTATACCAGTTTATACGGCGAAATATCACAGAATAGAATGATATTGATTGGCAAGACACCTGCTTGTCTCATTTATGGTTTATTTAACGCCGTTGCCGGTAGCCGAAATTATAACTTTGAATGAAGGATGGTTAAAAATTGGTGACCTGAAAGTGATGTGGGAGAAAATGTTACACCTAATTTGACGTACTGTTCGCACAATGGCCCGGAGGGATTGAGGAATATCACGAAAGACTTCAGTAAGTCTAGCCGGTTTCTGAGAGTGAATTTGAACCAGCCACTTCCTGAATACGAAGCACGATTTATACCCTGTGAAAACTACGTTCGGTGCTTTCCTATAGAGTGTACTAAAGCTTGTTAAGTCACGTGATCACGATGGAGACAATTCAGAATTCAATAACGTTTTCTTTGCTTTTCTTCTCGCCGACAAATTGACAAAATTGTAAAAGACACACAAAAAATTTTACTATCTTCTTCTTTCATCTCTTTGTTTCTCTTCTGAATTATTTGCACATTGTGTTTGATTTGTAACGCATCTCAAAAGGAATGTTAAGTCGGCTTAATTGGCGTGCTTGTAAAACAAAAAGCAAAGTTTTAAAAGGGAAGGGGGAGTGTCCGGGGCACTTCCCAACTGGAGTCGATTACAAAATCGTATGTTTCTTTTTTCTTGTAAAGCAAAATTTTGAGAACGCAGTCATATTTCTTTCGATAACACACGGTGAAAAATCGTTCTTTTTGTTTGCATTGGTTTGTAAGTTTTTTTGGTGCAATGGATATGCCACTAGTTTCAGCTTAATAATGCAACATATTTGATATCAATAACCAAAGCTGAAATCTGGTGTAGCCTGCCACGACTTCCCTCATTATTAAGACCTAAGAGCACTGATATTGGTTTATTTGCAAGCAGCAGTTAAGACTTCTTTGTCCCTGAACCTACCAGACAGCAAACATCCACGAAGACAAAGTAATCGATCACTAGAGACTTGTTTTAGTCTTCGATAAATCAACAGCGCTGATGCATCAAGCACTGTTTGGCTAACTTGATGGAAAGACTGTTGTTTCTCAAGCCTAGCTAAAACCTGTTCTTTTCAGCGAAATTCTAGACTACACTCCCAACGCCCTAACAGACTCCGATGGATGGCGATGAAATTCTTACAGTCAGTTTCCAAATACAAGATTTTAAGTCTGGTAAAAATACTTTACTTGTTCTGGGCGTTTCCTGTTTTCAGAATGTTTCTCTCGGAGTCTTAGCATATCGTTTGAGCCGTTAAGAGGTAAGAAGAAGAATTGCACTCTCAAAGAAGCAATTTAAGTCCGTGATGTCTCGGCTATAAGGGATATTTTTCGGACGAAAAGGAAGAAAAGTTTGTAGGAGAATAAATCCCTGCCATTCGTTATACAATCCGCTATCGGCAAAGTGATTAATCTGTGCGTGAAAATGCAATGTCTCCCTTTGCTTGCTGTTTGTGACACACGAACTCGACGCACAAATAAGAGCACGCTTGCTTATCTGTGTGTCTGGTTCTGATGTCTACTTGCACCGACGTTCATCGGTGTAAAATACTGAATATGTCACAGTCAACACAAGTACCTCAGCCTTCGAAAAAAAAAATTAATGCTCTGACAAGAAATCAAAGGTTTCTACTGATACAATTAATTAGTCATATTACGTAAAAGTATGTATGTACATGCGTAACTGTATGTACATGCGTAACTGTATGTACATGCATAACTGTGTGCAACATACGCATGTACAAGTATTAATGCAGCCTATTTTGCGTTTATATACATACAAATTCATTTAGTCTGCGGTCTTCAGGGGTATTACGAGGCGTCGTGTGGTAATTGTTTACCGACGTTTCGGGAAAACATATCGGTCCCATCCTCACGGGTCAAAGCTTCCCACTCGGACTCTTGACCCGTGAGGATGGGACCGATACGTTGTCCCGAAACGTCGGTAAACAATTACCACACGACGTCTCGTAATACCCCTGAAGACCGCAGACTAAATGAATTTGTATGTATATAAACGCAAAATAGGCTGCATTAATAATTGTACATGCGTATGTTGCACACAGTTACGCATGTACATATCATCTGGTTTAAAGTCAAACTGACACATAGACCATAGATTTTCAATCAATTCTCATAACAAATACAGATTATTTTCCTGAGCATCTTGTGACTGAATTTACTTCGCAATTGATAATTGTTTTTTTCAGTGGGTAGGGAATAAGCTCTTGCATATTATTCAAATCAACTTCGCTCTTTAAGGGGTTCAGTTACCTACTTGTTAAAATTTATCTTTTAAGTGTGTAATTTGAGGTCCTAACGTCTCTAAACATTAAGATAATCGTATTCTGGCATGCGTCGCTGTAGACTGGTACACGAGTACAAGAAGACAGCCTAAATAGGGCCACTTCCTCATTCAACCAGGCATGTAGAAGTTGACACCTAACAAAGCTCTGCACACTAGTGGCAAGAGTTCGAAATTGTAGACGTCCTGACTAAAGGAAAGAGATTAGTAGTGATCAAGAATAGTTACTCGTGGCGTGCTTCCTTTTATTTTATATGTGCTTCATCTTACTTTTTACTTGTACTTTTGTGAAAGTAGTACTGATAAACTGAAGTAAGTTTCTCCTCCAAATGTGTTAACACCAATTTCTTAGGTGGAAAATTAGCAACTAAATATGTCATACTGTGCCGCCTAGTCTCTGTCCGGTCCTTAATGAAAACAAAAATGGCTTGTTGTTCTAAATTGGCCGTCACTGGTCCCCTATATCGGACCACACATATCGTATGGTCAGATTTAAGAAAGTGAGATCAAATTTTCGTTGTGTTAGTATCTATGAAATGTATTAATTTTAAAATAAATTTGTGATTTCAACTAAATGCATGACTTTTAAGCTAAATTTAAATATCCTTTTTTTCTGATTCTCAATTTCTGTACTACTTAGAATGTAAAATTGGGATAAATAAGGACTGAGGGAAAATAAATTATGGAGAGAGCACTGGCTGCTTATCAGAATGTGGATATGAGATTCACCTGCCCAACAAGAACTTGCAATGTACCGAAAACAACCTGAAAATGATGAAATGACGGGACCAACATCAGTGCTGTAAGGCATGTAAAGCTTTTCAAAAGAAATGTTGACTTCCTAGAAGAAGCTGAAAGGGGTTAGTGAAATATTTGCTGCAGTTTTATGAGACTTTTTAAGTTGAGGAAAGATCTTCGGCACTTTGATGGTGAATTAACAGAGGCGAAAATTTTGTTGCTATAATTCAGCCACGAACAGAAAACGGCTGACGTAAATTTGTACTAAGGATTCACTGCCCAAAAAAACATTTGTCACTCAAGACTGAAGGTTCTTCAAAGAAAGGTAATGTTGCGGAGTCCTGGGGAGTTGTCGTGGAGAATAATTTGGATGCTACGGAGACACTTAATATGTATAAGACTTAAATTATTTGTACCAACAAATACACTAAGACAGTTTTTTCACTGTTTTCTTTTATTATAAGGATGCCCCAATACGCATTTCGGCAGTTATTTTGCCATCATCAGGGGGTATTTTAAGTGAGTTTTTACATAGACCAATTCTTTGGTTACGTCATAACAGTGAGTCAGTATTTGTCACCACATCGTATACAATTTCTTGTAAAATTAGTGGTATTGTTAAGCTGCTAAAAATTTTATACGATGTGGTAACAAATACTGACGCACTGTTATGACGTAACCAAAGAATTGGTCTATGTAAAAACTCACTTAAAATACCCCCTGATGATGGCAGAATAACTGCCGAAATGCGTATTGGGGCATCCTTATAATAAAGAAAACAGTGAAAAAACTGTCTTAGTGCATTTGTTGGTACAAATAATTCAATTATAAAAAGATGCACGGTGAATATAAAGTGAAATGTATAAGACTGTCCAAAAACCTCAAACATGTTGTCTCATAAAGGCAAACCAGATGGCGTTTCAGAAAGTAGGCTGCGTTGGTTTTCCAAACTGCGAATTTGTCGACAGCCGTGACCTGATCCAGTGCATGGGGATGACAGTAATGAGTTCACCAAGACTTTACAAAGGAGGAAGCGAAGAAGAAAGGCTACAATTGTAAAGAATGCAATTAGTCTATTTGTATAATCTGTGCATTGAGAAGTACTGTTTTCACTATAGTCAAATTTATTAGTGTATTCGTATTTCTAAATTGGCCCGATGCTGCCTTTTACGAAGTTTGTTTTAAATACATTTTCTTTTGGTGCAAGAAAAATAATGTATTTTAGTTCCTAATAAATGCGCTTTTGAGGAAAATATTCTCTTAATTTCTCTCCTGCAACTTTAGTCTAAAACGGTTTTGTTTCTAGGGGGTCCAATACAGGCAGTTTCTCCCTACCAACGTTTCGGATGAACCTGCCGATCACACCTTCAGTGCAGTCTGGACCTGCCCTCAGTATATTTCGCTGTTATTAGTCTATCATACAGCTAGTAGCAGAATCCATATTATTATCATCTTTTGTAAGGTTCTGCGCCTGTGGAAGTAATTTCAATACACGCCTTCTCTTATAACTGGAGTAGTTCTCGCTACTAGCAATGCAAAAGACATTGACTCACCAGTTAATAGTGACGTGCGGCTACTGCTTTCTCACAACGGCTCCTGCAACAAATGTTTTCATACAGCACACCATAAAACATCCACTCATTCTTGCAAAAGAGATAAGACTTTTTCCTCCGCAAATCCTCCCACACGCTTCCCCTATATTTCCCGGGCGTCTGGGGCCACTAAGCTGAATCCCGAACTGTAGTTATCTGATAAACATCACGTCAAAAGCAGAATAAACAATTGGCAAAGTGAGGGGAGAGCTGAAGTAGCTGACTGGGGGAAGACGTAGAATGGTTTTTGCGTCACAGCAGAAACTTGTGAAAATTAATGTATCAACATTTGTGTGGACAAAACAGCTGTACCATTAAGGAAAAGGAATAACAGCTCGAGGAAGATGTGGAAGCGTTCGGTCGGTGGAATCTATGGAACTTCTTTCCGTGGCCGTATTATAGGCAGTATTCACATTTCTCAGGGTTATCTCATTTTTATGACTGAAAATTGAATCCAGTATTTCCCAGAGAAGTAGCGGACTCTGCAGTACTAAGGAAAGGGTGTTATACTCTTCTCAGGGGGTTCTTTACCTTCCATTCAAAAGCAAAATAAGAATACAGATCGGCCAACACCCAGCCATGAAAACATGTAATGATTGGTGCTTAAGCCAAACTAATCTTTATCCAAGTATCTTGTGTGTTTGAGACCCCACCGTGCGTCTCTATTTCACTCACTCATAGTTCCTTGCACAAAGCGTATTTAAGGATGGCATGATTTGTAACTGCATCTGAATCACGGCGTATTATATAAGACGTCTTTAAGACTTTGAAACATAAGCATCATTTATATAAGATTTTAAAACTGAGATCTTCTGCTTCTCAGAAACCACACTGCATCGTCATTACAGAGACTTACCAGTTAATGATATTTAGGGTAACTAGCATAATTCTGTCTGTAAATACAGCCGGAAATCCATATAAAATTTCGTGCTTCTTTTCTCTTCTTTTCCTATATTCCTTTTCCATGTTGTTTATTTTCTCTGCATATTTCCTTCTTCTTTTTTGCGTTATAATAATTTGGATAAATATCGCTCAATACATGTCGTTACAGGAATTATCAGCCGCCCTATATACTACACTATTTAAATGTTTTCCCTAATGTCCGGTTGCTATATGAGATCAATCATACGTAAGCTTCATAAACTTATAAAAACATCGATTAAAGGAACGTAATTCTAGAATAATAAAAGTTGTTCAGAGCTGTAATCGAAACAAAGAAGAAGCTGAAATAGCTGATCAAGTTGCATTTACGATTTCAAAATCCACAGGCACTGCTGAGCTACCACACGGAACGTAACGAGTGTGCTAGACCTCATGAGGCACTGACTCTTCACCTTCCTTGCAAATGCATTTACCCCGTTAATAAACGGTTACACTTGGGGTAATTAAGAGAATCCCCCAACTTTTTATTAATTTCAACCCTGATGCCACACTTCGATGTTCCTTCGTATCATGTGCTCAATGAATTTGACAGGTTACTGGTTCGCAGACTTACGTGACAGCACTACACATACTGATCGTAAATTTGTTCAAACTTTTGGTGTCTCAAACGGACAGAAGGGGTTAAATGTCATTTATTGTATTTTCACTAAAAATAATCAATCATTTAGGCATCTGTCTACAAAACCTCCCACGCTAACACAGTGGCTTTCCAGGAAATAGACATAAAAAAGAATCTGACGCATGAGAAACCGATGGCATGCTTCGATGGAATTTTAGTTTCGGAAGGACAAACTAACTTAACGTGTTCTAGACTCCCAAGACCTTCAGGTTGATGTTTGTAGTATAAGAAGAAACGACACCATTTTTTTTAAATTCTACTTGTATGTGTAGTTTTCATCCCTATAATATCATATCACCAAACCAACTTTAGAAACGACTAGCGCAAATATAAATACAAAATATTTCGACAAAATTTGTGTGTATGTGTGTGAGTGTGTGTGAGTGGGTGGGTGTTGGATTAGAGTGGGGGGGTGGTGGAAGGGGCGGCGACATTAAAGCACGGCCTGCATGGCATTACAATGTTCATTCATTCATTCATCCTGCAGTCTGTCTTACGACAGGTCCGTAGCCTCTTCCAAAGCGAGATCTCCACAGGGTGCGATCTAGTGCTTCCTCTTTCAATTTCCAGTATCTTTTCTTTTCCTTAAGGTCATCCAGTAGCTGCTTACGTCTTCTCCCTCGTCTTCCCGTCATTTCTATCCTTCCTTCTAACTTTCCTTCAATCACGTGTTTCAGAAGGCAGTTTCTACGCAAGATGTGACCAATCCAGTTAGCCTTTCTTCTTTTTATTGTATGTACAATATTCCTCTCCTCCTTGACTCTGTGTAATACTTCTTCATTTCTCACACGATCGGTCCAACTGATCTTCTCCATTCTTCTCCAGCACCACATTTCAGAACATTCCAGATACTTCTGATCTACTTTCCGGAGTGTCCACGTTTCAGCACCGTACAAAGCTATGCTCCAAATGTAGCACTTCACTAGTTTCTTCCTTAAATATTAAAATGTAACAGATGAAAAATATTGCGACAGGAAAGGGAGGGTAAAATTAATTCATACAATTCTTATTAAGTTAATAACTAGTCTTCATAAAAATATAACATAAATATGTACAAGACAGTTTTCATAAATATGTGCTTACAGTAATTCGGTTACTTTGTATATTGAGATCCTCGCGGCTGTAACTATCCACATTACGATCTTCAGAAATGTGACGTTTACCAAATATTTTGCCTTTATTTTAGAGTATAAGGAAATTCGTACGGATAGAAAGAAGAGTGAAACGAATCTGAAGATATGAGGAGAACCGCTCGTCCTGAAAAGGGCTGCTTTATAAGGCCAAACGCAAAGGAGGAAAATGAAGATGCATAGGAAAAGGGATGGTACTTATCTATAAAGGACCACGTCCCAGAAGACTGTATTCTTAAATTTGTATCTCCCTTTCAAAGAATCAACGAAGCAGATTTCTTTTACAAATACAAGAAAGTGAAGGATAAAGGGATACAGGATGTTCAAGAAAGTAACATTTTAATGCCATTTTTGTGGGATCACTGAGCACCTTCTAAAATAATGTCAAGATCAGCGGACATAACTAAACACTGACACTACATCTTTTGTTCTGTTTGTAGCTGGCAAATGTCTGTTTAAATAATAGTTGTACAAAATAAAACATAGTGAATACTTTAGTGAATACCCTGTATTTACAGTCTGAAATTAAAACTACATAACAAAGTAATTAATTACTTACACTCTGAACTAATTTGTTACTAGCACGAAATAAGCTGAAAATAGCTGGCAATATTGTACGACAGAAAAAATGCTTACGGCTTACAGAGAAACCGAAAATCAGTTAACCGGTTAGTAAAATATACACTAAATACATTGTGAATTACTGCATCACTTACTGAATTTACAAAATTGTACGTGAGTGTAAGTGGACTATATAAATTAGAAACAACGCATGCATCTGACTCATACCAGTGTAAGCAAAATATTCCCGCTAACACGAGAGAACGGTTTTGGGTAATTGACGTCTGGGGCTCTGTATATTGGTGTATAATCACTCTGAAGGTGATAAGGAAGTGTATATATATGTACGTTCACAAGCATACCCTCACACGTAATTAGTACAAACCAGTACACAACGCATACACACATACAGCCTTACATACATACGTACGTACAGATTCATACATGTCATATACCAATGTATGTACAATTATGTACATTCATACAAACATACACATACAAAACATACATGAAAATCAAGGTTCAGAAAATAAGTTTACAATGCATATATTTTGGTTTATTTGTTTTTATGCATAATAAGAACTGTTCACAAGCAAGCTACTGCTATCAGGCTACTTTTCACAAATGTCCTGCTACAATTAAGACATTCATCCTTCAGTAGGACCAGCTGAACTGTTTCTTGTCGATATCTGCCTGTGCCCTGTGTTAGTAGACACGGCGTCACGAATGTCTTCACCTCGACGTTGTCTCTGCATCCGTGACAGCCAAGATTTGGCTGCAGCACTAGAAACGACTGACTGAGAGTAGCTCAGACTTTTATATAATGCATGAGATGACAACTATGACGATGAAATGAACAAAAGATCCTGTTGAAATTCTGTTACATACATACAGACAGATACACATACATACATACATACATACGTACGTACTGACATACATACACACAGATACACATACATACATACATACATACAAGCATACAGATACATACATACACATATACACATACATACATACATACACAGGTATATACGTATATACATACATACACACATACATTCGAATACACACACACACACAAATATACATACACACATACATACATACATACATACATACACACACACATACAAACACATACATACATACACACATACATACACACATACATACACACACATACATACATACATACATATATACATATACACATACATACACACACATACATACAGATATATACGCACATACGTGCACACGTACATACATACAAACACACATACACACACACATACATACATACACAAACACATACATACACACATACATACATACATACATACATACACACATACATACACACATACATACATACATACATACATACATACATACATACACACATACATACATACATACATACATACACACATACATACACACATACATACATACATACATACATACATACAACATACATACATACACACATACATTCACACATACATACACACATACATACATACACACATACATACATACATACATACACACACACATACATACACATACATACATACATACACACATACATACATACATACATACATACACACATACATACATACATACATACACACATACATACACACATACACACACATCATACAATACATACACACATCACATACATACATACACACATACATACACATACATACACACATACATACATACATACATACATACATACATACATACATACATGCATACATGCATACATACACACACATACATACACACATACATACATACATACATACACACATACATACACACATACATACATACATACATACATACATACTTACATCCATACACACATACATACATACATGCATACATACACACATACATACACACATACACACATACATACACACATACATACATACATCATACATACATACATACATACATACATACATATACACATACATACACACATACATACATACATGCATACATACACACATACATACACACATACATACACACATACACACATACAAACACACATACATCATACATACATACTACATACATACATACATACATACATACACACACATATCAATCGCGTAACATTCGCAATGTAACATGCTAGATCATATGATGGTGCTACTTAAGACTTCAACATTCTGCAACGTGATATTTCCTAAGCCGCAGATCTCCACGTAACAACACAACACAACACCGTACTTATGTTCTGTGTAATAAGTGGTACAAAACACAGCTACACTTCCAATGCATCTATAGTTTCTTTTCATCAGAATTCTATGTTGCTGAATTAACTAACATCCACCACCTAAGAGACATGGTGTATAAGTATCCAGTTTTGTGAAATACCGTGTATCATGCTAAAACACCCTAAACTCGCCAGTAAATCAGGTGGTGTTCTAAACCGGTTTTAATTTTATTTATAGGCGTCTTCATTACGGTGCCATATTCTAAGTTCTGTTAATATGAAATGCGTATTAAACTCTAATTTTCTGGAGTCTTAGCAAATGCTATCGCAAAGTTCTTACGTCATAAAATCTTGTAGATTTACTCTAAATTCACCTTGCATTAAAAAAAGACCTCTGCCAACTGCGTAACGTAATTCTCTCCCAATCTGTAATAGAAGCAGCAGCATTAATTTGCATTTGTATGTGTGTATGCACACTAGTGACAGCTAGTGCGACACGCCGATACTAATTCAGAAACAGCACGAATTGTTTTATAGGCTCAAACCCGCACTATAAACATTTGAGTCACGTAAATACTGATACTTGTTAGGGTAGCTTAGGTAATGGTAATGCGGACTTACTTCTCAAACCAAACAGAACAGTTCATCAAGAGAGTAAACACTAGTACCATGTGGAGTGGGTTGCCTATACACTAGAAGGGATTTAAAGATGGGGCGAGGGTTAGAATTGTGGATATGTGGTTAGCGGAGAGATACAATGAAGCATACAATGGCGGTGTATAGGGAAGGCATTTATTCTTTTCGCTGTGCAACAAACCGTTTCTGGGAAACTGTAATTTGCTATTTTGCACTGATATAAACTCATTGTCTTCCTTTGGGTAGAGATCGAATACAAGGTTAACATTTATGTAGACCGAAATGAACAATACCGTATGTTGTTGTTGTTGCTGCTGTTGCTGCTACTGCTGTATCTAAGAAAGTAGAAGAAGAGTCTCAACAGCAACTCATGTTATTCTCTTAGATCCATTTTAAAGTTTTACTTTTAAATGTGTCTATCTAGGATGTTTTTTTCTTGCGGTCACATGGCTAGCACACCTACATGGTAATAGAGATATCTCACGTTAAAATGTCATCCCGGGTTGAAGTTCTTTGTGACTTTCCTTAGTGCTTCCAGAGATAGTCGCTTAAATTACGTCACGACTGCTTCTTTTACCTCCATTTAGAATTTATCATTTACTAATAATTTTATTATACGACGGCGTATAGCTGACAGCGTCTCTAAGTAATAATAAAATAAAAATGAACCTAAATGTCGGAGATCAAAAATACATTATATATCTCCAATACATAATATATCTCCAAGCACAACTTACGGTCATATTTATTAAAAAAAATAGAAGCAAAATAATCGAATGACACTTCTGTAGTACAAAAAGTTAAACTTAGGGAGACGGGAAAAATCTGAAAAAAAAAATGTCAAAAGAGTAATCCATTAAGAGTTCGACTTATTTTTTTTTTGAGAAGGACCCCGCAGCGTATGCTACGGACGCACCGCAGCCTTAAAGCTTATTGTGAAACCCTGTGTTGAAGAAAAAGATGATGTTTAGTCTTTTTTTCCCACTTTTCCGTGTAATGGAGCACCGTTTGAATGAAATTGACAGGGAAAACCGAAGTACTCGGGGAAAAACCTGTCCCAGTGCCACATTGTCCATCACAAATCCAACATGGACTGATCCGGGATCGAACCCGTGCCTCCGCCGTGGGAGGCCGGCGACTAACCGCCTGAGCTTCGACTTACTGAAAGATAGATTGGTTTTGGTGTCTCAGTTTGAAATGAATTGGTAAAATGTTGAGTATTACTTGACTTGTGAATATATATAGTAGACCTGGATGGGACAGGCCACTTGAGAGAAGCAAGGTGGAAGATAAATGTCAAAACATATATGAAAGAAAAAGTGTGGGAGGGTGACGACTAGATCTACTTGTCTCAGAACATGGAAAAGTGGCTGAAAACTAAAGAAATTCAGGTTCCAAAACAAGAGAAACCTTTTTAATTACATCGTTAGCTACTAGCTTCTCATGATGGAATATGCTCAATTGAACTAGTATGGAAGACTACTGTGTATTTAGGATCGTAGTCTTGTCTTCTCAACAAATCATTATTTATTTATTTTCTTTTTTATTAATTCCTGGGTTTTCCCCTTTGATCCATTTGTACTCTTGAAGTCTTTTTCGTCCTTCATGTCACTTTACGTTCCATGCTACCGTCCTTACAACAAACACAACACAGACATCCATGACCCCGGTGGGATTCGAACCCACGATCCTAGTAAACGAGCGGCCGAAGACCCACGCCTTAGACCGCACGGCCACTGGGATCGGCTTTATTAGAGCACAAGGATTTCTGATTTTAGCTCACAATAAAGAGTTGTGAGTTTAGATTTTCTCTGTACAGCATTTATTTTCATTTTTTACTTTCACTTCACGTGTAAATTTGATTCTTTGATTTTTCTATTTTACAAAACTCCATGTCCAAAACAATTAAATTAAGTTGCAGGCTACTGAATTCCAGAGTAACATGCAATTTATCCTTCCAAATCGAACGTGTTTATGGTTCTGCGTTTAACGACCAAACTAAGCATTTCCAGATGTTGGTTCCTAAATTGTTTTGATCTCCTCTACCATATCTAGAGATCTGACCGTTGAATTACGTCACACTCTGCATATTCATATTCGACGTGTTCAGAGCGACGAGTATGACTGAGGTTCTCTAGTATAAGACCACGTGTAGTCTGGTAGAAGTTAATTCTGATAGGTCAAAACGCTTCTACCAATATTCACGGCATCACATATCAATGGCAGCGATCCTCATAGACAGATGATGGTATAGAATTTTTCTTACTTTATATTCAAAGGATTCTCACTATGATTTGTAGTCATAGTCGTCAGCTTACTGAAATTTGAACATAGCCCAACTTCTCAAGCTCAGAAACCGACAACATTCGGAGGACGGATCTGCTTCTATTTTTAGGTGAAATTCGGAAAGAAAAAAAAATTACACCGTATAAAAGACTATTTTTTTCTAACAGGTATATCACAATAGTTACTCTCCTTTCTCAGTTTCAAATGAAGACGGCGGCACACCCTTTTTCCGAAATGTTTTCTTTTTTTTTTTTTTGCCTTGAGAGGAAGGAAAATTTCCGACATTTTGGTCACGACCACAAAATTTTACTTCTTAGCTGAAATCTGTTTTGTTAGGCGAAAATTTTCTTATACCTCCTATTTTAATTTAACAAATGTGTCGTTCCATTCACGTAGTACTCTTATATTTAAGATCATTTTAAGCGAATGTTTGTAATTTCTTAACGTGAACGAATGGACGTGAAAGAACAGTTGAGTTATATTGGGCCGTATCTATCAGTGCAAAGAACGATCCACGTAACTGTTCCTCGCTATATATTCTCCCCTCACGCCACTGGAACTGATACAAAGTTCCACCCCACACTTTTAAATTATTCAGGCAACTCAACCTCTTAGACCTTGAGTTTCTTCTGAAGTGTAGCAGAGGTAAACCACCAACAATATTTATAGCCCACTTTTTCGGATTGAAGGGTTTAAATAGCTGTAGTTTTTTTGTATATGAGCAATAAATATACTTTTATGCTTTGGTATATGTGGGATGAAAATAATCCCGGTAACAGCAATCACAATTTTTAAAAGCCGATTTCTAGCACAACTCATAAAGCCTAATTTACTCGTTACATATATTTCTATCTCGTTCTCTATCAGTATTATTATTATTATTATTATTATGAACTTATTACTTATATACAAATTTTGTGTAAGCTTAACTTAAATTTGACTGGCGTAACCTCGAGTTTTCTTATCGTCGCAATGTTTGTAATTGTTGACAAACAAATAATACTGGCGAAATTACATTAGCTATTTTATGTGTAATTTTGATTTAAAATGGTAATTGCCCGAAGCGAAAGTTTTCGGTGTCGAAGGTTCACAAAAACTACTGCAACTCCTTGTTGGATAGCGTAAATGGTAAAGTTAATTGACATTCCATATTTGGTTAAAATATGGTAAAAAAGGTGGAACTTGTGAAGACCTAAGTAAATTTTACAGTTGCCGCCGACACGAAATCGCCTTTATGGCTCCGTTCGAGTGATATGGTACCAACCTATTTAGGATAGCCGAAGAGGTATAAACATTACGCGAACGTACCAGAATGTTACGTTACACTATATTGCCTATCTTGTTTAAAGAGTTTTGGTACTAGACAATGTACATTTTTGTGTAAAAATGGCTAAGTGTAAGTGAGGAATTAACTGTAGAAACAGAGTGAATGTAAGAAACGTATTTAAATATTAAGTTGACATTGAGCGTGTACATTGGAAAAGAAGTTGAAGAAATTGTGAGTTAAAAATAAATAATATTAGAAGAGTGTATAAATTGACAGAAACAATAGCGTTATCTTAATAGGTGCGTGATGCACTCTGCTGTCTTTATTTGATACAAATGAATTAATCAAAAATCCAATTTCTATAGTAATTATTTTATTAGTAAGTACAACAACAATTTACCTTTATTAACTGATATGAAATATGACTAGACGTTTCGACTAATATTAGCCATTATCAAGTAAAATCCAGATATTTCTTAGCTACATTTAAACTGAATGTAACGTAATTAAGTATCCAGTTAACCTAGTAACCTTCTTTGAATAAAATATCTTGTTTATATTTTCGTCCAAATGCTGACGTCAGACGATTCACTAAGACGTTTTTTAAATTAAAAAACAATGGTAATAATAATAATATGTTAAAAGTCCTGAACTTGTCACCGTGTTAGGTATAAAATATAAATTGTGAAGGAAATAAAAACAAGAAATAAGATTAAATTAACATAATGCATTGATTAAAAAAGTTTATAAGCTGAAATATATAATTAAATGCTTTATATTCAGTATAATTGGAATTAAGAAATATCCTCAGTTGACTTAATGGTTAACTTTGCCGAAACGTGTAGTCATAATTCATATCAGTTAATGAAGGTACACTGAAGTTGTACTTATTAATATAATAGCTGTGAGAACCGGATTTTAGAGTTATTCACTTGTGACTATATCATTATTGCTATTGAATTTCGACAGGTGTTTGCAATTTTATGATTAAAAGATATGATATGATTATGATAAGAACGTGGTGTGTTTAACATGGCACTGCAGAGAGTCCAATTGAAGTGCCATGGTGGTACGATGACGATAATCGATGATGATGAGGATGATAATAATTATGATGTTGACGACGACGTAAACGACACAGTCATATGTATTCATAAAATGTGGGAAATACAGATATTTAGAACTGCATAAATAAACACTGACCAAAATTATAGAAAAATATTTTAGGGTGAAGAGCTTATATAAGTATGTAGAACACAATTAATACACTAAATAATAATAATTATTACTGTTTATGATATATGATATAATGAACCGTCGGGTTCCATAAAACGAGCGGAATTTCTTGACTAGCTGACGACCTGCTAGCTTCTCAAGAAGGACTCTGCTCCATGCAGTTAGTTAGTTAGTTAGTTTATGATATAACACCTGTCAATTTTAGGATCACAAGGAACTTGCAAACAGCTGTATGGAAAGAATGTAGAACAGTAATATTGAAGTATGTGGTACATACACACGCTGACGTTGGTATTTGTAGGCCTACCAGGCAGGCAAGTCCAGTTGCACCGTCACTTGGAGTTTGCCTGAGCTGAATTCCAGACCCAATTACGGTCTGCAGTGACCACCGCATCCCCTCCAGGAATGTTCCTGGACAATGTCTTGCGTGAAAACAAGATGGTTTGCTCCGGGTACTAACCGGCTTCAGTATTCACTTTCAGAATTTGACCACCAGAAATGGTGTCTCTGTATTTATTGGAACACAAACAGAAACTTGTAACACGAGCATTATAACTCTCTTCTTGAGCCCTGAAAGGCAACAAGCTCACCCGAAACGTCGGTAACTATTTAACTGCATATACGGCGTCATATCTCTAAAGTTTTGAACGTTCAGCAACAAAGCAGCGAGAAATTCAAATCTCGCAACGTATAACAAATAGTTTAAAAGTCTGTTAATATATTGACTTTAAATTTCCTCCACACAATGCCACGTAAGGTGCCACATATAACACGCCACAGTCAATGCCTTTTCGAATATGTACAACTACTGCTTCGCATTCAGGAAGTCCAGGCTTCAAATCGTGTCCTACATTCTTGTTATCCCGACATATTTTTCGGTATATTCTTCAGTCCCTCTAGTCAAGCACACGGATATTATTCTAAATCAGGCCACGACCCCTTCCTTCCACATCCGTTTCAATTATTATTCACTGGCCATTCTACTGTTTGACGTTATATAACTGAGCTATTGATTGCGTCGTGAAATTACCCAAAAGTAAATAAAAATATCCCGTTACATATCCTTGGCAACATAATAGTTATTTTTCTCCCCTTGAGATGCTCAAATCACATCGCAGTACGATCAACATTATGAATTGACTGTATGTTAGGACGTAACGTCACGCAGTGTGGTATAAATACACTGACGTTTCGGAGGATCATGCGACTTCTATCATCATCAAAGTGCTCGTAATAACACGATAATATGTAAACCGAAACTCGAGAACATATGTTCACTCAGGAAGGATTGGTGACTGTTTCACAAAAAAATTTCATAGATACCTCATGGAATGTGAGAATGGAAAGTCTCGTGACAAATACACGTCTTTTGATGTACTTTCGCAGTAAGCCAGTCCACTTAAGGCCTGGTATTCAATAGGACGCCTGTCAAGTCATAAAACTTTGCCATAAGACTCAGAAATTATAAGAAGTGTAAGTTTATTTCAAATTAACTTCCGCTCTGCTGTTATTTCTTCGCTGACTGCTTCTCACGACTGATTCTAAATCCACCCACTTCACATCGGAATGTAAGCTGAGACTCTGATTATCATTCAGGATCATGACTTAGATTTTAATTTGTAGCTATCAAATTTGTAATATTGCCATTGATTTCTTTAAATAATTTCATTATCGCCTATATTATTATACTTCTTTATTTGTATTTTATTTTATGACTTTTCATACTAAGAAAATTTTATGTCAATTCGGGCAAAAATGTCAAGTAACACCTTCCTCCGAAATGTTGCTACACACCTTCCTAGTCACAGCGTAATTTTAACGTGTTCACACTTACTGTTTCAGTCCTTCGAACTCAACTAAAGCGCAATTTCATTCGTGAACGACTTGAAGTAAGTTATTTTTTAGTAGAAGCTACAACAGGTTTAATACCAGCTTCGACGTCAACTTACAATAGCACAGCAATAAACAAATATCTAGGTGTATGTGAGAGGAAGATATTAAAACGATTGTTACATTAATGTAATTTTCACTTAACTCAAATGGCTGGGAACAAAATAGTGTAATTCTCCTTTCAGTACGGTACTGAAATGTTTGATTCTATTACAGTCAGAAGATCTGTTGACCAGCTAAGCAACTATCAACTAGTCAAGCAGGAATTTCCTCCATGGACTTAGTTACAGAGCCTTGCTTGAGCAGTTAAATTTATACATTTTTGAACCAATAAATTTTTAACGGTATCACAGCAACCACTTAACTTAACCGCAGAAAATGTTCTTTCCAAGTAAAAGTTATTTGTTACTCATAGTTACCATTGTGGTTTAAAGAGGTAAGTTCATTTTCCAGATCATGGCAGCAGGATTCAGGTTTTGGTACCCTGCGTTCCTATACCCTGAAACGTGTGTCTTTAGTGCGCCATCGACGGCGACCAAGTGACCAACGACATTTCCAGCCACGAGCCAATTTACTTTGTAAACCACCAAGACTAATCCCCGTGTGAGGAAAGGCCGCCACCCTATGAGGCAGCAGTATGCACTGTACTATGCAGCAGGGGGCCCTACTGACTACTTTACATCGAGAGGGAATTGGGGAACAACCTCTATTTCTAAAGTCAAAGTAAACTGAAACAGGAAATATTTCTTCATCCGGGTAAGTGTAGCTTTCCTTATAAACTTCACATTACATTTTAGCTAAAAAAACAGGAATAATAGAACCCAATGTGTGAAAATGGTAGTGCACACGTGTAATTAGGTAGAGGTTTGAGACTCAGGACTCTTTAACTACATTCAATAACTGTGTTGCCAACAGCAGATCTAACCACCGCTTTAGCCGCCGCAGCTACCATACGTATTTGCAAGAGCATGGATTAAATTTAATAATGTCTTTGGTGTTCTCTGTTAGGTTTAGAGTATGAAGCAGAAAGCAGAAAGCAGAACCGCTGCAAGTTAAGTTTACAGGCTTGTGACGAAGGTGTGCCTTTAGCTGACATATATATATATATCTGACTTTTATCCATCGTCTCGTTTTCTCCTTTTATCGGAGAAAAACAGGTATGAAACTTAATCTGTTGGATTAATTAAGGAAGTTAACCTTACAGTGAGGGGTTATAAATTAGCTCAGTCTAACGGGCTTAAGAAAGGCGGTTTGTATCTTCACATTCTCTACCGGATGACAGACGCAGGGTCAGCTATGGAAACGCTGATTTTGCACAAAACGAGACAGGCAACGTACGTATAACGTAAAATTCAGGCGCGTTCGCGTAACCATTTTTGCAGTGGAAAAACAATGAATGTTAAATATCATGAATGTGTGTCATTCCATATTCTTGCCTTACTCATCCGTCATGCAAAGCGCATGCGCCGTGTTATATTGTCATCTGTGGCCTGTCTGGAGCTACCATATTTTTCCACATTATCTCATAAAAGAACGATTTTCGGAAAAGTTTATTGAAAATAAAATGTGTGTTTTTTATTTCTCTACAAATTTGTCTGAAACGTTTCTCATTCTAAGAAGAATTCAGCGGGTTATTTTCATAAATGTACGTAAGTCTTCATGTAAAGTATCCGTTATTCTTGTCAGATTTTAATGAAACTTGAATTTTCTTGCCAATTTTGCGAAGGATCTTCAAACAAGATTTAACGACAATCTGTCAAGTGGGAGCGGAGTTGTCCATGCGGACAGACAGACGGGCGGGCGAAAGGACATAGACAGACAGACATCACGAAGCTAATAGTCGCTTTTTGCAGTTTTGCGAAAACACCTAAAAGCAAATTTATTTATTATTTTTTTGTATGGCTCGACGGCCCTATATGGGCCTGGGCCTCCTCGTTTCGTCGAAGTTTCATGGTCACACACATTTGAGACACACCACAGTCGGTAGGACTCCTCTGAACGAAGGACCAGCCCGTCGCAGAGACCTCTACCTGACATCACACAACAATCACAAGAGACAGTCATCCATGCCCACGGTGGGATTCGAACCCACGATCCTAGTAAGCGAGCGGCCGAAGACCCACGCCTTAGACCGCACGGCCACTGGGATCGGCAAATTTAAATTTTAGGGAACTTAATTCATGTTGTTATTCATATTGTGGTCTTTTGGATTCTGTCCTGAAGACAGAGGCAATATGCCGTTAAAATGTTTGTTCCTATTTACCAGAGTATGCGGTGCTATAACAGAACATGAATCTTCACTGCTATGAAAATCTCCTGTCTTTTAACGTAGGTAATCACAGTAATCACATTTACTTACGTACAAGATGTCAGCACATTTTAAAGGGCACGATATTTGAATTTTACATCCTTTAGAGCCCAAAAAACACCGTACTGAAATCAGACACTTTTATTTCATCTTCTTAGTACGCGAAGTTAAGTCTCATGCACTCACCATCTCGGTGCTCTAATCTCATTGACATAGCAATACATTTAAGAAATGCTGTTTTCTTATCACAACCTTCGTTATTAGAACTAGAAAGAACGTGATTGAATGCCTTTCACATCTCGGCTATCAGGTAAAACTTTTTATGGCCAAAACGGACATGACATTTACCTTTCTCCCAACATTTCCGCCTGCTACATTGCAAAGACATATAACACGTGTATCTACTTTTACAAATATATACCGCGGACGGAAAACAAATTCTCTGGAAGGTAATCTAGTCTTTCAGAATATACATAAACACCATTTAATATCTTTGACAGGATGACAAAAATTGAAATTATTTGAAGAGTATTGTCATCTACAATGTTATGTCATGTAGTCTTTAGGTCGAAGGCCTAATTTCTTCCCACAACATTTCGTAAGTATCTAACAGAAGAACGTAAATTTAGCTTTAGATAATTTTAAAATATACACTACTACGTCAGGTTATAACAACTGAACCCAAAATCACACTGATTTCGAAGCACCGTTTTACTTTAAGAAGCTTCACAGCGATATTGTGCATCATGCTCGGTAGGTTAGCCTTCGACCACAACTCTGAAGTTTTCTTGCCCGGTCAGTATTATATATTGATCACTCTATTCTCATGTGTCATAATCCTAAGTCAAGAGAGAGGAAGTCGACAGAAATACATAAATCGTAATTCCTGATTCCTTCAGACACATCTAATACTTATCACATCATTCGGGAACATAGCAAGATAAAAGAAAGTGTACAGACTACATCATTCACATTCACACTGAACAATAATTATGATCCGATTTTAAACAGGGCTGGAATGATTCAGCAGATTTAGTGAACGGCCCATACATAAAATTATAAATTTCAGCAGTTCTGAATTTGTAATATAAGGGAAGATACGGAGGCGTACAGACGTAAGTGACGAAGCTAATAAGCACATTTTTACAAAGTTTATTATTATTATTTACTGCAATTGGGTTTTCACCCGGTGGCAGTAGTCCTTACACTAGTACACACAATACAAATGTTTTCACCCGGTGGCAGTAGTCCTTACACTAGTACACACAATACAAATGTTTTCACCCGGTGGCAGTAGTCCTTACACTAGTACACACAATACAAATGTTTTCACCCGGTGGCAGTAGTCCTTACACTAGTACACACAATACAAATGTTTTCACCCGGTGGCAGTAGTCCTTACACTAGTACACACAATACAAATGTTTTCACCCGGTGGCAGTAGTCCTTACACTAGTACACACAATACAAATGTTTTCACCCGGTGGCAGTGGTCCTTACACTAGTACACACAATACAAATGTTTTCACCCTGTGGCAGTAGTCCTTACACTAGTACACACAATACAAATGTTTTCACCCGGTGGCAGTGGTCCTTACACTAGTACACACAATACAAATGTTTTCACCCTGTGGCAGTAGTCCTTACACTAGTACATACAATACAAATGTTTTCACCCGGTGGCAGTAGTCCTTACACTAGTACACACAATACAAATGTTTTCACCCGGTGGCAGTAGTCCTTACACTAGTACACACAATAAAAATGTTTTCACCCGGTGGCAGTAGTCCTTACACTAGTACACACAATAAAAATGTTTTTACCCGGTGGCAGTAGTCCTTACACTAGTACACACAATACAAATGTTTTCACCCGGTGGCAGTAGTCATTACACTAGTACACACAATACAAATGTTTTCACCCTGTGGCAGTAGTCCTTACACTAGTACACACAATACAAATGTTTTCACCCGGTGGCAGTAGTCCTTACACTAGTACACACAATACAAATGTTTTCACCCGGTGGCAGTAGTCCTTACACTAGTACACACAATACAAATGTTTTCACCCGGTGGCAGTAGTCCTTACACTAGTACACACAATACAAATGTTTTCACCCAATGGCAGTAGTCCTTACACTAGTACACACAACACAAATGTTTTCACCCGGTGGCAGTAGTCCTTACACTAGTACACACAATACAAATGGAAATATAATATACATAAAAATAACAATACAAAACAAACTACACACAATTACAAAACAAAATACATACAGTAAATACAAGTACACACATTAGAACACCGTACACACCTTACAAAAACATCCACACCTTACAAAAACATCCACACCTTACAAAGGCATCCACACCTTACAAAAACATCCACACCTTACAAAAACATCCACACCTTACAAAGGCATCCACACCTTACAAAAACATCCACACCTTACAAAAACATCCACACCTTACAAAAACACCCATACACAATTCATTCTGTAGTCTGTCTTACGACAGGTCCGTAGCCTCTTCCAAAGCGAGTTCTCCACAGGGTGCGATCTAGTGCTTCCTCTTTCAATTTCCAGTATCTCTTCTTTTCCTTAAGGTCATCCAGTAGCTGCTTACGTCTTCTCCCTCGTCGTCCCGTCATTTCTATCCTTCCTTCTAACTTTCCTTCAATCACGTGTTTCAGAAGGCAGTTTCTACGCAAGATGTGACCAATCCAGTTAGCCTTTCTTCTTTTTATTGTATGTAGGATATTCCTCTCCTCCTTGACTCTGTGTAATACTTCTTCATTTCTCACACGATCGGTCCAACTGATCTTCTCCATTCTTCTCCAGCACCACATTTCAAAACTTTCCAGATACTTCTGATCTGCTTTCCGAAGTGTCCACGTTTCAGCACCATACAAAGCTATGCTCCAAATGTAGCACTTTACTAGTTTCTTCCTTAAATTTAATTCCAGTTTGCTGGTGAAAAGATTTTTCTTCTTGTTGAATGCTGCTTTTGCCATGGCAATTCTGGATTTAATTTCACGTGTACACCTTGCATCACTTGTTATCATGCTACCCAAATAATTGAAATATTCCACATTCTCCAATTGCTTTTGATCTATCATAATTTTCATTGGGGATGGTTGCCTTGAGATTTTCATTACTTTAGTTTTTCCCACATTCATTTCCATTCCATAGCGTCTTCCAATTTCAATTAGTCTATCAATCATGCCCTGTAGCACCTTTTCTTCCCTAGCCAGTAGCACAAGGTCATCTGCATATTTCACAGTGCGAATTACTTGTCCTCCTATTTTGAAGTCTCCAAACCCTTCAAGAGCTTCCTTGGTAAGGTATTCGCTGTATAAGTTGAACAGAATCGGTGACAAGCAGCAACCTTGTCTAACTCCTCTTCCAATCTTCACACTTCTCGTCTCCCCTTGGTCCAGTCGTATTTTGACACTCTGTTCCATGTACAATTTGCTGATCAATCTTCTTTCGCGCCAGTCTATCCCAATTCCTTTTAGGATTTGCATTAATTTGGTCCAGTTGACACGGTCAAATGCCTTCTGCCAGTCTATGAAGCAAGCACACAATTCCTCATCTATGACCAAGGTTCGTTCTGATATTATTCTCAGCATCCCAATTGCATCCCTAGTTCCTTTTCCTCTTCTAAATCCAAACTGATCTTCTCCAAGTGCATCTTCAATTTTCCTCTCAATTCTTCTTCTAAGTATCCTCGCTACTATCTTTGCTGCATGAGCGATGATGCTGATTGTGCGATGGTCGCTGCATTTTGTAGCTTTGGGCTTCTTCTTTAAGGCAATCATTGTAACTTCAATAAAATCTCTGGGCCATTCTCCAGTTACATACATGCTGTTGATCATCTGTGTCATTAGCCTTAGACCACCTTCTCCCAACAATTTGAGTACATCCCCAGGTACATCATCATCTCCTGTAGCCTTCTTATCCCTCATCTCCTTGATAGCTTTTTCCACTTCACTTTGCAAAATATGAGGGCCTTTCTCATCTTCATCTACTTCATCTTCAGGTTCGACGTCTAGATGTTCTGGTCGATTAGCTCGATCGTAGAGCTCTGTGATATAATTCTCCCAAATTTGCAGTACTCTTCTCTGATTTATTATTACATTGCCTTGAGAGTCTTCGATGCCAATGTTTTGAATCCCATGGTTTTCTTTCCAACCTAGTTCCTTTGTCTTCATGTACATTAAATCATAACGTCCTATTCTTTGAAATTCTATGATCTCGTCGCATATGCTCTCCAGATATTCCTTCTTGGCGTTGTCCGTGGCTCTTTTCAATTCATTCCTCAGTCTTCTGTAGTTCTTCCGCCCTTCTTCATTGTTGACATTCTTCCATTTCCTTCGTTCATCCATTTTACTGATCATCTCCTGTGTAATCCATGGCTTTCTTGCTCTCCTCTCGACTTTTCCAACCAAACCACTCATAGTATCTAACACACATTTCTTGATATTGTTCCACTGCACTTCCACATTCCCACTTTCACATTTGATTGCACCAAGCTTTTCTTCTAGTCTATCGTGTACTACCTGTCGTTGAGCATATAGCTTCTCCAAATCCCATCTTGGTTTTTTCTTGTGGAACCTCATGATCTTCTTCAATCTGGTGCAGATCTTTGCAACCAGTAAATTGTGGTCAGAGTCAATATCTGCTCCAGGCAGTGTCTGCACATCCTTCACACTGTTCCTGAATCGTTGTTTCACTAGTACATAGTCCAGCTGATATCGATTCCTATCTCCTGGTGATTTCCACGTGTACAATCTTCTTTTAGGTTTTTTGAACCATGTGTTTGTTATAACAAGTCCATTTCTTTCACAGAAGTCAATAAGCATTTGACCTCTCTGATTCCTCCTTCCCAGTCCATATGGTCCAACAGTGTTGTGATGTGCTTTATCTCCAACCACACTGTTCCAATCTCCCATTATAATCGTGTTTGTCGCACCCTTTCCATCCTCTTCAAGAATTTCTTCAATTATATCATACAACTCTTCCACTTCGTCATCTTCATAGTCCGATGTTGGCATATACACTTGCACTATCAAAATACTTACCGGTTCTGCCTGCAATTTAATAGCAATGATTCTGTCACTATACACACTCTTCTTAACAACACTTTTCACTACGCTTTTATGCACTACTATTGCTACGCCTCTTTCAGCACTGTCACCCCCGGAATAATACACTGTATAATCACCACTTTTTATTTCACCTTGACCCTTCCACCGCACTTCACTAACACCTAGCACAGACACTGCGTTCTTCTGCATCTCTTTCTTCAAATTTTCGAGTTTTCCTCCTTGATTCAAGGTCCTTACGTTCCAAGTGCCTATCTTGAAGCTGTTCTGTTCATTCTGTGTCTTCTGCTTTTGTCTGTAGTCATTACCGCGTGGTGTCTCCCCTAGAAACACTCCCCCCCGGAGATCCGAATGGGGAGTAGTTTACCTCCGGAATGTTTTGTCTCCAGAGGAAGCATCTCGCATTTGGCATTTGTCTCTGTTTCTGGAAGAGACTATCCAGGAAAAGTAATAATGTGGTAGTTTTTCCATTTGCTTTCCACATCGCAGTACAGCAGCCGTTCAGACCACTCTGGTCACGCCTGTTGCTACACGATCATGAACCATCTCGAGCATCATTTGCTCTGTGCTTCATGTCGCTACTGATGTCGCTGCTTCCGGCATCAGGGGAGCTTTTATTCGGTTTCCCATCTCCTAGGCATCTCTCTTCGTCTGGTTCCTACCCTTTTGATCTGTCCGGCTTGGGAGACCCTACTGGTAGCAATGCTACCGCCGGCTTAGCTCTCAGGGTCACTGGAACTCACAAGCCCCTCTACCACGGCAAGGTGAAGATACCAACAAAGGGGCCATACACAATACAAGGAAAAAAACAAACGCACATTACAAAAACACCCACATATTAAATAATGTGAATGCGTTAGAATATCCCCCAAGAACTTAATTCACTTCACTTCGAAACCAAAACACTTCACTTCACATCACTTCACACCCCTTCACTTTACATCCCTTATTTCTATTTACTCCCCACTTAAAAACCCTTAGCTTGTAATGACTTTCTTGACCCTTTTTCTAAAAGTGCTTAATTTACAGGGGAATTTTGTTACGAACACGTCAGAAAGGGAAAAAATGAAACATTACGTCGTGTCTGGTACTTTCTGTTGGTATTATGCTTGTGAACGGGAGATGCGTAATTCATTTCACAACAGAACCGAATGTTTATAATGCCGGTCAGAATTGGCCCGGGAACACGGCTGACATGTTGATAAATGGCGCATGTCGTTGAAAACTCCACAGCTGCTGCAGACTGGCATCGTCTGTATGTGAGAGAAGCGGACTGTTAGGAAGCGAGGAATGTTAATACGAATCACGTGGGACCACTAGATTTGAACGAACGAGACATTCATCATTCACTTCCTGTATCATTCCGTAGAAACGAAGAATTCAGTAAATGTGATAAATATGTGATACATGGAAGAAACGTTAGGTTTTCACGTCAAACTTAATATTTTCGTTTTTTTAAATAAGCGAGTGTTGAATATTACCAAGAATATACAGCTACATGTAATCAACAAACTTTAAAACGGGTACCGCTCCACAACAGCGAAAACAGGACGCATGCCTTGTTATTCTGAATAAGGAGGAAATGCAGAAAACATAAGGAATAATAAAAGCGTAGAAAATAGAACATGATGACCTGTAGTTTGGTTGCTAAGTACAAAAGTTTCCAACCTACACGGCGTCAAAAATCTGGAAGATGTAATCTTAGAAGCAGAAGTTTGGGAAAGTTATTAAAAGGAAGAGCTATCTCAGACTTGCAGTTTACTCGTTTTGATAAGAAGCAAGACACAAATAAGTATAATTTATCTGCTGTCCTTCTATCAATATTGTAGCGCTTAATTTCTAATCAAAACGCAAATTATCTTCGCGCCTGTAGTTTGCACCACATAAAAACAGGAGTGTTTCTTTACAATACGCACGTAGTTACACAGTTGATTACGGAATGAATATGTGGAAAATTAACATAGAAAAAAATTGCAATTCTAAAGCCTTCATCTGATATTTATATTTCTTGCTTAAACATTGTTCCTTTTACCTTTATCTGTTAAATAATTGCAGCTTAAATGTAGCTAATTTTATCAACAGGAAAATAGCCAAGTAGATAAACCTTCAGCCTCTGGACACAGAAGAAGATAAATCATAATAATAAACACTAAATCCGAAAAATGTAAACGTTTTATAATATACGCAATACATTTTGTACGAAAGAGACACAGGAAGGTACAATATTTTAAATCACGAGTTTAACTAAAACAATAGCAATTTAAACGTTGTTCTGCAACGTAATATAAGATGAAAATATGATAATTTTGCGATCATTGCTTCTTTTGTTTCTTCCATTTTACAATGTAACTGTGTCATAAAATAAAAAGGAGTTCCGAGCAGAACTCAAAGGCACCTTCTCTTTGCAATGATTTAAAATTCCAGATAAATATTCGTACAATTATGCGAATTTTGTATTAAATTTTTGATGAATTTACTAGTAGGCACAGAATCATTTCGCTTTACATTTGTCTAACATAACATTAATGATTCGCATCGTAGCCATATTTGTAATTATCAACCAAAAATTTGTTTACATGGGCTACAACGTGTCGGTAGTCTAATATTTTCTTTTGAGTACAAAGTTCCTTGTCCTCAGTTCGTTAATTATCAACAATGTATTGAATGTCACAGAATAATTTTGGATCTGGTTTTATATTATTTCAAATTCTAAAGAAAAATTTACTTAAAATATGTCACTTTCGACGCTTTATTAAATTACAGTTTAACTTCAGGACCACGAATTAACTGGTGCTGGTCAACTTTCCATCCCAGAAAGTTACACTTCCTCCTTTCTGTTATTAATAATTACAGAAAATGAAAAGGGGGCTACTTGATGTGGCTTCTAATTGCATAATATTCAAACAAATATTCGTGAAATGCCGTCAACTGATTCGAGATATGAACTGGTGGTTTACACAGGCAGACACTCGAAAGAGAGCGGTGAACTCATAAGCCTAGGCCACTTTCTTTCCCTAACCAATTAATGGTAGTTTTAAAAAACCGGAACAGAGAAAAAAGTGTTCATGTTTTGCAAATTAGACGAAAGCAGGAAGCCAATCTTGTAGCTTAAAGGAATGAATAGGTCTGCATATATATATATATATATATATATATATATATAAATAGGTTTGCCTATATATCTATATAAACAGCTACGAAGATAATTGTGAAATAAAGAGGTGTAGTTAACTGATCTCCTAAATGGATTATTATGTTGCTGCAATTGTTGCACACTTTAAAGCCTATACAATAACATGTCATATCACATTTCAACATTGGCACCAGCAATCTGTCACACACACGTAACCTGCATCACACACACATTTTCCGTAACAAGTGGAAGAGCAGCAAAAATATCTGGAGTTTAAACAATGAATTTCTTATTACACTCTATCAAGTGTTCTTGGTTTTGATGGAAAGACATCCACAAAATGTTTTTCAACGGGTAGAGATTTCCGTTTAGTCATGCAAATACGATCTCTGTGAAATCCATGCGACTACAGCATTCCTCAAGGAAGAGATTTCTTGAAAGAAATGGGGGTTATGTTGAAAACTGACAACAAATTGTAGTATACGTACTTCAAGAAGTGTTGTTATATACCATACCATTTAGGACATAAAGTCATTTAATATTATATATTTGCTTATGAACGTATTTCACCTAAAATGAATGTGCAGGTGTGTTTTAATTCCCGCCATTTATGTTTCATCTTACAGTAAATAAGTTTATTTATTTATCTTGTTTCTAAGGAGATGTAAACAATTTTATCAAAATAATGATCCTCTAGAAAATGACAAGTTTGGTATCGACCACACTACATAGCGTCAAATCCACAAGACAATAATTTCAATACCCAATGCTATGACCACCTCAGACGTCACGAGGTTTTACTGTTCTGCACATACACAGAGGAACATCACACACATCTAAAATTGTGCTACAAGCTACAAATTTTAAGAATAGATCCTGCGGGATGTGAGGTGGTGTAGTCTAGTAGAAATTTATTGATGTTTCAAAAGAACGTACTGATTTCATCTTCAGGACCGAAAAGAGGAATACATAGCTACCAGACTACACAGCGTCATGTTCCAGAAGACGGCCGTTTTCACGGTCACCACTGTGAGCACTTGAAGATAGTTTATTATACATTTTCTACAGTACCACGTTCGTTTGTCAGATTGATACACGGCAACCAACATAGTACAGGGATGTGTTCTAGCAGGACAGATCCAGCTGGGGACGGCAAAGCAAACATAATCAAATTTTGTTTCCGTAACCTTGCAATGTTGACATAAATCTGTGTGTAACCAATAAACCGCAGGCCTTATATACGTTGGTAGAAACTAACCAAACAAACAAAATCTGCCAACTTTACTTATAATGATTAATCACTTACATAATATCAATTATTGACTTATGGCAGAATTCATGAAAATAAAGAGTTCTAATAAGACTGGGGTTTGTGTTATTATGTGTAACGAAGTGTATAAATCGCACGCAAGTGCAGATATGACAAATTTCAACTCGGGAATTACTGAACCGATTTTCATGGAATTAAATGTCAGACATCATTATATAACTTTATGTTGCAAATTTTATTTTCATAGATGTGGTAATAATCTAAGTACTGTTTACCAGTAAAAATGTATTAGCTTTACAATACGTCTATTCGAAGAAATTCCACTTAAAAGTCGTTTCTCCAAACCAGATAACGATATTTCATTTTATTTTTTTTTTTCGTGGCTCTACAGCCGTAGTAGGCCCGGGCCTCCTCATTGTTGAGGTTTCGAGATCACACTTAATTAGACACACCACACTCGGTAAGATTCCTTTGGACGAGTGATCGGCCCAGTCACAGAGACATCTGCCTGACAAAACACAATACTCAAAAGAGAGAGATATCCATGTCCGCAGCGGGATTCGAACCCGCAGTCCAGTAAACGAAATGCCGCAAACCCACACCTTAGATCGCTCGGCAACTGGGATCAGCCTTCTCTAAATAACAGTACGGAAAATTGTATGTAATATTTACTGTTAACTTGCTCAACAAAAGCATTCAGAGGAGCTACGAAAATTCAAAAGACAAAGAGGCAAATAAAGGATAAGGATAAATTTACCAGACTTTTCTTTCTGTCTCTATATATAACTATCTAAGACCTAATTATAAAGCTATGTTCCTGCAAAGCAGAATTTTATTTAAAAGCATATAGGGCGGATAGGTTGGACAAGTGACAAATGGGAGCGACCAGAACTGCGTACGAAATTATAAATCGGGAAACATAAACAGAAAATTTAGGCCTACTTTTAGAATAATAATAAAATGGACCTTAAATAAATCGTGTGTAAGATTGCGGACTTGATTCATGTGATCCAGGATAGAGCTTTTGTGAAAACGGCAATGAACTTTCAGGTTTTGTAAACGGTGGGTAACTTATTGACGGCGACTATAAGATTCTACAGAAGGATTCTTCTCTCTGGACTTTCGTCAGTTCGAGCAATGGCTAATTATAAGTAGAAGACCAGTCACCCACACAGTTTTGTTACGTCAATAATCAAAAATGTTATTTCATATTTACAGAAACAATATATTTCACTTGAATCAGACCCAGGTCAATGCAATATAAATTTAACACGAATTTATACACAGTTTTAAATAGCTTAAATTATGTAATGTAGTAATACTTAAAGATTATTCACAGATTCTCCACGCAAATGCAGGGACATTACTTTCAGTTAGACCACAGGCGCTTCATCCGTACTAATTTTCTGCTCGTATTTCATATTTCGACACTATTATTCCCTGTATTTAAGCAGAGTTGTAAAAAAAACTTTATAATAAGATATTCTAAATTACTTTTTAATTACAATTCAACTGTGTCTCTATACGCAAAACGGTGTTTAAAGTGTGGCAGACATCATTATTTCCTTCAAATGATTCTGACTTTAAAATTACACAAATTTACGTCGCTCTCTTTCTACGGAAAGCGTATGAAGGAGATATCTTAGTTCCATCATACAGTGTCACGGTACATTTTCTTTCAAGCTGGTAGCAGCCGTCTGTAGCAAATTACAGTCGAGAGGTTATAATCCATCTTCCTCTCTTCCGAAAAGCCTCTTTCCTCTTTTACTCACTGACTTATGTCTATAAGCTCTGCTGCTCCCAAAGTCCATCACTAATCCCATGAATTTCTCATTTAACCGAGAACTCTTTTAACATTTAACTATTTAAAACACCGTGGCTACTGTATGTGCCACATTATTTAAAGTTAAACTCTCTGTATTTTACCGAAAAGTGTGTCTCCGTGTTTCATGCAATTCGCCCAGCAAAAAGTGATTATTTACCTATACAGCGTTAACGAATTAGCCTTTTTTTAAAAAAAAAACAGCGGTTTCTATGAGGCAAACATTGGATTTCTCAACATTACTTAGAGTAGTTTCACGAGTCAAGCGGTCAATACGAGAAATTTAATGACGTCAATTTTTCAGAGCTTCACACTCTGACTTCACGTTGTTTGTAAATTATTAACTTCTGTTGTGATAATTATCGAAGTTCATTTAATCTGTGGAACTCACATCAATTTAGGGACTCGCATATAGGTGAAGGAAGAAGCAGTTACAACAATATTACCGATGTCTGTTACACCCCGCATGTTGCAGAAGCCCTGCAAGGCAATGTTTATACTGACTCACATGCCAGGAAAGCGGCAAATCCAGCTTCACATGTGAAGTTTACAAACAACACGATGCTGTGATAAACACGCGCGCAGGGCCTGTTACTTCTCAGCTACCGAAATTACCAGAGATTCTCATTATACGCGCTTTCGTTTTCCGCGTTTTCTCAGATTTATTTCAGTTTTTCATATTTACATATGCCATACTAGTCATCAAACATTGATAATCCAGCTGCCCAAAAATTACCCTGGCCACTTTCATAGTTTGTATATTGGTAAAAGCAAAAAGCAAACCCATTAGAGGCCCTTAGGTTTCCAGGAGGTTGAGGCGCCCAGATTTCTAGACAATCGGCACATGAAGGTGGTAAGGTTGTCATCCCTACGCACCGGCCGCCTTTACTCCCCAGGAAAGATTCCTGGTACTCATTTCTGTTAGAGGCTGAGTCGACCCCAGGGCCATAGTGCGACCGAAACGATTATGTCAATGAAAAATTCCAGTGACACCATCGGGAATCGAACCCGCTACGTTCCGGCTTGTAGAGCAGTGCCTCAAGCAACTGCGCCACAGCGTGCCCCAGTTTGTATATAGGCCTATATATAACCTACAATATATACATATAAATTTTGAATTCAGATATCGTTTAATGTGCCTATTTTTCATCAGTTTGTTTGCTTTGCGTTTTGCCTAATGTTTACTGCTATAGTGCCTTCACATTCAGTGAATGCCAGTATGTATATTAATGCCAATATGTATTTAACTTGATAGACAGAAAACTTGCGTGTTCAGAAAATATACCGCTGTTATTGTATATTACACGTTTCCCAGTTAAGGTCTAAGAATTTTCGAATATGCGGCGATATTGAGGAAGGCAACGACGGCATATCAGACTATTTTACGCTAAAATTCCGGGATAAAACCGACTAACTTGCAGCGAGTCTGAATCTCTGTTGAGAAGCTAAGAGAGGCCAGTTAGTTTTAAAACTCCCGTCTTGTATAGAATCCGCATGTCGTCAAAGTGTTCTAATGACCCCGTAGCTGGTCCCTATTCTCATGGCAAAGAAAACAATCAACATTTTGCAAGCATATTTGTTTATGACCGATTTAAATAGTAAGGTTTGCTAGGGTCAATTGGGTTTAGCCGTTGAAGTGGTTCAGTTTCAGAACTCAGTTCCTGTACGCAAATCTAGACACACTAACATAGTTGCTGCCGTCTAGGGGTAAAGCGATGAACTTGCAGCATTGGTTAAAGTTGGGGAAATGTTACCGCACAACCTTCTGTAGTATATTTTTTGTGCCAATTCCGAAAGATGTGTGCTGCATAATTAAAAACAGACAGCGTCTTATCCTCTCAACGATCGCCGAAATCTGTCACCTATACACTGTAACCCACAGTTGTGTACTTGAAACCTATATTTTAGTTAAATTGGGTAAAAAATTTTGGGTGAACAGGGTCAGTGTTCTGTTCACATATAACTCTCTACTTACGGTGGCAAATCTTTATATTTCATTTGTATGGTGAATTACGTAATGAAGACGCAGTATTCATGGACCACAAATGATATGAAGATGGCTTTCAGACCTTTTCTTGGCGGAAGGATTTAGCGACATATTGCAGAACTGTTCTAAGTGCCTCATTCTTGCCTTTCAAGATGGTTGCAGTGTGGTTTGGACACGATTTTATGGAGTAAAGGACGAAAACCCATATTTCCCAAGCATCAAGAACACATGATGTTGTCGATTATTCTGAAAATATTTGCATATGGCTTCAGAGTAGAGTCAGATGACCTTAGATGTGTTGCCTCTCAGTTTTGCACAGTCAAAGAGAATAAAACATAGCTTCTCATTGGATAATAAATGTAGGATTTTGATTGGCTCAAAGGATTGTGATAGTGCAAATCAACAATAACAATAAGAGAAGAAGGAGGTCTTTATTTAGCTGGCTGCGGTGGCTTCAGTCAACAAGACGTTTCTGAATACCTTACCTTATTGTGAGAAGCTATTGAGAAACTTGAAACTTGGTATATCGAAAAAAGGAGTCCGGCTGTCAGCTCAATAAGAAACCGACCAAGATGTGCTGGCCGAGAAGGGACGCAAAACCATGTATTCGAAAACATTAATGACCGGCAAAAATGATGTTGGCAAAATCATTCCACCAGTGGCCATCTTTAAAGGGAGGGCGTATTGTTCAGAATTTGCAGTTTTTCGAACGGTTCGTTCGTCGCCATGACTAATTCTGGGTTTAAAAATGAAAGTTGCGTACATTTTTTTTTTTTTTTGGATATTCAATCTAGTGTTACGTATCATAACCATTATGGTTCAAAGACTTAAACCGCATAATTTACGTAAACAAATTTAGGCTATTGGTACATACTGGTACGAACCATGAGAGTTCTACACTACAGTCTACTAACACGCGTGTTTTAGTGTCTAAGTTGCTGGCAGGCTTTATCTACGTTTCCTCTAAGTACAAGAGCTCCAGCTAGAACTGGAAGAAAGTAAGGACTGTAATGAAAGTGCCCGTACTCACACACTCCTACTGCAGTATGCTGCGCTACCCTCAGAATCAACACAGTATCAGGCACACACAGAGGACCACTCACTGCCCTCGTGTAACTGAAATGCAGGGCCAAGCCACTACTTGAGCCGTTTAAACTACCTGCATATTTCTCGTGATCCAACGATTTTAACCGAACACTTCCGAAATTGCAGGGTGTTTTACTGCGAATTTGTAGCACAGTCAACACTCATTACAGACATACAATCATGACTCCTTACATCATACAGTAACAGGACCTCCAAATTACGAGCGTAGCCTACCTATACGACTAACAGTGCATTTTATTCTATTCTGTTTACTTGAAATTGGAAAAGCAGCCCTTTTTAAAAACATACTGCATTTGTACAAAAAGTAGGAAGGTGAACAAATACAGAGAAATAAGTTTAACAGAGATTTTTTTTGAAAGGTAAATTTGTAGTATCAAGCACATGTACATGTGTGATACCTGTTGAATTACATTAGCAAATCCTGTTACTCGTGTACAAGCAAACCATCAAACCACGTGGCTTTTGCCTTTTAAAGTAATAAAAATTGAAAGGTATAATCACTGGTTACACTTTGCCATATTTGGTAATTTGTACAAAAATGTTTATCTTTCAAAATAGGGTAAATAATTTGTACGTATATTTATGTAAGTAGCCTTATTCATTTACTGTGGTAAGTTCTAGAATATGACGTTATGTGCAATGGTAGATGGTTGCAACTTTTCGAAGGAGACTTTGCCTTTATGATGGTACATGTAGTAAAGTTTGCATTCAGCACATTTATGAATTGAAATCTTAAGCATTTACTTGTGACAAATGTTGTACAAGTACACTTTCTACTTGTCTTTGTTCTCTCCAAGCACACTGTCTACTTGTCTTTGTTCTCTCCAAGCACACTGTCTACTTGTTGTTCTCTCCAAGCACACTGTCTACTTGTCTTTGTTCTCTCCAAGCACACTGTCTACTTGTCTTTGTTCTCTCCAAGCACACTGTCTACTTGTCTTTCTTCTCTCCAAGCACACTGTCTACTTGTCTTTGTTCTCTCCAAGCACACTGTCTACTTGTCTTTATTCTCTCCAAGCACACTGTCTACTTGTCTTTGTTCTCTCCAAGCACACTGTCTACTTGTCTTTGTTCTCTCCAAGCACACTGTCTACTTGTCTTTTTTCTCTCCAAGCACACTGTCTACTTGTCTTTTTTCTCTCCAAGCACACTGTCTACTTGTCTTTGTTCTCTCCAAGCACACTGTCTACTTGTCTTTGTTCTCTCCAAGCACACTGTCTAATTGTCTTTGTTCTCTCAAATCATACTGGCTACTTATGTAATTTTGTTTCCAAGCAAAACGTCTGCTTGAGTAATTTCAGGCTTCCGCCGGAGTGTAAATGAAATATGCGATATTTTAGGATTTTACACAGAGCAGAATGGTAATTTCTTACCGACGTTTCGGAACAACATATCAGTCCCATCTTCAAGGGTCAATCAGTCCAAGACTTGGGCTGATTGACCCTTCAAAAGACCGATAGGTTCTCCCGATACCTCGGTAAGAAACTACCATTGTAAGCAGCGTAAAATCCCACAAGAGCGCAGATCTCAAAACGTCTAATTGTTTAACTGACTTTTTGCAAGGACACGGACTACTTGTCTTCCTTTCCAAGCATATTTTCTACTTATGTAACTTTGCTATTTCCAAGCACACTATCTACTTGCGTAACTTTTTTTTCATGGTTCGACAACCCTAGTGTCTAGGCCTTCTCATCTTTGAGGTTTCGATATCACACTCAGGCACACCACACTTGGTAGGACTCCCCTGGACGAGTGATCAGCCAGACGCAGAGACATCTACCTGACAACACACACAACACTCACAAGAGACAGACATCCATATCCTGGCGGGATTCGAACCCGCAATCCCAGCAAGCGAGCGGCCGCAGACCCAAGCCTTAGACCGCGCGGCAACTGGAATCGGCATTGTATCTTCGTACTTTCTCATATTATGCAGATTTTTATACTCATTAATTAAAAATAAACAGATTAGTTAAAATTCCTTCTTTTCTTTGGTCTACTTTCCTGAGTCTGTTTTTATGTCAACATTCTCATCTGCCTCCGTGTGTTTGCATCCGTCTGTAACTCGTTAATGATATTTAACAGACTGTTTCATTTCCACGGCGTAAGTATGATCACTGTGTAGCCAGACGACTGGTTTCTTCATTTTGTATCAGTTCTCATAGTCCGCTTCACTACACATACACCTCCCACTTCAACTCAGATTTGTCAAGTCACGTAAGTCTGTTGCGTGACTTTAGGCTTCTGTGGCGGTGTATTTGAGACCTTCGTTCTTCTCAGATGTTGATCGGCGTTGTATTTAAACAAAGTACCAACCAACGCAGCGCAATGTCTCAGAGGAGTGACGATCTCATTGAAAAAATGCAAATTAACACGGCGCTGAGGCAAGCTAATACTTTCCTTTTGGGTGTAGTAACTGTGCAGAACTGTAGCTTTGAGATAACATTTTACATTAAGAAGATTTGCATTTCTACATTTTTCATATCTCACTTTTGTAACTCTACAATTTTAAGTAAGTTACCTGAAGGATAAAATATGCATGTCTGAGGTTAGGGTTCTCGTCATTTTTGAAAATAAGCATCATTATCCTTATCCAAAATTTATTGCATATTCTTAATCCTTTAATGGGTACTAGTTACCTTATGTACCACCTGTTGCAACAGTCACAATCTCTGCATTTTTCCATCCACTGTACTTACGTATTTCATACAATTCTCTTACAAAAACAAAAGGATGTTTTATCATTGTAATCGTGGCTCTCTAATTTACTGTCCGGTAGCAACACAGTTTTTTAAGTTATCATAACCATGTAAACAGCACCAAGAATCTGAAGAATTAACTTGGGAATAATAACTTGCTGTCTGGCTGTAATGTTCTAACACTGAACTGGTTTATGGTCCACCGTGTACGATTTACTGGTATCTTAAATTTGCCGATCCCGGTGGCCGTGCGGTCTAAGGCGTAGGTGTGTGGCTGTTTGATTGCTGGGATCCCGGGTTCGAAACCCTCTGAGGGCATAGATGTTCATATCTTGTGTCTGTTTTATGTTGTATAAGCAGCGGCCTCTGCGGCGGGCTGGTCACTCGTTCAGAAGGGTCCTGCGGCGCGCATGCGCGTGTGGGTCTAATTGTGTGTGATCTATATAAACCTCAAAAATTAAGCAGCCTAGGCACGATTTGGGCTATAGCGCCACAGAGAAAAATAGCTTTAAGTTTCTGGTGACTTTTATTTAATGAAGATGGTGAGTGGATTTTCAAGACAAAAGTCTGACAGTAAATTTTTATCGGTTTTTGGTGGGAAATTGTCAGATTTCCTTTCACTTTCTACAGTAAATTCTGACATAAATTCTGACATTTGAGTCTGTATGTAAGAACACGACTTATTTTATCATTTCACATTTTCCAAGTTTCAGTCCATTCACAAATGTTTTCAAGGAGAGACTTTAAGGAAGGTAATATTTGACTGTTGTGAATAATATATTAAGAAGCTACAAGGAGCACAGTCCTTAGTCACACGTGACTGGTCACTCAGTTTTCCGCCTTTTATGTGTGACGTAATGCTGACTTTGGTTATTATACAGATTGTGATTCATGGCGTAACGTATTTTCCGGTTAGCCCAGTCTCCTTCATTTACCCTCTATATTTTCACTTCGTAAGTTCTTCAAGTAACATCTGCCTAAATTCTGCATCGGCCTGCGATTTAAAAATTATTTTCGGATAAGTATAGCTTGCGACGAGCTTCATCTCTCCTCAGCTAAATAATTTTTGGAGTTTTGTTTAAGATATATGCTTGCGGCGATGTGTAAATTATCGTTATATTTGTTGTCAGTTTTGAGACATGGAGTGAAAAATGCGTGTCTATTATCTTTCGGTACCCATTCTTCGAATGCTATCGCAATATTGGCAGTGTTGTTTATTTATTCATTATTTTAATATATCTGCTACAACTGTTTGTTTTTTAACTGACTCTTACGGAACTATCTGTGTTGTAGTCACCTTAAATACCTTCAACAGCTACTCGGGATTATTTTGGAATTGCGTAGGATCCACAAAATGCGAGGGTGATAGAGTATAAGGAATTCTAAATTTCATTACTGTGTCCATAAAAGCCAGCCTTTTTATCCTATCCTAAACAGCAATAACCCAATTCAAATCCTCACATCAAGTATTTAAGGTACATGTCTATATTTTCTGTCTAGTTCTTTCACGTTGCCCTTCCCTTCAGATTTTTCCAGTTAAAATTCAGTACCCATCAACAGTTTCTCCCATAGCATAAAAGTGTATCATATTTCTTCCTCTGGGAGATTAAATTTCCATATTCTTTCCATAAAGTAACACGGAACATAAAATACACTGACAAAAAATCACGAAATTCAGCATAATATTTATACCACAAAACTTTAGATAACACTAAGTATAAAACTCACAAAGACAACAAAGACCGAAGAATCAATCTATTGTCACGGCCAATCAATAGTTCTGCACAACGTCACTACAAATTAACATCAGAAATGAAACTAAACACGTAACTTCTTTTTTTTTTTTTGTGAAGGGCCCCGCAGCAGATTCTACGGACGCACCGCAGCCTTGAAGCTTATTGTGCAACCCTGTAATGATAATTAGTTTTTTCGTCTTTCCTTGTAAAGGAGCCCCGGTGGAATGCAATTGACAGGAGAAAACCGAAGTACTTGGGGAAAAACCTGTCCCAGTGCCACTATGTCCACCACAAATCCCACATGGATTGACCCGGGATCGAACCCGTGCCTCCGCGGTGAGAGGCCGGAGACTAACCGCTTGAACCATGGTGCGACCAACTGTGTTGATCAGTACGAGGCAACAGTCGGCTACACGTTGCTGGCGCTACGGCATCCAAGAGCAACACCGGTGCGCGAGAAGTCACCGTAGACCAAGCTATGTGCAAACATAATCAATCGTTATTAATTTGAATCACTAACGCACTTCTTGGTTACATGTCCAGTGAATCCGTATGTGCACCTTGATGCTGGACACACAAGTGAATGCGTCTCCATGTCCTCTGTGACATGCGTCGGACCTTTTTGGTGCGAAAAGCCACCAACCGCTCCTCGATAGAGTAGCTGCTTGTGTCAGCCATACGGTCAGTACAACTGCATTCCTTGGCTACTGTTGCCAAACTGCCACTGTACACTGGCGTGTTTACTGTGCTGTGTTAACTTAAAATAATTCTGGATGCGTATTGTGTGGGTGTGCAGTAACGTCTCGCCCACCCTGCACATAAAAGCTCAGACCATCTCGAAAGGGTGTAAAGAAATTGAACTAATTCTGTTAATAAAAGAGCATCAGTTTCCCTACCATCATCAAACAAATAACCAACTTTCGGGTTCTGTAAAACGCGGGGACTATTTGCATCATAAGTAAGATTCTGTTCCATGGAGTAAGTTATGTAATGTAGATAAAAGAAATACAAGTTTTACGAGTACTTTACAACTTTTCAGTTTTACAGCGAATGAGGCTGTCAGATATGTCCGCATGCCTTTCTTGTATTAATCTTTTAAACATTGTGGTTACCATACGTACCATATTCTGTAACATTAAAGAAATCTGTATTTTGCCTACATGGTGTGTTAATTGTTTCGTGTGACCGTCACATTAAAGAGAGATTCTGCCCCAAGCAGAATTAACCTGACTGTCTTCCTAATGGAGATGCAACGTATGCATTTTGACATACGATTTGATCCTTTATACAATATTTAGATGAAGTTCGTGTATAAAAGGGTAATTTAATATTATTAACACAAATTACTGGGAGGTAATTTGTTTGGTGAATTTAAGTATTTTTTTTTTAGTTGTCCTCTTCTACCTACTCCGGTTTTCCCGTTTCAGTGTCGAGGTTGGTAATTTCTTTTGATCACACTGAGAGACACACCACAGTCGGTAGGACTCCTCTGAACGAGGGATCGGCTCATCGCAGAGGCCTCTACCTGTCAACAACACACAACACTCACAAGAGACAGACATCCATGCCCCTAGTGGGATTTTTTTTTTGTTGCCTGTCCGGGGTTTTCCCCTTTGATCCATTTTTGTACTGTTTAAATCCTATCGTCCTTCATGTCACTTTACGTTCCATGCTACCGTCCTTACATCAAACACAACACAAACATCTATGCCCCCGGTGGGATTCGAACCCACGATCCTAGTAAGCGAGCGGCCGAAGACCCACGCCTTAGACAGCACGGCTACTGGATCGGCTTTAAGTATTGTTACAAAGTCAAATTTTTCCACATTTTGGGCATTTATGGCAACATTCAATCTAACATGAAATGATATGCCAAACAGTGCGATATAAATTTGTACGAGGAATTAAAACGCTGTGTGGAGCTTGCTGTACCATAATTCCATGAATATTCCTTCCTGTGTTTCCGAAGCACACACACTAGGTATTTTGAACCAGTGATTCGAATACACGCAGCTTTAGCAATGTCAATATTTGGCACTGTTTACGGTTACTCATCCACTATATGGTCAATATTGCTCCAAATTCATCGAACCTGTAACAGCTCTCGTGCATTATGAAGCTGGTATTGGAAACATTATATCGCATTTAAAAACAAGCATTTTTATTGTTGAAAGATAGTAAATTCCTTTGCTCTGCACAGTATTTTAATACACTTCAAACTTCACTTAATTTCCTGTCTCACACGTCTAACTTTGCATCTCCTTTAAAAGACCTGTCAGTTTATCCGTTTAGAAAAACATAACTGTTTATTCCGAGAGTCATATGAAGCACAAAAATGCGCTGTGCAATGTCTGAAGTTGTCATGGCTGTGACTTAAAAGTATTCGCTGCTGATCTCGCAACATGAAGTTTGTTAGAAATTTACCAAAGTTTCAGAGTAATCTGCAGCCTCAAACTTCAGATTAGGAGATGGTGGCTGCCTCCATCTCCTATTCTGAAGATTGAGGCTGCAGATTTCTCCGAAACATTATTAAATTTTTGCAGGATTATATGGGATCACAGTAAAAAAAAAACACTTGTCATGAAAAATGCCAGCAAGCGACTCTTAGCAAAATCATGCCCAGTAGCTTATGAAAATCAATTTACTGTAGTATAGTAATATATTAACTGCTAAATGTCTGACAACTTAACATTGCACATTTATTGAAATAAAAAATAGCAACTCCAAATGATTCCGACTCTGATATATCACCACACTCATGAACTAAAATTTTCGCAATTTTCCGTAGCCTCTGTGCAGAATCCCTACAACTTTCCGGGCGTTTCCTCTGCTGACGTCTTCAGACAGAAAGGAGAAACGGGCGAACGTAATTTGGTGAGCCAGTCTTAATCCAGAAAAAACAGACTGGCAATAAAAATACTGTGTATAGACGAAAAATTAATTTATAAGTTTGGTTAGTTAGTGCGGTTCCTACATAACTATATCCTCTGGGCGGGAATGTGGAGTTCCTGAGTGTTAAGGAGGAGTTAAACACAACATGCATTAATAAGTGACGCAGAGAGCGTGGAAGTTTCAGCTTTAATATCCGCAATAGAAGGACTTGAGATTTCAGCTCAACGCATCGGCCTTTTTTCATTTACAGGGAGGTGAAGAGAACCCAGCAGCAAATGTGGAAGTGGTACAATTGCGAGAAATCAAATGTATCTGCCAGAAATCGATCCCCGGTCGTTATGTTCGCGGACTCTTCTGGCCATCAGAAATACAAAAATTAAATTAATATGAAGATAAGCCAGTCCAAATTATTTTGAGATTTTGGGTTGCCAATCAGTGACTATGGAACGTAACGCCACTCTTTATGGTAGACGCTTATGGGTCATCAGAGACAATAGCTGTCTCTGTCACGAGGGCAGATACATGAACTAGAATTCCCAAGTATATATTGGTAGAATTTAGCGGTGGCAATTGCATGCAGTCTAACATTTGTTATCACACGATGAGGCTCATAGTGGCGAGGTTAACATATAAATATCGTAGGTGTACCTGGAGAGTGTAGGCAGCAGTTGACACTGAAACGTCGACACACTTCTGCCAAAACATGCGGAGTCACAACCCCCAGGATGTATTCTTTAAGTTTTCTAACGGCCTGCCTAGCCTAACAGTTACTACTGACCAAACATCGCTAGCCAACGCTTTTTGTGTGTGAGACCAAGTGTTAAAATCTCAGCCGGAAGTTGGAAATCTTAAACACAAGTTTATACGAGTATCTCTGAGTCCCTGGAGACAAAGTCTGTGATGGTACTTAAACACAAGTTTATACGAGTATCTCTGAGTCCCTGGAGACAAAGTCGTGTGATAGTTACTTATAACTTTTGAACACTAATTTAATTTATTCATTCCGTGTCATTGTGATTGTATCATTTACACATAACATATATGATTAAAAATTGTACAAAATTACAAATTATCCACACAAATGAAATCTCCTACATGTTTCAGTGATAAATAATTATCCTCAGTGAGACATCAATATGATATTGATAAATCAAATTTACATATACAGTGTTAAATTTTAACTAAGAATAGGTCAGTATCATACTAATGTATTATCCACATTATTATATGAATATCTGCCATTATACATTTTAACACTGTATATGTAAATTTGATGTATTCATATCATATACTCCTCTGTATTGACGTCTTCCTGAGGATGGAAATTTATAGCTTAAACATGTAGGACATTTTACGTACATGGATAATTTGTAATATAATAATAACTATAATAACTATAACTATAATAATAATAATAATAATAATACTAATAATCCTAACGTTTGTAAAAAAACACGTAAGTTTTCAGGTTATCACGGCGACTGTTGATCAGATAACGGTCTTATATTTGGTTTAAATGCAGTGAAGTGGTTAAATGTTCCAATGTTTCGGAGAAACCTAATGTCTTCATGTTCAGGGTGACTGAATTGCTTCAGCATCAAGCCGACAAGATTCAGTCACCCTACAGCTAGAAGAAGCACGTTTCTCCGAAATGTCGGAAAGTTTAATTTTTCGACGTTTCAGAGAAATCTGCTGTGCATTGTGTAGTGGTTATATTACAAACGATGTAGACGCCTAAAAGACGACGATCATATGACTGACGTCAGGTAGTCTGAAGTAACGAAAACGTCTTTAAACAAATCATTAATAAATAAAAAATAAGGGTTCCTTAAGTCCAATCAAGGTTGACTGGAATGTTAAACCGTGTACTTGGCAGACATGTGCCAGCTTTTGGAAAAAACCTGCTGCCTTCATTTTCAAAGTAGAAGAAGAAGGGAATTCTGTGAGTAGAGTAATGAGGAGGAATTTAAAGTTCCTTTCGCTTCGATTATGGGCAGGATAAACTTTATATTTTAAACCCGTGTTTCAGAAGTTAATTTGTTGAGGGCAGCCTCAAACTTTTACAGGTTCCAACGACTTCTCGAGGGTTACTACAAGCGGAGTCTGAGGAATTAACGACTGATCTGTTCGCCTCAAGCTAGACGGAATTACGAAACAGACGTAAATCCCATACGAGATCCTCTCATTCGCGGTTCCTGTGCTGCAGTCAGCTCAATAACACTGACAGACATCGTCTGTGTCTTTCCTCTAACATGCTTTTCTTCTATTTCTGCCCAGCGTCCTTCGATATCCACACTCTAATTGCCACTAACGTACCTTGCCTTCTATCTCCAGTTCCTAAAAAAGCATTGTTTATTTAACCCTTCCAAGACTAAAATTGATCTTCAGTTTATACAAAGATTAAGTTCGTGCCCTGCAGAGAACATAGATTTTCATTTGCAAAGACGAATTGATTAATGATGTATAGAGAAAAAATCGCTAATTAATATAACAATTATTCGCAAATGGAATAAATAAATGCATTGCGCAGAAAAATGCAGGGACTTTTAAAGAAAATTCCGGAAGTGTATAGGCCTGTAGTTACCAATTGACTTGAAAAGTTTAATGCTATTTTAGGGTATCTCTTTAACCCACGTGTAATACGAGTAGGTGTCATGTCAAATTCTGACGATATTTCTTTTTTACTCTTTAATGAAATTAAAAGTAATTAATTCCCTTTAACTTCTTCTATTTATTTTGTTAATTTTCACACAGATTCTAATTCTTCACAGGAGCAACACTCCGGAAGATTTTATTTGACTAATATCTGTGTGAATACTACAGCCCCAAAATACGGAAAATAACCAATATTTTTAGAAACACTAATCTACAAATAGCATACCGTGTCAGAAATAAACACAAAACCTACTAAAACACTACGAAAAAAAACCCTGACATATACGCATACAGTGGAATATATAGTTTACAATGTAATAGCTGTAATATGCAATATATTGGTCAAACTGGACGCAGCTTAAAAGCCCGTTACATAGAACACCTAAGATATATAAAAACTAACGATCCGAAATCTGCTTATGCCTTGCACATCCTTAATAACAAACACGAATATGGCCCGATACAATCCACAATGAAGTTAGTAAAACCCTGCAAAAAAGGTTTACACATGAACATATTGGAAAATTTCTACATACAGCAGTATTATCAAGAAGGATCATTGCTAAATGAACAATATCCAGGAGAAAATAATCCCCTCTTCAATATCATACACACCACCGCACACAATACGCAAGCGCATATCATGCCTAGACAACACTGAACCAAGCACAATAAAAATCAATACCAGTCACAACGCAGCCATCAGGCGAAGCCTACAGAACACGGCACAACAACACGCCACAGGTATGTCACGAAAATACTAATCAACCTAAAAAAGTTAATTTTAATATAATTTATACTAATTTCAATACTATATCTCTGCAGATAAATTCACCAGCCATTTGAGAAGGAAACAAGACCAGCTGCCAATAATTTTAAATAAATTTTAAACGTTTTCATCCAAAAAGGAAATCAAACGCACTTATATATTTTAACCACTGAAGCAAAAATGCTACATGTTTTTATAGTGAACATAGTTCATCTTATTTTAACATTGAATGTGAACCAACTATTATAGTGGATGTGTAGTCTGTGTTTATATACTTTGATCCCCCTGATGATGACTAATAAGTAGTCGAAACATATGTAGGGGTATATATGATGACAAAGGTGTAGTGCATGTGTTGGTTAAAATAAAAGTTATTACATAATATCTGTGTGTTGGCGACAGGTATTACGCTCCTATATAAATGGCGGGGTGTCCAGATTTTGTAAGGTTAGTTCTTATACAACAACAATTTTTGGTATAATTATGTATCTTACGTTGTTATCATGCCGTGAACATGGAAACACCTTTGTTTACGTGCATTTACAGCGGTAATATCCCTGTATTTAAAAGTGTGTCATAAGTTCCATAAACAGGTTTTAAATGAGAAATGAGAGAAGGGGAAAAAGTAAGAAAGGGATAAACAGAACGTAGCAAGAGGGATGAAAGATGAAGGCATGGGACAAAGAACTTACCTTGTAATGCCAGCGACCATTTTAATTATTAGAAATTAATCATTGCGTTGTAAAACTTGACAATTTGGTCACTTGGACGTGCAGCACCCGTGGGATAGATAACAAATGTATGTAAACCTGATGGAACGAGACCACTCGGCAGAGTTACGCCTAAATGTCTGACTCACTAGCAACATATCTAGCTAGCTAAGTAAATAAATAGCTAACTCTACTGAACAGATTTCTTTTACGAAACCAACACTTTCTCAAGGAGTCAAGAAATTCCCCACACTTTATTGAATACCAACATCCATTTCTGTCAAATTACACACCAACAAAATTCACTAAGTGCATTTCGTTGGTGTGTAATTTGTGAGTTGTTAAAAAATGCACAGTGAAAATAATATAAAATCCTTTTCTGTGTTCACAGAATCCCACCACTTCTTCCGGTCCTGGGCGAGGTGAATTAACTCCGACTCATTATATTTCTTTAAGTTCCACTTTAATATTATCGTCCCGTCCATGTCCAATTCGCGTAAGTTGTCTCTTTACTTCAGGTTTCCCCACCACTCTTACCAAATGCCCCCACTGGATTCGTCTTCTGATTGAGTATGTGGACTGGATTAGTGTTGTTCTATGTCGCAGTGTGGACTGTATTCATCTTGTGTGATAGAGTCTGGTCTGAATTCATCTTGTTATGTGCGAGAATTTGGCTCGGACTCATAATGTGTGCGATAGGGTGGACTGGATTCATTTTGTTCTGGTTACAGTGGAGCGGTGACTCTTTATGAACAGATAATGAGCTTCTGGATTCAATAAAATGCAGGAAATTCTTTCCACACTTGAGCACATCTGTATTTAAAATACAATTCTGTTCCGTGAAGTTAGCTAGGCATAAACAGAAAGAATATATTCTTAAATACTGAAGAGTAAACACGTCGGTGTGATAGCTTACAAAAATTACACGATCTAGCTAGCCCATTCATTTAGAGGCCGTTTGAATCTTGGCTTCATATAAAAATCATAAAGAATTTCGTATAGATCTTCATTAACATGTCCATAATTTTTTCTACTGTAAGCGACATTGAAAAGAGTCGAAAATTTTGAAAAAGTGTCCCAGAAACTTCACGAATATCCATTGAGCCTTTATCTAATTGTAACATGCATAGACAGAGATATGGCGAAGCTAACAGGCGAAATTTTGCAACTCTGCTTGACGAGCAGTCAAAAAGGTATGTGAATTTCTCCACATGCTTGCAAATTTAGTCACCTAGGCATAGAAATTTGTTGCGAGGGGACACTTGTATGTTGGTGGCCTAGAAAAGACAGAGATTATGCGTTTTAAATACACTAAGATCAGAGTGGAATGAAATGAAACCACCATGCATGTAGCGTTCTCTTACAAACGTATCACAATTTGTCTTCATGTCCTCCTGCTTGTGTTTTATCTGACGCTCGTAATTCAACCTGCCGCTTTGTTTTCCTTTTTCTCTCTCCGTACACTTCATTGCAATTAGCAATCGGGAGTTATCTCCTGCACACGAAACTCCATGGGCTCATTGTATATACAATTCATTCAAGCAGCCTTTGGCTTGTTCTATAGAACAGTGACAAATTCCAGGTCATTCATTTTCATAATAGCAGTCGGCCATGGTTATATGCATTGTAACGGGTTAGGTAATGAAGGGGCGTGGATGAAAGGTGTGTGGAAAATAGGTGCAGAGACTATCGCTACAATTTTACAAAAGCAATGACATTATGAGTTGTATTTGTTATTGTACGATGATTCGGGATATGGCGAGTGGAACTCTGAAGTATTTGGTGGAATGTTTATGTAACGGTGGGGTAATTAATGTTAGGGGATGACTGACCGTGTAATTAGTGGACGGAAGTAGAGCAATTTACAGACAAAATCGGAACTTTTATGTCACACCATTATACGCAGCAGTTACAGTATTATTCGGTTTACGTACAACACAAAGTTTCTGTTCAATTTATTTTACTCCAACTAATGCACACGTAAAACCACTTTTTTTTGTAGTTTTTATTGTAAAATGTACCCCTACACGTGTTTCGATCCTCGGATCATCGTCAGGGTTTTTTTTTTACAACAGACAAAACACGCCGCTCCTCACAACAGCACGCACAGCATACGCACACAGCAACATACCACAATTCTTGACACCAGCACCTAAGCCGTTAACCAAAACATTTTAGCTACGACTTTAACTTATAAATCATAAGTTTTAATGTTTTATGAATTTTAAAATTCAGATATTTTAAAACAAATATTAAGACATGAGTGCTATTGGACCCTTCAAAATATGCAATTGAAGTGATAGTGGCTTTTAAATAAAAAACCCTGACTATGATCCGAGGATTGAAACACGTGTAGGGGTACATTTTACAATAAAAACTACAAAAAAGTGGTTTTACATATGCATTAGTTGGTGTAAAATAAATTGAATTAGTGAAAATGCACGGTGACAGTAATATACAAAGTTTCTGTGTTTGGTTGTACGTGATACATAATCTGCATCATACAAAATACAAACTAATAGAGCTACTTAAAACTTAGGTTCTTTCAGTGTGACACGCCGTATCATTTCGCACATATCTTCCTCCGAAACATTAAAGAGTATTTACTAATCTGCTCGGCTTTACATCTAAAGAGACTGCAAAACTAATATTCATGGCCATGAGAAGCTCAAATATCACAACAGGTTTTTGCTGACCAGAAATTTCTTTACATCAAAAGTCTGATGTTGGAGGATAAAGTGTGTGTACACACACAGACACGGGTAGTATTTTTTTTTTTTTTGTGGTGAGGGAGCCCCGCAGCTGATGCTACGGACGCACCGCAGCCTTAAGGCTTCTTGTGCATCCCCTGTGATAAAGATGAGCAGTTTTTTTTTACCAAGTTTTACAAGTAATGGAGCACCAGTGGAATGAAATTGACAGGGGAAAACCGACAACTCGGAGAAAAACCTGTCCCAGTGCCACTTCGTCCACCACAAATCTCACATGGAGTTTACCTGGGATCGAACCCGGGCCTCCGTGGTGAGAGGCCGACGACTAACCGCCTGAGCCATGGCACGGCCTATGACACGGGTAGTATACTGCATATTTTACGTTGTGAGGCTTTTGTTAAATAAAAATTAAGTTTCGGAAGCTGTTTCTATTGTCAGACAAAACTATGCAATGCACTCTGATAGGCCCGTCACATGCAGCTAATTTCAATTTTTATTTCCCTAGACTCGTTAACCGTCCGGATTTTAGAAGGAGACCGTCTCTATTTGGTGAATTAGGAACTGAAATTTACATACGTATAACTTACAGGAACATCAGTTTTAATTTAGTCTTCTCGGGCCATCAGCTGCGTCAGAAATTAAATCATGTCGTCGCGAAAGTTTTAAAACTTATGGCAACATGAGTGTTTGAGCGCGAGTACGGGCTGCATAAAGCACTTAAATTATGCGTTGGTTAACCCCCCTGATCTGTTGTTATGTATGTTGTATCAATAAGACTGTAGTAATTATGAAAAGGAGAGAAAGGTAACAGTAAAGCTGTGGAAGTTAGACGAAGACGGTATTCCAGTGTCCAATTTTTACAATTATTAGAATTTTTAGAATTTTTAAAACTATCTCGATATACACCACACTGCTGTGTGTAACAGAAAACACAGGGGAGCTTCTAACAAAGTGTCCAGTTTTGTCCGAAAGAAAGGGCCAATTTTTAAACCAGTTTAAATATTAATAAACTACAAAGCATTAAGGTAATAGCTTCTAACCTGAATGGTGTGAAGCTTGAAACGTTGCAGTGGGTCGTAATAACTAAAATTTTCGTGGAAAAGAAAAGGATTTTGACGCAAGGATATAAATTTCCGCTATACGCTTTCAGGATTTTTGGTGTCTGTAGATGCAATTGAATCCCAGACAACTGAAGAGTATTCCACCTTATGTTTAATTAAGGTAAAGTACAACAACAATAAACAATTAGGCGTAAAAAATAGATCGAACGAGACCTAATAATTTAATTGATTAAGAAAAAACATAATCATGTTGACGAAAAAGTTACCTTGAATCTATTATGATCCCCAAGTCTTTGATGGCTTCAGCCCGAATAATCAAAAAATCACAGTCTGTATATATATATATATAGTTGATACGATTTTTTTCCTAGTAAAAGTGACGACTCTCGTTTTACCAGTGTTAATTTCATGACAGTCGAACCTCGGTGGACTATTGGTTAGCGTGCTCGCCACTGGACCCAAGGTCCGCGGGTTCGATCCCGACCGAGGTCGATGGATTTTTAAGGGTAATAAAAATCCGGAAGTAAAGCCGTCGGTCCCATGTCGTAGATTTACGGCAAAGTAAAAGAACCTTACGGGCATGAATAGAAATGTTTCGTAAGCAAAATTCAACCGCAATTTCTCACCCAAGTCTCCTGACTGCCTGCCAGATGGCTCTGGCGGTCACATCAGGATCGATAGAACAGCAGTGCGGCCAGTTAGCCAGTCACCAACTGCCACAAATGTACACGACCCAGTAACCTCGGAAAGAGGAGACCCGAGCCCATATAGGGCTGTTGAGCCATGGTTATTATTATTATTATTATTATTATAAGTTTCATGACAGTAGCAGTATACTAACCTTATTACCTCAGATTGTAACCTTCAATTGAATTAATAACGAAAAATGTTGACGTCTGGAATATTTAATAACACAGCAAAAATCATTAACAAAAATATCAAACAAGACGGGCTCCAAGACAGATCCTTGAGGGACTCCAAAATTGTTGCAAAGGATGACGAAATAATTCCCGAAACACATACAAAATATTGAGGATTAGTTAAGTACCTGCGACAACAGGAAACCGTCAGAAAGGCCAAAAGCGCTGTTTTTTTTTAAAAGAATAAGATGCTTAAAAAGGTCAAATGCACGTCTAAGGTCACAATAAACAGCGTCCACTTGACAGTTAGAAGCAACTAAAGGAGAAACGTAGTCTAAATAAGTTACCAATGTTATGGAGGTGGACTTATATTTAAGGAAGCCACGTTGACAATAATTTAATTTAAGCTTAAAGTAATGCGATAAATGTTCATGGACTACGTATTAAAACACTTAGACAAACTGCTAAGCAGAGAAATATGTCCATAATTACTGACAAGGTGATTGCTGCTTTTCTTGAGGATAGAAACAGCGGCCGCTTTTTTCCATGATGTTGGAAAATTCTGCAGTGACAGGGTGAGATTAAAAATATGTTTCAGCACAGATGTTAAAATAACTGATAAACCTTTTGTAATAAAACCTGGAATGTCATGAAGTCAGATACATTTATTTATTTTAGAAGCTTAATTTTTTTTAAAATTTCTCCTTCCGAAATAAATGGTAACGATAACATATCATTAAACATGAATTTGGGATGGAAATACCAGGTCTAAGGTTATTATACACCGAAAGGAAAGGCGTGACAAATGCTTTCTCACCGGGTTCAACTAAGTAATCACCGTTTACTTGTAACTGACGAGAAGTAGAATAACTTTTCCTACACGAAGACACGTATTTCCAGAATTTATCTGGTTGAGGTTTTAGATTACGATGTATGGTCTTCAAACAATTTCATCTACAGAAATTCATGGTACCTTTCACTTGGTTATGACAATAGAAAAATTTACTATAAAAATAATGTTTTTTGAAGCGCCTATAATAATAATAATAATAATAATAATAATATCACAATTTTAGAGCACAAGATAACCAAGTATCCTTTCGGGTAACACTGTGCCTCATTTATTGGAGAACAGATGACCATAAGAACGTGCATTTATCATAACACTGTACAACAGAGACATCGGAGCAGACTGGTACAAACAGACAGAAAGACAGACGGACGGAGAGATATACGGACAAACGGGCTGGCAGCTCATTACAACGGTAACTAATCTCCATCCCAACATAAGTATCATTCAAGTTCACTCTCTGTGCACAAACACATTTCTCTTCTTGACATAGTTCCCAATGCCTGTCCGTCTTTTGCATACCCTGCCTGCTGTGGCTAGCCACTTCCCCACCTCCTCAACTCCGTTTCAGCTCAGGAATGAATCCTTTTCAAATTAATGAATTCCTCACAGCCCTTTGTCCCAGATGGAAAGATCTGACATCTGAGGATAGCAAAGTATTTATTATTCTTTTAAAAATAAAAGAAACGCTGCTTGTTTAAAGCAAGTAGGCTATATCTGTGTTCTGTACATTGCATCTGAAGGCAGGACATTTGTTGCCAGGAACAAAAGAACTGGCTCTAGCCTTACTAAATTCGGAGTACCGCAGACGATTGGGGCTTAACAAAATTGTTTTTGATAGAGGCAAGTGATACGAGGTTAAAATGGATATATGGTTAGTCAAATGACAAACTTATAAATGTAATGTCGTGGTGTTACATATGTAACTGTACGCTTCGTGGTTAAATTTCTGTCATTATAGTCTTGGCTGGTTATATATAATGCATTAAGTCAAGGGCAGAGTTATCTCACGCATTCTACTGTCATTTTATAAATCGGACACCCTTGTGCAGACTGCAGAAAATTCAAATATAAGCTGGTTTCTTGATTAACACTGGATTTCTTAGGTTCCATAAGCTATGATTTTCACTACTTACCCTTTCATGTAGAGTGGTAGATACATATTTCACTTAACCGAACATTAAATAAGCTACTTTGCACTCTTCCCAGAGCTTATTCATTATTTTCACACGACTCTCGCAATACGCAGCGATTTTATCTCTAAACGTCATTCGGTTGCACTTTGTAATGCAGACGCAATATATTTTCTGTGGGATAAGCATTAAATTTTTGGATAATATTTAGATTAATTTAACAAGGCTTCAAATTGTTACAAAGACATGAGTAGTTGGCATGATGAGCACAGGCGTCTGATCGCAGTGGTTGGCATAATCAACACAGGCGTCTGATCGCAGTGGTCAACAAAGAGATACAGGCGTCTAATCGCAGTAGTTAACAAATTAAGCACAGACGTCTGATCGCAGTTGCTGGCATAATAAACACAGACGTCTGATCTCAGTGGTTTACAAAATAATACAGGCGTCTGATCGCAGTGGTTAACAAAATGAGCACAGGAGTCTGCCCGCAGTAGTTGAGGCCACAAGATATCCCCTCTAACTGAATGATAGGCTGTTGCATATAATTTATATCAATTTTCCTCGTAATTGAAACATCATCTCAGACTGCAAATCCAAAAGAAGTGAGATAAGTAACAATTATCACTCTTAAAATATATATTTTCACAGTTTTGAACGTGAAGATGTCCACCCTGTGAAATGTGACGGGATTTGGTAGAAGTGTGTACCAACAATCCGGAGAAATATGCTAGTCTTCAGGAAGGAAAAGTTCTACCTCGAGATGGATCTAGCAAAGTACACGTCGTCACGTTTAAAGTGCCGTAAAATTGCATTCAACGAGTTAGAAGTTACACTGGATGATATTTGAGGTTCTCACGGTGGTGACTATGAAGGTTGCTGTCTTCACGGTTGTGGAGTTGCGTAGACTGGTAGATGTGTACCGACGTTTCAGAGGATACCGCCTCATACCTCACAAGAACACACTCATCTAACCTGTTGATGGATGAAGCAGTTTCATCTGCAACGTCGGTACCTTTCTACAAAAATACACGGCGTCACATCCTACAATTTTTAAATTAGCCTTGGTTCACTTTTGTGCTGAATGTTATGGTTTATGGCTACCAACCTGTGAAGTCGTTTAGGCTGTTTCAATAGCCTTTAGTGAAACATGGTTCTGACACTTTGTAACTAGAGAAACAAAGGAGGCCTCCATGTGTTGATTAATGAGTGGGGAAAAAAGGCGAAGCAAACCACCAAAGAGAATGGAACGTGTGAGGGAACAGAAAAGGCTGTGAGATATGAATAATGGAGAATTTCATGTGGTATCGCTTGCAAGCCGGGCCTCTCTCTCTCTCTCTCTCTCTCACTCTCTCTAGGCGAATGCTCAAACGAATTTGTTTGTTACTCAGAAGATAATAACACCAGTAACTCGGCATAGGTTGGTCCGAGGTTAATTAACAACGTCGTATCAACTGCACATATTTTGTTACGTCGAAGGAGGCGAGGGAATAATAAATTTGGAGTTTCGGGTTTGTCACTGCGATAAATATTGGGATTAATATATATTGGTATATAACACCTTGAGATTTGGTACATAGATACCGTGACTTTAAAGCAATAAATATAAACTGCGTAGCTTGAATAATGCCGTCTTATATTATGACGTTTGATGTCTTCACTTTGGTTTAAATGCGTATTATGTACCTGTAGGTTAAGAAATCATATAGCCTCGTATGTTACAATCAATATTTTTGGAGAACATGCTGCTGGTGTACACTTAGTAAATCATGCCTTACCTCAGGATACAATCCCAGTGCAGTCATGGTTGAGTGTTAAATTTTTATCAATAGGATGTTTGATTCTTTAGGTGGGGTAACACTGTCTCTGTGTGGCACTGCAGGTTTTAAATGGGCAATTGTACACCAACCAAATGACACACAAATGTGTACTGAGCTTTGGTGAAAAGGTGCTGACAGGGAAATCCGAAGTACATCGAAAGAGACCTGTGCCAATGTTACTTTTTCCACCAAAAATCTCACACGGACTGCTATAAGAATTCGATCTGTGATTCAAACTTCGGACCGACATTCTTCAGGTATACGGCAAACAAGATGTTGGCATAATCCTGGTTTGCATGTAAACTGAATTCACTTTACATTATTTAAAGGTCTGCTATCCCAAATCATTCAGAACTTTTGTGTGACGTAGCACCTTACACTTTTGCGCCAAAAAAAAACTCAAAGAAGGAAACGTGCTGCTTCCTCCATCAGACGATCTAAATTAGTAAGGCGGCTAGCAGGAATTCAAATTTGATGAGAGCGCGAGACACACTCGGCTTCGACATTCCGAAGATAAAACATTTATCTACACAGTAGAAGCAGTGAATATATTCATATGTTGACGTCACCGAACGTTAGCCGTTAATTAAGCGATTTTGCATTACGCATTAAATTTACACGGCAGTTAGCCTACCTTCGGTCTCAAGCCAACGAACACACGTAATGTAATGTGAGACACAATAAACAAGTAAGGATTCTATGCTACTTGTACCGTGTCTACCCGTTGACCGCTATATACGATCAGCATCCAGATTGCTTCCGAGCACTTACATATATTTCCTGAGACAGACTCAAGCCCCCTGATTGAAGTTACATATATAAATTTCTTTCCATCAGTTCTCCACAGGTTGCCATCCCCCACGCCAGAAGAAACAGGGAAAAAGTGTCAGTGGACAGTAGACTAGACTGCCTTGGCAATTAAACTCGGGTCACGGCCTTGAGAAGCCGGCGATTGTCATTAGGACAGATTTTATGCCTCCATAATATCTCACGTTAAGAACTTCTGATGCAATAAACTGCTGTAAAAGATCAGAACCCCAAACCTTCTACGTGTGCAGCCCATCATTTCTTTCGACGTCCATGATCTCTTAATCTAGACTGCTGCCTTAGCATACAATCTCTCCTAATTCCTCATACGTGTCTTTATTTATCCCTCATAAAATATGAAAAGATTTATTTTGTTCTAGGGAATGCTCAGGTTGCGGATGGTAGACACAGCCTTCAGATATGGAAGTAGCTGTGAATGTAAAGAATACGGAGCAGGGAACTCCCGACAAAGGGTGGTCCTCTAGGTCGAAGGTTGGGTGAGGGGCTAACAACACCCTGAAAAATCAGGACTTTTACGAAATATTACACAGGACGTCGGATGATCAAACCAAAGGGGACGAAATGGGCGGAGCATATAGCACTAATGGGAGAGAAGAGGAATGAATATATGACCTTGGACAGGAAACACAAATGAGACTGCTTGGAATACTTAGGGTCAGATGGGAGAATAATATTAAAATGTATCTTAAGGAAATAACATATGAGGATGTGACTGAATTCTTCTGGCTCATGTTAGGGGCCAGTGGAGAGTAATTCTGAACTCGGTAAAGAAGCTTCGGGTTTCATACAAAGCCGGAAATGTGTTAACCAGCTGAAGAAATTTTAACTTCTCAAGCGTTCTTCTCCATGAAATTCTTCTGCACGTACCGCGCTGTTAACGAGGACGTGTAGGACATCACAATATGAGCGTTGTACACGTATAGTTCGTGCTGCTTCCTGGCTGTCAGGGTCGCCTACGGCAACACCAGTCTCTCTACCACATAGGGCGCTCCAGAAGTCACTGTGCTGCCGAACACATACCATATAATCCAGCAAAAGCACAGTGCATGAAGCGTGTTCCATTATCAGTTGTGCTGGAAATGATCACCTCTTGCTGCACTGCATGTATAAACACTTTTAATTTTAGCGCGAAATACTTTAAGAAGGTCCCCTTGTGTGACTACGCAAACTGGATACGTGAAGTTTAGAGTTCCTCTAACAGGTGTGGATTGTTCTCAGCAATTTGCCTTGACACCTGTCCCAAAAAATCCGGTGGTGTAAGATCTGGCAGTGTGGGAGCCAAAATAAATCACTAAATCAATAAATAACACTGTCCAAAAACTTACCCAGCAGCTTCATGGATTTATTGCCCTGCACGTTGCTGCACTGTCCTGCTGAAAGCCGGCTTCGTTAATTTCGTTCTCTTCCACCTGAGCACTGAACGAACAAAAAAAAACGCATAATCCCAGTAGCGTACTGAGTCGATCATTTGAGGGAAGAAAGTCGGGCTAACGATTGTCCTCTGGTGACTGGCAATCCAACCAAATTCTTGGTCGTGTGAAGAGGTCTGGCGAAGTTCATGCGCGTTTCTGAGGACCAGACGCAATAGTTCTACATATTCATCTAGCCCGACAGGCCAAGCCAGCCTTGTCAGTGTGCCAAATGTCTAACCCAGAACATCTTCGCCTATTTGCTCTACAAAATGTTGAACGAATCACAATATTTAAAACGTTAAACCTTATAATTCGACTTCAGCTTAGGTACAGCTGAAATTGTGTGCCAGTTCTATTTGTCACCTAAAGCATTGCAAGCAGTACCAAGGGCTACGTTTGTTTGTCTGGACAGCCTTCGCACGGATTTAGAGGCTACGTAGCATTTTGTGCCATATTTCGTCCATGTTGCCTTCCATTATCATTGTTGGTCGGCCACTACAGTGCATCTGCCACGGCCGTCTCACGGAAATTGCTCAGCAAGATTCGAACCGTGTTTCTATGTGGGACGTCACTGTTCTGGCACTCTTCTAAAAATCCAGGCGTCACTGATACTGACGCAACTTATAGTCTACCAGACTACACGTCGCCACATCCAAAAAGAGATATATAGTCCTCATAGACACTGCTGAAGAGCCTCAAATCTCACTTCTTAATATATAAAGTAATGTCGTGGCGAATTCAGTGCTTCGTACTCGGATAAAGTTATGCCACAAAATATCACCATCTTTCATGATGTTGGCATAAATACACATACATACGAGCTCACAAATATGATATTGATTTATTTACAAATAGTACAGACATATAAGTAAATTTATTTGGTACAGTGTATTCTCTAACACAAAGAAAAATAATTTACTAAACAATAATATTTAATCACTTCATAAGATTAAAAAGAAATTCCTGTCCAAAATTCGCCCATTAACTACATCACAACACTAGTTAGCACCATTCAATTCTAAGAAATAATTGTAGGGCACAGCAAGTATGTACACAGGAGATACACAACGTACAAAAATAAGTACATTCAGTGAGAGTTTATAGTCGCAATTTCGACACTATTTGTGTCCATTTAAATTGTCATAACGAATGAAACATGGGCCTGTCGAGGTCTTGAATGCAACATTAGCATCAGGTTTTAAATAGAGAAAACACCTTATTAATACTACAGAATCTTACGCAAAAAATTTCGTGATTTAAATTTACCATATCCAAAGGGATGAAGTTTATTTCTCGATAAATTTATGCAGTGAATACAAGTTTCTGCTTTATTACAGGAGGAGATATTAATAACACATAGTCGAGGGACAACAATAAATTTTAGTGTTTTATGTAAAAATTGTCTCATTTCATCTCCGAACCTACGAAAATATATAACTATTATTAACCCTAAAAATGCCAATAAGGAAGAATGAGTAAAATAATGACCTGAAGACTACAATTCTTACAGGTGCAAAAAAAAAATTACAGACCCTATCTCTCAAAACAAATATTTAAAATGTCAAAATTTTACTTTCTGCGCTCAACAAATTGTAAATTATTGAGCCAAATAAAAGGGAATTCAATAAATAATTACGATGTTGGTAAAGTTCATAATTTCTGCTGGCGCGGCCAATGTCGTTGCTCATCCGGGGCGTCAAAAAACCTGATTACGCCACTGCTCCCTGCTATACATTTTTATATTCACGTCTAAAGAAATCACGTGTTGGAAGAAAAACAGATACTTGTCCTGCAAAGTGACTGTAATTACGAATGCAGTCAAAAGGTGTTATGTTTATGGTTTAAATATTCGAAATATGGAGCAAAGACAAGTCAGAAGCAGCGGATAATTGTACCTGGTCTCTGCGTGTCAGGTTTCTTAGAAGGATTGGGGATTATAAGATATACGTACATGTAAGCAAATGTTACGCTTACAAAATCGATTCAGAAATTACAATTGTAACTTTTGTGTTGAAACCGATATTCCCATGCTACGAATACCAATGTGTTTCAAACCATTCCTTGCAAAATTGATCTACGTCTCTATATTTATTATTGATTGTATGATTATTATTATTAATAATTAAAAATAATCTCAGGCTATTTAGGGCCCATGATAAGATAACTGGTGAAAGAAAAACTATAAAGAATTTGGAAGAAAGCCATCGCTGTCTAATGGAGGTACAGTACTTGCACGTTCGTGTTGGAACCACCAAAAGCCTTAATCCGGCTAGACGGTGTTACTGAAAAGAGTACAGTCGATCCCCTTCGAACGTAATTATGGAACGTTACCGCCACACGAGCTGTTGGGTAAAACTGACTACTGTCATCCCGTAATTAAATGTATTAAAACTAATGTGAATTTTCGGCAAGATATTTAACAGCTTTTGAGGCCTGTGGTTTTAGTATCAAGATTACGGTCTTCTGGGATGTGATTCCGTGAAGTATGCGACATAGGTACCAGTGTTTCGGAGCAAATTGCTGTTTTCTTCTTCACAGTACAGTGAAGGCTAAATTATCGAAAACTCCTGCCGTCTTCATGCTTTTGGTAACCTAAAGAAAAATACAAGTCATCCCTGCCAAAGGTTTGCCTATCTACTTGCACGACCCTGTACAAACAAGCTGTTGAAGCGCATAGGCAATTGCAACACGTAAATAATAGCAGCGTTTGAAAAACAAATAAATTTATTATACATAGGCAAATAAATAATGAAACACTGTACTTACATGAGTGATAACTAATAACACAAAACACTTATCCCTTCGTATACTTGGCTCAGAAATCTCCATACTTATTGACACAAAACACAAATATTTGCCCTTAGCTAAGACCATACAAATAACAAACTGAAATCAACCTTCTTGGTCACAACACCAGGCAAGGACTCTGGCAACCGGCCTTCGGTAATCCGAAATAATTATTGTAAAGAAGAGCCGAGACCAAACTCCGACAACCTTCCAGCTCGGGTACGAGTCACGAGTCACGTAAACGGCTATGTCACGTGAGCACAAGAACACCGGAAAGATGGGGTGAGGATCACAGAGCCAATGACGGAACAGAAGATAGATATCGTTACCAATACAGCGCGTCACGACACGTACTAAAATCATACGACATCACAAGCCAGCAGACCTGAAGCTTAAAACAGAAACTATGCGCGAGGGCACTAAAGGACAGTGCATTGAAGCACTGCGATAACTAGGACTTATCACATTAAGGAAACTATTAGCTATATGATTTGTTTTCGAAGACAGAAGTATTTGAGAACTACAAGGCACTATATCAGAGTCCCACTTGACTTGTGGTAATTAAATACATGACAGCACACATAATTTATTGTGTATCTACGTTCATATGTGCAACTATGAACAATTTAGCTGTGTTATATGAACATTTTTCATACAAAAATTAAACTGTGAGGTTGCCAAACATTTGTTACAGCTTAACTCGGGTTGGAGTGGGGCAAGTGATTTCGGCATTAGTCTCCGAACCCGAAGCGCAGGTATGCTTAATTAAGCATCGCAACATGAAGGCATATGGATGAGTCAATGCAGGTGATTAGTGAACTTCATGCCCCGTTCGCTTTACCCCACGGCGAACGACATTCCGGTACACAATAATTAAGATGCTGGGTAAACACCTCAGCCAGTCCGGTTGCTTTAGAGCGGACAGACTTCTTGCTTCTGCGGACTGTCAAACTCCGATTGATCGGTGGTCCAACCCTAGCGTGGTCACTACACCGAGCGAAGTACACCGAGTGCAGAAGATACACTTAATAATGCTTAAAAATGTAATTTAATTCCTACAACACAGGTACAACAGTGTAATTTACATGTACACTTCGAGCTGAACGATATGTAAAATAAATACCAATGCCGTGCAGTTCCGTCAGTCACTTAACTTCTATTCTTTGCAACACTTTTCGTTATATGTCTTAAAATGTATGCCCCTATAAAGGACTGCAGCTTTCCCTCCTGTAGTTATTTATAATAGTAAATAGTTACAAATAGCATCAGAAGGTGACGTCCCTAACCGACAGTGGACGCTATGCCTACCTTGGGATTGCAGTGTCTACAGCTGCCTAAACAATTCATAGCGTACAACTAGATAGCAGCAGTGCTTAGTGAACACTGCTATCAAGTGTTGTACCTTAGTAGCCTGTAAACGCAGTTTTATTTCGATAATTTTTGAAGATATTACAATTAGGCATTTTCGACAAAGGACAAAGAATTTTTTACGTTTGCAGAAACAGTTTTCGTAATAGAGTAGATTTTATGCTCCAAATTTCAGTATGGTGTTGATAGTCGCAACAATTACCGGATGAAATTTTAACTGCATTAACGGGCATTATGCTAGTCGTTAGTAATTATCGTATGAAATCTTTGGTATATTATCCAATGCCTCATCAACATATAACATTTCATTAAATACTAAGGTGATGGCTAGGTATAAAAGTCCATTTATCATACGAAGGTTATTATATACGATATGAAAACTAGGGAGCATGGTGTTGCCCATACACCACTGTTTAATCTAGAAGATTCTTGAACAGTGATACTATTGTAAACTTGGTCCAGTGCGTTCCAGCCGCGGCTTCCAGACTCGTCACCATCTCCAGGCTTCTTCCTAGGGCGAGGTTTCTTCCATCTGTTACGACAGGCATTTACCTCTCGGTAAGGCTTCGTTATGTTGGGGGGAAACACTTCCAGGTCGTCCGTACCCTGTAAAAGATGAAACTCAGAGAATAATCGACAATTTAAAACCTATTCTTCTAGTCTGAAGATGGCGAAAGCAGGTTCTGCCAAAACGTTTGTACGAGTCTGTCGAAGGACATAGAATGACCTCCCAAAATACAGTAACCTTAATCTCAGTATACGTTTTCATTAACAGACACTCTAGAGAATATTCGAATTGCATTCACCATCCCAAGGGCCTTTATTAGAACGCACAAAACATTTTAATATATAAACGTAAAACTGTCCCTGCTCGTGTCATGAAGCATACGGGAGAGGAGAGGTATAGTTCGGCACTACAGGGGCTGATTTTAAAACACACGTATATAATTTACTTTTTATACAGCGTGTTTCATAAGTCCATCCGGGATTTAGAGGCTTGGCAGTGCAGTAACAAACCCACATATAAGAGATAAAAGCATTCCAACGGATAGAGGAAATGTAAAATTTATTTCGTGACAGATGCGATGGCGTAGTTACCCGTTTCTCCTCTAGGAGGCAGTGGTGTGCAAACATGGCGTTTTCAGGTGAACAGAAAGCTTTTTTAAGTCCATCTGGCCTGCCAGGTCACCCGACCTTACTCCGTGTGACTTTTTCCTGTGGGGTTACGTTAAAGATCGTGTTTACGTGCCTCCTTTACCAAGAGATTTACCGGAGCTTCGGCTAAGAATTATGGATGCAGTTGCTACCATCGACGTTCATATGTTGGAACGTGTGTGGCAGGAGCTAGATTACAGAATTGACGTCTGTCGAGTCACCAAAGGGGGACATATTGAACATTTGTAAGGTAGGTTCAAAACTTGGATATGTACTCTTTTAACTGACATGCTCTCATCCCCGTGTGTGATTTGGCTCCTGAGCTACAGACCTCCAAAGTCCCGGAGGGATTTATGAAACACCCTGTATATTAAATTGGTTGATACGTTTTACATCAGGTTTTACATCTGCGCTCTTCTGGGATATTACGCGGCGTCATGTCCCAGAAGAGCGCAGATCTCATCAACATCGCGGCGGAAGCTTAAAATCAAGGTTATTTACAACTTTATTTAACCTCTACTCCGGATATCACATTCTGCGCCACACCAAATATCATATTGAATACCATCATAAAGGCAACAAGATAGGCAACGTATATATAACGTAACATTTTGGGGCGTTCGCGTAATGTTTATACCTCCTCGGTCATCCCAATATCCTGATACCATATCACGCGAAAACAGCGCTTTTATGGCGATTTAATTTTGCCGGCAACGATAAAACATGATTAGGTCTTCATGTAAAATGCGCGATATTTCTGCCCGATTTTAACCAAATTTGTATTTTCTCGAGAGATTTTCATGAACGTTCCCAACATGAAATTTCATGGAAATCCGTCCAATGTGAGCATCGCTGATACATGTGGAGAGATGACTAGATAGACTGAGAGAGAGAGACATACGGACGGACCTGACGAAGTTAATAGGCGCTTGTCACGACTTTCGAACGCGCCTGAAATCAGTAACATTCTGTACCAAGTCTATCTTACTTTATCGTATTTTAGTCGTATTCCCGCAAAAATTTTATTCCTTATACAATACAACAACTATAGAATATATTTATTATTTATTTTTTTTATTTATTAAAAGCTTTATTGACATAACCAATTTACATCAAAGGAAAATACTAGCATTATCAACTGTTGTGCCTTTAACCAACTGCCATTATCGCCTTAGGATCAGGAACAGGAACTTAACCCTGGCCGCCATGTAGAAGACACTCAGGATCGTTACAGAACATAGTCTTTCACGAGCAGGCGGTACTTTCAAGGTTACAAAGATAGTATTCGGCTTTGTGATACACGCATTTGGAGAATCCTGGTGTGAAATTCAGTTTATAAGGAAAAGAAACCACATGACAAGGAAACACTAGACTAGGAATATTTAACGAATGCGGGTAGATACTTGACGGACCGTGACAAATAATGTCACGTGACTGGTCTTGCTGAAGCTGAAGGAACCAGTGTCAGCTACATCTGACAATGTTAGCGCGTACACTATCTCGTCGTGTTGGTGTTCTGAGGTGACTTTAGATGTTTTAGTGATACAAATTTTTGTATTTATATTTATAGTCCTTTTTGTTAGACTTTTAAACGGAAGAAGCGAGTAAGTGCAAGGGTGTCCACAAACAAGCAGAAAAACTGGCATTTAACGTATCCCGATGCTTCAGGCTGTAGGCTCGAGAAGCGGACGACACAGTTTGACAGAGAGCTCACAATGTTGCCGAGTGTCAGAAGCGAAGAGTCGAGTCACGTGCTGTCGCGCTTGAAAGCGCGAAATAAGCTGGGAATGTGGCAACGCAGCAAATTTTACTTGTCTCTTTCTGACCGTGTGTGCCAAGACCAGCACCTGTCGTTAAGGATTCGTAGTCTAACGGAATCGCATTTTTTTCTATTTCTATGGCGACAGGTGCGCAAATGAATGCATCTGGTGATTCGGATTGTCGACAAAAATCACGTGCTTCATTATTATTGTGCATGCAAAGCCAAGAAATTCTGTGGCGTTTAAGCGGCACAGCGATTACGTCTAAGCATGCAGAAATTGAACTTCTGCGGGATGGAGAAGAGACAAGGTTTTGAATTTCGATATATTATCCACTTACAGGTAAGACTGCTGACGTCTTCATCCAGCACAGCGGTTTGAAGCTGCCCTTCCGCGTTGCGTCCTGAAAGCTCCTGAAGTTGTTCTCCCAGTCGTATGTAACAAGACGACTTTCGAGCGTCATGTCTGCCAGCTCGGGGGGAGACTTGATGCGCACCGGACTCGAACCCCTGACATGACGGAAAAAAGAGGAAAATGCTACTGGATATGAATATTTATATAACTTTTACAGCCATAGAGTAGTTTAAAATTAATTTGTTTGTGAGAAACATCAACACATCCAGCTTAACTTCACCACCATTATCAAAGAATAACTATAAATGTGGAAATTTGAATTAGATTTCTTTGGATATTTTACATGGTACGTATTGAGATAAAATACACTAGGTTTCGGAGACAGGTTCTATCTCCTTCTTCAGGCCTGCTTCTTCCAAAACAACTACCACAACACGATGATTGTTTACAATGCAATTAAATAGGATTAGCGTCAGAATAGAGCATATTCCAAAAACAGTTTAGAATGTATGGTTGTGCAAACTTCACGAACAGCCAAATACACAAAATACATAACAGGTCACCCTCGTCTATTTCCTCTCACTAAACAGGACGCTCTGTCGGTGATCTCTGGGTTCATTTAATAACAGGTCACTCTCGTCTATTTCCTCTCACTAAACAGGAAGCTCTGTCGGCGATCTCTGGGTTCATTTAATAACAGGTCACTCTCGTCTATTTCCTCTCACTAAACAGGAAGCTCTGTCGGCGATCTCTGGGTTCATTTAATAACAGGTCACTCTCGTCTATTTCCTCTCACTAAACAGGAAGCTCTGTCGGCGATCTCTGGGTTCATTTAATAACAGGTCACTCTCGTCTATTTCCTCTCACTAAACAGGAAGCTCTGTCGGCGATCTCTGGGTTCATTTAATAACAGGTCACTCTCGTCTATTTCCTCTCACTAAACAGGAAGCTCTGTCGGCGATCTCTGGGTTCATTTAATAACAGGTCACTCTCGTCTATTTCCTCTCACTAAACAGGAAGCTCTGTCGGCGATCTCTGGGTTCATTTAATAACAGGTCACTCTCGTCTATTTCCTCTCACTAAACAGGAAGCTCTGTCGGCGATCTCTGGGTTCATTTAATAACAGGTCACTCTCGTCTATTTCCTCTCACTAAACAGGAAGCTCTGTCGGCGATCTCTGGGTTCATTTAATAACAGGTCACTCTCGTCTATTTCCTCTCACTAAACAGGAAGCTCTGTCGGCGATCTCTGGGTTCATTTAATAACAGGTCACTCTCGTCTATTTCCTCTCACTAAACAGGAAGCTCTGTCGGCGATCTCTGGGTTCATTTAATAACAGGTCACTCTCGTCTATTTCCTCTCACTAAACAGGAAGCTCTGTCGGCGATCTCTGGGTTCATTTAATAACAGGTCACTCTCGTCTATTTCCTCTCACTAAACAGGAAGCTCTGTCGGCGATCTCTGGATTCATTTACAGTGTAAATATCATCATGTAGTGACAATTGTTTTGGAAGAAGCAAGCCTGAAGAAGGGTACCGATCCTGTCCCCGAAACTTAGTGTAGTATATTTTAATAAATACGATGTAAAAAGTCCAAAACGCCTATGAGTTCCAATGTCATACACCATCGTCAGAACCCCATAGAATAGTACTAAGTGTGGAGATTAATTGCTGTTACTGTGTTACGATCTTTTATCTTACCTTATGCTGGTGACAATTGAATGGTGAAAACACAAAACTACAGCTTTCCTCTACTCTTGGTTTTTGTTTGGTCTCTCTCATTAAAGGTAGAACACAGACTGAAGATATTAGACAAGTGTAGCTGCAGACAGTGTATGGACTTGACGGGGAAGTAAGGAATTTTGAGCTAGAGGAAACTTCTTAAGAAGGGCTTTATTCACCGCTAAATACTACGTGATGAAATCAAGTAAAATGAGATGGGACTAGAAGATTGGTGTCACGTATTCTCGCATATCTCTGATTGTTTCATACATACGTATATGTAATCAACGCTCAACAATGGACAAGATACTTTTCAAGCCAAATAACTACGGGATGCCCTTCTCCTCCCAGGTTTGTATATTTAAATCAGTGAATACCGTACACATTGAATATTGTACGTCTCTTTTACCAATTAAATTGCGGATTATACATATATAATTACTTCGGGCAACGTTTATAAATACATTAGTAATCTGACCTACTTTGATTTGCAATTGCAACAGCATGCAATGAATAACAGAGCGGAATTTATATTTAGAAAATATGTTCATTAATTTACAAACTCGAATGTAGTACACTTGTAATTCGTTGTAATGAGCAAAACGACATCGTGGGAAGCATTTAAAGAAGCGTGTATTAATGTACAGAGTGTACGTGTATAAACCTAATTGCCACAACATGCACAAGAACAAGTCTACATTGAGCGATAGTTAAAATGACTATTTCGAATCCAGACCAGAGAGTGAATACATCTGTATTTTAATCTCAGCCGATAGTAATGTCATCGCTGCAGTTCCCCAGATTTGTATAGCTGATATCTTGCTCAAGATTCGAAAAGGGAACTTTCAAATACGAAAGCAGGATCTCTGCTCACCCCACTACATCGTCCATCACTCTGCATATTAATGACTAAATGGTTCAAGTACATTCAGAAATGTAAATATACGAGTAAATGCATAAGTACTAAATGTGTGTTTGTACATACATATAATGTATTATAAGAATACTGCTTTGGACATTACTTACTGTCTAAAGTGTTCTTGACATACAGGAAGTTTTGAAAGCTTGATCTGCTTCAGTGGTCCTGTCTGTACCAGAACACAGATCAGATTGTTCTAATGGACTAAACACAACAGGATTTATGACATTACGTTTACCTGGTAACGGAAAGAAAGCATCGTGTATATCATGCACTCCCCAGACAGTAAACAATTCCAAGTAATTATCTCCAAACGTAAGAAATTGATTGCTAAATACCACTTTATATATATATATATAAAGTATATATATATAAGAATTTAAAAATAATATCAACCTTAAGGCAGTGTTCCCAGATTTAAAGTAACCATGGAACCCTTGCGCAGTAGAAAACTTTTTTGTGTAACCCCGAACAAAATTCTTATATGTGGCTTTAAAAATTGGCTTAAAATAAGATAAGCAATAATAAATTAGTAATAAAACATGACAAATAAAGATGGTATTAGCTGTCCATATTGAGATATAAAATCACGTTTCATGAGCACAAAAAATGAACCGTGAAAACTAATATGCAGTTCCACAACAAAAGATCTCATTTTAAAAATATGGGCGTATTATGCTTCTAATATTGTAAAAATTCAGAATTGTTTGAATGAATGAATACCGTTAAACAAAATGAAAATTACTTTGGGTGAATAGGAATATTAAAGATGATTTATATAATAATGATGATGATAATAATAAAAATAACATGGAGTTTTCCTTGTAAAACTCTCATTTTCACTTCGCGGAAACTACGGTTCTATGGAACACCATTTAGGAAAAAGTAGTCTGAGGAATTCCAAAACTGCATAGGTGCAGCATATTGTGTATAATTACCATCATTTTAAGCGCAGTCACAAAGTTGCGTGAAGCGACTACTTGCTTTCTCATGCCTGTCCTTCCGTCCAACTGTCCGTCCGCCCGTCTGTCTGACAGCAATGAACAACTGGGATCCCACTGGATGTAATTTTCTGACATTTGATATTGGGGAGTTTCATTAAAATCTCTCCACAATAGGGGAGTTTCATTAAAATCTCTCGACAATATTCGAGATTGATTAAAATCCGACAAAAACACCAGCCACTTTACATGAAGAGCTCCGCACATCTATGTTAATATGTCGCTGGATTCTTCATGCAATGAGAAAAGTTTCAGATATAGGCTGTAGAGTGCATCAAAACACATACTTCCTGTCAAATATACGAAAATTGCCAGGACCAGACACGCCATAAGTGTTGCAACGTAATATGGCGCAATATGAGACGAGATTTAATGCCGCATAATTACGACAGAAAATACAGAGAGTGAACCACAATATTTAAATATTCCTGCATTCGAATGGATGCAATTTTGAGGTTGAGATGAATTTTTCATGACGGATAATTAAAGGAAAAAACACACAGTCATAATACTGAATGCTTACTGCTTCACGCTTGATTATAATTACATAATAATATGGCATCACATACGGTATATTTTAATTTGTTTTGGTGTGACGTAATAATCGATTACGTAAACTTTGTGCTGTGATGTCACTTTCCTATGCGATCAGAGTAATTAACATTTATTGCTTATATCAAAGAATATGAAAACTAATATGTACTTAGGTTATGAATATGTCTATAAATTCTGCGCGAAAAGTGTAAACCAGTGAGAATTTACAAAACACAGAATGGCGCATTTAAAAGCAGCACCTATCAGTGCCACAACTGCGACATGTTTGGGAACAGAAAAAGCCATTTTTATCAGGACGCCATATTTAGCATGGATGCAGAGAACCAGGAACTTAGAGGGAGGGAAGTGATACCACAAAGGTATGCGCATTGGCCAGTTTAGTAAAATACGCTCACAGTACGAACAGACTACGCGGGTATGGACTACTTTAAGTGCGCCATTCTTTTTTTTTTTTTCTCTATGGCTCGACAGCCCTTATGGGCCTGGGCCTCCTCGTTTCGCCGAGGTTTCATGGTCACACACATTTGAGACACACCACACTCGGTAGGACTCCTCTGGACGAGTGATCAGCCCGTCGCAGAGACCTCTACCTGACAACACACAACACTCACAAGAGACAGACATCCATGCCCCCGGTGGGATTCGAACCCACGATCCTAGTAAGCGAGCGGCCGAAGACCCACGCCGTAGACCGCACGGTCACTGGGATGGGCCCATTCTGTATTTAGGAGGGATGAAATCTTGAGGTTACGTGTGGCCGCTACACTTAAAAACAAAATCAAATTAGACTAGATACGTATAGGATAAGATCGTGAAATAAATAAGGTAACAGGCCCGTAATAATAGTAGTAACTTTCTCTAATACAGGGCATACACAAAAGAATGGTGCGGATTTAATAGTATTCACTATTAAAACCGCACCATTCTTTTGTGTATGCCCTGTATATATTTATGCAGAACTACAGGACAAAAGGTATGAATTATCGACATTTCAGATAAATTCGCAGCTCTTCCTAAATGTCAGTACATTTATACCGGACCACATATACTCAAATAACTTACTGAGAGCGTATTTATAACGTTCATAAGCTTTGTAATAAAGGCCTATAATTTATGTAGCATGGACATGAATACTTCTCCTTTATGTAGTATCCTTTTATCTCCTAACATAAGTATTTATGGAATGGCGTTTCTGTTTCTGGCTGTCACATCTTAGTACTTCGAGGACCTGTACAGCCCAATTCCTCAACGGTGTAGCCCTGTGGCTTATGTAATGCTGTAGTCTACGCAAACGGAACTGAAGCTTCAAAATGAAAGTAACGGAAGGCTGAACAGAAGTTGGCGGTTTACAATATGAGTTTGTGTTTAACCTACTTCTCTTTGTTATAAAAATTAGGTATTTTATATTACGTTGCCATCTGTTTGTGTATGTCCCATTTTAAATACTGGACCATTTGATCGATATTCATTAAACTTAGTATGTACACATGCCAATAAAGGGCATACCAAATCTGTTATTTATAATTGTTTATATAGTCAGCTATAATAATATTGTGGACTCACGAAATATGACGGGTGTGACACCAGCTTTATTTGCTTCTACAAACAAAATGATATATCAAATAGACCTTGAAAAAGAACACTTTTAGGTAGCATTTTTCTGTAATTAAAATAACACTGGGCTTTCGGTTTGATGACAATAGGTAATGAACCGCTAGAGCTATGCATGTGACATTTGGCACAGAGATATTTTATACATACACCTAAAAATTTTATGTGACTACATATTTGCATGCACGGTAACGACGCGAAACTTTGAGTGAACTTCTGACGTATTCAACATAGCTTGTATAAAATATATAGGCGTAACCAAGCGACAAGTTCTTAGGAAAAATATAATAAAACAGCAGCAATAACACGTACATGTGTATAATTCAAAATCTATAAAATACGAACGTAAAATTTGAGCTCTATCCGAAATATCTTCTTTTAGTTCTGGTCAGTTACGAATTGTATATTTAGAGACTTGCCATTTTTATGTCCATGAAATATAACTGCGATTATAAACGCAAGAAATATGACTAGTCAGAGGAATGTAGTCCGTATTGGATAGATAAAAAATGCACAAAAAATGTCAGCCAAAAACCCTTGAAACCCTTGAAGAAGACAAAAAGCAGCACAGAAAGTAAAGCAGATAAGAAAGAAATAATTCTTTCTTGGTGTCACTATTTATATTTTCTAACTTGCTTGTTATAACGTAAAGATTTACGTATAATATGGAGCCGGGATAGCTCAGTCGATATAGTGACTACGCTGCGGGTTGAACGACCAAGAAATCGTGGTTGGATTACAGGCAGGGTTAAGAAAACTCACTCTTTTACTCAGAATGACACTGTCGCTTACATATTTCCTTGTTCCTTGGATACCACGGACTGTTATCCTGACTCAAACAGGGGGAGTAAATTAAACCACTCTCCTCCATCTAGTGTCGAGGTTAAGACTGCATGGATCTATACCACCATTTGCCTAGATGTCTTCATGTCGCGGTGTTTAAAGAAGCCCAGGGACAAATTTAGCTCTACCTTGAACACAAGCCAGTATCGCTGCTTTTTATCCAGCGCGCTAAAAGTTGTTGCTTGTTGTTACACTTAAAGAAGCTACTACCACATATATAACACCTTACCTCAGGAAAGTGAACATCATGCCTTCAGCACATTTATTGTTAACGTCATTTGAGCGGCATTACCATGCCCTTAAGCCGTTCGCATCTACTTCAAGATGGGAAAGATAAATGCAAACAACGACTTTCAAAACACGAAATATTATGTTACATTTCAAATGTACACAAGGCATTTGAATGTTATTCTATTAGAATCACATTTCCAGTTTCTCTCAACAGAATTCAGAACGTTTTCCAATGAAATAGCGGTAATGTACCACAAATGTTAAGAGCATGGAAGCAAACAATTGAAATGTGAGCAAGATATGGCAACATAAGAGCTTTTCGTCTTCATAGCTATGTAATATCATTCACAAGATCCCCGATGTTAGACAGGGAACTGGGGTTCTGCGACAACACAAAGACGCATATAATGGTATAAGCCTACACCAAATATCTTTCCACTCTCAACATCATTTTGATAAATTCACAGTTTCCTTTCCGATTAATCTAAAGGAAAAAGCCAAATTGGGCTACCTCGCCGTCGATGAAGGATAATACTACATACAGCGGTTGGCAAACAAATGGAGTGCAGGCTGTATAAAGTGCGTTAGAGATTAAAGCCAGTGACGGGCAGTTTTACACACGATAATGACCTTGCGGTTTTCACAAAGTACGTGGCATGTCTTGAAAATGTGAGGATCTGTTAGCTTCTCAAGACGGACTCTGGCCCTTAGGGCACAAACGCACTGCAAGCGGTTCGCTTGGAGGTTAGCGGGATGGCAGGTGCATGGCGGAAAAGCGATTTTAAAAAACAACAAGAAACTTATACATGCGGGAGCAGTGACTACCCCCTCCCTGTAAGCTAGGTGACAGCTTAGAGGGAGGGGGTCAATGGGGCTCGTGGATAAGTTTATGTTGTTCGTTAAACTGCAGTCCCGCCAGGCACCCACGACCCTGCTAACCTCCAAGAAGCACACTTGCAGCCCATCCGTAGCTTTAGGTTAGTTACTTAGCTAATTACTTCAGTTACCATTCAGTTGCTTCGTTGCTTAACCAGTTACTTACTCGGTTATCAGTTATTACTCGTAGTTTGTTGCTCTTCAGCTCTTTAAACCACAGTGATAAATATACGTACCACTTGCTTTAACGTATTCAATGGGCACCGGGGTTCTTTCCCGGGGGTAAAGCGTCGCGGGCGTAAAGTTAACCACTCCCCTCCATCCAGTGCCGAGGTTAAGAATGAGTAGAGCTATACATCTACTCCTCCTATATGCCTTCAAGGTGTGAACAGGAAAAATTCACATTTTATCTTGCCTTAACATTCGAAAGAAATTGCCGTTTGTTCACACAGTATATGTGTGTGGGTTTCATGAGATTCTAAAAAAAAACAGCGATTATTTCCCTATGTACTAAACTACGGAGCCTGTGTTAGTCAACATTCATTTGACCGAGTCATATATTATTGAGAAATTGGTACTGCATCTGAGAGCAGATTTCGGTGTGTGCAGTCAGCATTTGGACGCAAACTGAATCAGGGATTCAGGCAGAATGGGTGACCCTGTTTCTGGAATTGATCCGTGTCCCAGAAGCACATATGTAATCGAATTTCATCACATCAAAATTTATCCTGTAAGCCCGAACATATCAGTTGCATGTAAGACATGAACTACCGTATGACATCACGAACAGGTTCAAGGGATAGGTGTACGAAACCAAACAGTCTATATTAATCCAGCCAATCTAGATTGCGTGGGCAATGTAGTCTGTGCGTTGCTGAGGCGAAGAGGAGACACTGCGAGTTATATATAACGTAATTACGCAAATTATTTCGACTGCTCCAGATCAATAGACCAATCGGTTAAATGGGTTATTTACATACGGTGTGTTGAATAGATAAAGAAGGCACGATGGATAATGGAGCGCAACACTGTGTGAAATTTCATGTTGCCACAGACGTATCAGCATTACGTTATTCTGGGATATAGCGCCGTGTAGTTTGGTAGATGCGTACCAACGTTTCGGAGGAATCTGCTACCACAGCCTTTAAGGCAGAATAGTTTTCTAGCCTGTAATATACTCCTAAGAACCATTCGTACCTATTTAGGCAAATACGCTGCTTTACATCCCAGAAAATCATAATCCAGAAGTTCAAAAATGCTGCGATAACACCACCCCCTAAAACGATAAATGAATTTTAAGTTCATTGGAGTTAATTTTGGCCAAGTAATAAATGTATCAATTTTTAATCTTCATGAAAATTAAAAACGATAGAAATTTAGAGATCTGTAAAAATAAAATGTTTTCCTTCAAAATAAAAAAAACAATTGAAACTTAGAAATATATAGTGATTTGAATGGAGCGGCACAGCTTGCTTGCTTGCTGAATTTTACATAGCTCCTGAAGCTGTGATTCATTTTACAGACAGCCACTCTCATTTCTCCTTCCATTTCTACTTCTGGTCGATATTTGCTCCTCAACGCAGCAACCACAGAGACTCACATAAATAGGGTCCTGCAAACGGAATCAGTACAGATACAGGCTTGTTGCTTCTTGCTTAGTTCTCTTCCATTCATTTTCACACACAATTAGTTAATACTTAATTTTATCGCGCTCCTGCACGTTTCGAGATAACAGTATCACCGTCTATTTAAGACTATCGGGATAATATATTTTTTCTAAGACGTGTCAGAAGCAAATGCAATAAATTTTTCTTCCTTCGTAGCAGTGAGTATATCAGCTATCGTTTTAGCTTAGAATGTATTCCTTATCCAGTCATATGTTTCTGCATCCACGTCTGAAAAATAGTTCTGAAAGTAAACTTTTCAGGGAAGAAATGTGATTAAAAATGCAAGTCCTCATATCTTAACACTATTACTGCCTTCAGTAGAGTGTTTTATGGTAGCGAACACACCTAAATTGCCATTTTTCATTTAGTTTCACGTAGTTCAACTTTCCTACTAAAGGACCTTAATGTATCATTGAAAAGGAGCCGGGGTAGCCCAGTCCGACCTCGCTCAACGCGTACGCCACAGCGTTATGTTGCCCGCTAGACATTTGAAATGAGAAAACGCTTTTTAAACCTTGCACTGGCACAGCCGAGATAGAAAGCGGAAGCACTTTTCAGAGTTTATGAGCTGTCTATTTATGGAGACATTTCTACACTATATATATATATATATATTATATATATATATATATATATATACTGTAAAAATGTGTTAAAACACGGGCACCCTAGCCTACGTTATGAATTGCATTTTTAATAAACTTTTCTTATTATTATCAGTATCTTCTATTGCACATAATGTATAGACAAATTCACACGCGATGTTACACATAAAATTATACTATGCTTATTCGTACTTCACTCTGTGTGCTGAATTTCATGTCATTTCATTTCAACGACATGAATCAAGAAAGCACCAGGATATTCCGAAGCTCTTTGGCCACTGTAAGAGATCTGCATTCATATTGGGAGTAATTAATATTGGAAAGGTCCTCAGATCTTACTTTCACTGTAATTGTTCTTATAGAAATGTACGTGCTCATTATTTTACGCCCATCAACGTATCTGACAAATGTTACTGTATGAGCAACATTAGCGCTATTATTTACCTTATCTGTCTCAATAACAAATCGTTTGTTCCTTATCTCTCCAATCATTTCTTTATTTACATCTTCTGATACTGAATCTACAATTCCGTGGAAAAGTGGATCATTAGAAAGAGCGATTTGAAAGTGGTTCGGCATTAGGTCCACCAGAATAGTTGTAACCACATCAATAGCACCTGCAAAAATCTAATTTTCTCCAATTGTGTGAGGTTTTTTTTGCATTGAGTGATTTTTGAGGAACTTGATAAGAAGGAAAATGTTATTTTAAAGAGGTGGCTGTATATTTATAAGACTCATGTTTTATTGCTTCAGTTCATCACGACTTCAATAAAAAAAATCTTAAGGTCTGCATAGCTTATTTCCAAATGTCACTTTAGTTTTTCCCGCCTCATACTCTCACCGGAAAGCGTTTTCTGACAAGTAACACACTGAGGCCATTTCTTCCAGTAATAAAAGCACTTATAAAACCGTATAATATGTAACCGTCAGTGTAGTATTACCTTCACTTAGGCGTTTTTATTTTTTGAAGGGCTCCGCAGCAGATGCTACGGACGCACCGCAGCCTTGAAGGCTTATTGTGCAACCCTGTGATGAAGATGACGAAGTTTTTTCTGTTTTCCCATTTTAATAGAGCATCGGTGGAAGAAATTGACAGGGGAAAACCGAAGTACTCGGAGAAAAACCTGTCCCAGTGCCACTTTTCCACCACAAATTACACATGGACCAACCCGTGATCGAACCCTGGCCTCCTCGGTGAGAGGAAGGCGACTAACCGCCTGAGCCATGGCACGGCCCTTTAACTTAAGTAGTCTTACCTTCATAAACATTACAGGAAGATTAATCATCTATAATTTTTCTCTTACAATTCAAGGAAAGTATTCTATTTTGAAAGCCTAGAAATTTAAAATAGTCTCCAAGAATACGGAACTTTCGTACCACGTATGTCGTGCACTGCTACAGGCATAGTAAGGACCACAGATAGGCTTCTACTACACGGCACGTCGGCGGAGACCCCGGCAACACATAAATACTCACAAAAGAAACCTAACTGTTATGTCGGTGGTCAGTGTTGACGATCGCCAATATTCGATAACAGACTATCACATTACCAGTAGCTGTTAGTTGTCATATTCTGCAGAAATAAATCTGTGTCCATTTCAACTATATTAAAACCCAAATACATGAAATATATTACTCTCAAATCAAATCATATTAGAAAACTTTATCGAAAGTTTTAATATAACGACAGACTTTTAAAGGATAAACACAACTTTTTAAAAAAAAATAAGTAGATATACATGTTAAAAACACATTTCAAAATAAGGTTTTAAACACGAATAAAAATACAGAATGAAGTATTAATTTCGATTCACAGAAACACTGTGTCACTACTAAAAAGAGAAAGCATGTGGAAAAGTGGTTTGTAAAGTCAGTATTACTCAAAAGTTCCAGCTCGAATACCATGCAGGCGAATTTAAAAAAAAAAAAACAAAATTGCGACCCTCCTCCCCCTCCTACCTATTTCACGCAATTTGTCTACTTGGGGATCAAGACTCACAGTTTGAGAACCATAACTGTAGTCTATTCTACAGTTATCAACTTGTCATGAAGTGACGGGTGCTTTTACCAAATATTCTCGCATGCATTACAAAATAGTTTATCGCCGACAATGTACCGGTACAATAACGTGAGATTAATTCAGAGAAACAACGAAATACGTAGCGTCTCAAGATTATAGTTTGAGAATTGTAGCTTGCAGATGTTATTTAATAGCAGCACAGCCCACCCCAGAGGTCATGCACACATTGGTCACGATATTACTGATTATACAGCCCAAATGTCATTCACACTTTGATCACGATTTTACTGATTATACAGCCCCAAATGTCATTCACACTTTGATCACGATTTTACTGATTATACAGCCCCAGAGGTCATGCACACATTGGTCACGATATTACTGATTATACAGCCCCAAATGTCATTCACACTTGATCACGATTTTACTGATTATACAGACCCAAATGTCATTCACACTTTGATCACGATTTTACTGATTATACAGCCCCAGAGGTCATGCACACATTGGTCACGATATTACTGATTATACAGCCCCAAATGTCATTCACACATTGGTCACGATATTACTGATTATACAGCCCAAATGTCATTCACACATTGGTCACGATATTACTGATTGTACAGCCCCAAATGTCATTCACACATTGGTCACGATATTACTGATTATACAGCCCAAATGTCATTCACACTTTGATCACGATTTACTGATTATACAGCCCAAATGTCATTCACACTTTGATCACGATTTTACTGATTATACAGCCCCAAATGTCATTCACACATTGGTCACGATATTACTGATTATACAGCCCCAAATGTCATTCACACATTGGTCACGATATTACTGATTATACAGCCCCAAATGTCATTCACACATTGGTCACGATATTACTGATTTACAGCCCCAAATGTCATTCACACATTGGTCACGATATTACTGATTATACAGCCCAAATGTCATTCACACGTTGGTCACGATATTACTGATTTTACAGCCCCAAATGTCATTCACACATTGGTCACGATATTATGATTATACAGCCCAAATGTCATTCACACATTGGTCACGATATTATGATTATACAGCCCCAAATGTCATTCACACTTGGTCACGATATTACTGATTTACAGCCCCAAATGTCATTCACACATTGGTCACGATATTACTAATTATACAGCCCAAATGTCATTCACACTTGGTCACGATTTATGATTATACAGCCCAAATGTCATTCACACTTGTCACGATTTATGATTATACAGCCCCAAATGTCATTCACACATTGGTCACGATATTACTGATTATACAGCCCCAATGTCATTCACACATTGGTCACGATATTACGATTATACAGCCCCAAATGTCATTCACACTTGGTCACGATATTATGATTTTACAGCCCCAAATGTCATTCACACATTGGTCACGATATTACTGATTATACAGCCCCAAATGTCATTCACACTTGGTCACGATATTACTGATTTTAAGCCCCAAATGCATTCACACATTGGTCACGATATTACTGATTATACAGCCCAAATGTCATTCACACATTGGTCACGATATTATTGATTAATTATTTTACGCAAGGGGAGTGGTAAAGATATCTCTGTACACGCCATAAAGGCATATAAGCGGAAAGGAGGTTCAGCTACACTCATTATTAACCTCGGCACTAGAGGGAAGTGAGTTATCAGGTTCACGCTCCGACGGTTTAACCCCCAGGAAAAAGTGATCAGCATTACCCACTGAATGTGAGGCTGGTGGAACCCAGTGTCGTATGGACACTTGGAGAAGACAGAAGTCTCTTGCCGCTATTGAAATTCAAACCCCGGATCATCCAGACCGGCATAGTCATTAGAGTACTAGGCTCTCAGGGTCAATTATTTTATTCAAGCATCAGATTCCTTCCATTATCCTAAATTGTGAAGAAAACTCTCAAAAAATTGTTCATGTATTTTTCACCAAAACACCAAATTGATAATACCTTAAACTTTAGTACGTTTATGGGATTTCCTGTATATACACCTTCAATTATCGCCCTAGATGATAGATAAAAGTTTTCAATTACAAACCGATAACATAGCTCACTTATAGTCTATTGACTTTCAAAGAGACTAAAATGTTTTCGTTTTGTTACAAAGTGCAGCGGTTTTGCTCTAGATGGAGAATCTGCACTTCTTTCAACGATTTGTCATTATAGGAGTTACGTAAAGGAACTGACAATCCCCACCTAAAGAAGTTGGAAATGAAAAGGGAGCAGGAAGTTTGGAAAGGAGACGGCTGTTATGCAGTTACATGTTATTTTCAGCTACCTCAATGCACTGTTCAGATGTTGGTTTGTGAGTTTTAATATGCAAAACCTTCACTCCCCTTTAGGAAATGAATCAATGATCATGATAACCCCTTAAAACTTGCAGTATAAGCGTATAATAAAATTCTTTTGTGTGACTAACAAACCAAAGAAATGTACCAAAAGAGATAATGGTTGTAAATGCACTGTTAGAAACACAGCAATAAGTTTTCCTTTGTTCCGTTGTGTATAGCTATCTCTTTAAATCACAGTGTTTGCCAATAACACCACCTGATTCAACACAAAAAAATCTCAACTTCAACAACGGACTATGTTTCTGGGTTTCATATTATTCTCAGAATAAACTATGATTACTCGTACTTCCCACAACAATACTAGCAATTTGCTCTTGGGAATGAAAAGATCACACGTTTTCAGTACGGTAGGAAATGAAATTTTAAATATTGCGTATATAAACTCCATGCTTCAGAAATGGTTCTGAAATTCACACATATAATCCATTTCACTGATTAATGGTTTTAAACTTGCCATGTAGACCGTGATGATAGCATGTTAATACCGAAACATGTCGGAGTAAAGTGACTATTGCATCATATTGTAAGTGCATTTAGTTGGTACTTAAATGAAAATAGTGATTCAAAATGCACGAAATAAATAACTTTAAAACACCCGGTGATATATGTGTAGTTTTTCAAGTTTCCAGTGGACACCTTGCACTCAGATGCAGTAGTCTCACATATTGGTGTATTTCAGACTGTCCAACATCAGTAGCCCCACTGGCACGAGGGAGTGAAAAAAATGAAGCTATTTAGGGTCACAGTAAACAAAAATGCAGATACAGTAAAACCAAGATATATCACGTCTAACACGACCGCGAAGAGCAAATAAAAAATGCGGGAAAATGATAGTCTAAAGTAGAGTATTAGATGTGTCACAAACACGACAAAATAAATTTTACATTTTGCACTTATGCCTACAAAACAAAACAAAATAAAAGATTTAACAGTTTCGTAAACAGCGTTGGCTTCATCAAAATTTGTGAATGATTCAAGGTCACGTCCGTCTCTCTCTTCTTCCTCCCGATTACTGCCGCCACCATCACGAACATCACACAATTCATCTTTGCTGAAAATGCCACACGTGGCAAGCTCATTTTCTACAGATGTTTAAGAACTGAAGATTAAACCCTTCTCTGCATCTAGCCATATACAGTCTTCGTAGAAGTACTAGTAGGTAATGCACAAACTTTACTTACCAAAGAAGATACCTATCTTGCGGATTAGAAGCGCAACCACAAAATGTTTCTTCCTTGCACTTGGAGCTATCCAGTGCCCCTAAAATCTCCGCGAAAATTGTTGTGGTCATCCACACTGTTTCATTTGTGTAGTATTTCACGTTTTTAAAACAGCGTAGTTTAAATAATTTTCCAGCCATGATCGGAACGAAAACCAAATAACAGAATAACACTAAGTCACACAACACTTAATGGTTGAACTCAAGGAGAAACAAACAACACTATAAACAATATTACACTAACAAGGAGAGAACATAATTCACAGGCTTGCCACCTTACAACTAAGCCCCCAATTCCTACCCCGGCTCATCAACCACTAACCCTTCGCCGACGCACGGTGACATTTCGTAAGTTAATGTTAGTCACCGGTACAGGCAAGTGGCCGCTATTGTACTTTAACATCACATTAATTTCACTGCATTTTCTCAGAAACGATCCTTCGGGGAAAATTTGGGGTCATGACAAAGAATTCTGAAAACTAATGAGGGACAACAGCACTTCGAGGAACGATACATCCGACAAAATTATACCTTGTTTATATTGGCGATTCTTAAGAATGGGAAGAAATGAAAAATACGTGGATGGCAGCAACGCATACAGGAAATATGAGTCGAGGTTTTACTGTAGTACATGGTTTGGAAACGTGAGAACATTTACATTATATAATGCACACTTTGATACTCACGGCGAAAGTTCCTGAATGCCCAGAGAGTGCAGCACTGTTGGCAGTGAGGGCAAACTGTGACACAGCGACATGTCAATCCGAGGGTAGTACAGTGCGAACACCAGGCACATCTCTTCACGTGTCGTCAGGCCACCCAGAGTGATTGTGGTGCGTCCCTTGCTGTTGTACACACACTGGGCTATCAGGTGGTCACCCTGCAGAGAAATAAACACTGTGACCAGCTTGTCATGGAGTAGAGAAACACAGCACACTGTAATCAAGAGGTCACACTGCAAAGAAAATAGAACAGTGTGTTCAGGTGGTCACCTTGCAGAGAAATAAACACTGTGACCAGCTTGTCATGGAGTAGAGAAACACAGAACACTGTAACCAAGAGGTCACACTGCAAGGAAAATAGAACAGTGTGTTCAGGTGGTCACCTTGCAGAGAAATAAACACTGTGACCAGCTTGTCATGGAGTAGAACAACACAGAACACTGTAACCAAGAGGTCACACTGCAAGGAAAATAGAACAGTGTGTTCAGGTGGTCACCTTGCAGAGAAATAAACACTGTGACCAGCTTGTTATGGAGTAGAGAAACACAGAACACTGTAACCAAGAGGTCACACTGCAAGGAAAATAGAACAGTGTGTTCAGGTGGTCACCTTGCAGAGAAATAAACACTGTGACCAGCTTGTCATGGAGTAGAACAACACAGAACACTGTAACCAAGAGGTCACACTGCAAGGAAAATAGAACAGTGTGTTCAGGTGGTCACCTTGCAGAGAAATAAACACTGTGACCAGCTTGTCATGGAGTAGAGAAACACAGAACACTGTAACCAAGAGGTCACACTGCAAGGAAAATAGAACAGTGTGTTCAGGTGGTCACCCTGCAGAGAAATAAACACTGTGACCAGCTTGTCATGGAGTAGAACAACACAGAACACTGTAACCAAGAGGTCACACTGCAAGGAAAATAGAACAGTGTGTTCAGGTGGTCACCCTGCAGAGAAATAAACACTGTGACCAGCTTGTCATGGAGTAGAACAACACAGAACACTGTAACCAAGAGGTCACATGCAAGGAAAATAGAACAGTGTGTTCAGGTGGTCACCCTGCAGAGAAATAAACACTGTGACCAGCTTGTCATGGAGTAGAAAAACACAGAATACTGTAACCAAGAGGTCACAGTGCAAAGAAAATAGAACAGTGTGTTCAGGTGGTCACCTTGCAGAGAAATAAACACTGTGACCAGCTTGTCATGGAGTAGAGAAACACAGAACACTGTAACCAAGAGGTCACACTGCAAGGAAAATAGAACAGTGTGTTCAGGTGGTCACCTTGCAGAGAAATAAACACTGTGACCAGCTTGTCATGGAGTAGAAAAACACAGAACACTGTAACCAAGAGGTCACACTGCAAGGAAAATAGAACAGTGTGTTCAGGTGGTCACCTTGCAGAGAAATAAACACTGTGACCAGCTTGTCATGGAGTAGAGAAACACAGAACACTGTAACCAAGAGGTCACACTGCAAGGAAAATAGAACAGTGTGTTCAGGTGGTCACCTTGCAGAGAAATAAACACTGTGACCAGCTTGTCATGGAGTAGAAAAACACAGCACACTGTAATCAAGAGGTCACAGTGCAAAGAAAATAGAACAGTGTGTTCAGGTGGTCACCTTGCAGAGAAATAAACACTGTGACCAGCTTGTCATGGAGTAGAGAAACACAGAACACTGTAACCAAGAGGTCACACTGCAAGGAAAATAGAACAGTGTGTTCAGGTGGTCACCTTGCAGAGAAATAAACACTGTGACCAGCTTGTCATGGAGTAGAACAACACAGAACACTGTAACCAAGAGGTCACACTGCAAGGAAAATAGAACAGTGTGTTCAGGTGGTCACCTTGCAGAGAAATAAACACTGTGACCAGCTTGTCATGGAGTAGAGAAACACAGAACACTGTAACCAAGAGGTCACACTGCAAGGAAAATAGAACAGTGTGTTCAGGTGGTCACCCTGCAGAGAAATAAACACTGTGACCAGCTTGTCATGGAGTAGAACAACACAGAACACTGTAACCAAGAGGTCACACTGCAAGGAAAATAGAACAGTGTGTTCAGGTGGTCACCCTGCAGAGAAATAAACACTGTGACCAGCTTGTCATGGAGTAGAACAACACAGAACACTGTAACCAAGAGGTCACACTGCAAGGAAAATAGAAGAGTGTGTTCAGGTGGTCACCCTGCAGAGAAATAAACACTGTGACCAGCTTGTCATAGAGTAGAAAAACACAGAACACTGTAACCAAGAGGTCACAGTGCAAAGAAAATAGAACAGTGTGTTCAGGTGGTCACCTTGCAGAGAAATAAACACTGTGACCAGCTTGTCATGGAGTAGAGAAACACAGAACACTGTAACCAAGAGGTCACACTGCAAGGAAAATAGAACAGTGTGTTCAGGTGGTCACCTTGCAGAGAAATAAACACTGTGACCAGCTTGTCATGGAGTAGAAAAACACAGAACACTGTAATCAAGAGGTCACACTGCAAGGAAAATAGAACAGTGTGTTCAGGTGGTCACCTTGCAGAGAAATAAACACTGTAACCAGCTTGTCATGGAGTAGAAAAACACAGAACACTGTAAACAAGAGGTCATACTGCAAGGAAAATAGAACAGTGTGTTCAGGTGGTCACCCTGCAGAGAAATAAACACTGTGACCAGCTTGTCATGGAGTAGAGAAACACAGAACACTGTAACCAAGAGGTCACACTGCAAAGAAAATAGAACAGTGTGCAGGTGGTGACTCTGTAGGATAAAACTGAACATTGCAATCAAAGGTCACCTTGCAGAAACATACAAAACACTGTGGTATCTGTTCGCACTGCAGAGAAACACAGAACACTGTGACCTGTTGATTATGCCGCAGAAAGTCATAGAACATTGTAATCAAGTAGTCACCCTGCAGGGATATTCAGAACAATGCGATAATATGGTCACACTGCAGGGAAACAAAGAACACTACAAACAGGTGGCCAGCCTCCAGAGAAACAGAGAACACTGCGAACAGTTTTTTACTCTGCACAGAAAACAGAAAGAAACATTGTTACAGACAGTCCGATTATTTGTTTCAGAAATAATTCTGTACGGGAACAAGCTAGAGGGGTTATATTATAGAGATTATACATGAAACAGTACGTGTTATAAAGGTAAGCGATGATTTAAATGACTATCATTTATTGTTCTGAGCAGTTAGATCGGGGAGATAAGGCTTCGTAAGTGTTATAACAGATTGTTAATTTTGCGGATGTGATAATATACAACGAGTTTTTCTAGGCAGAGTTCAGTATGAAGAGAATATGTGTTATCGATTGGCTATACTTTTTGAGACGAGCTGAAATCAGATCAGAAAAAAATGAAATATTACATGCTCAAGTAACAACAACCGAAGCAATACATTTTAAGAAATGATAAATCGTATGCACTTACCGGATAAACAGTTACTGGTTTCTGCAAGCGCTGATATTCCTCACATCTGTAGTCATAATTGTTATCCACTGAGATTGGTGGAAATTCGTTGCCACGTCTGAGATGGCAGAGTCGAACTTTTCGACCTGAAGATAAAAATCAAGTCTATGTTGTTGATGGAGTAATAATATTAAGCCTAACGTATCTAAAGGAATAAAATGCGGCTGGAATGTTCGGCAGGAAAACAGAATCTGCTGGTGGGATTCTACCAGACTACACGATGTTAGGTCACAGAAGGCAAAAATCTGCAGTCACCACCATGAGACGTTCACACCGTACAAATGCATACTTATTTATTACATAACCCTTGTTGGATAAATTCTACGGCCAAATTTCTTGGCTGATCATATTGGTTAAGTAGCTGGTTACACACATGTATAAAGGTAAAAGCGGTAAAGTTATCCCTGTTCAGGCCATGAAGGTACTTACAGGAGCAGAAGTATAGCACCACTCATTCTAAAACTTGACACTGGATGGAGGTGAGTGGTGAACTTGACGCCCCGGCCGCTTTTCTACCTGGATAAAGGCCCCGTATCCATTGAATAGAAGGCTGGGTGGACCCCAGAGCAGGTCTGAATGTTTTGGAGAAGAGAAAATTCTCTTGCTCTTGCCGGGATTCGAACCCCGGATGGTCCAGCCCGTAGCCTAGTCACTACATGTACTACGCTATTCCGGCTTTGTTACAATACGTATGTATAAGAGTGGGAAACACAATCGAGTCATATTTTCTTAATTGACATCAAAACCGCGCCTTCCATTTATTGCCAAACATCCTAGTAAATAATTTGTTAGTCTACATCTAAGTTTGCAAACACGAGGAGCGTTTAAATTACTGAAGTGGAGAAGACGGCACATCCACTGTGTAAGAAATTTCGGAGTTAATTAACGTAGCAGCGCTCCTAACTCGCATCTGGAAGTCTCCTGCAGCATTTCCTGGGGGCTGCTGAGATATCGTTGTTTCACTAAACCTTAAAGTAAACTGTCATGATAATATATTAGGGAAGGTCATGACAGCTCTCTGGCTTTCAATGTCGTATTTCAGGTGCGTGTCTGTGTCAAGTTACAGGTATATCAACACCAACTGAATGCCAGAGAGCTAGCTTAGTCAGTACAGTAACTATACTACGGCTGGATGACGGAAGAATCAGGGTTCAATTCCCGACAGTGGTAAAGAGGAGTTCTTGAAAAGGCAGCTACGGCAGCGCAGGAAATCTTGAATATCTAACAATAAGACAGCGAGGGACTCTCAGAAGATCAAATAGAAAAGGGTGTTATTGAAGACATTTCAAGGCCTGTGTCTCCCACTGGTCCGCCTGGGGCACAATCTTCTCATCCTCATCCCTACCCCTGATTGGTCATTTCTATCATCAGTGACTCGTCTTTCTGCTTATTGCACAGTTACCATATTCACAAATGGCTTATTTCCACTCTGAATATGGGGGCAGTATTTTCCTAGGAAACACTGATAACCGCCAACAGATTACAAGTTTTCATAACCAAGCTGTCCAGTGTTTGGGCCTGTAACTCCAACAGTGACTGAGATGGGTCTTCTATATTGTGTTCCAAAGAAGTCAGGATATTTATTGACTAGCTGAGCGACTATCAGCTTCTCAAGAAAGATCTGTATCATTTGCGTATTTAGTGAACGTCTCACATCCCATGTAACAACGAGTTAACTAACTCCATGCATCAGAGACCCCCTTCAGAAGTTAAGATTTGCAAATATAGTCCTTAAATTTATCGCATTTGTGGAACCCGAAATTTCATTATCGTGTTTACAAGAGCCCTATTTTGAGACAGATAAATTCAGGCCAACCTGCCTCCCGCAGTTATGTTTCTTGAAGTTCAATTCTAATTTTATCCTCTCACCAACGCCTTGGTCTTCCAAGTGGTCATTTTCAGAGTTCTCTGAAAATAAGTGACACTTATTGGTATAGAAGTTGTTAATTAAGTCAAAACCCCGAAGAAAGAAAGTTTTCTTGAAGTAGACCTATATGAAATATTATTCAGACAACGTAATGAGGTGGTTTAGAGGTAAAAACAAGATTAGCAAGTTGCAGTTTCTTGAAATTCTAAAATATTTTATGTGGTTACTTTGGTTTCATTGTCATAATGGGGTTGGGGTCCCTTCTCAATTTAAACATCTCTGACTCTGATTGGAGCTCTTTAAGTCCTTCCATCTGTCTCTCCTACTTACTCTGCTCCTTTCACAAACATATTCTAACTGTTTTAAAGATGGACGCAGCATGTTTCTCTGGATAAAAACCACGTAACAGATTAAACTGTATGAGTTCGTCGTTATGATAACATCAGATATTCTTTGTTACGTAATTTCTAACATCCTTTTCACAAATTCCGATCTGCCCCGACAACTGAGCCAATAAACCGGACACATGTGCCAGTAAAGAAGCTACACATTGTGGCTTGTAGGGTCAATTATCGATGGTACATATTTCAAAATTTCCCTGCTAAAAATCTCAGTAAAGAAACCTTAAATATTTCAACGTACCAATTAGGCGTGTGTGTAATAAGACAGCAAACACTTTAATCCCGCGCGGAGGCAGCGCTTGCTCTGTGCACGCCGAGATGCAGTGTCCCTCTGACACAACTTCCGGCTGTCCCGGAGGAATGATGTGACGCCAGTTAGGATCCAGCCCTACAGACAGCACCCCGGCATCGTGACGTCTTAGTGACGCCGTGTAGTAAACACGTATACCGGAACTGTCTGTGATATCGGCGTCTTGTGTCGGGTTATTGTAATGTGTCTCCATCATGAAGTACCTGGGTCCCACGTCTGGGTCCAGGGGGTACCCTGCTTCCGGCGGGAAGCTGAAACCCTGAGATAAAGTACAAAACAAACGTAGACAGCTGTTAACGCATATTTTAAAATCTGTGTAACCCAACAACGAAGGAATTGAAACGTTAAACCAAATAGAGATTTAAAGTTATCACTGCGGTGCTGACGAGAAGACACATTTTCTGAGAAAATATTTAATAATAATAATAATTCTTGGCTCAACAGCCCTGTATGGGCCTGGGCCTCCTCTAGCCTCCTCTTGTCGAGGTTACTAAGTCATGCGCATTCATGGCAGCTGGTGACCGGCCAGCTAGCCGCGCTTAGTGTTCTATCGATCCTGATGTGCACGCCAGAGCCATCTGGCAGGCAGTCAGGAGACTTGGATGAGAAATGGAGGCAATTTGGCTTACGCAACATTTTTATTCATGCCCGTAAGGTTCTTTTACATGCCGTAAATCTACGACATGGGACCGACGGCTTTACTTCCCCTCCGAAGGAAGTGGTGCTCCGGATTTTTATCATCCTTAAAAATCCATCGACCTCGGTGAGAAAATATTTACCAGTGACAAAGACTAACGTCACAGAAGACTGGAATTTAACATCAAAACATCGCACGATATACAGTCAGATACTGAAGTAAAATGTCAGTGTACCTGGAAGGTTAAAAGAAAGAAAGCAGAGAACACTACAGAAAATTACATAATGATTGTCTGTATAATTTGTGTAGGCTAGGCATGAAAGAAGCATTAAGAGGTGCAAAGAGTATTTGATCGGAAAACTTCAAATTAGAAGACCACTTACAAGACCTAGGCATAGATGCGAGGAAGGAATTAAAGAAATAGTGTGGAAGGCTCGACTGTATCAATCTGCGTCAGGCTAAATACCAATGACGTGTTGTAAAACTCCTTAAGAAACCTGAAATTTCTGAAAATTAAAAGTACATGTCACTTCCTGGTGGTGGTTGGAAGCATACCAACCACCAGAAGGAAGAGACGTGCCCAAGACCATCTGAAAATTTTACGTGAAGTAAATCTCATATAAAAAAACATACATAAACATACTCGAAATAGTAATAAAAATAAATCAATCCATAAAATCCAACTACACTTTCAAAAAAAAAACACAAATAAGAAAACATAATAAAAATCCAAAATCCTCAAATATATCTTCAACGTTCCAATGAGACGATACTAAACAACGGAACTAATACTTACCGTTCGTCTCTCCAAAGAATGCCTACGCCTCTCCCCTAATTTTATCTTGTAAATACATTTTATAATCACTATATATTAATATCCCTTTTAGTCTTTTTTTAAACTTACACAAACATAAAACTTCTATAATACCTGTATGATTTTATTCCTGAGGATGCATATTATATAGGCCTAACATTATGTTGTTAGGTTCGAGATCTCAAATCAGTGCGGCTGTAATGTTTTCTTTTCGTGTTCCTAATCATCCTGATAATGGTTACATATTTTAGCCGAAACATGTAGCTGATTTACTTGAGAAATAAATAGTTGTGTTTAGACTGAATATTTTGTAATTTTAATTGTGCTGTAAACACAACGGGGATGAATCATCTTAATACTGGAATGTCTTGATTCGCTGAAGAACTATCAGCTTATCTACACGAAGTATACTGCGTGAAGTTTTTTTTTGTTGGTAATTAGTTCGCTAACTGAACAGCATTTCAGCTATTAACAGACTTGAAACAAACGTGTGGAGAACTGTACGGCAACATTCGCAATGAATAGTACGGTAAACCCACGGAACACATTAGGCTACATGTACAACGTAGCCCGTATATGTGAGCATTAGAAGTTGGGGTGACTTCGTGGGTATAGTTACTAGGTTACGGGATAGACGTTCCAAGAACCACGGTTTGATTCCCGGCAAGGAGAAAATATTTTTCTCTTATCCAAAAGTCCTGAGTGGGTCTGTGTTCCACTCAGCTTCCTATTCAGTGGGTAACCGGAACAGTGTCACCAGAGACAAAGTGGCCGGGGCGTGAAGCTAACCACTCACCGCCACCTAGCGCCGAATATTAGAATGACTACAGCTATAACTCTTCTCCCATATATGACTTCTTGACGAGCACAGGGAAAAATTAGATTTGTATGTCAACAAATGGTTATCGAAAATAATGGACCTAGCTTCAAGCCGCAATAACTTTTATGAGAGGAGAGATACAGCGATGCGATTTACTGTAACGTGTTTAGCAACTCAAAAATTTTATATCTGCTTCATGCATTCCGCTGTGTTTATTTTATACATATGAATAAATCTACAATCCACTTTCCACGGCTATTATATTAACAAGTACAATATCCGTTTATACTGTTAAGTGATATGAACTATGACTACATATTTCGGCGAAACTTAGCCATTATCAAGTCAATTCCAGACATTTCTTCATTCCCAGATGAGCTGAATGTAAAGTATTTATGAATTAAGTCCAGCTTATGACTTTTTTTAATCAAAATGTCATTACCATATTAGCATTCAAATTCTGGTATTCTTCACAAATATAATTATAATAAAAATATGTTAAATGACTTTAATATGTGACTCTGTAGGTTATAAAATACAGGGCACACACAAAGAATGGTGCGGTTTCAATAGGAATCACTATTGAAACCGCACCAATCTTTTGTGTATGCCCTGTATAAAATGGTAAAACTCTTCAAACCAGGAAAGAAAATTTAATCATGTTAAAATTAAATTCATTTAAATCAAAATTACCTTTGTTAACATTTTTACCATTTCATATTGCGTACCTTATACAGTTAGAGGTTAAGGTCTTATAAGGCATTATTATTATTATTATTATTATTATTACATTGGTAAACAAACACCTTAGTGGGTAAATGACTATAAAATTTGGATGAAAATACGAACATGATTTTTTGTTATATATATTCCGTGCAATAGACATGTTGACTTGTATTTATTACCAAATATGTGCACTTGTGCAATTAGTTGGTAATAGATGCAAGTCACATAACAATGACATTTTGACTCAGGAGAGGTTATAAGGTGAAATGGTAATTAGTGCCTTACATTCAGTATAACTGGAAGTAAGAAATATTAGGAGTTGACTTCGTAATGGTTAATTTTAGCTGAAACGTGTAGTCATAGTTCATATGCATCCTGCTACAGTTGACGATGCCATTGCCGCAGTCAGTACGATGGCGAGCCTGCAAGAGGAAGCACAATACGTCATTTGGTTGGCCGAAAGCAAATCCATTGTAATGGTGCGGCAAAATTTCCGCCGTACGTATGGAAGAAATCCTTCTGTCGGCAAAGCGATTGGAAGCTGATTTGACCAGTTAAGGATAGCGGAACTGTGGAAAGGGCAAAGCACCTGGACAACCGCAGACATCAGACGAGGATTTTGGATGCATAAGGTTGTCGTGTCAAGGTAGTCAAAAGGATTCTATTGCTCGTAGTACTTTGCAGCTGAGTGTACTTGGAACGACGATCCAAAATGTCTTGCACAACAGGCTGAATTTGCAAGCTTAAAAAAAGTCAAGTGTTGCATGAAGTCAAAGACGCAGGTCGGTGCACAAGAGTTGAATTTGCAAATTTGATGATGAGTGCAACTGATGAAGATAACAATTTGTAACAATGATGTTCACAGATGAGGCAACCTTCCATAGGAGTTGTCACGTAAACAGGCACACTATCGCATGTGAGGGCATGAACGACCACACGAAATTTTACCAGTATGTGCGAGATTCCCCATTGTTAATGTGCGGTGTGGCATAATGCATGATCGTGATATAGGGTCGTCCTTGCTTGTTGAAAACATTATCACGGCAAATATTTACCTGGGTATATTACAGCTCTTTGTCTTCGAAGAAACTGGTGACATTGAACAAAAACAAGAAGGTGAAATTTTGTTGCAACAAGACGGTGCTTCACCCCATTCAGTCATGAGGCACAAAATGTCCTGAATGTCAGATTACCTAATGGGTGAATTGGAAGAGGCGAACCAATGACTTGGCCCCCACGAAGCCCAGACCCGTTATCACTGGGTTCTTTCTATCGGGATTTATAAAATATATCTTTAACGCTGAGAAAATACGAGATTTACGTCATCTGCGAGAGAGAATTAACACAAGTATAGTGACAGTCACTCCGGAAATGGTTCAACGAACAAGGCAAGATAATGAGTGCCGTCTGGATATTTCCATGGCTAAGAACGGCGCACACACTGAGATCTTCTAAGGTGTGTATGAAAATTCTGTGGTTTATGAACACGGTACAGGAAATCCCATCTTCACATCTCTCGTCTCATAAATATTATTATGTCTCGAAACCAGGTCCATCATTTCTGATGAACCTCCATTTTTATGAAGTATTATTTATTCAGTATAATCTCAAGCAAGAACAATTTTTATCGCGTGGGGAGTATGAATATTGCTGTCCTCTTGGATATGAAACCGTGTAGTTTGGTAGATAAGTATAGAAATACGCATTTTCATATTCCAAAATGCAGTAATATTTTACATTTAGGTTATCCCAATCTCTTTAACCTCTTTCTCAGAATATGCCAAAAAGACGTCCAAAGAAAAGACGATGTTGGACTTCAGGAAGGTATTCGACTCTAGTCGGTGCTGATAGTGTTTTTCTGTAGGTCGGAAATGTAAATACCATCAAGAAGAACACACACCACTATGACGTATTGTAGACGCTAATAAGGCTGCAGGGTTATATGTTTTAAACAATTAGATACCATATGTCAATATCTTAATGAGATGCTGTCTGAGTTGACTATAATAGTGGGGTACCAAAGAAACCATTGTAAGAGTGACAAATTTTAAATATCTTGGAAGGATAATAACATATTTGATAAAATTTATTCCAGATCTCAGAAAATCTTTGTTTAAGTGAGACTTGACCACTGTACACTTCTACCATGCTAAGAGGCATCATATTACAGAAAACATAAATTTTTAGATAAAATGTTTTTAAATATTGCAGCGTTCCAAAATTAAATTTATCAAAATTTATATTCTAAAAGACAGAACTAATGTAATGAAATGAATGACCAGTCTCTATTAAGAATTCAAATCTAAACCAAACAGATCAGGCCTAAAAGAGTACGATCAATTTTACATCGATAAGGCCAGATCTAAGACAATAAGACCAGACCTACACCAACCAATCCCGGCTATACCAACAAGGTTAGGTCTAAACCGATAAGGTCAGGTCTGCACTAACAAAGTCTTGTGTAAGCCAATAAAGTCCGGTCTATACCAATAAGGTCGGGCCTAAGCAAACGAATTCTATTCTACATCAACAACGGCCGGTCTATACAAATAAGTGTAGACCGAAACCAAAAACATTAGGTGTACATCACTAATGCCAAGTCTACAAAAATAACGACCGGTCTGTACCAAATAATTCAGCTCCAAACCAATAACGTGTCTATAGTGGGAGGCATATTAAGTGCTCGCTTTTTGTTTGAACTGTGTTTTTCGAATACATGAACAGAGAACAGAAATGTTTCAGATATTGTCATTTGCTAAATGTAATTGATTTAAAAAGTATTTCGATGAAACTAAATGTCCCAGAACAATGCGAGATTGATTCCACATATTTGGGATCCTCTGTGGGGATAAAAGTAGACAAAGGTAGGGAATTGTTGAAAGGAAAACTAATTATTTTGATCTACAGCAGTTCCGAACTTGGAGAACACTTTTAGAGTTTCTGTGTCAATCTGCTGTAGGAGAAAGCACAGAACAAAAATTCCGTTCAGCGAACAAAGGGAACTGATGGAAGGTTACATTTGTTAAAACAAAGAATAAGTGGGCCCAAAAAAGGGCTGGTTCCTTTTTGCAGCAAGTGAAACACGCGGTGGGCGCAGTTGGTTGAAACACTGCGCTACAAACCGGAACGTCGCGGGTTCGATTCCCGATGGTGTCTCTGGAATTTTTCACTGACATAATCGTTTCGGTCGCACTATGGCCCTGGGGTCGACTCACCCTCTAACAGAAATGAGTACCGGGAATCTTTCCTGGGGGGTAAAGGCGGCCGGTGCGTAGGGCTGACAACCTTACCACCTTCATGTGCCGATTATCTAAAAACCTGGGAGCCTCGACCTCCTGGAGCCCTAGGGGCCTTCCTAAGGCCTGTATGGGACTGCTTTAAAATTAAGCACAACTCAAAATCTTTGTATAAGTTAAAGACGTCATTTACCGCTACGTAACATTTCAGGGATGTAGGGCTATTTCACGAAAACCATCTAGAAAAATATAGCTGTACCGTCTGCAGGCTTTTATAAAAGAGGCAAACGTCTTAACAACACACGTTATTCATACTGACTGTACGTCACGCGTAATGAAAAAGCAACAGAATACAATAATTCGTATTAGTGCATCACATAAGACCAGTTACAACAGTTACATGCTGGTCTGCATTACGACAACATGTAGCCCGGTGTATTGTAATAACGACTAAGTAGATAAATAACCAACCCCACCGAGCAGGGTGCTTTCTGTGAAGCTAACACCTTCACTAGTTAAAAAATTATTTTTTTTTATTCTTTGCAAACCGAAAGTTAATTATCGTGTTCATAAGATATCACCACTAGTCGCTAATCTGAGCCAGATAAATCTAGTACGTACCCTCTAATGCTACTTCTTTAAGGTGCTCTTTAACATTATTCTTCCCTCTATACCTGGTCTTCCAAGCTATCTCTCTCCTTCACGTTTTTTCCACCAAAATCCTGTGTAGGCTATTTCTCTTCCCTCCCATACATGCCACTTGCTCCATCTTTCTGGATTTAAACATCCTATTAGTATTAACAAGAGACAGAAAGCATGAATCTCTTCATTGTGCAATTTTCTCCAGCATCTTTGAGATGAAAATTCCTCGCGTAAAGTTTCATATTGTAATGCAAAGTAACGTGGTTTGAGACAAGAATTAGGGCGCCACTAATTTGGGGGACGTGAAATGTCACTATGAAGCCAAGGGGAAGCGAAAATTTACTCTGAGGCCGTGAAGTAAGTGAAATTGCACTCTGAGATTAAGGAGCACGAGAGGTTTCAGTCTCATACCAAAGGATACGTGGAATCCAGTCTTAAAAATCACTGGATGCACGAAGTTTCAATCTGAGATCAAGGGGTATTGTCACTCTCACACCAAGATGCGCAATTTTTCACTCTGAGACAAAGGGGCACGTGAGGTTTCACCCTGAGACGTAGAAGTAACGAAGATTCATTTGAGGTCAAAGGGTAGCTACTTCGACTGAGAAAAGTTCAGAAACGATGGCCTAGCACACGGTAGATAAATAAACAAGTAAGATCAGAAGACTGGGCTTGATGGTAACGTAATAATTATGACAGCGGTGGTTACTTCGATTATTTATTGTTATCACCCTAATGATGAAATGTTGGTAACCATGAATTTCGCCGAAAAAGGAAGCAGCCTCCTATACACGTGTGTTTAACGATAACGTTGAAAGGGTGACACGTTTTATCAACACGAGATATTTCCACTGCATTTAAACTTCGGATGAAATAGTGGGAACAAAATTCAGAACGACACAACCGACAGGAAAAATTATAGCGGTACATTATCACCCATAATGCAACATAAACATTATAGTAATGGCTGTTCTGTTCTTACGAGTGCATTTCATAAAGTATGAGAATTATGAATCTTGTTCACATCAAAAGCCACCCCAAATTCAACCCTTCACCAGCAGAGATGAAAACTGTATTTACAGTGTAGAAAATGTGTGGTTGATCCACATTTACACTAGGAATATCTGTATCTTCAATCATGTCGGTTTTAATGTGGTTTGTATGGATGGAAGCTGAATTGCTGTTGGTTGTAGAAGTTGCCATGATTAGCACTGTCAGCAAGACAAATAATGGGAAATTATAAACCTCTAACAGAATCCACCCCATTCAACATCCCCTAAAACCAACAGTTAATTTAGTTTCTGGCTAAGTTCTGTTAGCCGACTACAAATAAGCTGAGACTGGAATTTCTCACAGCTGCGAGTATCAAAATTAAAATCTTGAGTGATATGACGCCGTGTAATGTCGTAGATACGTGACGTTTCTGAGAAATATGCTGCATCCTGTTTATGATATTCAACAACTGTAATTAAATGATGAGAAAATAAACGGAAACAAATAAGAAGAACCAAGAAACACAGAATAAGCTTAAAAATGTAATAAAAATTCAGTCATCCTCCAAATATGATAATTTTTCCTATTCTGACATAATCAGCTCATCCATGCACACCTATAACTAACAAAACTAGCACTTCCAGGTTATTCTATAAAGGGTAGCAGCGGTTTCGTCCAAAAGGTTGATAGGTTTTTAACAAATTACACGGTTTACTCTTCTTGAAGGCCGTACTGTTTATGTAAGTACGTCGCCTGCCAGTCACGAAACGACCTGCGATAGTTGTACGTGTGTAGCTTCTGACACTGTCTGAAGTCCCAGAAACCAGGAGATACTGTCATGTCCTCTGAAAATGCAGAGGGCTGTCTTCTCACATATTACGTAATTTGCAGTGCTTTTTACCGTGTACTTTAATTTCAAATGATAATGCAAATATCAAAGTGCGGAATCTGTGAATCATAAATACATTTATTGTTTAATTCCTACATGTTTCCGCCTAATTGACTACCCTAAGTGAAATCACTTTAGATATCACTGGAAGAAACCCAAAGCTTTACCTTCTTCTAAATTACTATACAGCAGTAAGAACCCATCCTTACGTAAATTTAAAAATGTCATTGTTTGTTACTCTAAAACGTATAAACATTAATGATATGACTTATTACATACCACAAACATTCAATAGGCTTCACTGACGACAAAATGGCAATGGAGACGCAAGTAAAAAAAGGACGAAAGTTAAAAATTTAGAGAACTTTCGCATTTATCTTAACAAAGGGACGAATAAACTGGTTTATGAGTAAGTAAAAGTTGAATGTAACCCTTCATTTGAGAGAATTAATATGCCATTGTATATACATTTAAATAAGAATGTACCTTCAAGAAGAATCCATAACTTGTACTTGCACCAAATATTGCGAGAATGATCACGTCCAGAATGTTGAGATAGATAAACGCAGGTAGCACGTATTGGAGAAATAAGGAATGTACACAGAATTTTCGTCGCACAGTCAAAAGGCTACTGAGGCGTAGACGAGGGGCCAGGGGATGGGCTAGTAATAAAATTTATCTCTACGAAATAGGCAACATGTGTGAATTTGGTTCACTTGGGTGACCAGGGGCGGGATTTCGTGAATACGAAAATGAACTTTTAGTTTCCAAACAAGGGGACTCTTTAAGTGAATGAAGGGCATCTCTCGTTGGTTGGTTGGTTAGTTCAGTTGATTATTGTTCCCAGATTTAATAGAGATAATTATAACTTTCTGCTTCAAAGGCCAAACAGCACACACATTCTGTGAGCAAAATGCAGAGTTTTATCTTAATGCTAAAGCATGTGCTTCATAGCTTACCGCTACGCTTTAAAGTGTTAAGTAGAAACTTGAATAAACTCGGTCACATGGTACAAGTTCTTGATCTCAAAGCTTGTTACGTCATGTCTTGTGACCACGCTGTATCGGCTGAACAGAGTAATCCGATTCGGCCATTTTCCTCATCCCTTTTAACAACAAAAGCCTTGTTACTAACAACATGCCAACCCTGCAACTTCTGCTTCAAGAGTTTAATCATTGACTCAGTCCGAAATTTCACTCCACTACATTCATTTGACCAGTAATTCTAAAGCAACTTGATTTAAAGCTTTGAAACACAAAGACCACAACAGACTGAAACAAGCAATAACAAGCCAAAGGGAAGTGCGGCGTTAGTCTGAGTTCACAAAATCAAGAACTGATTCTTTCACTTGCGTATTTATTTATCCACGCTTTCAAGAACTCAGCTTATGTTGCTCTGATAGTGGAACATCAGTAAACAATAAACTTGAAACTGTGCAGAAGGAAGCAGGCAGGTCACAATTGTAGGTTTTTTTACTCTCTCTGTCTATGGCTCGACAGCCCTATATGGGCCTGGGCCTCCTCGTTTCGTAGAGGTTTCATGGTCACACACATTTAGACACACCACAGTCGGTAGGACTCCTCTGGACGAGTGACCAGCCCATCGCAGAGACCTCTACCTGACAACACACAACACTCACAAGAGACAGACATCCATGCCCCCGGTGGGATTCGAACCCACGATCCTAGTAAGCGAGCGGCCGAAGACCTACGCCTTAGACCGCACGGCCACTGGGATCGGCTTTAGGTTCTTATGGCGGCAAATATTAAGAATTCGATATCATTGGACGTGACGCCGTGGAGTTTTGTAGATAGATATAATGTTTCCGAGAAACCGTCTTCCTCCATATTCAAGGTATGAATGAACAGAGCAAGAAAAGATGGTAGAAGGTCACGTTACTTTACGTGAACCTAGGTTAGGATAGAGCACGTCAGTCCCATGTGGCAGTCTTTCTCTTTGTATTCACTTTTCCAATTTTCTTTCCTTTCGCAGTTCTTCAACATATCCCCATTGACGGGACAGCTCACTTTAGGACCACGAGTCCCCGCTGGTTGGCACACATCTCCGATTCGTTTACTGTATCACGTATAATCTCCCCGCCGGTCTTTTGCTTCTTCTTTGAAGATGGAAGTGATGCGTCCCTCCGAAACACTAGTACGTTCCTACCCATACACGGCACCGCATCTCATAATGCCGTGATATTAATTTGAGGCACATTGAGGATACAGGAATATGCAGTTGTACGTATGCTTGACCACGGCTATAGATAAAATTGAGTGGTCAGGATCACACTCCTCCCGCCTTACTCCGACAGAAAAGTCTCTCGTATTCATTCGGTATAATGGCGGGGCCGCGCGGTCTAAGGCGTGGGTCTGCGTCCGCTCGCTTGATGGGATTACGGGTTCGAATCCTGCCGGGGGGCATGCATGTCTGTCTCTTGTGAGTGGTGTGTTTTGTCAGGTAGAGGTCTCTGCGTCGGGCTGATCACTCGTCCAGAGGAGCCCTACCGAGTGTGGTGTGTTTGAGTGTGATAGTGAAGCCTCGATAATGAGGATGCCCAGGTCCATTAGGGGCTGTTGCGCCATGAAAAAAAAAATGGTGGTGGTTCCCAGAGTGGGTCTATGTTGTGGAGAAGAGAAACACCTTTTGCCTCGGCGGGGAACCCGAAACGATTTCTCTGTTTTCCAACCTGTAGCCTAACTACTGTACAAACTGGGCTACCCTTACGAAAGAAAATAAAGCGAGAAAAGTCAATCAGTTATTTATAGCCGGTGTCTTTTGCGAAATTCGAACTCGAACTACATCGGACATGTAAGACCAGCGAGCTGGTCGATTGACCGAGTCAGGTTATGGACTGATTTAGACTTCACTGTTTGTACTTTAAACTTAAATATAAACCAAAATATAATGAACGGTACATCATCAACACCTAATGTAACAAATAACAAACAAAAGTTGTATTTGGCTGTTATTTGTTTAAACGTACAACAATAGAGAATGTAAAAATTTGCTGTATGAATTTTCAGTAAAATGGGACCAAGAGACTGTTCATACCATACGGAGGAAACATCGGATTCCAGGACTTATAACATAGAAACCAATATTCTTAAATACACATACTGACATTCTTTGTTAAAACACTCATAACTCAAGAAAAATAAATTGCTTTTTTTCTTAGGAAGACATTATTCTGTTGCTAGGATATCATTTACGGTCCTCCAACTATTCTGTCTTCATCTTGAGTTGAATAAGAAACTTGACGAAAAATAAGCTACCAAGTGGTTAAACTCTGTTGGAGGAGTATCAAAATATTAGGTATTAATACCACTAGAATTACAAACTGATGACTTTATAAGCGGCATTACGTAATTTTTACAACTTAATCTGATTAAAGGAGAAGCTTCATAACGTTGGTCTTCTCCAAATAATGCTTTGGTCATCAAATTAAGAAGACTGAGACAGGATATTTATGTAATACTTTTGGGAGACAGGTGAAATTTGTACAAAAATTGAAGATACCTATCATCTCTGATGTGACGCCGTCTACACCGGTAAACATGTGCTGTCTACCTGTGCAGACGGCATCACATCACCAAAGACATTGAACTTAATATTCTCTGCCATAAGAACCTCAACTTTCACACACAAAAGTTTAAGAGAGATGTAGTAGGTAAGAAAATATTCGAAACCAAAATGCTGCTGCTACTACTACTTCTACTACTAACATTATTACTGCTACTATTACTACTACTAATACTAATACCAATACTGCCGTAACCAACACATTTGAGAACAAAGACAATATATACGGTTTAACTGGTACACACGTGGCTTCTTTGTCTATGGCGCTACAGTCCCTAATCAGCCAGTGCCTCCTCATTGTCGAAGCTTCACGAACACACTCAGACACACCACACTCGGTAGGACTCCTCTGGACGAGTGATCAGCCCGTCGCAGAGACCTCTAGCTGACAACACACAACACTCACAAGAGATTGACATTCATGCCCCCGGCGCGATTCGAACCCGCAATTCCAGCAAGCGAGCGGCCCCAACCCATGCTTCAGACCGCGTGGCAACTGGGATCGGCTAAACATGTGGCTTAGCCTCAGCAATTTATGGGTCTATGAAAGCACCGTCCTTGTCTCCCATCTCCTCCTCATCCTACTACTACTACTACTACTATTACTACTACTACTACTACTACTACTACTACTACTACTACTACTACTACCACCAGCACTACTACTGCTACTGTTACTACTACTTTAGCAAAGGAATAGTGGCGTCGCCATATCTACACACCTACAACCCTACCTTAGAGCCTACAGCCCAGGCGATGATCACTGTGCTGCACCGTTGACAAGACAAGGGAAGGAGTACTGGGCTGATAACACAGTTGTCCTCTACCCCGGGCATGAACTCCGAACTCATCTTCGCTGCCCTGACACTCATACACGATAATATTACTGATGTAGACACTATTATCAGACTGGAGCAAGGGCTCGTACTGAAAACCAAATCGAGATAACAGATCAATATTATTACGTTGCTCCAAACACTGATTATCGGTTTCGTCTATAGAGGTCATCAATACAAAATGTTGCGTTTACGGAAATTCAGAGTTATAACAAGCCCGTAACAATACAGAGCTATAAAGACATATAAATGCATATTTTTAAATGGATTCAAAATTTGATTATACAAGCCTTGATATTAGAGAGCAAAATTCGGGCTGGGAATCTGAGAGTCTCCCAGTTGGTCAGAAAAATTTTCACCTTTCCGTTTTGAGACCCAAAAATTCATTACAGTGTTCACAGCAAGTACAGTCCGTAGCCCCAGCCAATCCAATGGATTCTGCACCCTCACGCCCTATGCTGTAAGATGTACTTGAACACTGAACTACAGTTTGCTTCCAAGAGGTCACGCAGACTTCCTCAATCAACCACAAATCACAATAATTCAAAGTTACTTTTGGTAGACCTCGACAGTTTAAGTGAATAGAAAATAATACCATGCACACCATATATGCAGGATTTGACGTCATACGAACATTACCGTCTTCTGGGGTGTGAAGGCACCGCGTGAAGGCACCGTGTGAAGGCACCGTGTGAAGGCACCGGGTGAAGGCACCGCGTGAAGGCACCGCGTGAAGGCACCGCGTGAAGGCACCGCGTGAAGGCACCGCGTGAAGGCACCGCGTGAAGGCACCGCGTGAAGGCACCGCGTGAAGGCGCCGCGTGAAGGCGCCGCGTGAAGGCGCCGCGTGAAGGCGCCGCGTGAAGGCGCCGCGTGAAGGCGCCGCGTGAAGGCGCCGCGTGAAGGCACCGCGTGAAGGCACCGCGTGAAGGCACCGCGTGAAGGCACCGCGTGAAGGCACCGCGTGAAGGCACCGCGTGAAGGCACCGCGTGAAGGCACCGCGTGAAGGCACCGCGTGAAGGCACCGCGTGAAGGCACCGCGTGAAGGCACCGCGTGAAGGCACCGCGTGAAGGCATCGCGTGAAGGCACCGCGTGAAGGCACCGCGTGAAGGCACCGCGTGAAGGCACCGTGTATTCACTGCACTACCGTCAGTATGCAGGCAGTTCATTTCTCCAGGAAGGTGTTAAATTTATACCGGACTACACGGCATCACATCCCAGAAGACTGTAACCTTCAACATTTTACGCCTTCTACGTGAATTAAAAAATATGCGAAGCCGATATACTTAACATTATACATGTTGCGTGTACGTGTATTTGCTTTACATGTGTGGTTTTTTACAACCAACCACTGCACAATAAATTTATTTATTTTTAAATGTAGGAGTTTAAAAATAAATTTATTGTGCAGTGGTTGGTGGTAAAAAAAACTTACAAATGCGAAGCCGATATTAATGCAAAGTTTAGTGTAGACATAGTACAGACTGGAATATTATGTACAGTGGAGAAGATAGAGTCTCGTATTACTGATATTTAAAATAAGGAGGTCACACACGCAGAAAACAAGTGACGTCAGTGATTATTTACAAGTCTACATAATCTCTCGCGCAATGCGACATTTATTTTTGCAGTAGGCAAGAAAGTCGCCTCATGAAGAGGAGGAAGATAGGGGTACTGCGAACGCTGTTAACCACTTACGAAAGTGTAACTTGCCTCTTCATTCACTAAGCACAAAAAAGTCTTAAATAAATGTGTAAGAACTGATGTCTACTACTGTGAAATACCAATTAAAACAACGATATTACCAGATTTTTTTAATAATTGCTATCTGATGGTTTATTACGTTTTACTGGGTTTGTGACAACGGTTGATTCGTTATAACCTTACGCACTTGGACACTGTCCATTGTCTGAAGATGTCTAATACACGCGACGTTTCGGGAGGTGGCTATAGTCCCATATTCAGGTTCTGTGTAGTACCGCCTACATACTTACAAACTACTATGACAAAGTTTCTGTCTCTTACTTTTTTTTGACCGACACACTTTACATCGATCGTGTCCAGCACCCACTGACACAGCTTCCCTGCGGCACGGATATCCACACGCTTACGGACGGTACATATTTTCGTTAACCACCGTGGTGTGTGAACCATCCGCAAACACAATATTGAGCAAGTCTGTTCAGCAGGGAATCTCGCGACCTGATCAGGCTCTGGACACGACATGTTTACATTGCGTATGTCAAACAAATGTGCAAAAACATTGTTACTGAAAGTCGTAGCTATGTAGGTGGTACAACACAGAACCTAAAGAACGGAGTAGAATCATCTCCCAACGCGTCATTTGTATAAGGCGTACCTCAGACAAAGAAGAGTGTCCACGTGTCCAACGTTTAAACAGGCTTAATTATAGACGTTTATGGAATTCTAGAAGAGACATTTCTGTCTGTGTATTGACTAAGAAAGGGCTCGACGACAGAGAAATGGAAATTCGACTCGCGTTATTGGTAAAAAAAGTTTCCCAAATGGCAAGTTGTAGACACTTGAAATTCGTGGTGGCAAAGTCATTTTGGCTTGGGGCTGCTGTATGAACAAGGGAAAGAGTGTAATGTTAATATTTAAGCTGACACTTACCCTCACCACATGATGCTTCCATCTGATGTCTGGGAGCTTGAATACTTTACACCAGTAAAACGTATTATCATTTGCAGATATTGACACCTGAAATTAAAAGAAAAAATGTCATTAATCCCTTAAACTCCAAAGCAGAGTGGTAGTTATACATATTAAACGCTTGAACACTCAAAAGCAGTCTGTATTTTGCTCACCCTATTCATGTGCTTCATAGGGTCCTTAGACTAAGCAAGGTATAGACCTCTAAGTTTCTTGAAGTTCTTTAAACACTACTAACTATATTGATTTCAGGCTTCCGCCGCGATGTTGATGAGATCTGCGCTCTTCTGGATATTACGCGGCGTCGTGTGGTAATTGTTCACTGACGTTTCGGGACAACGTAACTGCATGTCTTTACAATCGTGACGCAGTGACTTTTCCGTGAGTAGAAAGTAAGATTTTAATATATTCGGATAAGGTTCGGGATTCAAAGACTTAAAAAAAGTACTTGTTTACTAACATGTCACAAACCAATTAATGGAAGTGTGTTTGGAATTCCTCCCATCCCGATGTCCGCGCGGTCTAAGGAGTAGGTTTGCTGCCGTTCGCTTGCTGGGATTGCGCGTTCGAATTCCGCCGGGGGGGCATGGATGTCTGTCTCTTGTGAGTGTTGTGTGTTGTCAGGTAGAGGTCTCTGCGTCGGGCTGATCACTCGTCCAGAGTCCTACCGAATGAGGTGTGTCTGTGTGTGATCTCGAAATCCCAACAATGTTGCGCCACAGGAAAAAAAAATTGGGTTTCCGTGATAGTTTAGAACACATACAAGTCTCATGGTGAAAGATCTGAGATGGATATGGGCTGGTTGAACACCTTCCAGCGCATGGTACAAGGCGCATCCTGAACAGTATGGGCCACATGTTGTGCAACGTGATGACACCTTGCGTGACCAGGCCGTAAAAGCTTTCTCTTGTTGGCGGTACGAAAATGTCTGTGAGTTTACTAAAGCGCTGTACATTTATGGTATTATTATTACAGCGAAAGACAGCAAGTCCTCTAGCAGGTAGGCCTACTCCAAAAGTAAGGGTAATCCCCTCAATACACCAAATCTCCAGTGTATTTATGGTTTCTTTTGCTGAATTGACAAAGGTTTGTTAACTGTGAAATGTATTCCTTGGCGTAGTTTAGATTAGGACAAGTATCTCAGTGATATACGTATGCACTCCAGCTAATTTATACGAAGACCTGTGTTATGTCTCAATGCTGTTGAGATAAGACATTACACAATTAAAGCTCCAGTAACAAGAAAATTATGGATTTATCAGCGTTTACACCCTTTCAATGAATATGGAGCATTGGTAAAACGTTAACTGACAGGAGAAAACCGACACTCTTACTGAGCACCGTGTCTCTGTACAAACATCTCCACCACAAATCCCACATGGATTTCCTTCGGAATGATCCCAGTATTACTGGGTAAGATGCTGGCGACCAACCGATTGAAACACGGCACGGCTCAGTTATACACAAAAACGTATATATCTTTCAATCTGTCTTCTGCCTCTCGGGAGTTTACACTAGGAATACAAGACACAAACTTCGATACTGAAACAGAAATAGTACCTCATAGGAGGCAAACCATGTCAGGGGTACGAAAGGAAAAGATTAATCTCTCGCACTCTTGTAGGAGGACTTCAATATGTCAGTCACATAACGACATACGCTTCTATGTCGACATAACGATGTCATCAGGTCGTATACAACTTTATATAGAGGGCTTCATTATAACTGGAAACTGGAAGGGTGTAGAATATCCGAGTTGGATGTGGGCTTACATAACGCAACAGCTGTGTCACATAAGACATAACCGGAAAGCTGAGTAAAACTTTGACCTACTGAATGGAAAGGACAACCCTCGGTGTTATGTGCAGATGCAGCCTCAATATTGTTACAGCCCAATATTGTGCTCACAGTTCCGTCGCCAGGAAGAAGAGCAGAGGGCAGTGAAGGGCGTTACGTTTTTACGAAACGAAACCGAAGGAAAATATTCCGCTTTGAATGTTCCCATGCAGTATGCCTTCATCATTCTAGTAAAGGTAGATAAGGAACAAGGTAAACAGTTGCGAATTGATGAGGACAAAGCGATGAGTAGTGGGCTGTTTTGAATTATGCGGGGTCTTTCGTGCTTTAGGGTTGAATTTTGATATTTACACTGTGGGGACTGCACTGGGAGGCTGCATCAGGGTAAAGGTTTGGTGTTAAAACTGGGAGTTCTGCAGAAGAAGCATACAGTGTAACGTGGGATTAAAATGCCAGCTAAGAATTTGATCTAGGCCCAAGAAAAACTACGAAAACCTTGATTGATTTCGACGGTCTCAGGAACTTCCTACCTCAAGGAAGACATACTTCATCTCCGTCATAAAGACCACTCGGATATTTCTATTTAGGGAAACGACACTCTTTCATAGACGTTTATGTAGTTAATAATAGTTACAATAGTGTTAATACTCACTATGGAATTTCACGTTGTATTCACCGTGCATCGTTATATAACTGATTATCATTCACCAACAAATGCACAAAGATAATTTTTTTTCACTAATTACTTTATTAAACGATTTCCCCTATACGTATTTCGGCAAACTATACTGCCATCTTCAGGGGTCATTATTGGTTTGTACATAGACCAATGTACATGTGTCAATATTGGTTATTGTACCATCTATAAAATTGTATAAAAATTGTGTAAAGTTGTATTATAGTATTAAAATAGTACTAAAATAGTACTAAAATAGGGGAAATCCTTTAATAAAGTAATTAGTGAAAAATTATCTTTGTGCATTTGTTGGTGAATGATAATCACTCATTATGGAATTTATGATGGAGATAAACGTGTTCGATTCTGCACACAGACGGCCGGTTGTAATGAACATTTATTCACTGAGCTGAAGAATGAAGTACTCGTATATGACTACACAGACCTTCTTATGGTAGTGAAATTAATTTAATTAAAATTAAATTAATAATAATTTTATCAAAGCGGCAAAAAGTTACCGCTGAATAAAAACACTGATCCCATTAAATTAAATAAAATTCATTAACGTGTTGATTATCAGGGCGGATGCAATTACGAAGCCAGCACGAATATATAAATAATTACATAGGCGCGACACAATTACACAAACAAAACAAAAAATACCGTAAGAAAATAGTTTCAATTTTCAATGCAATTCCAATACAGAAAGAAGAAAATACGATTTGTGACAAATTATATTCAATTAATGTACAATCTCTTTTAAGAGAGTGATTAGTTTTACAAATATGTCTACGTTTCTGCAGATCAAGTTTGCTGCTATTACGCAACTAGCCGAAAGACACTTTTTGTATGTAACAGCAACCATTAACATAACATTAACATAACATTACCACGGATGTCCAAAAAGGGACGGAACACTTTTAAAAGAGTACATACATCAGTAAAACAAGAGCATCAAGGTAAGATCGTCTCACCTGGAGATTATGAAGCTCTAGACTCTGAAGTGCATCATTATAACTCAAATTTTGACGAGGAAAACAGAACGGTTTTGACATAAGCATACAAAATTATGTAGGATGCGTTGAAGCTTTTCGGCGTCGGTAGTCATGATGACGATTATTATTATGATTATGATAATAATAAACGTTGCGTCCTCGGGAAACTAGACAGCGAATATATTACAAATATAACAAGACAAAATAAAATGAAATAATGACACAAATTTTAGGGCATATGATTAGGTAATTCTGGTTCGTTAAACGTAAGAATGTAAAGTGATGCCCAGTTGAAATCACGATGCCAACTTTCCTATCGTACGCCATTGTGGTCACACAGATAACACTGTCAATATTTTTATAGTAGTATGTTTAGCTCCAAGTTTCGCACGGCCGTCATGTTATCATTTTAAATTCTACATAAAATTGCTTGAACAGTAGTTGCATACTCTCAAAGACTTGTTTCTAGACATTATATCAGGCTTCTATATGAAGAGGCGCCAATGTTGATTCCATCTCACGATTTCGTAAGACAACCACATTATCATCACATTGTAGGACGTTAAAATACATGGCTTATGGTAGCCTCCAGTGCTCATATTCATCGGTCAAATAGTTAAAAGGTTAAAATGTAGAACTCACGGACAAACGGGCAGACACCATTGCGACCTGATAAGCCTGCATTGTCATTAAGAAGGCACGTAAAATAAAAATGTATAATTTTAAAGTGGCGACTCGTTTGTTGCCAAGTTCTGTGTATGCCACTTTCTCCTTTGCAGAACCGCTTATTTACATGCGCATAATACAGGCATTTTGTTAAACCTTCAACGTACATAATAACTCGAATGAGAAGGTAACATTGTTTAAACTAGGAACTCAAGTCCTTACATTAAATTATCGTAGAGGTGGTTTACAGGTGGCAAACTTTAGACATGTCTGCACCAAGAGAGAGAAACAGAGACCGCCAAATGCACCGGTGTTATTTCAAAGCTACCTAGCAAGCAGGTCTTAAGGACAAATAGCGTGTAATTCGTTACAGCCTGCAAACAGGACTCAAATTTCAAACTGCCTAATCACTTAACTCTATGAAACCCAACCACTGAAACAATACTAGAAAAGCAATTCCTACATTACAGAAAAAACACTCTTTCTACAATACAAAGACAAACCAGTCTTTTTTAAGGGAAAGAAACGCTGTTTGTTTTAGTAATAATAAGAAACACAAAATACACTCTGTGTATTTTTTTTTGTACTGTTAAAGCAAGTGGTATGTATAGCAAACCACCGTGTTTTAAAGATATAATCACTGATAACAAAACTGTACCTATGATTAATTTAATTGAGCGAATTACCATGAAGACGTTAGGGACATGAGTGGTATAACTCTAAGCATTTTTAATCTTGGCACTCGATGAACGTGAGTGGCCAGCTTCACTCCCCCGACCGCTTAGTGACGAGGAAAGTAACCGCGGTAGTAATTGGACGGGAGGCTGAGTAGTGTCAAAGTTCACTTTGGAAGTAATGATAAAGAAGGGAACTGCAACTGCACCACTGTCAAGTCAGTCGCCTATTCATTTTATTGCTTCAGTTGTCCCGGCTTAGTCTATTTACTTCAGAGTACAATAAGGTAATGCGGTATTTAAATAATACCTTTTCCCGCCACTTGGTAATTACGTAATATGACTTTGAGACTGTGGCAATAGAACGCTCTAAAGGGATCTGAAGTTACTTCTGTGATGTGACCTCGTGTACGGCTACGTGACGCCGTCATATCACAGAAGACTGTGAATGGTTTGTAAAAAAATTCTCATATTCTGGCCACGTCTAAACATTTCTGATAGCGGTGTGTTACAGGAAATATTCGTAAAAATATTATTTATGGTATTGTCTACTGCCTTCAGTTTTCTTCCAAATAGGCCTACAGCGTCACAGACTCTCACTGGACAGCTAATGACTGAAACTAACTCTTCTTAAGATGTTCATTCGGGCAGGAATCTACGCACTTGACAACAAAAACCAATCCAGTTTTCGAAATGTTGTTTGCGAAGGAAAACCACGTAGAAGTGCAGTGTGTCAAATGATAGAAATGCTCGTTGTGATACTTTGATTAGGCAGTACAAGGTGCAGAATTTTGTTGGTTCATATACACACGTTATGAACGCTACCAAATAGCTTCTCCACTTCGAAACAAAGCACTGTAAACTTCAAATTTGCAGAGCAGAGGTTGGTAACGAGTATAAAGGAGAGCATATGAGAGAGGTCATTGGAAGCAATTACTTGCAGGACGAAATTCCCGTGACCGGAACAACCAATATATCATACGTATATACTGAATGGGTACTGATGTACAACAGGTCTGACTCTGACATTATTGAGCAAGTTGATAAAAGCAAACTTTCTGCTAAGTTTATCGGGCCGGAATAGACAAGAATGGAAAGGTGCATTCCATACCGACGTTCCCTGCACTTTCACATTCCAGAGAGCGTATACTTCGGAGAGCCGAAAATATGTTGCTGTGCTTACTTTGGTTTCAACAATTTATTTGTTAAAGAACAATGTGTGTCAAGGTGTGAAATAACGCTTCTTCCGTGTGTTGCGGAAGCGCTGTTTTCGAGTACAGGGAGTGACTACAGCTTACTGCGATGATTCGCTGTTTTAATCACACTCACCATGCAAGTATTGTGAGGGTACGTGTCATTAGGCCAGGACCATAACCTTCCAAATTTGTTTCCAAATCATTTATCTGTCATTCGACAGTGCAGACGTAAAGATACTGACAGCATCTTAAAACAAACCACAAGTTAAATTAAAATAAAGCTACTATTAACCATGGTTTTACTTCTACCACGACTGCGGTTAATATACTTCTTATTTTTAATATCATCATCTATGGTTACAGCGGTTACCGAGTTTAGATAACTCTGCTAGTGTTAGTCCCACCACTCATAAGTTCGTTCATGCGTCATGCTGCTGTTACTGATTGTAGGCATAAAACCATTATGCATTTGGGGCTGCATCCTCATCAGATTTCGTTCACATTCGCCCAGAGGTATACGAGTTTCAAATGCTGACAGCCGGGCAAACACACCGAAGTAAAGTAGTTGGTGAAGGTTGTCGACGATGATGGATGGCTGAACAGATGAGACCCGCGAGAGCCGCTAAGGCAATAAATCGATTATCCTCAACATAAGAATGAAAGGTTCGTCTGGAGGGACACACGTCCGGAGTTGCGATTTAGTATGGGGTTGCATCTCTGTAGACAAGACTGCGTATGAATACGCTGAAAGTTGTAAAACTGCAACGGTGTATCCGTCGCCAAAGTAGACGCCCCGTTGCGGCACCAACATGGCAAAGAACAGTGGCCACCATATCCGGTTGAACCATCCGACTAGTAGACTTGTGTCGATACTTGTTGATGTCAATATACGTTAGTGAAATTCTGGGTACATCCTGCTGTTGGAATGACCTGCGTTGTCGGAAGCCAACTTGAAGTTCTAAGTGATTACATGCAAGGCCTGTAAATGTACTTCTGGATCCTGAAGAAGAGTGGCTGTAATAGTGTCAACTGCACGCCTATCCGGACCAGGTATAAGCCAATTCGTGGGCTACCGCTTGCGCCAACCTTGGCAAAACATACAAGGTGTGATCAAAAATTTCCGAGACTGGTTCTGTAACTCCACTAGGGCTAGGAGTTGGGGCGCGCATCTCTGCTGGAATATGGCCTTGAGTTTCGTCTCTCCATGGCACAAAGGACGGCCCGAAACCGTTAGACAGTGACCTCCAGTTGTGGTCGAAAGAGCATGTGTACCTGTGCTTCGTTGCATTTCTGGTCGCGCTCAAAATGTCGGAAGAAAAGGAACAGCGTTTTCTTTTTGCGTTAAACATGGCAAAACCGGTGCGGGGCCTTTTGAAATGTTAAAAACTGCTTTTGGTGATGAGCGCTTGAGTTGTGCTCGCACGTTTGAATGGTTTAAGAGGGTTAAAGAAGGCCGAAATTCAGTCGATGACAATCCACGATCCGGACAAACGTCAACAAGCAGAAATGATTATTTTGTGGTACGTGTGCGAGAACTAATTCATGAAAATAGGCGATTAACGGTGCGTGAAATTTTTGCAGAGGTTGGCACATTTATGGAAAGTGCCAAGTCATTTTGACAGAGGATTTGAACATGGACGCATTTCTGCGAAATTCGCTCCTCGTGTCCTGGCCATCGAGCATCGCTTGTCTGTCGCCACTAATTTCCATCAAGAGGCAGAAACGGATCAGAACTTCATGGAAGGCATCATCACAGGTGAAGAAACGTGGGTTTACGGATATGACCCGGAAAAGAAACGTCAATCCTCGCAGTGGAATTCGTCCGAGTGTCCAAGACAGAAGAAAATGCGTCAGGTGGGTTCCAAAGTGAAAGTAATGCTGATTGTTTTTTCGACATGGAAGGGATTGTTCACTATCAATACGTCTCCGAAGGTCCAACAAAAAATCCACATTACTATGTTGAGGTTCTGAAGCGACTGAGACCCACCGTTTGTCGCAAGAGGCCAAAGAAACAGAAACCTCGCGCGTAAACTGTGCATCACGACAATGCAGCCACGCAAAGAGCTCATTCGTTTGAGGTTTATTTTAGCAAATCATGGCATTCCTGTGGCTTAGCAGCCACCCTACTCCCCTGACATGGCTCCTTATGACTTCTGGCTGTTTCCCAAACTTAAAACGGCACTAAAAGGAAAGAGATTCGACGACATTAACACCATCAAAGAGAATACGATGAAGCACCTGAGTAGTATTTCGAAAGACTTATTTAAAAAATATTTCCAACAAAGGCAGAACCGCTAGCATATGTGCATAGCTTCAGGAGGTGTATATTTTGAAGGAGATTAAGTGTTTGTATCTGTAAGCATAAAAGATTATTTTTACTGAACCAGTCTTGGAACTTATTGGTCACACCTTTTAGCAAAATTTCTGGGCCATAGTCGTGTCATTCTGATGCTTCGAACTTGGTAAAAGATGAAGTTCCAAGTTTTCTGGGAAGTTACACTGTGTCTCTGGTAAAGAGTTACCGATGCCTGAAACGGTTGTCGTGTCTCCTAAACGTCGTAACCATTTACCTGTCGACACGGCGTAACATACCAGAAGACTTGAAACTTCAGCAATGCTGCTGTGAAAATTTAAAATAATGTATTGTTAAAAGAGCCACAGTGTTGGTAACGTTGAAGAGAAATTTGAATCTGGAAGACTCTATTTCGAAAGTCATCTTTTTTTTTTTTAATAGGAGAGCTTTATTACCATTTCCATCATATACAGAATATGACAACAAAAAACTGTTAGCAAGCTGTACCATTTACCAGCTTCTGTAATTCTCACAAAATTCGGGAACACCTCCCTGTCCGCACATGTAGACATGACAATCAGAGAATACTAGGAGTAGTGAAAATTGAATGAACCGAAAGTCATCTTTATTAACAGATCTGCAGGCCGGAACAAAAGATAACCGTGCAGCAGATATTCAGTGGGGTAGGGTAACAAACAAACCGTACAGAAGTTTTTGAAAAGCTAACAGGTACTCAGACAGTCAGAAATTCTTCGCATTTCATATCAACCAAAGTTTCATTCCCGTGTTCACAATAATATGTCACTAGTTCCTGTTCAGAGCCACACTCAACTATCCTATTTCCTTATGATTCACTTTAATGTTGCTCTCCCATCCATGTGTACGTCTTTCAAGTTTTTTTTACCCTGTTTGTTTAGGTAACAGACTTTTAAATGTGTTATCTTCCTCCCATATGTGTTTTATGCCCGGTCCATCATATCATCCTTCATTTGATCATCCTAACAACATCAGAAAAGTCATACAAGCTATTTCTACCAATGTCTATTGTTTATTGAAACTACATATTGTCATGAAGTTCGCAATATCAACAACTTACCGAAAACAGAAACTTTATTATCATGCGATACCATAAACCGTTCGAGAATTTGTAACTAAGGCAAGGGCAACCGAGTGTCTAAACACGTAGCCGCGAATGTCTATACAGAACGTATTTCCCCTTAGGAAAAGCCCCCCCATACCCTGGCAGTTTGTTGGGAAATAAGATCCCAGAGCCTTCGGTTCTAGTTACGGTGCAGACTGACCTTTAGGGCTAGAACCAATAATAAATGCACTTGAAACTTCTCTTGAGCATCTCGGAAGTGACAGGCGGTATACAGAGGAATTCCACGTCCCCTGAGGGCAACTGCAAGCACTTTTTCCAAGCATCATGATATATTATTCGGATGACCAATGAAGGTGAGTTAAATGGGACATGTTACACGCTTGGAGAAGTAAGACGAGCCTACAGGAAGAAGACAATTTTGACGTCCTACCTGTAGACGGAAGGGTAACATTTCAAGACTCGTATAAAGCCCGTTGAATTTCAGCGGGTAATAATGGCAGTACTTTCTTATACCGAGAATCTTTTTAGAAATACGTGTACGTCGTCTATGCAAAATTTTGTAGATTATTTTGAAGAATCTTTAAAAGTTTGAGTCACGACAAACAGCAAATATTTATCTGTAAATCACATTTTTTGCAAATGCTCTTCTACCATTTTTTAGGTGTCCCCGGTTTCTATTATCTCAGACATGTAACTTCATGTTGTTTTGTGGCAGTGTTCTTGATATTGCTATATAGAACAACCTATGAATAAATACAGGTTGCGGTAAAAACATCTTTCTTCTTTAAGGCCGAAACTGGATTCTTAAAATTAGGCCTACTTAGACATTTTTAATGATTTAAGGATTTAGAAGATTATCTTAAGGTTTAAACCACTTTAACGACATCAGGCACTGATAATCTTTGCCAAATCACTAATTTACTCCGTACTATTGGACATCGCTTCAGAAGCTGGCAGTTACTATTTGACTGATATAGTGCTGGAGGTAAGAGTTTTTATCGTAATGTTAAGACTACGGGGCTTTGCGTTGTGACACCGTGCAAACTGGTACCTATCTAACAAACTACACGACAAGACATCCCAGAACCCTGTCATCCCTAAGATAGCGAGTATCTTATTTTTTTCAGATTTTAAACTGGATACATTACACTTTTGTTTAACAGTGCGTGTTTTGTTTAGCTTTGCACCACGTGTGACAAAATTACGTAACGAAATGTTGAAGACGGGCAAATAATAGGATAGGTTTGTTAGTCTGAAACTGACTTTCAAACGCGAGCTATTCGTTACCGAAAACAAGCACTGCACTCCAAGTAAAGTGGAATGAGGCGTCCAAGATATCGAATTGAGTGGGTCGTTGAAACGTGCTTACTTCAACATTTACCGAATTGCAGCGTCCAGTAATTCCAGTGTTTGGAGCAAGGCTGAAGACATTAGAAGGGGCAATTATCAGGCCATTACATTGCAGAAGAAGCTTCTGGAATGAATGATGAGCGACTAAGAATACTTGTTAGGCACCTGTCTCTTGAAAACATGGGGAGCTCCCTTCTCGTTAGGAAAAAATTAAAAGAGGTAATAAAAATTCACAGAGGAGATACAAATTTGCTGAGTAAGCAGAATTTGTATTCTGGGTATTTTACTTTGCTACAAATCTGAACAAATAAGGTTTTATATAGTAGAGCCACACACGCAGACACAAACACACACAAAACTAATAGCTATATTTACCACCTGCTTGTACACAGAGTGACACTGAAATTTTCACAGACTTATTTGTAATTTTGTTTCGTATAATCTCACAATAAACAGTGCTTATTTTACTAATATATTTCTTTCTCCAAGCAGTCATACACAACTCACAATAAAAGGTAAAATAGGCTACATGTTTCGGTTTTAATAAGCCATCATCAGGCCTATAACCAGAATTTTAAAAAGAAAAATTAAAACTTCAAGCAGGTCCGAGATCTCAAATATTTACAATGTAATTATTAATGGTTATTTTCCTACACAGCCCTAAACCGTACCGCACTATAATGAAGAAGTAGAGTGTTTACTGTAAGATAGGTAATGAAGCGTAATACAGACCTACTCTTTAGATTAATTTCACTTTTCAGGCACTTCATATCTCTTGATATTTTACTGTTTTGACTTCAAGTGTTCCAAATGTCTCACGACTTCCCGCTCCTTTAGTACTACCAAATTTCTGTATCAAATGCGACACGTCAAAATGGTTCCTATACAGTCATTGTACATCCGGCAAGCAGCGAGGAAGTATGGACTGTAGCAAGCACTGTATTTTGGAAAGTCACCCATTGACGTGCATGACATTCGTCAGAAATATCTTTGCTTTCGATGTCAAGGAGAAATATATATATATATATAACCATGGCTCAACAGCCCTATATGGGCTCAGGCCTCCTCTTTTCCGAGGTTACTGGGTCGTGCGCATTCGTGGCAGTTGGTGACTGGAAAACTGGCCGCGCTGCTGTTCTATCGATCCTGATGTGACCGCCAGAGCCATCTGGCAGGCAGTCAGGAGACTTGGGTGAGAAATGACCACAATTTTGCTTACGAAACATTTCTGTCAAGGAGAAATAGCTTCACTAAAACTCGCAATGTGTGAAGTTTATGCACATTTTATTGCACCTTTTGATTACCAAAAATTACGTCTTCCATGACGTCATCGTAGGATGTCCTCAATGTTTAAAGGGGATGTGCAATTTACTTGTGATTTATGCCCTCTGATTTGGTTGGCTCAGTGATATTAAGAGTTCATCGGATTACACAGCTCATCGGATTCTTCATGCGGTCACGTACAAATATTTCACTGCACAAATAATCGTAAGTCATATTTAATTATATTTACTTTACATCCTGCACGCGTGTATAGGATTAAATAGATCAGCAACTTAGTGACAATTATTAATGCATAACAATTTATATACTAGCATTTCTACACGTTTCAGTCGTACTTGACTATTATCAGGGAAATCTAGAATTGCGATTGAAACAAAATATGTTTTACGCCAGTCTCCATCTGTATTCGTTCAATAATTTGTGGAGTTATGTCTAAATTAACTGCTTTTGTTACTGTATGTCTATTTAGTCATAGATATGTATCTATATATATAACTGACGTGTGTGATAATCGTATTAACAAATTGTCTTGCTTATTATCAGATTGTCGCTGGTACAGTTCAAAAAACTGTAAATTAAAAAGTGACTGATAAGTAAAAAAAATCCTTTCATTTTAATTGCGTATCATTTTAAATAAAATTTTAATTTATTAATTTTTAACTTATAATTCTTTAAATTGTAACATCAGACAAGATGAAAACAATAATAAATATGCAGTTACATACTATTATAACGTACGCAGTTGAGTGTCATATATATATATATATATATATATATGTTATATAAGAGATGTACAAGAGTGTACAGTACAAACCCATTCATTGAGACAGAACTCCACAACACACTGACCTAACATAAAAACACCCAACGACGTAAAACCTATTGTAACGTCCATCGTAATTCTACAAGATCTACCTGACCGAAACATGTAGATTGTCAATAAAGCAATGATATATACGTACAACAACTACTGTGTAATAAGATGTTAATCTATTGACTCCTAAGAGAGTCTGCAGACATGCTAAGATTCCTCATGAACATTTCAGATACTTCCCTCAGCTTGTTTTTAGAGTTTATTTTTCTTTGCGGTAAGCAGAAACAGCAGATTAATTTTTTCCCCATTATTTCAGAATATATCGAGGTTATAAAGCTTAGTTCTTGCGCTGAAAACTTTAAACAAACTGAGATTACAAGCACAAATCATACGATGAAACACTTGCATTTCGGGCTGAAGTTTTCTGCGAGTTTCTCAATTTGTGCTACTAAGAAATCCTCAGTTTTCTCTCAACCCATTACCACCAATTTTAGACTGTAGTCTTCTCGTTACCAAACTCTTTAGAATTTATTTCGCCCTCTTACACTTGCACATATAGGAGATGCATAAAGGTGCTTTTATATATATATATATATACCAGGACCATTAATATAGTAATAACTAATTAAAATTCTTGTAGCAGAACTCGAATTTTAATACCGCTAAAACCAAAGACCGCAAATTAAAAGACGTACAGCTCCCGCCCTAAAAAATGTAACGTCCTGAGGTCAATCGCAAAAATTGAAAATGAGGACGCATATTCTGGTATGTGACCGTGTGTATTCGAGTATAAATGTGCTTACATATCAGAGACACTGCGTTACAAACCGGAACGTCGCGGGTTCAATTCCCGATGGTGTCACTGGAATTTTTCATTGACATAATCGTTTCGGTCGCACTATGGCCCTGGGGTCGACTCAGCCTCTAACAGAAATGAGTACCAGGAATCTTTCCTGGGGGATAAAGGCGGGCGGTGCGTAGGGCTGACAACCTTACCACCTTCATGTGCCGACTGTCTAAAAATCTGGGAGCCTCAACCTCCTGGGACCCTAAGGGCCTGTCTAGGCCTGTAATGGGGTTGCTGTACCTTTTATACATATCAGAGGATCCTACTGCCTTCAGTATCCGACAGCTACCTTGATGAAGCAGGTAGCAAGAAAGTGTGAAATTCGGTAGATTTCTACCAGACTGCAAGGCGTCACATTCCAGAAGAAAGAAACCTTCATAGTCATCGTCGCGAGAACCACAAATCTCACGTAATTTTTATTCCACACCCCCCAGTCATGTGTTTCGACATTTGCCATCACTTTTCCATATCTGTCTTACATTTATTGATCCTCCATCTTGCATATGGAACCTTTGCTGATTTACAGCAGCCACTTATGTTTCACTACCTCTTGGTTATATAGTATCCAAATTTGCTCAATTATTACGTTTAAATTCACTCAACAAATTCACAGCCTATTTCTTTAATATCTACTTCAATATCATTTTTCCATTTACGTCCAGTTCTCATAATTCTGTTCTTACATGCAGATTATGGAAATTATACACATAATTTAATTATAAATTAAAATTCAGTCACTTGTAAAATTGAAATGATGGGGAAAATCTCAATTAAATATCCACTAATGCGGTAATGGAAATTTAATTAAATTAGTCGTGTTTGTGTTTTTCTTTATTATAATTTTTATATTACATTTTTGTCAGGTTAATATGACGCATTAATGAGATAGAGACACGCAATGTATACCAGAGGGATATTAATAAATAAACAGAATCTTACCACTGTCAACGTAACTTGATTATTGATAAAAGAACTTGTCGGTTAGTTTAGCAACATGTTTCGACGTTGAATCATCACCATCAGGCTAATCTGAGGGTAGTAGGCCTATATAAAATTGTGAGGTTTTAGATTTTACAATTTTGTACCTTCAGATTAACGTGATGACGATGATTTAACTTCGAAACATGTTGCTGACGTGATTGACAAGTTATTATATCAATAATAAAGCTGTGTTGACTCTGGTAAAGTACTGTCTATTTGTTATTATAAGAAACACAAATGGGATGTCAAACATCAAAATCAGACGAATATTTTTAGCTTACAATCACAACCACCGATACTCTAGCCTTACATTCCTCGTGCTGGGTAAGAAAGGACTAAGCCAGTAACCATTAGGAAGGGTATACGTTGAGTGAAGACCTTTATATGAATAAGGTATAAGTATTCCTAACTTACGGAATGAATACAGCGCTTGCAAAGTTAATTGTAGCTACAAGAAATGGATGTACCCTTCAAAAGACGAACATAAACGTGTTACAATGAATCTACTAGTAGTTGGATATGACGCTGTTTGTTAGATAAATGGCAGCAACATTTCGGAGAAACCTGCTTCTTCAGGGCCAAAGTTGGAAAGAGCAGGTTCCTGCGAAACGTTGGTACCTATTTGTACAAAAGAGCTCGACACCACGGAAAAGTTTTATCTCTTATCCTTTTATGCCCTGAATGCAGGTTTCTTGACAACGTTGATATATATATATATATATACACTGAACTACACATTGTGGCATACGAGGAGACGGTATTACTTGGCTGTACTTGACTGTATTTTGTTGTAGACGTATGTAAATTTCCCAAGTAAAATATAGTGGCACTTATTTTAACATAATGTTAAGTTCGCGAGCAATTTGAAGTTATAAATTACAATGCTTCTAATTTTCAACAACATACTGTCTTTTTTAATTACATTCCAAATGAAGTTGATGCATAATACAGTAAATAATAATTAATCGATTTAATTAATTTTAATTTATTTATTTCGTGACAACAAACCCACTCTTGGAAATTTCCAACCGCACAATGCTGTCAGCTCTTTTCAAACTAAAACTAATGTAAACGGTAGTAGAAAATTATGTTATAACTAAGCAGAAAACTCACAGCATCTGCATCATAAAGAATAAAGAGTTAATGCTATTTAAGGAAATGATGATATGTTTATTCTGACATTCACATGAAAAATATGCATTCCGCGGGAAAAATGCAGAATCGTTAACATCAAACCGGTGGTAGATACAGAAACTCCTTGGGACACTTAACATCTCCTGGAAATAAGACGAGTTAACAAATTTTACTGCAGGCGTAAATGCAAATAATTTACTCTCTTAGGACACCATGGAGTCCTGACAAAAATGTTTCGCAGGAAGGCACTGCCTCCATTTTCAGAGAACTAATAACATATACCCTGAACAGACTGTAAGTTTCTCTCAGACTCTGATAACCACATTCAAGATCACACATTGTCATGACCTAGAACACCAGAGTATGAAAAATTCAGTGCTGTGAAATCATAATATCTCTTGAACACCTGTACATTTCGTCGCTGTTTCAAGCTCACTTATTAGTCCTAAATGATCTGTATCTATACCACCTGATTCACATGTGTTCGTGTCCTAGAAATGAATATGTAGATTGGATGAGTAACTTCCAGACTAAATTGAACTGCATTACTTTTTTTAGAAGTTCGAACTTTAAAAAATGTATACAGAAGGGCACATAAAAACGCACACAGGTACATATATAAAGATACAAGTAGACACGTTATGCCTGTAGGTACCGAATAAGACAGTGAAATTGAGATACAATTAACGGGGATTAAGGAATTTCCATCATCAAGTTGCAATCCGAAATATTAAAAATTTACATAAACGTATAAAGAGGCAACAGCCGGTACAGAAAAGCGACTAATTTGTGGGCTGGATGCCGAGGATTCGGGGTTCAATTCGTGGCAGGGTTAAGGAGATTTTTCTCTTCTCCACGTCGTCCAGACAGACTAACTGAGTTTTCAATGGTTAAATTGGTTGTACAGCGGCCGGGGCGTTAAGCTAATATTTACCTCAAGAATACGTGGAGCTATAATTCTACTCTTCCGTATGTCTTTACAGGCTTTTGCTGAATTAAGCAGAGGGACAACTTTAACCTTACCTATGAATAATTGTTCCGTTTTACACAGTGGTCTCAGGTGTCCCGTAAGATCCTTTTACACATTTCTCATTGAAAACTGCAGCCATCTCATGTTTGACAAGCATGTGTTTTGAAGAGAATTAAGATTCGCACTGCAGTGAAATTACCATTATTAACTTTTCTTATGTGAAGCCAGTATATCTTAAAGAGTTACAATATTACAAGACGTCACATAAAGCAGGACAGCAATCTTCTTTGAATTATAGAGTTATGGCTCTTCTTTCAAAGGTAGTTTGAAAATATTATTTCTTTGAGACACAAATATAACACTAAAATTTCATGGTACTTACAATAATTCAGCTCATAAAGTATTATTTTGAATTTTGATCACAGAGCCCAGATTTTGTTTACAACAATTAAACTCATAAACTGTTCCTTTATATTCTCATTTCAGCGACTACATTTAGAGTAATTAAACACATATTGCTACTGTAAACTAAAAAAACCAATATAATATTGAAATTCAGATATTAAGATACAAGTCTCAAAGTAGAATTGTGGTTTCACTAAAATGGTAAAAAACTTATGTCCCGACACTGTGTGTGTCATGTAGTACATCTGCAGTATTGCACTAACCGCAGTCTGTGTGCTCAACACAACAGTGTAACCTGTCGATAGGTAAAAACATTATGCATAGCTTTATTTTCTTAATTAAACGAAGGTGGTTTCTCGTAGACGTCATGAAATATCTACAAAAAAAAAAGAAGATCGCAGTAACAACTTGGGGAACCTTTCATGCTTTGGTCACAAGAAATTACTTGTGAATTTCGTACGGGCGGAATGGTTTAGAAGGCCGATATTGTGGTTACATGATGCAGCTATATACCTCGTACATTGTACAAACGCCACGTGCAGCTGTGATATTGCTATAACGGGCCCGACGATACAGACGCAGTGGTAGCTAACTAAATGCAGTGCGTGTGTGGGAAGACTCGCACCATATGCTGACAGATATTCCCGAACTTTCTCTTCAAAGGAACGACCATGTTACTATAAGAAATCATCACAAGATACAGTAACTCAGTTCTTCTGTCTTCCTCATATCCTCTTTCACTCTATAACTTTAGAATAAACATCGAGTTGGTAAAGATTTAGTTCTTTTGCATTAAATAATAGCGGAACTATTTATTAAACCACACAGCCTATCAAAAAGTGGCGGAAGATTCAAATACGCAAGTACATAAGAAATACGAGTAAGTAACCAACCAACCGCCCGACCAACTAACAAATACAAGCAAACGAAGTTACGAAGTGCATAAGTACCTCAGTAACTGATCAGCTAAAGCAAATTTAGTAAGATATTACTAAGTAACTGAAGAAAGTGAGTAACCACATAATGGTTAAGTAACCAGTTCCATGGTGCACAGCATTCCGTCAAATCTGGTAAGTGCTCAAGTGTAATAACTCAGAGCAACCTTGATTTCAGACTTCCGCCGCGATGTTGATGAGATCTGCGCTCTTCTGGGATATTACGCGGCGGCGTCGTGTGGTAATTGTTTACCGACGTTTCGGGACAACGTATCGATCCACAGGATGGGATCCATATGCCGCGTAATATCCCACAAGAGCGCAGATCTCATCTCCGAGCAAATTAAAATTTACCTTTCAAAGTGAACGCAGGAGTTGCACATAGCTTACACTGCGCTTTAAATTGACAAGATTTGATAAAAGATGTAGCACTGAAATATTTATCGAGACACATAAATAAAGCACAAAATATACGTGTTCAATTTTCTTGTTGTAATTTCCACATTATTCAGCAAAAATAATCCACAGAATACTAACAATTGCACTAAATGGCTAAATTGGTTTGTAACGTCAAAATGTAAATAACATCATGACAGTTCGTAACGAAAACAGAAGTCTCTTGTAAGAAATGAGAAATTACTATCCTAATGAACATTCTGAAGTGTGTTTGAATCTTTTAATTTGGGGCTGTGGTCTCGAGGCGAGTCAAGAAACTTCCGTACTCTGTATCAGCTCATTTATTCTCTGCATTAAGCTATCACCAAGTTGCTACAGACATATTCAGAGAATGTTTCCGTCTGTTTGTGTAACGTAGCAATGTGCTGTTACAGTATCTGCACTCCTACTCTCCTCCTGACCGCATCCCTGCGGAGCGTCTACTGAAATCACTTTATCCGTGGATCCTTTTGTCAGTACGTAAGAAAAAAATGACAAATTGTTAAACAATTTTTCATGAAACTTTATATTGAAAAATTTTACATAAATATGTCGCGTTATTTCGATTTTAAGCCGATGCCAGTGGCCGTGCGGTCTAAGGCGTGGTTTGACGGCCTCTCGCTTGCAGGGATTGGGGTTCGACTCCCGCCGCGGGCATGTACCCCGTGTATGTCTGTCACTTGTGAGTGTTGTGTGTTGTTAGGTAGAGGTTTCTGCGACGAGCTGATCACTCGTCCAGAGGAGTCCTACCGAGTGTGGTGTGTCTAACTGAGTGTGATCGTGAGGCCTCGATAATGAGGAGGCCCTGGCCTACAAGGGGCTTTTGCGCCAAGGAAAAAAGTATTTGATTTTCATTTTCGCTGAACAAAAATATCTTGCATTAAAAACAAGCGTTTTTGCGCGTACTATTCTTTGCTTTCATACTCTACGCCCATGTGCAAATCTTAGCACTTTGGACTCCAGCGCTGCTAAATATATGCGAGCAGAACGACAAGTATCTGGTGCACAGAACTTCCAAGTTATTGTATTCGTACAGTTTAATGGTGGTAGGGTTTTGCTTACTCAGATGGCGTCACTGAGTCAGGGTGAAAATAGTCCGTTGGGCATCACGTGTTTTATACATATACATAGCACCATTTAATTGTGAATATTACTGCATTTATTTTGAAAATTCTAAACTTATTTTGACAAGACAAAATCACACTCTCTGTCAGCATGCTCCAAAAGTGCAACATTCCGCTGCTGAGTTACGTTAGCGACAATTTATAAAAAATAATTGTCAAAGGACATAATATCTCCATCCTAGCTTAACATATCATAGGACGGTACGAAAAGGTTTATTTTAAATAATTTGGACCCTCAAAATGCCTCAGGTTAAAAAGGCGATTTTAATAAGTACTTAGTAACATAAGAATTTAATCCCTGATCATTTTAAAATAGAAGCTCTCTTCGTAATCAAAGAGAAACAAGCGACTATAGCCGCCACTGACCTATTTTTGGTATTGCTGCCCTATTCAGCCAGCTAAATGAACTGTTTCTATAATCTGGTCCTTTGTATTTGAATTTGCAGAGCAACCCGCTAACGGACACTGAACCGGATTACGCCATTGCGGCAATCCGACTTTTACCCCGCCTTTCTGACTCCTCCTCACAGATAATTTAGCGACATATATTTTCTCTATTGAGAAAGTGCCTTATTCAAGGTCACTTATTTTCCATTTTAATGCTAGAATTTCTCTTTCTATTCAAATTAAGAACTAACTCCATGGAGCAGGATTGTTTTCAAAACTAACACCTCCGCCTTCCAAGATATTTACCGCCTTATTTAAGACCAGAATTTTTATTACCTCATTCGCAAACTCTACTTTCTTAAGAACTATTTTATTAACAGCTTCGCTTGTACGTACAGGTTTCGAAAATGGTCTCTTTCCTTTCATATCCTCTTTGATTTGCCCTAATAGTTTATGAAAGACAGAAGCCACGAAGTTCCTCATTATAAAACACTCTCCAGTCCCCTACTATGTCCCCCCTCTAGGCGCAAATACGCTCTTCAGAACCCTGTTATGAAGTTTATATTTCATCTATGTACCACCAGAAGTACTACTGAGCTATTATAAAAATCAGTGTCATTCTTGGAAACGTTCAGTGTTTTGAATTTTTCTAGAAACAACATTTCAGCAACGAGATCGGTTTACGTCACCATGTATCAAAGCTCCTCCTCAGTTATGCCACAAATAAAGGGACAGTTTTAATCACTGGTCTAGTGACGGACACTAACTGTTTCTGAAAGGTCGTTCGTCATACCTGAAGACGCATAAAGCTTTAGTTTCAGAAAAGATGAATTTGGTAAAACCAAAGGAGACAAAGGCCGATCCCAGTGGCAGTGAAGTCTAAGGCGTGGGTCTTCGGCCGCCCGCTTAGTAGGATCGTGGGTTCGAATCCCACCGGGGGCATGGATGTCTGTCTGTTGTGAGTGTTGTGTGTTGTCAGGTAGAGGTCTCTGCGACGGGCTGGTCACTAGTCCAGAAGTGTCCTACCGAGTGTGGTGTGTCTAATGTGTGTGATCGTGAATTCTCGAAAAATTAGGAGGTCTAGGCCTCCAAGGGGCTGTCGAGCCATGGGGGGGGGGGGAGGGGAAAGGCGACAAAGAATGTTCAGAATAATATTGATACGTATTGTAACACACCATAGTCAGACACATTCAGACATATGACTACATTGCTTACCTCAGGATTCCTCAGGTCCCAGGTGATAGTGTCCTCCGAGGGCGCCTCTTCAGACTTCAACATGTCTATTAGATGCAGACTACGCGTTCCCCGTTGTGATGGGCCGTGGTACGGAAGGGAGTCTTCACCGTAGGGACCACGAGGCTCGAAGTCGTGATATGAGTATATCACCCTCATAGTGCCGTTCTGAAGAGAAAAGAGATTACTTTGCGTGGATATTACACAAATACGAGTCTTGTCTATGAACACCGATCACGGTGCGGCGTCGAAGACTGCGGCCTTGTAACGGTTTCAGCAGCAGCCTAGGGGTTCTTTGTGGAATGAATCTATTGTTTGCTGGGTCAGTGAACGCTGATGGTGGTTACTTTAACGGCATCTAAACTTTCATTCAGAAAGACGTCTGATCGGTTTTTTTTTAGACATTTTTCATACGACCAACTTATGCTATTTTAAGTGTTAATTTAATTTTAAAGTTAGGTGGGGAAGCCATGATTCCATACCTCGCGAGATTACTAGATATAACGATGAACAACAATTCTATCCCAGGGGACTGGAAAAAAGCTATAGTGGTTCCTATTTATAAAGGGGGAGATCGATCGGTAGTGGGAAACTATAGACCGGTCAGTTTAACCTCAGTAGTTTGCAAACAAATGGAGCACGTTATAGCAGGGTATCTAAGGCAAGTCTGGGAAATGAGTGAGTGGTTATATGAGGGTCAGCATGGATTTAGACCAGGGTACTCATGCGAAAGCCAAGTAGTCACAGTTTGTCAAGATATTGCTGATTCATTGGACGAGGGAGTCAGGACTGACGCGATTATAATAGATTTTTCAAAGGCTTTTGATTTAGTCCCACATGATAGGCTGCTTTCAAAAATTGCGGAAACCGGTGTGGACTTCAGGGTAGTGGTGTGGATAAAGGAATTTCTGTTAGGACGTTCGCAAAGAGTTAGAGTAGACGGACAACTATCTGATGAAGTCAGAGTAACGTCGGGAGTGCAGCAAGGGAGCGTATTAGGTCCGTTGCTCTTCCTCGCTTATGTTAATGATATTTGGAGAAACATTGAGTCAAATATACGGCTTTTCGCTGATGATTGTATAATATACAGGAGGATAATCGATAGTAATGACATTGAAAATTTGCAGACAGACTTAAATAGATTAGGGGAATGGGCGGTTGAAAATGAAATGAGGATAAATCCAGGTAAGAGTAAAGCAGTAAGCTTCAATAGAGCTAGGGTGAAAGGTAAACTGAGGTATTGTATTGGGGATCAACTAATTCCAGAGGCAAATAGCTTTAAGTATTTAGGAATAATTATACGCAGCGACCTAAGCTGGGCAGATCATGTAAATTATACACTAAGAAAATCATGGAGGGCTCTTCATTTCGTAATGCGTATACTCAAAAGGGCAAATAATAATACGAAAAGTTTAGCTTATACGGCACTTGTGAGACCGATACTTGAGTATGGAGCGGTGTGTTGGGACCCATACAGAGAAGGTCAGGTAAGCGCTTTGAATCGCGTGCAAAAGAGAGCGGCAAAATTTGCAAATAATACAAATGAATCGGGTTGGGAAACATTGACACAGCGTAGAGCGATAGCCCGAATATGCGCCCTTTTCAAAGCATACACCGGGGACGGGCTTGGAAAACAATAGGGGATAGACTGCTAAAACCATGCTACCTGGGTAGGGACGATCATAGTCGGAAAATTAGGATTAGGAAACAAAGAACAGATGTAGGTAAATATTCCTTTGTAAATAGGACCATAAAAAGCTGGAACCAATTACCTCCAAGCGTACTAGCGACTTTCCCCTGTAAATTAAGCTCTTTTAAAAAAGGGTCAAGAACGTCATTACAAGCTAAGGATTTTTAAGTGGAGATTAAATAAAAATAAGGGATGTGAAGTGAAGGGGTGTGAAGTGATGTGAAGTGAAGTGCTCTGGTTTCGAAGTGAAGTGAAGTGAATTAAGTTCTTGGGGGATATAATTAGCATGTACTTTGGTCTGACTTTATACTGAGGATATTCTAACGCACTGAAATTAATTAATGTGTGGGTGTTTTTTGTATTGTGCTTGTTTAATTTTTTTTTTTTTATTCTGTGTATGGGTGTTTTTGTAAGGTGTGGATGCTTTTGTAAGGTGTGGATGATTTGTAAGTTGTGGATGTTTTTGTAATGTGTGTACGGTGTTCTAATATGTGTACTTGTATTTACTGTATGTATTTTGTTTACTGTATGTATTTTGTTTTGTATGTGTAAGGGTGTTTTAGTAAGGTGCGTACGGTTTTCTAATATGTGTATTTGTATTTACTGTATGTATTTTGTTTTGTATGTGTATGGGTGTTTTTGTAAGGTATGGATGTATTTGTAAGGTGTGGATGTTTTTGTAAGGTGTGGATGCTTTTGTAAGGAGTGGATGCTTTTGTAAGGTGCAGATGTTTTTGTAATGTGTGTACGGTGTTCTAATGTGTGTACTTGTATTTACTGTATGTATTTAATTTTGTACGTGTATGGGTGTTTTTGTAAGGTGTGTACGGTGTTCTAATATGAGTACTTGTATTTACTGTATGTATTTTTGTTTTGTATGTGCATGGGTGTTTTTGTAAGGTGTGTACGGTGTTCTAATATGAGTACTTGTATTTACTGTATGTATTTTGTTTTGTATGTGCATGGGTGTTTTTGTAAGGTGTGAACGGGGTTTTTCTAATATGTGTACTTGTATTTACTGTATGTATTTTGTTTTGTATGTGTATGGGTGTTTTTGTAAGGTGTGGATGTATTTGTAAGGTATGGATGTTTTTGTAAGGTGTGGATGCTTTTGTAAGGAGTGGATGCTTTTGCAAGGTGTGGATGTTTTTATAATGTGTGTACGGTGTTATAATGTGTGTACTTGAATTTACTGTATGTATTTTGTTTTGTAATTGTGTATAGTTTGTTTTGTATTGTTAATTTTATGTATATTTATATGTCCATTTGTATTGTGTGTACTAGTGTAAGGACTACTGCCACCGGGTGAAAACCCAATTGCAGTAAATAATAATAATAATAATAATAAAAATAATCGCAGTGAGTACACATTACTGTCATTTGAGATATGTCGCTGCGTAATTTGGTGTCTATGTACCACAGCATATGACATAATATCTTCAGAAGTCGGAGATCTAAAGGGAAATTGGTAATTTAAAGTAATCAGGGGCGCACCCAAAGGGGTGGGGGGTCTGCCGGGCTGCAGCCCCACCAAAATCCCAAAAAGCCTAAATTTAAAAAACACAGATTTTGTAGATATTATGATATCAAAAGTTTTACGTAATTTACCCTTCAGCCGAAATGAGCCACTGAAATCAGCTGATGAAGAGTATATCAGAGTTTTGAAAAAAGAAATTAATAAAATTTAAAAATACAAGAAGATAGGACACTGTGAGTCATGGAACATGTAGTTATATTTGTATGTATATAAATACAGATGTAGACAGTGTTATGTTATACTTACGACATGATTTTTATAACATAATTTTTAAAATCAAACATAACTTCGTATATATAGCCTCAGAGTTAGCCTCCCCCCCCCCAACCAATGAAAAATTCTGGGTGCGCGCCTGAAAGTAATTATTAATCACAATTGTGTTAAAAACTGAAAATAAGGAAAAGACTAGCCTCTTGACAAAGCATAATTTAGTAAACAATAATGAAAAATTCAAACAAATATAATCCCTCCATCTTCAGTTTTTCTACCGCGAAGACGGAAGAATCAGGTGGCAATAAATTGTTGGTACTTATTTAGCAACTTACAGGGATTGACATTACGGAAGGCCGTAATCTTCATTTTCACGACTGTAAGAACCTCAAATCTCACAAATTAAAACACTAAAAATAATAACACTTCATTAGTGTCATAATTACCGATACTGGGGAAGATACAGACAGATATAATGGTGGTTACACACAATGGAGCTCTGTTATCGCGGTGCAGTCTTAAGCTATACATGCTCTCCCAATGTTAGGAAGCAAAAAATAAAACTGAAACGAACTCAGAGCATTACTGCGCAGAAAGTGGAAACAGTTGAATGTATCCAAAGCCCCTCGCGTTGAATTCCCACATGTTAAATACAATTACCGTAAAAAGGACCCATGAAACTAGATTACACTCATTGCCTCTTCATGTTATTTCTTTCGACTCCCTTTATTCCATTTCTCTTTCATCCTTCTTTCCCCAGTGCACTTGCATTGGTAAAATGTGTAGAACCTCCTATATTTTCTAGTGAGAAGGAATTGCTCATTTTAAAAATCCTCTTAGCTCAGAGTGAAAATTGAGTTTTTTGAAATTATAACGTAGGAGGTCAAGTGACTATAGCAGCGATAGCTCCGTCGGTACAGTATCTAGGCTAAGGGCTGAACAACAGAGTAGAGGCAGCTCGATCCCCGGAAATACCAAGACCCTTTTTCTGTTTTCCATAGCGTCAGGACCCGCTGTGGGGCCCACTCAGCCGCCTATTCAAACACTACCGCAGGCATTTTGAAGGATGTAACGCAGCTGGTGCATGAAAGTCCCCAATAAACTTCCCCATACATGACAATAATTCCTACTGTTTAAAATTAATGACAAGTTATATTCATGGCGCAGTGGTTAGTGTTACCTCTTTTAACTACAGGAGTGAGATGAAACTGAGGCCCTTGGTACTTGAATATTAGATGGCCCCAACGTATCATACTCTGATGATAGATGGGTGTGGGACATTGGTGGAATGACAATTTGCTAGGAAAACCGAGGTGCTCAGAGACGAAGCTCCGAAAGTACTGCTTTGTTCACCACGTACCGTAATAGTTTACCCTGGAACTGATCTCGGATCTCCCTAGTGAGAAGCCGGTAAAAGATGTTCTGAGTTACGTTAAGACTGTGGTTAGTGAGACATGGGGGTTTTAATGGCAGAAAGGTAACGTACTGGGAAAGAAATGATGGTGGATCATTTAAATTACTACCGTAGTATTTCTCAGATGGGACAGCGAAAGGGGAAAGACAAGGTCCAGTCGAAACAGACAATGTTCTTAATGCACCTACACTTGTAGTAGAAAAAGGAAAGAAGGAAAGCTAACTGGACTGATCGCATCTTGCGTAGGATCTGCCTTATAAAACACTTTCTTGAAGGAAAGATAGGAGTGACGGGAAGACGAGAAAGAATACGTATGCAGCTACTGGATCACCTAAAGGAAACGAGAAGATGCTGTAAATTGAAAGAGGAAGCACTAGATCACACTCTTTGGAGAACTCACTTTGGAAGAGGCTGTGGACCTGTCGTGAGACAGATTACATGACGATCATGAGACCTGTACTCTATGCTGAACTATCTCGTGTAGTGCCTGCGTTGTGAAAAATTATAATCTTCTAAGATATGAAGCCGTGTGTTTTGGTACTAAGATGCCTAACTTGCGGAGTGGCATGTTAACTTTACCTTTAGGGTAAATGGTGGTAACAGTAGCTGACAAAACTTTGGGATTTGTCAACCAAACCGCGTGGCCTCGACGTGCTGAAATATATCACATGGTTTTTCTCTCTCCAGACTGGCCATAAAATACTGGCAAAGAAGTCCTTAATTCTATACATAGTTTTTACGGTTTAATTCACGAGACTGACAGCATCTCGGACTTTGCAGCTGAAATGGTACGATAAATGAGGAATTGGAAAGGACTTTGAGGGAAGCCGTCCTATCCTAATCGAAAAACAACTCCAAAACTTTTCTGGCGGCTTTGAGTGAAACCACGAGAAACCTCAATCAGGCTCTCTGGTGTTCCGACTGCGATTCGAACCCATCACCACCCCAATACAATTACAGATATTTACCGCTTCAATAGACAGCTCGATTATATTCACAAAAAAACTTTCATATTGATATTTACAAATTTTGACAATAAATAACACTGTCTTCTGAGTTGTAACGCCCTATAATCTCACAGAAACCTCTGCTGTCTCTACCCTGAATATAAATAGGCATCGCGTTCCTCCAATACATGATATATTTATACCCGACTACATGGCGTTATATTCCAGAAAACAGTATTGTTCATAGTTACCAAAGCGAGAACCACAGATTCACATAGCCACAATTTATAAGAGTATTTACTAATACAGGTCTATAAGTTTTATTTGTCCCTGGTCACAACAAGAAAGCACATGTGGGACTGGCCTTGCAGTACAGCTTCACCAATACCTAACCTCGGAACTGGATTGTGGTGACTGGTCAGCTTCGCCGCTTTTTCCCAGGGAAAGAGGAGGGCGGGTAGGCTCCAGAGGTGGCCTGGATATCTTGGAGAAGAGATAAATCTCTAGCCCCTTTCGGAAATCGAAAGACGAATCCTCGAAAATCCAGCCCCTATTTCGATCACAATACCCAGTACGTTATCCCGGCTGCCAATAATGTAAAGTATAATAACTGATATACAACAGAATAACAATAGGCACTGAGCAGAGTTGCTGTACGGAACTACAGCACAGCGGTTTATGCAACAGCGGACACTACTGTGCCGAATCAAGCACACCCTGCACTGCCGCATCTTCTGTCATATTCTGCTTTAATCCGTAACTACTATGTAGTAACAGCTCTGACTGTTAACAACAATACATGCGAGTACACTGCATATGTCTTCCACCTTTTTATACAAAACACACTGTAATTTTTCTCCATATCCTCAAACATATTTACAATCGATCGCACTCGATTTTAAATCTGTTGGTAGGATATGGAAAAAATTTAGAGTACTTGTAAAAATTGTGAAAATGAAGATCCAATATCGTATTTTGACAGAGTATTCCAACAAAACGAAAGAATCTATTATCAGTGCATTCTAAACGCAATCACGAATTCCTTTCTTTTTGCTTTGGAAGATGGATAGGCCTATTTACGACTTTATTTTTCTTGTGGTGAAGGACCCCGCAGCAGATGCTACGGACGCACCGCAGCCTAGACGCTTATTGTGCAACCCGGTGATGAAGATGGTTTCCTTGTAATGGAGCACCGGTGGAATAAAACTGACAGGGGAAAACCGAAATACTCAGGGAAAAAATCTTTCCCAGTGCCATTTTGTCCACAACAAATTCCACATGGACTGACCCGGAATCGAACCCGGGCCTCCGCGGTGGGAGGCGGGCGACTAACCGCCTGAACCATGGCACGGCCTATTTACGACTCACCTTTTATTTCAGTTAGATGATGAGCTGTGCATATACATGCTAGAGATGAGCATAATAGTATATAGGAGTCATTGCGTAAAGTGTGAATATTATTGGTCCGAGTGGGGAAAACTAATTGATCGCAAGACGATTTTAATTACAGTATCTAATTATCAGATTTTATGAAGATATTTTAAGAAGTTCGCCGATCCCAGTGGCCGTGCGGTCTAAGGCGTGGGTCTGCGGACGCTCGCTTACTAGGATCGTGGGTTCGAATCCCACCGGGGCATGGAAGTCTGTCTCTTGTGAGTGTTGTGTGTTGTCAGGTAGAGGTCTATGCGACGGGCTGGTCCCTCGTCCAGAGGAGTCCCACCGACTGTGGTGTGTCTATCAGTGTGATCGTGAAGCGTCGTAAAATGACGAGGCCTAGGCCCCCAAGGGGCTGTCGAGCCGTAGGGGGAAAAAATTTAAGAAGTTCAGGAGTTTACATAAGCGTACAGATAGAAAGACGGAGGGAATGACTTCAATAGGTGTTCCTCAGAGACCGGAAGGAGCTTAACCACAATACAGCAGTAAAAATTATAAGTGGTTCCACACGCATTAAAACTGAGAGTAGACATATAAAAATACGTATAAACTGGAACTGTAGGGTCAGTCATTAACTATCATATAAATTATACCGCGTACCTAAATTAGACGCTTCATTCTTTCACCCTCCTGGATTTATGTGTAAAGCAGGATATTGTTCTCTAAAACAATAGCTTTTAATGCTAGCAGAAAATAAGGTGAATGCGAAACTCTGAAACGCTAGAAACCCGAGCACAGAAAAGCATAAATCAATGCGTATATTAGAGGCGGAGCATTCGTCGTTGGAAAGTGTGTTTCGGAAAAGAGGAAGTAGAGGTCCAAGCGAGAAAAGAGTGAACTAGCTGTATAGAACCTATTATTCACACACGAGGACTTATTCTGCAAAAAAAAAAAACAGTTCATTTAAATTAAGTTCTAACAGCTATAGACTTAAGAGAAAGGGGGATATAAGCATCAAAGTAAAAGCCTTAGAACTGGAAAATAAATGAAAATGGACTTACTCCTATACGTACTTCGTACCGAGATGCTATTTAGCACAAGCGTGCATTTTGTAATATCGTCCTGTTTTAATTTATTTTGCACAAAGGCTTTATTGAAATGAAATAAAGAAAATATAAAGCTATATGCTTAGTTGTACAACAATAATAAAGGATATACTTCAGGATCAAAAAATAGCTAGCTAGCTAACTAATTAAGTAACTATCTTACTAAGTAATACGAGCAAAATATCCCTATTCGAGGAAAAGTAACCACTCACATAGTCCATCATGTTTCCGCCTTTTATGAAAAGTCAATGGTAAATACCATGTGCACAGCATTCCAAGTTAATATTTTGACCTTCCCAACTTTAATATTATCTTCCCGTCTACGCCTGGGTTTTTGGAATAGTCACCTAAAAGCAGGTATGGCAATCAAAAGTTTATATTCATTTTCATATTTTCCTCATGCAAGCCACGCATCCCACCCATGGCGAAGTCCTTGATTTTAATCAGAGCAAATTATGATGAAAGACTATAAAATATGAAGCAATAATGTAGACTATAACATAAATCGTATATGTTATGTAACTTAATATTTCGATATTTATGTTTAGAGACATAAATAAAGCGATAATATCGTTTGGATACTGCTTTATTCTTTTTTATTCATTTTAATACCAAGATTTGTGTATTTAATTTCTGTTCCGAAGCAGAACACATCTTTACCCACTGAGTTTGTTCTCTGCAGCCTCCGTGTGTCTAGACATACGTTACGGTAGAATCTGTTGAAAACCTTATTTATTTGTTTCATTAGTATTACTCATATAATAATTACAATTATTTCGTGGAGAAAAAACCTTATATATAAACAAATAAATATCAAATTGCAGGCAGTAGTACCCGTTCTTTGCCCGCAATATGATTGAGTTCCTTGTAAATATGACAGTGTACAATAGGCGAAACTCCATAGAAGTAACAAAACGCAAATTATAAAATAAATCTTATAATATTACCATAGAACAGCTCATTCTACAGAATTGGACATCCATCTTTACCGCGAATGAATCAACAACATTAACATCCACAGAAACTAGCACGCAAAAACTTACAATTTTATATACCTATTGTACACTTTATAAGTATATTAATAATTTTATATTAATTATTTTACCTTTGATAGTTTACGAAAACTATGCTTTGCTATGTCAAGCAAATACGACAAAGTATACTCCATCTAAATATCGTATACGCATAACATAATCACTGAATTTAAGCAAAGCTGAGTGGATAATTTGATAATTCTTATCATCCTGATATACAGGGTGTTTCATAAATCCCTCCGGGATTTCGGATGTCTGTAACTCAGGAGCCAAATCACACACTGGGATAACAGCATGTCAGTGAAAAGAGTACATATCTAAGTTTTGAACCTACCTTACAAATGTTCAATATGTCCCCCTTTGGTGACTCGACAGACGTCAATTCTCGTACGAGGTCCACAGTCTCAGGCGATGGTCCCGGCCTACCTGTTCGTTTTGCGACACACAAACAGCCAGTTTCCTCGAATTTTCTATACCAGCCTCTTACTGTTTTGTCCGTTGGTGGTTCTGTACGATACTTGGTTCGAAAACCACGTTGCACTGTTACAATTGACTGGGTTTTAGCAAATAGCAGGACACAAAAAGCTTTCTGTTCACCTGAAAACGCCATGTTTGCACACCACTGCCTCCTAGCGGAGAAACGGTAACTACGCCATCGCATCTTCACGAAAAAACTTTTACATTTCCTCTATCCGTTGGCATGCTTTTATCTCTTATATGTGGGTTTGCTACTGCACGGCCAAGCCTCTAAATCCCGGATGGACTTATGAAACACGCTGTATAATATGCGCATTACTGAGTTGACTGTATGCGTCTCTTACATACTCTACTACCTTCGTTATACTATTTTTTACCCCTTTATAACGGTTCCAAAGCAACCGAAACATAAAGAAGTAAAGGTGTAAAATGATGTTACGTACTTGTTCATTGATATTGTGTATTATGTTGGTTAAACAATAAATATTAAGGAATTAAAATTTAAACACGCAACAAAAAGAGATGAAAATGAAGAACCTTATCACATCCAAAATTCTGATGCTATATTTGCATATAGTTGACGTAGCCGTGTCTACTGTGTGTGCAGGCATGTTAGTAACACTATCCTAGCTGCTCGCTATCCCTAGTCTACGTCTAGTCCTTAAGGTTTCAATTCCCTTCAGGATTTACCAGTAAATAAATAAATAAACGAATAAATGACTACAGGATGCGAGATTCGCCTTCGTTCAAACACTTTTAGCGCTTTTCTGAAGAGATGAAGGTAATGTTAAAAAAAATTATAGGCTACCAACGGTACAATAAAATAAAATTAAGCTATGAATTTAATACTATGATTCCAAATCTGCGGGCAAGAATTTTGGATAATGTTATTGGTTTTTGATATGTATTCTGGACCTTCAGCCAAAACAGGGTGCTTTGTAATTTTGTATTTTTAAATTAATGATGTTATTAAGCTTTGCCAAAAATTATACGAATCTACGATGTTGTTTAAGTAAACAAAGGTTTATTCTTGCGTAAATAACATTATTTTAAATATCTAATACGTTGTGTGGAGGCCTATGTTCATATGTAGTGCATAAAAATAAAAAAAAATTATAAGAAAAGAAATGTGTGAGTTGAAACTTTGCGTCTGTTATTTCTGTGATCAAAACCATGATATCGGTAAAAGACAAAATCCCTTGCTCTGTGTTACTAATGTCACAATACCTCTGTGCCATTTATCTCTGGTAGTTCCATTTGCATCCTGCACACGTGTCTCCAGTTCACTCCCAATTACTGTACTATTCACTGTACAAATACACCCCCGGTTGTTGCGAGTTCTTAGGTTTTCGCAGCGGTATTTATGAGGTTTCCGTTCTTTTGGGACAAGAAGCTGCGTCATTGGGCATTCGGTTCCTGAGGTTTCGACACAACGTAGCGGTCTTTAAAAGCCGGGAAACAAATACCCAGTGACGTAGCGTCTTATCCCAGAACAATACATACCTCTTTATTCCCTGCTCTCTTGTGAAGTTCCTTTATCATATCATAACTGATGTATGATAAATTCACAAATATTATACGATATTTAAGTGTCTCACGGCTTTAAGTATATAGAGTGATGTCTTTTGAAAGTGATGCTATGCATTTTGGCAGACGGATGTCAATCTTCCAGATGACCCTGCAGCCTACATACAGGGTGATTCAGGAGGAAAGGTCAATAATATGGAAGGAGATCGTATCGGTGATTGCGAAAAAAAAATCATATGGATATGTGTCTAATTTTGAATGGTTACCGAAGTACAGCTGTTTGAATTTCCATACCTAAGTCCGTTAGACTTTGTTATGGAGTTTGATAAATAGCTTAGTTTACAAAAGAAAGGTGGATACATGTGACGAATTGCTCGCTCGCATTTCGGATGCCCCTCTCCGCATAAAGAAACCTGAAGATCAACTCAGACAAACAACACGCGATCTTCGCCCACGAGTTGCCAATTCCATTGAGGTTGACGTTGGGAATTTTCGAACACTTATTGTGAGCTGTAACAAATTTGTCATTTCTGTGCAATAAATTTGTCATTTAACGATTAAATTAAAATTAAAATGCAATTAACAGTAATTTCTCTTTCTTTATTACCATTCACAATGCTTTTATATTTGCAGATTCAAACAGCTCTATCTCGGTAACCATTTAGAATTTGACACGTGTTCATATTAACTTTTTTTCTCACCTCCCAAAATATTGACCTTTCTTCCTGAATCGCCCTTATTTACAGTTAGATATAAACCTAAAAGTACATCGTAAATTTAAATCCCAAAATAGTTCATACAAAATAATTAATTGATTAGTTTAAATATATTATTTTCTCTAGGTTTTGTTTTGGAGTAGACATTAACGTAATCAGCAATTCAGCATATTAAATCATTTGGGAGGAGTTTGGTTTTGGTGTGATGGCTACGGGAAACCTTATTTGGGTCGTAGAAGTAACCAGTCAGGATTAAACAAATGGGTCCATGGGGAGTGTTAGTTGATTAATGTAGAGGTCTCTGATGTCGGTGGCAATCCGTGTGAAGTCGCGGGTACAAACAGCTGAGATAAAACCAAGGACCCGAATACAAGAAGCCCGAAACTGGTTCAACCATCTGTATACAAGTGTGTCGTGAAAATGTGTAAGCTACAAACTTTTCTGCCCCTTGAAACTAACAAATTTGCGAAACACACATTTGGCTCCCTGTATCACAGTCCTATTTGATAAGCGAATAATGGCTTAGTGATTATTTTATAAATATAAAAATTGTGTATATATACGATGTATTGCCGATCCCAGTGGCCGTGAGGTCTAAGGCGTGGGTCTTCGGCCGCTCGCTTACTAGGATCGTGGGTTCGAATCCCACCGGGGGCATGGATGTCTGTCTCTTGTGAGTGTTGTGTGTTGTCAGGTAGAGGTCTCTGCGACGGGCTGGTCCCTTGTCTAGAGGAGTCCTACCGACTGTGGTGTGTCTCAAATGTGTGTGACCATGAAACCTCGATGAAACGAGGAGGCCCAGGCCCATATAGGGCTGTCGAGCCATAGAAAGAAAAACAAAAAGAACGATGTATTATCGACTGATGCCGGTCCCAGTGGCCGCGCAGTCTAAGGCGTGGGTCTGCGGCCGCTCGCTTGCTGGGATTGGGGGTTTGAATCCCGCCGGGGCATGGATGTCTGTCTCTTGTGAGTGTTGTGTGTTATCAGGTAGAGGTCTCTGCGTCGGGCTGATCCCTCGTCCGGAGGAGTCCTACCGATTGTGGTGTGTCTGAGTGTGATCGTGAAGCCTCGATAAGGACGAGACCCTGGCCCACTAAGGGCTTTTGCGCCTAGGAAAAAAGTTATCAAATGATGATGCGTCGGGGCTGTTCAATGTTCAACGCCATCTGTCAGATACTGAAAGTAGTTACATCTTCTGTGAGCGCAAGATAACGAAGAGAGTCTTATGTTTACAATTTTAATGAAAATATTAATAATAGCGCGTGGGTTTGTAGATCTCCGGCTGGAATTTGAAACGTAGACATTAGCACAACAGATAAAAATACCAGCAACTTGCATTGCCGGATAATTCATGATTCTCTTTTTGCTGTTATCCAAATATTTAAGCCACGACGAGTGTAAAGAAGCAAAAGAAAATCCCCCAGGTGTTTGGAGAAACATTAAATAAATAAATAACATATCAAAATAAATACCCTAGAGGGTATAAAGAAGCATCCAAGGAGAGATATAAGGGTATGAGGTAAGAAGGAAAAAAAATGAGAGGAGGTGGGTGTCTTGGCATTGTTATTCCACTGCCAGCACGCTGCCACTACGTTCAGCGTCTTCCTCTTTGCTGGTGACAGCTTGGCCCAACGCTTAACTCCCTTTTAATGGACCTTTCGACTTTGCTTTCAGCACAAAACTGAACTGATTTAAATTACACAATAAAAAAAATTGGGTATTCCCTCCTTTCAAGCTACTCTCTCTCTCTCTCTCTCTTCCATTTAGTCCATTTGCATTATCACTGGATACGATGGACAATAGAATTTTCTAATGCTTATAAAATAATTTGCACCGAGTTATGTTTTTGGTTATTTAGTGAACAGTATAAAGGGCAACGAAACAGAAGAACCTTCACTTCGCTCGTGATATGATAAATTTTCTTGTAAACGTCACAGTATCACTCTGAAATTCGGAAAAAACTGTTTAATCGTGTAATTACAGATATCAATAAGAATCTCTATGTACAACACAGCCAAAAAATCTAGCGTGGCTTAACATCCGTGGCTACGTTACATATTGGTAGAAGTAGGGAGAAAATTTTAAATTTTGTTTAAAGTAAATAGGATGTAGTGGCTCAGGATAAGGACACACGGCGGGAACCTGTGAACACGACAATGAATTTTGCGTTCTACAAAATGCGGAGAATTTATCCACTAGCCTGGGCCGGGATAGCTCAGTCAGTATAGCGACTCGCTACGGGCTGGAGGGTCCAGGGATCGAAACCCGGTGGGGGCGAGATTTTCCGCACCCGTCCAGACAGGCCCTAGGGCCCACTCAGCCTCCTGTACAATTGGTACCGGGTCTCTTTCCCGGGGGGTAAAGCGGCCGAGGCGTGGCATTGACCACCCACCCCCATCTAGCGCCGAGGTTAAAGAAAGAGTAGAGCTATACCTCTACTCTCCCTCTGGGCCTTCATGGTCTATTAGCTTCCGCAGAAATATTCTGCTCCAATTTTGAATTATATTACATTACACAGTAAATTTTATAATGACTTTATATGTCCTGAAGAACGTCCGCAATACAAAGCAGGTAAGTGGCGATATACATATTTACTTCACAGTTCTTATGCAAGCCTATCAACGTTGACAATCAATTACGCCAAAGTGTTGTCCTCCCAACTGCAATACTGAATTCACATCGAGTATAGAAATTGCTCAAATTCTTTGCCCTTCTGCTTAACTTACAATGCTCCTCTTCTCACCTATTTACCCTCTTCACCTTCCAAAGTTGTACCTTGTCCCAGGCTACCCATACCAGAAGGACGAGCGGGTACGGACTGGGAGTATTGTAAGCAGTAAAAAATTTGTTGCCGATCCCAGTGGCCGCGCGGTCTAAGGCGTGGGTCTTCGGCCGCTCGCTTGCTGGGATTGTGGGTTCGAATTCCGCCGGGGGCATGAATGTTTGTGTTGTGTTTGTTGTAAAGACGGTAGTATGGAACGTAAAGTGACATGAAGGACGAAAGGACTTAAAGAGTACAAAAATGGATCAAAGGGAAAAAACCCCGGACAGGCAAAAAAAAAATCCCACCGGGGGCGTGGATGTCTGTTTCTTGTGAGTGTTGTGTGTTGTCAGGTGGAGGTCTGTGCGACGGGCTGGTCACTCGTCCAGAGGAGTCCTACCGACTGTGGTGTGTCTAAAAAGTGTGTGATCGTGAAGCCTCGAATTAGTGTAGTGTTTCTCACTAAAACCCCTCACTTTCTTTTTCTATTATTTTCCTCATCTACCGTTCATTCTTTATATACGCATCGGCAGATACTCTGTAGTAATTATGTAAAAAATTTAAGAAAAGCAACCTTCAAAGGAAAGAGTATTTTGTTTCATTTACTGTCAACAGCTCAGAATATGTTCCTTTGAATAAAAATGGATGGTAAAGAACGAATTGGAAATTCTATGGAGCAGGCGATACTGGGCTAGTTTGAGGCACTATCCCGACTTTTCCTGAAGGGACTGAATAATATCGTAATACCACGAGAAAGCTGAGTCCAATAGCCTGTCAGACACACATCATGATGACCGTTGTTACTAGGTACTGAATTCTATATTACGGACATTTGTTGTGAGCGAGGTTATGCTAACACTCCTAAGAGTGTTTTTATATTACTTTCACCGTGCATTTTCAATTCACTTTCTATTAACCAACTAAATGCACATTCACTCTCAACGATTTAATTGTTTACAAATTTTCCCCTACATACGTTTCGGTCCATACAGGATCATCATCAGGGGGTACACAAACCCCCCGATGACGTTCCTATATGGACCGAAACGTATGTAGGGGAAAATTTGTAAACAATTAAATCGTTGACAGTTAATGTGCATTTAGTTGGTTAATGGAAAGTAAACTCCTAAGAGTGACTATCCATTTTTATTATTTTCCTTAAGTGTGGAATCATTCAATGTACATAAGCAGACTACACACGGTTCTTATGTCGATAATTGAAAATCCTGTACTTATTCTTGTTAAAATGAACACTGCCTGAAGACTAGATTATGGACCCTGGGTAATATTTACGCTATAATGTGTTGCAGTCTTTCAGAAAATTCTGTATGCCATTTAACTTTTTCACCTGGACAATATGTTGAAGGGAGACTTGCATTTTTTTTTTATCAAAATCGCATAACCAAAACTTATTTAAGGCAAGAAAACATTGACAACTCTGCTCTGAAATCTTAAGTTGATGTGAATGCCCGAATGAATATAAATAGCAGTATATTCTGGACTTCAGAAAAGTTATACACTTTTGTGTTGTACATAAGCACGACAGACGTGCGGAGAAGAGGATTAAAAGCCGGTGTCTGTTATTGCGGATGCAACACGCCTGCTTGTTTCACATCACAGTCCCAATGTTTTCTCCTAAACACGTACGTTTGCTTCTTAAATGTTGCATGTTTAATAAATACGTTTCGATGCCAAATGTAAGAGATTGGTTTCAGGACTGATATGGAGGAGTTAAGTGGGCTCTGGGTTCAGAGAGCCACTTACCTACAGCATCGTGGTTAAACTGGGCATTGAAATCCTCTGACATATTTCAGTATAGGTTTCAAACAGTTACGTTTTAGAGCAATTTGCCAATTTGGCACAATAGCTGACATATCAAAAGTCATTATTATGAGAATTAACACTCTTAACCGGAAAGGTCTACTCAAATTTTATAAAACAGGATCCACTTTCACCGAAATCACTCTACCATCTTCTGGGATGTGAAGTCACTTAGTCTCAACATTTAACCCAAGTTTTGGAAGCACACAATTCCTCCACATTTACAGCAGAAAAGTAAGCTACGTGGAGCTGCACGCAACTTACTCTTCTATCCCTAAGACAAAAGCGCCTTATCCCTCAAATCTCATTCAAAGCATTTTCTTGCTGTGAGGACAGAATGTCGAAATTTTGGTACACACTTATCACATCATACTATGTCATAAAACTTTATAGGTCAGTGATAACTACGTATACATCCTGTTTTATGTTTATTTCGCTGTCGGCGGCACACAGGGTCTATATATGGGGCGCATTTGGTTCTCAAGAAGAGGGGCACGTGTTTTCATTGAGTTCATTAAAATATTATCACACATGATGCTATACAGCGTGTTTTAGTTAAAGTCAATAATGAATGTATAACTAAAGTTTATGTACATTTGTGCTTAAAAATATAAAATATAAAAATAATAAACATATAAAAAATAAAAAATAAAATATAAAATCGATTTACTTGTTAAAAGAAATAAGTTATTGCACTGTAATATAGAACGTAATTTTGAATATTTTAAAACTACGCTGGTGTTTAATTCAGCAACCTGAGAAGAGCACCAGGAAGCTGAAGACACCGACAACAGCGAGCCGGATTCTGTTCTTCGTATGTTTCTGTTTTAATACATTCCGCGGTTTTAATCCTCCCTGCATGCAATATCCTTCCGTAAGCGGGAAGTAAGCAGAGGCGGATGTTAAAACAACCATGGAATATCTTCAAATATATCAGACTTTGTCGGATAAATATCGGTCAGAAATATGCAGCCTACACATTAACTCCGAAAATACTTTGGTAACGAAAATGACAAGCTTTATATGTGGTATAAATATTGTGAATAATGTAACATACAATTTACTGAAATAGTGATTTAAGACTTCGTTATATACAAGTATAGAGAAAAGGCTTCTGTCTTTTGGCATGTTTCGCATAGGACATACAACCACAGTTTCAGAAGAATTTGTTCATTCTGTGTTCAGGATATCAGACAATTATTCTGTCTGAAGAAGGAGACAGCAGACTCCTCCGAAATGCTGATACGTGTCTTTAAAACTACGTGATGTTATAACACATAAACCCACGATCTTAATATTCACTGCCTTCGAAACATTGCACATCACTTACGTAAAGTTAGTGTGCAGAACTTCGTTCCGCCTGACAACTTAAGTGTGTGGCGGGCCAGCATCAAAATCGGAATAAAATTATTAATATTTGAAATTTATTTAGATACTTCACTTCCTACCTCATGGCGAACAGTCTATAAGTCCATTAAAGAAAACTAGTTAATGATATACACACTCCCCGACCTAAGCAACAGTTATGTTCCGTAACAGCAGGCGCAAGTCGAGTTTTGCGCAAGTCGGATTAGAGTATACATACAATTAATTATATCTACACACAAGGTCGCCCAGCTGATATCCAAATTCCAACACAATAGAATCTAATCGGCCGCGACATGTCCACCCCACCGCCTGTGTTATCACCCAGCAGTATTCTTCCGCCACATTCATCTCAATGAGTTTTTATTCCAGCAAGGAACAATTCGGCGCGCTTTCCAAAAATGTTCTTAATTGATTTTCTTTTTTACTTTTCAAAAATAAGTCTGAAATTGCGTAATACGGAATCATTCCGTATTTGCGAGGTTTGAGGTCCTCTGTTAGTTACGAGGTGAATATTGCTGTCGGGAACGGACGAAGGAGATGATTATCCAATGTGGTGGTAGTTTGGAAAGGTAGATCGAAGGCTAGTCTCTGAAAGGCTACTCAAATCCGGTGTGGATGCTTCATAATTGAAATTCACCTCTCCTGTCAGCAGTATTTGCAGTAAATATTGAATATATGTAGAGATGAATTTCATAAAAATCACCAGTTGATACAGATGAATATTAACAGCGTACTCTGCAGAATAATTGACTGTGTGCTCCATAAAACACTGTGAAGTTACTGACGAGGTGATCGACTGTCAGCGACCTACCGTGATCCTGTAAACTTGCTGATCGCAAGTGTCGTACTGCCTGCGGAACCTGATGACCGTGTGCGTCCCGTTCTCGTACCTGATCGACTGTCAGCGACCTACCGTGATCCTGTAATCTTGCTGATCGCAAGTGTCGTACTACCTGCGGAACCTGATGACCGTGTGCGTCCCGTTCTCGTACCTGATCGACTGTCAGCGACCTACCGTGATCCTGTAAACTTGCTGATCGCAAGTGTCGTACTGCCTGCGGAACCTGATGACCGTGTGCGTCCCGTTCTCATACCTGATCGACTGTCAGCGACCTACCGTGATCCTGTAATCGTGCTGATCGCAGGTGTCGTACTGACTGCGGAACCTGATGACCGTGTGCGTCCCGTTCTCGTACCTGATCGACTGTCAGCGACCTACCGTGATCCTGTAATCTTGCTGATCGCAAGTGTCGTACTACCTGCGGAACCTGATGACCGTGTGCGTCCCGTTCTCGTACCTGATCGACTGTCAGCGACCTACCGTGATCCTGTAATCGTGCTGATCGCAGGTGTCGTACTGCCTGCGGAACCTGATGACCGTGTGCGTCCCGTTCTCGTACCTGATCGACTGTCAGCGACCTACCGTGATCCTGTAATCTTGCTGATCGCAAGTGTCGTACTGCCTGCGGAACCTGATGACCGTGTGCGTCCCGTTCTCGTACCCCAGCAGCAGTTCGTAGTCCTGACTCTGGTCCACCTCGGGCTCGTTCCTGTCCGTGGCGTACCGATCCTGGAACGAGGCAACACACAACACGGTTACGTGACACTGCACCCTTACTGTTGAGCGACAACCCAAACTTCATGCAAACCACTGGACGCATCTCTTAAACCTTTAACAAAATACAAAAGATATGCCCCCCCACACAGGACCCATAAAGGAAACAAAAAAAGGCAAATTGTTAAATTAAGGCTATGTTGTCCTTATTCTCTTTCGGAGGAACATATGTACAGGGTATACACAAACGAATGGTGCGGTTATCATTAGTATTCACATTGAAACCGCACCATTCTTTTGTGTATGCCCTGTATTTCTTCCATGTTTAGGGTAGAAGAGATGTGTTTGTTTCTGAAGACTGGTATAGCAGATTCCTCCGAAATTTCCGTGTCTTTTTACATGCAATTGAACGCCATGTTCTAGAATAAACGTTTTAAAGTTTTTTATACTAATTGAAAGAACAAATTCTTTGTGTTATACTTGTGCATGCCGAAGGACAAGACAAAGACAATCGCTTAATCGTACTTGCAACGACACGTGAAGCCGTGACAATTCATTTACTATGTCTTAACACTCTGCATTATGTGGCTCGCAGCCTACTTCAGCCTAACTGCACAGGAAGTAATTAATGACTGGAAATTTCATGATGAATTCTTCTTACAAGAGTACAAATTTCTACAGTAGCATTCAAAGAGACCAAAAGATGGTCAGAAATACTCTGGAGCCAGGAATCTATTCACATAATATTTAATATTTATGCCATGCCTGACAATTAACATTAACTGTCTCCATTACACATACCAGTAAATTAATGCTTTATAGAGAAAACTGCAGTGTTTATTCTAAAAAATCACATGATTTGCATTCCACTGGCAAAAAGCAAAGATTTCAGATGCTAAAATATTTCGTACATACGGTAACCACTACTCTCTAAAAGGTCAAAATACAAACTAATAATGTATGAGACGAAATTTAAACTGTGGCTAAATTAGAATGTAGCAGTTTTCTAGCAGTTTTAACAGATTCATTCATACATTGAACTTCAGCCCAGCGGGACACGCGTTGTGACCTAATTTGATTTAATATTTCAGGAACGTTTTACTCATTGTCACAATAAACGTACCTCAGGTCATTAAAGAACTTCCGTTAATTAAATTACTCCTCACCCGCAATCAAGTAAATGAAAATATTCTGAAATCCTTCACTTCAGCCTACTAATGTTAACACATAAAGCTAAGCTTTTTTCAAAGTAAAAGTAATGCTTTCCTTCTAAAGAGATACTGACGAGAACACAATCCGTGGACTTTCGTTTCATTTATATGGCATCTCTTGAAAGCAGAAGAAGAAAGTTGCATCAAGTAATATCTTTTCAATTTTAATAATGCTTCATTGCCTAAGAGTGCTTATCTCAGCAAATGAGATTCTAACTGATAGTAAGGCGTGTGTTAAAATCTCTTCTCTCTACTCCATGCTTATATTACTTACTTTTTCAAACAGTAATTTAATTAAACTAATAAAAATGTTGTCCCTCACTTGAATGCACTCGGAAGAAAGAAGAAAATATAGATACTGTTTTAGAACTTTGCCTGTCTTATTAACTTCCGCATAACTTTTACAAAAAGTTACAGATTTAAACAATTATTCATCTACCGTTCTTCGTGGTCCTCTGTCACTAGTATGTGTACTACTCAAAGAAGTTGGCCAGTCAGAAGTACTGAATTGGTTGTCCTGTAAAACAACACAACACTGTCTTTCGGAATAAATGAATATTACGTTCTCAAGCTTGAAATCGGGACAGTGTAGTCGGTATAGATACTAGGTTATGAGCTAACGACCGAAGGATCGTGGTTCCATTCACAGAAAAGTTATGAGATTTGTGTACTTTCCCTAGCGTCAAAGCCGGCCGTGGAGCCATCCATCCTCATGGACGATGGTAAACGAGGACACTTTCCTCGGAGGAAACGGAAATTGGGCTTCAATCGAAACAGTCTCTTTTAGCCAATGCCAAGTTTAGGAATGTGTGTAGCTGTGTGCACTCACCACCATACGCCACCACGACTTTACCTGTTCATGTTCTCAGGCACAATGTAAGGTGAATGGGCTTATGGACAAGCAACATACTGAACTGCTGAAGACTAGGCTCTTCTAGGATATTACGTCACGGAGTTGGTAGAGCGATATCAATGTTAAGGAGGGACATACCTCCGGGCAAAAGATGCAGCAGGTTACTGCAAATTTAACCCCTTCTTAACGAAGACTAATAAAACTGGCAGCCATCTGAACTAAGAAGTTTATTGACCATTCCAAGCTTGACGCTTGTCTGTAGAATATAACAAGTCAACTCCCTAACTCACACAAAACACACTTCGTCACATTTATAAGTAACATCCGGTTAAGGTTGTTTAGGGAAATAATCACTGTTTGTCTGGAGAAATACATGAAATGCAAGCACATGCTGTGAACAAAATCCAGAGCTTCTTGATATTAAAACTATATAGTGACCACGATGGTCTGAAGGCTGAAAAACTTTTGGTTTTGAGAAAGCTACCATGACTCTGGAGCAACGCACGACAGCTCTAGAAATGCAAGAGCCCCACACACTTTTCAAGAACTACCTAAACTGTTTTTTTCTTTTAATTTGCAGGTCTTGAGAGACTCGTCAATTGGTTGTCACAGACTACTTTCATAACTCAACAGTGGAGCCTCGCAGGTCGCGCGAACACGCAATACCTTATGCATCAGTGTGACGTGTCGTATAGTTATTAGCGTTGGTCAGAGAGCGTGTTCAAGAACAGTTCGTGGTCTCATGTGTTCACAGCAAAAAATGGCTCATTTGGCTGGTAGGTCCTACCAATTTATTTACCTTATTTATTTATTTTCTTATTTATTTATTTATTTAGTGACATGTCTGTTTACTTTGTTACAGATTAAATTCCATTTTTTTCCATTTACGTATTTCACAATTTGTTTAGAAACAGATCACAAAACTTAAATATTTATTACGTTCAAGACGAAAAATTATTTACTTGTTCCTTTATGTAGTGTTTATTTAAGGACGATTTCAGTTAGTAGAGCTATTATCACGAAAACTGAACCGGAACTCATTGCAAAGAGCAGCCTGTGGCCTGATTTAATTTTAAATCTCTGCGTTTGCCTAACACAAATGACAAATGCCAGGGGAAACCTCATTTAGTATAGACGGTCGCCGGGCCCGATATTTGGAACCCAGACTTCCTCAATATGAAGAGGTGGTAACCATTGATTATTTCTACCAACAAATGCACCAAGACAAGTTTGTCACTGTTTTCTTTATTGAAAGAGTGACAAACTTGTCTTGGTGCATTTGTTGGTAGAAATAATCAATTATACAAAGAAGTACGGTGAATATAAAGTGAAGTTCAAGTGGTAACCGGTTCAGCCTATTTTCGTTAAGTAACAGGTGCCCGTCTGTGTAGGGGAGGACCGAGCAACTTCGACACGTTAAGGTAATTGCTTCAATAAAAACAGGAAGCATAGTTCAAACGAATAGAATTATTTGTGCTACTTGCACTTCATACGTATACACTAAGTATAAATGCTAATACTTGTAAAGAATACGACTATCGAGTAAGAAGCATGGCATAATAGAAATATTGACACTGCTGAATTTGTCGCACATCCAGGAGCAAGTTCGTCTATCAAAGAGGGACAAGTTCAACAAATTATTTTTTGTGTATTGTTCAGTATACAGCCATATACAACCTTACAGTACAAGCTTTTAGGCGACTACTTTGGGCTTAATATAAGCCATCATCATGCCTTTTCTTCTTAAAAACCTTCTGTGGACATTTATTACTGCAAACAGGTGTGAGATCTCATCCTTCACACGATGCATGACAAAATACTAAAAATTACAGGAGGCCACGAAAATTATACAAGATTTGAGTAGTAAACAGTACATAAAATTTGTGTGTAGTAAATAAAAGTTATAAGGAGTAATATACATAAAAATTATAAAACAAGTGCTTTGGAAATCGTTGGTAGGTAATAAAATTTTTCTATACTTGATTTTACATACACCGGGTCTTATTTTTTGAGGCACGAGAAAACCGTCGTACAAATGCGGACCATTCTTACTATGGATATTGTTGGAGAGTGACGCTAAACATATATATATATAAATATATATATAATAAATTAAAATACAATTTAACATTACAATTATATATTTATATATTGACGACTTATATAGTGACAATCATCATTGTATTCTTATTACTTTATATTATATACATGTATATATTCTGCTAATTGTCTACGACAAGTTGCCATATACGCCGCAAACGACCAACCTTTTAACTCCCTGAAGATGGCCAGGATATATGGCCGAAGCATGTAGGAGTTTTGTATAATGAATATAAAAACATTGTGAAACTAGTTGGTGGTGAAACTTATGTGTATTAGACTGTTGCACGGAACTGTAAAGCGTCAGAAATATATACTGGTTTAATAACACAACGGGGATGAATCAGCTTAAAAATATTCTTTTATAAATTTCACCACACAAATAAGAGTGACCGTCAACATAAATATAAACAAAAAAACATTAAAATAATGAAGTACTATGCTGTCATCCCCCGATACAGCGCCCTCTATATTGCGCCACCCTCACTTAGCGCCCATAAAAGTCTATGAGCAAAACTTCCTATTACATTAACACTGGGGAACCCTAAGTATAGCGCCACGACACCTAGCAGCCATTCAACAAAAACTTTGGTGATACAAATGTGTCCACAGTCATTAAGTAATGCGCGATGTAGCGTCATGTTACTAAACATAAACACTTTAAGAAAAATAATTTACACCGAACATAACTAAATTAGTAAATTTATAACCAACTGATACACAATTACACCACTTTTATTGTAGCGTCTATATTATTATACGCCCCTACATATGTTTCGGACCTCAGTCCATCCTCAGGGGGTCTCGTTCGAGGAGACCTGGAGGATGGACTGAGGTCCGAAACATATGTAGAGGCGTATAATAATATAGACGCTACAATAAAAGTGGTTCAATTGTGTATCAGTTGGTTATAAATTTACTAATTCATAAAGATGCACGGTGATACTAATATGAAATTTATAACTAAATTTGTAGTGTACATTTTCTTTTAGAAAGCACAGTAAATTGCAAAACTGTAAAAGGCGTGATTTCAGGTTCCGCCGCATTGTAAATAAGATATTCGCTCTTCTGACATGTTACGCAGCATCAATTTGTAGTTAGTTACCAACGTTTCTGGACAACCTATCGGGCCCCTTTTCAAGTGTCAGTCTTCGACTGCTTGACCCTTCAGGATGGAGCCGATAGGTTGTCCCGAAACGTTGGTAACTACCATTCCACGCAGCACAACATTGCAGAAGAGCGAAGATCTGAAAACTGTAAAACTTTGCTTTCAGATCTGTACTTTGTAATGTTAAAAGTAGCTTTTGTGGATTATAGTAACGGTCTCTCCTTTTTTGACAGAATGTCTGAAATTAATAGGGTTTGACGACCGTTAAGTGCTTCCAAGAATTTCAGTTAAAAACTTACTTTTCAAATCCTGCAGCAGTTCTTCGAACAGTATCACTTTCACAACGACAGAATATTGGGAAATAAAAGGAAAATAAACTAAGACAGAGAAGACTTTATTACACTCTTTGTCCACTCGTCACAACACAGATCACAATAGAACTCAGGACTCCTCTTTCCTTTCGAGATTACTGAAATTTCGTTCCCTATTTGTTACTACAGACAACGGTCTGTAGAATTTCAAAACGTAAAGTATACCGAGACGGTAAAGCCGCTGTTAGTCAATATCAGACAAACGTCTTGACAGTAGAGTTTTTAATTATCCTAAATCTTTATTTTACTAATAAAATATGGGGAAAAGACTACATTAAATATTAGCGAAAAGAAAGGAAGCCTGTGCTTGTACAGACCAATTTCCTGTAACCTCTCAGTAGAATACAGCCATCCACTTTTGTTATTATGGGAAAAATTCAGCAATCGATGCTGTACTAGTGACGTATTTAATGAAAAGCATACGTAAAAAAAATGTAGCAAGTGCTTGCTAGCATGAAAAGTGAAAGATGCCAAGTACGAAAGACAGGTAGAAGCACTAGAAATATACACATGGCAGTTAAATGCTGCAAAAATTTTACAGCGAGTGATGAATTTATTTAAGGAACGAGAGAAATGAATCGGACAGCAAACGGCAGACTTCAAATACAGCAGTGGATGGTGTGACACTGCTTGAAATAGCGTCACGGATTATCACAGCACGTAAAGGAAGAAGAAACGGCAGGCATAAAGACAGAACTGTGCGAAACATTTATTGCTAAAGACGCTTAAATATGTTTGGAAAGAAATCTTCAGCAATGTTTAACAGAAGGCTGGCGACAAGAACACAACGCGAAACGTAGCGCTGGACAACGCTCTTTTTTTAGTTTTAATGAGCAGACAGTTCAGACAGTCAATGAGAAATATTTCTCACCAGTTGGATGACGATGAATTTCAAGTACTGTACACAATTACTGTATTAAATGTTCCAATATGTTATTAATATGTAATTAACATATCTTAAACTTCTTAGGTAAATTTTAAGAATCAAATAAAGTTAGAGCATTTAAATTTACCGAATCCCTCTATATTCCCCCGCTCCCAGTATAGACCTACAGCCTCAAATATCGGTAACAAAATATTGGCGCAATATCGAGGTTTGCCTATATTCATATTCAGCCCCTAAGAGTTACATTTGTACAGCTCTCGGCAAAGTTATTCTACCGATTTATTTCATTCCTCCTTTGCTAACACCGTCTTGGGTGTCTAAACGGCTGAAACACTTGTTTTGTCTGTACTAATACCTGTTATAGTTTTCCAGGCTGAGATATATGCTATCTTGGCCTGTGCTTATGAAGTACAAGCTTATGTAGGATCAGAGAAATACATTAGTATCTGCTCTGATAGTCAAGCAGCATTGAAGGCTATTCAGGCTGCTAAAACAACGTCCCCATTGGTGCGACAGTGCCAAAGGGCGTTGAATGATATCTCCACCCACCACTCCGTGGAACTCTTTTGGGTTCCCGGACATACTGGAATACGTGGAAATGAAATCGCCGACGAGCTCGCAAAAGGGGGTTCTGGGAACAGCTTTATGGGACCAGAGCCGGCCCTGGGAGTCTCAAGGCAAAGTATAAGGAAGAAAATTCAGTGCTGGTTAGATAAACAGCACTTGATAATGTGGCAGGGATTAGCTGGCACTCAAAGACAGGCTCGAGAAATGATCTCGGGCCCTTGTATTGCCGCTAAGACCAAACTGCTGTCCTTTAATAGGACACAATCCAGAGTGGTTGTTGGCTTACTTACTGGACATAACACTCTGAGAAGACATCTTCACATAATGGGACTAAGTGATAGCCCCATGTGTAGGAAATGCAGAGCAGAGGAGGAAACCTCAGCTCATGTCTTGTGCGAATGTGAAGCCTTGGCAACACATAGACATATTTACTTGGGGTCTTTCTTTTTACACCCTGAAGATATCAAAGAACTAGACCTAGGGGCGATCTGGACCTTTATTATAAGGACAGGGCTCCTGACCTAGATTTGGTTAAGGGGCACAAAGGGCCTGCTAAAGGCCTACGTGCATCGGGACCATAAAGGGCCCGACCCATATTTCTATTCTATTCTATTCTAATACCTGTTATTCCAAAATTTTTTTTATTTCTCTCTGATTTTTCGGCATATGAAAAAAAAAGGCACTTATTTTGGCCTTGTGAATCTTGCACCTCGCGCCATACTGGCTGCTTCTGGGATGTTAAGTGACAGACTCTTAGAATTCATGAAGGTTTGAAGCCAGTTAGAATCAGCCATTTTTTTCGCCTTTGCGAAAGGATATTATAGATTATTTGCTTCTGCAAATTCGAAGGCAAGCTTTCTAAATTCTACTCCGCACGTCACACACAACCTCTGCTGCTGATTAATGACACCTTCTCTCAGCTCCTGCTCTCCCAAGTCTGGAATGACTAAGTGTTTAAATCAACTCTGTTTCTGGACACGCGGTGCTGAAAAATCCTTTCTAACAAATAGGTAATTTGGTTGAAATTTATTTTACTTTACCAACTTATGCACAATATCTTACAATAGTATCAATTCAATAAAAATAAAATAAATTTCAACTGTAATAAGATCCACGGTCAATACAACGTACGGTAATTTGGATCTTGGGAGGCCATACTTTGAAACGGAATTAAGGCTTGTCTTTTCCTCTTTATGGTCAGAAAGACCTCTTTCCAGTGTCTCTTAATCATATTTATCAACTGTTGTCCGTTTCTACACTCTAAACCTTTTCTGGGTGCTCACAGCAACGGAAGAATGTAAAGGATAAATGAACATTGGACTTTCACTGAACATGTACCGTAATACTTGCTTCAAATGTTTAACAAATAGCACTGTGCTACGTTGAACAATGTAAATGAAGCGAAGACAAATAGCAATTTTCCTTGCAGGTTTACAATTATTACTGTGGGGTACGTTGGGCAGCATTGACGAACTTTCTTACCCGAACAGCATGAAAAATAAAAATTAAGTACCACCTTTAGCAGAAGCTAGAAGTCGGTAGACCAAACTTATTGGTAGGAAGTGCCTTAGTCCAGCGGTATTCTACCTTTTTTCTTCGCGTACCGCCACATATAATTTCTCTTCAACTTTTTACCCCCAAAGTTGTTGGTGCATAATTCAAGTTATATATAGTCTATAATCTACATCTAAAATAATTTAAATAAATTACATCCAAAATAATGTATTAAATAATAAGTTTTAAATGAGAAGAAGGAGAGTCAAGCTATTAAATAACAAATATATTATTGCCTATCTTATAAAAATTAATAAAGGTACAAAGGTATTTTAGCAAAGCAAAATTATATGCACTGTGTGTAATAAAATGAAATTATCCGCCCAGATAAGAATCGCATAAAGGAGAGAGAAAAAATGGCGCTCTCAAATCGCATGTCCTTATATCCGGGTCTCTTGTGGCTAACCCTAAATCTGGCCCTGATGATTCAGTGTTTATCATGAAATAATATATTTATTTCTTTTTAATTTTACGTACCGCCCCCCCCCCTAAGATGTCTTCGCGTACCCCCAGGGGTACGCATACCCCAGGTTGAATATCACTGCCTTTGTCCACCTTCCCGATGGCACGCCGATATAATACGATAAATGCTGCTCTGCAGTTACCTATAATACCAAACGCATGCAAAATATTAGAAGCACATTAAAACAAATAATCACCCGACACCAATGTACATGCCGGACGGCAGCACACTCCCACCACGCACCGACAGCAGTCCTGCTATCTCAACCGCCAAGTCCCTATGCTGGATACACTTATCTATGATCAACGAATTAATGCACCTCACGAAATTGCCCTGCGCGCCAAAGATACGCCGCCCTCACCATGTATTGCTAGGGTAATCAGATGAGGATGGGCGTATCATACAGCATTCCATGAGAGACATAAAACATATAAAATTAGTCGGGAAATCTGAAGGTAACGGACAGTTTTGAAATATCGAGACGTAGGTAGGAGGATAATATTAAAATGAACCATAAAACAAAGGGTGTGCAGATGTAGACTGGATTTTTGTGAGATTTGAGGATTTCATGACCGTGATTACGAAGCTTACACTCTTCTGAGATGTAACACCGTGTTGTCTGGTAGAAATACCGACCAGTCTGAGGAAGCTGCTGCCTCGGAAGCGTCGTTACAATTCTACCTACATTATTCTGATTTAAGATACTGTCCAACGTCCGTCTAACAGTGGCGTTAAATAATAAAACAAACAGAATTAAATGTGTATGAGCCAAGGAAGAAAGAAATTACACTACATCAACTTCATTACGATTTATTTTAAGAAACCGATAGAAGAACGTCATAAACACCAGGCTAGGTGTCGGAGCCCGAGATATAAACGTCTGAATTCCCGACAGCAGCAAGATATCTCGCTCTTCTACACTGCGGCCAGAGACGTATTCGGATCCATACACCTTCTTATCCTGTGGGTACTGAAAACAAGGCGGCCGAAGCGCGAGTCTGACCACTCACCTCCACATGATATTAAAGCTTATAAAATATTAGATTGCGTTATACAACGACGCTTTAGGTTGCTAAGATTATGCAGCGTCGGTGATAAATAAATGAATAACCATAGAGCAATAATGGAATGATAATAACGGGAAAACCGAAGTACTCAGAGAAAACCGTGTCCCAGTGCCACTTTGTCCACCACAAACCGTGTCCCCGTGCCACTTTGTCCACCACAAACCGTGTCCCAGTGCCACTTTGTCCGCCACAAACCGTGTCCCAGTGCCAATTTGTCCACCACAAACCTGTCCCAGTGCCACTTTGTCCGCCACAAACCGTGTCCCAGTGCCACTTTGTCCGCCACAAACCGTGTCCCAGTGCCACTTTGTCCACCACAAACCGTGTCCCAGTGCCACTTTGTCCACCACAAACCGTGTCCCAGTGCCACTTTGTCCGCCACAAACCGTGTCCCAGTGCCACTTTGTCCTCCACAAATCGCTATTTAACTGGCCTTGTATCAAACCTGAACCTTTGCGGTGACAGGCCAACGACTAACCGCCTGAGCCAAGGAACAGCCAAAATACTGGAGCTGTACCTCCACTCCTCCATAGGTATTCATGGCATGGTGCTAAACGACACATAGAGACAACTTTATCTCTTGATGTATGGGGAGTCTGTGCTTTATTGTACATGAGTATTTTAAGAGGCGGAAGATCCCTATGCTGCAAGTATTTGGGTGTTACTTCAGTGTCTACTAGTACGTGAATATATCAGAAAAGTCTTTCAGAAGTACGAATTATGCAAACGTAACATTTCGTTGTGTCTGGTGTCTAGGAAGGATGACATGTCCACCGGAAGTTGCATACAATACATGTAACTTCCATAGTTAAGGTACGCACCAATCCTGTGTTGAGATACGCCTCTTTATTCGCCTTCTAGCCAACCAGATACAAGGACAGTAAATGACTGTTTCGCGAGCTCTTATTGTGAAGGAAATCAAGACATCTTTACATGTCATGCAGCGTTGGAGAAACGTCCTCAGTTTTAAAGGTTTAAAAATTGAAAATGGAGGAGGAGAAGCGAGAGAGGAAGGTAGAACAGAGAGGAAGGTAGAACAGAGAGGAAGGTAGAACAGAGAGGAAGGTAGAACAGAGAGAAAGGTAGAACAGAGAGAAAGGTAGAACAGAGAGGAAGGTAGAACAGAGAGGAAGGTAGAACAGAGAGGAAGGTAGAACAGAGAGGAAGGTAGAACAGAGAGAAAGGTGGAACAGAGAGGAAGGTAGAACAGAGAGGAAGGTAGAACAGAGAGGAAGGTAGAACAGAGAGGAAGATTAGCGACATATTAGTTACTACAGGGAAAATATAATGGAGCATAAAGTTCGTAGGCTGTGTCCACTCTACTTCCTGGTAAAATGTGGCAGGAGACAGGGTAAAGCTTGCGGAAGTGAAGGCAATTTCATTTGGGCTGAATTCTGATATTAACATTGCGAAGGCCGCACTATGGTGGAATTTTAATAGAAATGCATTAATATATATTACCTGTGGGGTTGTAAATTAGTTGGAGCCTGAAATTCATCTAAACAGCCTTAAAAATTCGACTTCTACCTCACAGAAAGAAGTGCGTCTCCATTACCAACGTTGTTTCAAGAAATAATTCCTGTTTATTCTAAAAATTATATTAACTTCATAAATACACTTTCGGGAAAAGATTTTAATTATCAAAGCAGACAGTACTAACAATTGTGACTAGTTTAAAAGGTTGATGTTTAAGTTTTAATAGTTTAATTCTTCACTTCAATTGTTAGAAAAATATACCTGCACACATCACAAATCAAAGCCTGATTCCGCGGCGTTACAACATGTAGCCTAATTACGTTTGTGACTGAGGTACTCCAACTTGTTTGAAGGACATATAATTATAAAGCTAAACTTCTCAGCGTTGGTATTCTGGAATCGAGCTCTAGACGTACAATGAAAGGCACAAATGACGATGACCTAATTTGTCTGGAAACAAAGGCACGAGAAATCAATACGAAATGTCTGGATCCAGGATATGAACTGCAGACCTACTAACGGTAAAACATGAAAGACATTTTTCATTGTACAAATTACTGCCTGGGGTATCTGACACGGTGTAGGGAGGTACGTAAAGCTGCGGCACTTCGCGGCATCACGCATCAGAAGAACACAGTCTTAACATTCACGACGTCAGAACCCCAAATTTCAAGCAGATATTTACTTCATAACATTAAATGCAGTAAATTACACGACAAAGTCCATTTCTCTCATTACCTCAGTGTAACGAACACGGATCCGAAATAGTTTTGACCGGCTAATATGATATTTAAGCTCCCTTCGTCATACTTAGCATGGCTGTCCCTTGCATATGGCTTCTAATTGATTGTCTTTGTGGTACAATATCTACGTCACTAAAGAATTGAATATTTTGGTGGGTACATTGTTCAACAATCGAATGACAGATGAATAAATAAGCAGCAATATTGGGATGATTATTGGCAGAAGAAAATTATGTACTTCGAAAAAATCTTTTCCTACGGTTCTTCGTCCATCACATTTCCTACATAGACTGCATTGGGGGCGAATCCAGTCCTTCGCGGTGATAAGCCGGCATCTGTATGCCTGGGTTATGGCACGGCTGTGCGTTACTAAACGAAGTTAACTTAATAACAAGCGGTTAGTATTCTAACAGACATCCACGGTCTCAGTCACAGCGACAAGTGACAAATTACATTGTACACGTAAGAAATTTGTGATGCTCACAGTGATGATTATGACATTACTGTCTTTTGGAATATGACGCCGTGTAGTCTGATAGACATTTGCCGAAGTTTAAGAAGCGCCTTCCATCCTCAGCTTAGATGACATTCATTCTTACGACAGGTCCGTAGCCTCTTCCAAAGCGAGTTCTCCATTGAGTGCGATCTAGTGCTTCCTCTTTCAATTTCCAGTAACCTCTCTTTTCCTTAAGGCCATCCAGTAGCTGCTTACGTCTTCTCCCTGGTCTTCCCGTCATTTCTATCCTTCCTTCTAACTTTCCTTCAATCACGTGTTTCAGAAGGCAGTTTCTACGCAAGATGTGACCAATCCAGTTAGCCTTTCTTCTCTTTATTGTATGTACGATATTCCTCTCCTCCTTGATTCTGTGTAATAGATGACAATACATACTTTTCGTGACCAGGATAATATATTTTGGAACACGCTTTATATACACGGTTCTCAGTCCCATGTTTCAAGCACTACAGCTTTCCTAAACTTTACGATTCGTTTTCTCTGGCACACCCGTGGACCTACCTTAGAAACAAGGGAGATTTCTCGCAAGGGTTTATTATTATTATTATTATTATTATTATTATTATATTTACTGCAATTGGGTTTTCACCCGGTGGCAGTAGTATCGGTGGAGGCAAGCACACACTCGATGTGAATTCATGAATTATAACTTTATTGCTAATGCTAATACGTGCGTAGCTGTGCTCTGCTATAAACAAGGCCGCGAAGAAAAATGTCATAGATCGACTCTCTCCACATCTCCCTCAAGCTTAATAACCTACGCTCGCCTACAGCTGCCTAGCCATTCTCTTCATGAATGCTGGTACTCTTATCTGCGTGATAATCTTCGCTAATCACAGGCGCTTTGGGCTGGTTCACAGTCCAGAGGGGCAGGAGGGGAATGCATTAGTAGGAAGAGAGGGGAGAATTACTTCGTCACCTTCCAATTCATGAAACTTTACATTGTATTTACCGTGCATTTTGTCACAATTGAAATTGTTTATTTTCACACCAACTTATGCACATTAAAAAAATAATAATTTTTAATGTTATAAGTTAATGTGCATAAGTTGGTGTGAAAATAAACAATTTCAATCATGAAACTTGTTTTGGTTCAGTACAGAGCTGTAAAACGTAAGAGTGTCTGCTGAAACAGGGTAAAACCCGGTGTAATTAATGATTGGGTGAAAGGGTGGTTTTTTTATGAACGAAGACATCAAAAGGCTGCAAGTGGTCAGCGTGCCAGAAGCGTATGTAAGAGGAACAATTTAGATTTTAACGAAAGTCACACCGTTGCGTTGTTAATAGTACAAAATTAAACCAATATCTGTCCAAACACAACTAAATTCTGTTTATTACATAAAACTACATGTTTAGACCAATTTCAGGCCATCCTCAGTTTCACAATTGGTCTTTAAAACATATTGAGGAAGAAATATACATTATGTAAGTCCATAAAACAAATTTCAAATTATTAAAACTGTTATGGTCAAAACAGGAACAGTATGTGTGTCTAGAGGTTCTATCAAAACTGTTACAAATAATGTTTACAGAATTTACTTCCTTTGTTATGTCAAAGTTGTCATAGCATCATGGTAATTTTTTTTTTTTGAAAATAAAGCTTTATTTCCAGTCAAGTACTCATATAACACTCAGACGGGTAACAAGTTGTTCCGTTTACCAACTTACATTTGAACACTAACTCTAATAACAGCTATGTATACTTATATACAGGGCATACACAAAAGAATGGTGCGGTTTCAAAGGTGAATAAAAAATTTATGTCTCACATTACACGGGCACAACATACACCGTTGTTGTTGTTACCCCAACTGAATACCAGTTATGACGATTACATTCTACAACTGGACGGAGCTCCCCCCCCCCCCCCCCCCCATTTTCACAGGATTGTACGATTGCTTCTCAATCGTGTTCTTCCACAACGCTGGATCGGACGTGCTGCTGCAAATGGAGACAAGAACCTTCTCCCTTGGCCACCCCGTTCGCCAGATTTTACACCGTGCAATTTCTTTCTTTGGGGGTTCGTTAAAGACAGCGTTTATGTACCACCATTGCCCACGTCCATCCATGAAATTCGTGATCGGATAACGCATGCACTGCAGGCCATTACAGCGGACATGCTACACCGGGTCTGGGATGAGTCTGATTACCGTGTGGATGTGTGTCGTGTGACTCAGGGTGCACATATTGAAGGATTGTAATTACCAAATGAGAAACTTGGACAGTTGCCACCGCTGACGGTGTATGTTGTGCCCGTGTAATGTGAGAAATAAATTTTTTATTCACTTTTGAAACCGCACCATTCTTTTGTGTATACTTTGTGTATCATGGACAGCAGTGAAAAATCGATCATGGTAATACTATGACAACTTTGGAATAACAAAGGAAATAAAATCTGTAAACATTATTTGTAACAGTTGTGATAGAACCTCTAGCCACACAGCACAGCTTATCTTATAGGCATATTTCATTAAGTGGTGATATCATATTTCAACGGGTTCTACTGCAGTGTATAATTGAAAATTATGTCATCTGAACATAAAAGCCATTCACTTAACTGAAATATCACAAATTCAATCCTGACAACATCTTTACACGACTAATTTTGAATTCAAGTACATTCTTACAATCAATCAATCAATGAGGTATGAGGCGAAGTACGATATGTTCAAAAAACATGCCGGAAATCTTCAGTTTTGCTGTTGACACGCCTCATTCCTCTTTGAGCGTGTTTCGAGAGTCGCGTGTAAGATTTTCCACCATAGCACTCCTAAGTTCCAGTTTTAAATGAATAACTCTATATAAAACTGTTATAGTTACGAGTGAGACAGCTCTAAAACAAACAGTAATCAATAATGGAGGCACACAAAATGTCTCCTTCTGCACACACATTACACAGAAGCATAATTGCTAAAGTTCCACAAAACCTCAGGGCCAGATTATTATTGGCCACATTCTTATCACTTTCTAAACAGGCCAGTTGGAAACTTGAAAAGAGAAATCACATTAAAGGCTTCTTTCTCAGTTTCTTTTTTCCAATTCGGCGGAACAAAATGACGTCATCAGACCCGTTTCAGTGAATACCGGATAAAGCAAGATGTTTTCTCCCTGCCAAGGATGCTGTATTGTAAGGAAACTAACGTCCAAGTCCTTAGACTAAGAATATAGGAAAAGACAAGCGGAAGAATTCGACACTAACTGCCTAAGTGCAACAAGGAGGTATAGTTCAAAAGAGTCCTATTTAGGAAAAAAAACTAACCAAAACGTAAAAGTTGACACTTTCACGCCCTGGTGATAAGTGTAGATATATACAGATATATACAGATATTTAGGGAGAACCTGCTTCCTCTGTCTTCAGGGCTGCACAAAATAATTAATAATAATAATAACCATGGCTCAACAGCCCTATATGGGCCCAGGCCTCCTCCAGCCTCCTCTTTTCGAGGTTATTAAGTCGTGCGCATTCGTGGCAGTTGGTGACTGGTCAGCTGGCCGCGCTAGTGTTCTATCGATCCTGATGTGCCCGCCAGAGCCATCTGGCAGGCAGTCAGGAGACTTGAGTGAGAAATGGAGGCAATTTGGCTTACGAAACATTTTTATTCATGCCCGTAAGTTTCTTTTACATGCCGTAAATCTACGACATGGGACCGACGGCTTTACTTCCCCTCCGAAGGAAGTGGTGCTCCGGATTTTTATCACCCTTAAAAATCCATCGACCTCGGTCGGGATCGAACCAGTGGCGAGCACGCTAACCACTAGTCCACCGAGGTCGACCGCACAAAATAATTACAGAGACATAAAACATGCGCACTTTTGCACTGGCAGATTCCAGAAGATGTAATAATTGCATAAAATGTCATAACTAAATTCTTCTTCCCAATGTCTGCTGTCATACACTTATCATTTAACTGGGATATTCTGCTATGCCTAAGAAGGCAGCAGCTTCCTCCGAAACGTCTGCCAGATTACGTGCGTCACAATCCACAAGACAGTAGGCCCAATTTTCCATTCCAATGACTCTTAAATTAAAGAAAATGATAGCCGAGTAGGGGGTGGGAAAGAACAGATCATGGCCTCTGTAAGTTATTGAGATACTGAGGAGAAGCACGAAATATTCAGATTAAATGGTTGGTCGACCCTCAAATACGACTAAAGTAAATCTACACTAGAAATATGAGTGTAGGTCAATTCGCTGTTAATGTACGTTAAATAAAGTGTAAAGAAGGAATATCCCCTTCTTCGCAAAGGGTAGGTTGCTTTCCTAGTCAGTATCAGTGTATGGTATCCAGAGCTTTATAGAAGGAACAACACACAAATTAGGAAATAAAAATCCATAGTCGCATGACAAACAATTGCATGCAAGGATTCTAGGGCAATACATATACTCGTACATTGCTTTAAAAGTAAGGACTATCGTACATAATGGCAACAGTACAGTGTAACCTTCATGTATTTGGATGTCATATATTATATCTGCGACCGGAAAGAGAAAGTTATAAATTTAGGCGCATTCGTATCCCCGCGGAAAGCCTATTAAGTTCAGTAAGTCCACAAAAGGATTTTACATTAAATTTGGTATCAGAAATTTTCAAATTCCTTGAATTTTGGTTCCGTAAAAGAAAACTAAGGAACAATTTACATAAAGGCGTACGTGCTGTTCTGCGCGCATTCGCCGACGGAAGACGCCAAATATTTATCGGCGCAAAAAAGTATTTCTGATAAAAGTTGTAGAAAAGAATAAAACTTGTGTGTAAATATAAACGACGATTTTTTTGTAAGCTTTTTGTTTTCGGTATAATTAAAAATATGGACGCATCGCTTATATTTCTGAACTTGTTTTATGACCTATATTAGGCACGCCACCTCCGCATGAAAACAGGTACAGAAAATTATTTTCCCATTGCAGCAATAATTTCATTTTAATATTATTGATTCAATATTTCTAGTGCCACAAATACAAATAATTCAAAAGCATCACTAAATTCCTCCATCTTACTTCACGATCTTCAAACAACCGACACCATGGCGTATCAAACTGTGGTACGCGTAACATTACTGGTGCACCAACCACTGTGGTACGCAGCCTTAGTACAAATAATTATCTAAATAAAAAAAAGGATAAAAATTTAAAAAATAAATATAACACAAGTCACCTATATTTGCTAATACGCAGTACTGCTGGCAATATTATATAACTCATCCCCACTGTCAGTCTTTCCAATTTCAGCTTTTTTTTTATTTAAATACAAAAAGAAAATTTTGGTGGTATATTGAATTTGTTAAATTTTGTTTATAGGTACGCCAGCAAAAACGTTTGAGAACTCCTGACCTACACCAACGAAATTTGTTAATATTTCGCTTCAAAAAGCTCAAATAGACTCTGCATTAAAATTAATTATCTGTAGAACCATTCCATTCCTTTATGTCCAACTTCAGCTCTTCTCTTAACTTCCAAGTAGCCATATTATTTTATTGTGGCTATACTGTAACTAAAATATTCATTGTTAAGCTTCCTTAAATACTAAATTTTAATGTCCAAATTAATTTCAGGCTTTTGCTCTCCTCATCCACCACACACGTGAGGTTTTGAGGTTCTCACGACAATAGTTCCTTCAGACTTCTATCCACATTTATATCAAGAATAACATTACTAGGTTAAACATTATTAGGGTCATTAAATGAAAAGAAAGAGCTGGGTTGGGCATTCGGCACGCATCAGAAGTGAAATTTTTCTGGACGTCTAGTGGGAAAATATCAGGAACAGAGAATAGCCGGAATATCTAGGCGTAGATAGAAGTTTAAATGTATCATCAATATATACAATTTGAGCGCATGGACTGATCATAATGGTTCACAGGATAAGGACTAATTAAAAGCAAATGCCATAAAAAATACATACTTTTGAAAATGGTAATAAACATTCGGCTTCCGAAAAAATGTCGATACTTTCTTCACTAGCCCCGGAACTATCAGCTTATACAGAGGAAATCTTTCGAATAAAGATAGCAATTTAGTAATGACGTCAAGAGGAAATTGTGAAACTGTTTTAGAAGTGGGTCGATCAAACACCATGATAATATTTCTGCTTCATATTCTGACAGTCCCGGGCTAAAATTTGGCCCGAATACAGGCTACCCGTTGGTTTTCGTGGTATTTCTCAATCTCCCGTGGCAAGTACAAGGATAGCAGCACAAATAAGGCTGCGACTGCTTCATTACACATGTTATTGATTACACTTTAGTCGACTTACCATTCGAAGTTTGGTATTCTGAGACACTGAGATCGTAGAGAAGAAGTGACATTTTTATGTACTTCTAGTGGAATAAACTGTACGTCTGTGAAGCATGTGAAAGGGAATGTAGGCCACTATATATATATATATATATGTGTGTGTGTGTGTGTGTGTGTGTGTGTGCGTGTGTGAGAATCCATTTTGAGAAGAGTTCATTAGCCAATGATAGTTCGACGACTTCACAGGGCTCGCCTCTTCAACGCGCGAGGTACGACGCAAACCGGCAGTCGTGTGAGGACTCATAACGTACAGACACCGTCGCTGCGTCGACGGGAAGGAAATTTAATTACAGAACTTACGAAACTTCGGAAATAACTCTTAACAAAAAAAGTGTGAACTTAAAATTTTATAACCAACTCTGAGGCCTGGAAACCGGAATGTAGTTTCTTACCAGAACTTTGATACAAATAATCCGTATCCTAGAAATTTTACGGGGGCACGCGGTGGTGCAGTTGGCTGAGGCACTGCGCTACAAGCCGGAACGTCGCGGGTTCGATTCCCGATGGTGTCACTGGAATTTTTCATTCGCACTATGGCCCTGGGGTCGACTCAGCCTCTAACAGAAATGAGTACCAGGAATCTTTCCTGGGGGTAAAGGCGGCCGGTGCGTAGGGCTGACAACCTTACCACCTTCATGTGCCGATTGTCTAAAAATTTGGAAGCCTCAACCTCCTGGAACCCTAAGGGCCTGTCCAGGCCTGTAATGGGATTGCTGCTTGCTTTTAGAAATTTTAAGATTCTTAAACAAAAATTAACTCTCCTCTAATGAACCTCAAGTATAAATGATGTAAATTTATAATAAATAATATTTAATTATTTCTAACCAGAGTGATGGTAAGATTTAGAGCGGTCTGAATTACGTGTCAGAAGACACTTCTGTTCCTGGTTCATTTCTTCAGCTACTTATAACAGTCATTATCACAGTTTTTTAAAATTGTAGAACAACGTAACCATTTCCGCTCTTAGAGCATCACAGTGTTACTGAATAAATCATAACGAAGTCCGCCTATTCACAAAAGTATGTCGCTTTGCTTTTATCATATAATAATAATAATAATAATAATAAACCATGGCTCAACAGCCCTATATGGGCCCGGGCCTCCTCTTGCCTCCTATTTTCGAGGTTACTAAGTCGTGCGCATTCGTGGCAGTTGGTGACTGGTCAACTGGCCAGGCTACTGTATCTATCGATCCTGATGTGCCCGCCAGAGCCATCTGGCAGGCAGTCAGGAGACTTGGGTGAGAAAATGGAGGCAATTTGGCTTACGCAACATTTTTATTCATGCCCGTAAGGTTCTTTTACATGCCGTAAATCTACGACATGGGGCCGACGGCTTTACTTCCCCTCCGAAGGAAGTGGTGCTCCGGATTTTTATCACCCTTAAAAATCCATCGACTTCGGTCGGGATCGAACCCGCGAACCTTGGGTCCAGTGGCGAGCACGCTTTTTCATATTAGGAGTAGATAAATTTTACGATTTACACAAACCTATAAATTTTGTGATATTTTATGTCCTTATGGCGATAACTATAAAGATTACTGTGTTCTAGAATGTAGAGTCATGTAGCTCTTAGATGAATATGGGAAGAGCAGGTTCCACCAAAACGTTACATATTTGCCAAAATTTATGGCGTTGCTCACCAGAACAAAGTTCCTTGAACTGTATTTGCAATGTCAATAACCTTCCTCACATTTCGATTTGTAATAGCTGTCATTTAAGGCACGATTTTCCTCCCAATTTTTTCTGATCCTAAAGCTCTTTCAAGCCACCGTGTAGTGTGACATTCTGTCCACTATCTATATATCAGTCCATATCTATCACATTTTTTTTTCCTATGGCTTCGACAGCCCTATATGGGCCTGGGCCTCCTCGTTTCGTCGAGGTTTCGTGTCACACACATTTAGACACACCACAGTCGGTAGGACTCCTCTGGACGAGGGACCAGTCCGTCGCAGAGACCTCTACCTGACAACACACAACACTCACAAGAGACAGACATCCATGCCCCCGGTGGGATTCGAACCCACGATCCTAGTAAGTGAGCGGCCGAAGACCCACGCCTTAGACCGCACGGCCACTGGGATCCGCCATCTATCATATATCTATCCATATATATCACTCCCGTACAGTCTGAGCTTCTTAAGTGTGAACACGTCACTGATGTCGCCTTGCTGCACAACCGACATTGTAACTGAACTTCAGGTAAAACAAGCAGTTCTCCAGTAACGTTTTCAGGCCAGTTACTCTGTATCTACATCATCATCATCTGGCATGATTCCCTCTGGCACAGCTGTAGCTTAACTCCATGAGCTGTCGTATTTCCGTAGCTTTATGGAAAACACTCTGATTATAGAAATGAAATATGAATCTTAACATTTCTCTCATACCAGCACTAAATTTTCAGGATGTTCTATTTTATTGTTATTTTATACCACATAATTAATTAAATAAGAAATTAATTATTTTTTACAAATCCGAGTGTGTAGATGAAGTAAGCTGGTATTTATACAGTTTCAATGCTGTAACCACATTTCGAATTCCAAATGAATTCTAAGAAAATGCAGAGAAACAAAACAAATTTCAGTGCAGAAGCAACGAGTTAAGAACCGAGGACTTGGCAGAACAAAATTGGACGTGGAGTTACAATCCTAATTATCCATTCCAAATATAAAGGGGAGTGAGGTGTAAAATTATGGTTTCAAAACTTCACTAATACAGAAACTTACATACTTCCACAGTTATATTACATAGGTGCATTACATGTATTTTTGCCTTGGTGTGGCAGCACACACATCAAGACGGTCTACTTTTCCCATTACCCTGCAGAACAAGATTATTGGACATACAATTCTAGCAGAAAATGTTCCCTTGTTATTGTTAGGGGGAACAAACACACCACAAAAATAAAAGCAACCGCCTTTCAGACACGGATGTTAACGCTGCCTTAGACAGCACCTCCAGCTTTTGAAGTAACCATCAAATTTCGTTCACAGTTTGTTGAAGTCTGCGGGCTTATTGCTGCCATCCTGCACTCCAAGGTATGGACCGAACAGCAGTATCTGTAGTTCGTGCCTGTCTTCCCCAGTTCCCAAAGGAAATAATCTCGTTCTGGCTACGCGGTTACTTCTCCACACAGGAATAGAAAAAAAAAAGAAGAGAAATAAAAAGAACGCAGTATATTACCCAAACGTGAAGAGGTACACGCGGGAATAAGCATAGAATTTCGTTTTTGAGACTCTGAAATTTAGACAGAAAAAGACATTTGATGTTCATGAGTTGGAAGATCGACAGATGTTACTTATATGAAAGGTAAGATAAAAAGTCTTATAATTACACCAGGATTACTGTGTTCGTGCATGTAATGTCTTGTAATTTGGTACAGAAATAGCCAGCCTTTCTCACTACAAACAGCTACATTCTACAAGACGATAACTTTGATACTTACCCCCATGCGATCATAAAGCCTCACTTAATTACCATTTAGAAGGTACTGCTCTTATTCCATTTGAGGCTTTGCAATATGTAAGGTACGTATTATGGCATACTGTGTTACAATACCATGTAATCCGCTAGGCTGTTGTCCAGATTTTACCTTCAGTTTCAAGGTACCCACAGTTGTAGTAACGGTCGTACACAGAAAGGCGAATCAGCTGACTACAATGCAGGTAAGTGTAGCTGACTAATTTGTTAGCCCATTCTCAACCACCAGACTAAGCCACCATTGCAGGATGTCGGTACCGTAGAACTCTAATCAGTGGTGGAATACCACCACATAACGGATAAGGATATCATGAATCATGCTGCCTAAATCCAGCCTCGCCTACATAGGGTTTTGTTCATTAGAACGTCGACAAATGACTTCCATCCTATAATCAATAAGGGTTAGAAATTTGTGCTTAACAGAGACAAAAATGGTAAGTACGGTTAACCATTTTCTTGTGGGTTATCTTGTTGCATTCCTAGTTACATCACCATGATGTGCACTAAACCTACTCTATCACTGCTTGACTGTACAAATTCATTTCAATTCAATGAATATATAGCTAAGTAATATATAGCTAAGTAATATATAGCTAAGTAATATATAGCTAAGTAAAATCGCTAAGTAATATATACTAAGTAATATATAGCTAAGTAATATATAGCTAAGTAATATCAAATAAAACATTCAAATATTAACAGCGAAAATTACTTGACCTTGACTCTTACATTAAATAAGTTGACTCTGTAAGGTATTAACTCGCTAAGATAGTCAAGTCCATGTTATTTATTATAATTTTATTAGAGTAATTTACGCATCAGCTCTGATGACAATTTCAATTATATTTCCACATAAACTTAATTAATAACTTTCGAGTTTGGTAGTGCTTATGCTACTGCAGAATGAAGTAATGCTACGTGTCTTCACAACCCGGAACACAAGAATCTCAAGTCTTATACTGCATACAGACATTCGGATCTCACAAAATGCGGAACATTCCTTGACTGACTGAAATAAGAGCTATATTCACAAGGATAATTTACCTCCCCGAAGTCAGATAGCTAGGTAGTAACATAGATGTAAAGACAGAATAGATAAGACGGACAGACAGACGGACGGATGGATGGAAGGATGGACGAATGGATGGACAGAAGCCATTGCAAGTGGTTACTATTTTTTTTACCAGGCGTATTAACACTAATTTGTGTTCCCCCATACAATGTTGGGAGTGTTTGTGTCGTATGATTCTCAGAAACAGGAATTTTTTTTCCTAAGAAGCGTTAACCGATGGAAAATATTGTGCTTACTCTGAGGGTATGGACACACTGTAAGCGTGTTGAGTGGCGGGAGCAGGGTAGCGGGTGCGTGAAGGAAATGCGATTTTAACCAACAGCAAGAAATTTATACTCACCCCTTCCCTCTAAGCTAGGTAACAGCTTACTGCGGCCGTTTGTACAAGTTTGTTGTTGTTGGTTAAAGTAGCATTCCCTTCACGCACCTGCTACCCTGATAATATCCAAGCAACACGCATGCAGTGTGTCCGTACTCACTAATAGAAACTGAAGTTTTCAAATACAATTTAGATTGACTTGATGATTTAATGGGCTAGCAGCATTATCACTGCCCTTCTTTTCGCCATTTCTTATATTGTTTCATATAAACATGCAATATAGAAGAGTTGCCGTCAAATCTAGGACATTTCATTACAATTATTGGCCCTTGCTGCAATTTTGACTATTATTATTATTATTATTATTGTAAAGCAATGCACACTGCATATTAAGCTTCCATTTTAATGGCATCTTGTTAAGTATTATTTGATGCGACACCTATAGACTTGTAATCTGTGGTCTTTTGGGTAATTACACGGCGTCGTGTGGTAATTATTTACCGACGTTTCGGGACAACGTGTCGGTCCCATCTTCATGGGTCAAGATTCCAAGATTTTTTTTTTCTTCTTGGAATCTTGACCCATGAAGATGGGACCGACACGTTGTCCCGAAACGTCGGTAAATAATTACCACACGACGCCGTGTAATTACCCAAAAGACCACAGATTACATCAACATCGCGGCGGAAGCCTGAAATCAAACCTATAGACTTCCTGCCACAGCCAACCTGTGGCACTTGGAACTAGAGTTTGCTGATTCTGTCGCCCATCGCATTCTTACTTTGCAAAAATGCCTTTGTTGCTCCACTCGTGGCTTCAGAGACAGAATAATTCATTCTGAGGTTGTGAATGGAATGCAAGTGGTAACATAACAGCTTTCAGTACCAGTGGGGAAACAAATGTAGTACAGACACACACATACGAAAAAGAAAGAAAATCTGGAACAAGTAAATTTTATATTATTTATACCGTGCATTGTTATCAATCAAACGTAAAATACTCAACCACCAAATACACTCCTATTTTTATTGATATTATATACTATATTATCTGTAAACCAGTCCAATATAAACATGTTTCGATCCCTTAACAAGTAGTATATTGCTGGATTTAGTTTATGTAATATATACTCTCACAAGTGTCCTTCATAATGATCCCTGGAAGGAATCGAAACAAGTTCATGTTGGACTGGTTTACAGGGATTATAATATATAATATGTAAAATATTAATAGTAATAATAATAGTGCATTTGTTGGTTCAGTATCTTATGTTTGACTGGCACAAATACTCGCTAAGCAACAGCTGGCACAGCTACACAAGCCAAGAACACGCGACAAACAAGAGCTGGTACACACACACGTGCTACGAAACAGCTGGTTGGTATACACACGTTAACACCTAGCATAGGTACACTCGCTAAGCAACAGCTGACAAGGACACACACAATGACCAACAACTGGTACTGATACACATGCTAAACAGGAGCTGGTACACATATTCTTACACACGCTAAATCATCTCACACAGATACACACACGAAACAACAGCTGGTACAGTTACACAACTAAACAACAGCTAGCATAGATACACATGCAAAACAACTGGTACTGATACACATGCTAAACAAGAGCTGATATCAGTCTGACACAATGCGAGTTCTAAGAGGTTGTATCAGTCTGCCACAATCCAGACCGTATTGAGGTGTGTATCCGTCTACGAGTACTACATTGCATTGCACGGAGGTGTATCAGTACGTCACAGTACAGACTATATGACGGCGCATCTGCGTGCTACAATACAAACTGTGTAAAAGTTCTTCAGTCTGTCACAGTACGGCCTGCATGAATGTGTGTCAGTCTCCCACAGCACAGACTGCATGAATGTTTGTGTTCCACAGTATGAATGTGTGTCAGTCTCCCACAGCACAGACTGCATGAATGTTTGTGTTCCACAGTATGAATGTGTGTCAGTCTCCCACAGCACAGACTGCATGAATGTTTGTGTTCCACAGTATGAATGTGTGTCAGTCTCCCACAGCACAGACTGCATGAATGTTTGTGTTCCACAGTATGAATGTGTGTCAGTCTCCCACAGCACAGACTGCATGAATGTTTGTGTTCTACAGTATGAATGTGTGTCAGTCTCCCACAGCACAGACTGCATGAATGTTTGTGTTCCACAGTATGAATGTGTGTCAGTCTCCCACATGCACAGACCGCATGAATGTTTGTGTTCTACAGTATGAATGTGTGTCAGTCTCCCACAGCACAGACTGCATGAATGTTTGTGTTCTACAGTATGAATGTGTGTCAGTCTCCCACAGCACAGACCGCATGAATGTTTGTGTTCTACAGTATGAATGTGTGTCAGTCTCCCACAGCACAGACTGCATGAATGTTTGTGTTCCACAGTATGAATGTGTGTCAGTCTCCCACAGCACAGACTGCATGAATGTTTGTGTTCTACAGTATGAATGTGTGTCAGTCTCCCACAGCACAGACCGCATGAATGTTTGTGTTCTACAGCATGAATGTGTGTCAGTCTCCCACATGCACAGACCGCATGAATGTTTGTGTTCTACAGTATGAATGTGTGTCAGTCTCCCACAGCACAGACTGCATGAATGTTTGTGTTCCACAGTATGAATGTGTGTCAGTCTCCCACAGCACAGACTGCATGAATGTTTGTGTTCCACAGTATGAATGTGTGTCAGTCTCCCACAGCACAGACCGCATGAATGTTTGTGTTCTACAGTATGACTGTGTGTCAGTCTCCCACAGCACAGACCGCATGAATGTTTGTGTTCTACAGTATGAATGTGTGTCAGTCTCCCACAGCACAGACTGCATGAATGTTTGTGTTCCACAGTATGAATGTGTGTCAGTCTCCCACAGCACAGACCGCATGAATGTTTGTGTTCTACAGTATGACTGTGTGTCAGTCTCCCACAGCACAGACTGCATGAATGTTTGTGTTCTACAGTATGAATGTGTGTCAGTCTCCCACAGCACAGACCGCATGAATGTTTGTGTTCTACAGTATGACTGTGTGTCAGTCTCCCACAGCACAGACTGCATGAATGTTTGTGTTCTACAGTATGAATGTGTGTCAGTCTCCCACAGCACAGACCGCATGAATGTTTGTGTTCTACAGTATGAATGTGTGTCCGTCTCCCACAGCACAGACTGCATGAATGTTTGTGTTCTACAGTATGAATGTGTGTCAGTCTCCCACAGCACAGACTGCATGAATGTTTGTGTTCTACAGTATGAATGTGTGTCAGTCTCCCACAGCACAGACTGCATGAATGTTTGTGTTCTACAGTATGAATGTGTGTCAGTCTCCCACAGCACAGACTGCATGAATGTTTGTGTTCTACAGTATGAATGTGTGTCAGTCTCCCACAGCACAGACTGCATGAATGTTTGTGTTCTACAGTATGAATGTGTGTCAGTCTCCCACAGCACAGACTGCATGAATGTTTGTGTTCTACAGTATGAATGTGTGTCAGTCTCCCACAGCACAGACTGCATGAATGTTTGTGTTCTACAGTATGAATGTGTGTCAGTCTCCCACAGCACAGACTGCATGAATGTTTGTGTTCTACAGTATGAATGTGTGTCAGTCTCCCACAGCACAGACTGCATGAATGTTTGTGTTCTACAGTATGAATGTGTGTCAGTCTCCCACAGCACAGACTGCATGAATGTTTGTGTTCTACAGTATGAATGTGTGTCAGTCTCCCACAGCACAGACCGCATGAATGTTTGTGTTCTACAGTATGAATGTGTGTCAGTCTCCCACAGCACAGACCGCATGAATGTTTGTGTTCCACAGTATGAATGTGTGTCAGTCTCCCACAGCACAGACCGCATGAATGTTTGTGTTCCACAGTATGAATGTGTGTCAGTCTCCCACAGCACAGACTGCATGAATGTTTGTGTTCTACAGTATGAATGTGTGTCAGTCTCCCACAGCACAGACTGCAAGAATGTTTGTGTTCCACAGTATGAATGTGTGTCAGTCTCCCACAGCACAGACCGCATGAATGTTTGTGTTCCACAGTATGAATGTGTGTCAGTCTCCCACAGCACAGACTGCATGAATGTTTGTGTTCTACAGTATGAATGTGTGTCAGTCTCCCACAGCACAGACTGCATGAATGTTTGTGTTCCACAGTATGAATGTGTGTCAGTCTCCCACAACAGAAGGTGTCTGAAACTCTTTTAAGCAAGAAAGGTATCTACAAATCAATGTTCACATAAGTGTTAATATATTTAAAGAGCCAGGTATAACAAATGTTTCTTAAAATCGCTTTATCCTTTGTAAGAAGCTTAGTGCCAACTTTAAGGAAAATACACTGACTGACAGAACATGGGGGAGAGAGACAGAGACTAGGGAAGTAAGAATACGATTAAAGCAGCACAAATGGGAGTTTCAAAATCATAACACTTTGCCAGATTTGTCTCCTTGATGAATAAAACGGGGATCAGACGGTCGGGATGTAGCAAGCTAAGGGACAAAAAAGTGCATATGATATTTTAGTCTTAAATTCTGAAGGGTAGAAGGACTTGAGGGACGTAGGCGCAGATGGACGGTAAACAGGATGCGACAATGTGGTACGACTAGACTGGTTCATTGTATGATCTAGTGCCTGACTCCTGCGTACGTGGTAATAAACATCCTTTTCGATAGAATTCGGGAATAACTATAAGTTTCTTCCGCTTCAGTTAAGTTAATGCAGTGTTACCATGAGTCTACATTCTGAAAAACAGAATATATGTAATAAGGAGCGGTAAATGTATTATTTCAGGCATAACCTGGGGAAATACAAATATCAGTTCTGTATAAAACCATGAGACTTTCAGTTTCTCGACACACAGTTCGCGTAATTTGACATCGGACAAGTGTCAGGTGACTTTTAGGGAGACAAACTCGACCCAGTGCACAGAGAAAGGCGAAATCTCGCTACGGTGTAGTCGTTACCTCAGTGTGCGTGGTCGAAATATCACGGGAAAACAGGACGTCATATGTTCTTACTTTCTATTTTATTGGGACTTCCTGCGTATTCTCTGACACTTATTAATTTTTTACATGGAGTAACCCTTTAGCCCTTTAAAACAGAATGGTTACTGCATGTACCACAGAGTTTAACATTAAATAGCTTTGAATTTTACATTTCCATCGCACAGTGTTTTTGTTTTTCGTATGATTCTCGCAGTAAAAGGTATTACTTTTATACAGCCTTAAGTAATTAGTTCTTCAAATTAAGTCTGTGACTGATTACTGAGGAGTATGAAATCAACTTATAAGTATTTGCTACGTGGATTTAGTGCCTCAAAGGGCTCAATCAGAGTGGTTAATATATGAACGACCTACTGTAACATTAAAAATCTCTGATCGCCCAAACAGTTTATTTACTGATTTCAGTGATTCTTAAAATAAATATCGATTGTCTACCAAAACAGTATCAAACAGTTTGATGTTTGTAACAGATATGTAGCGTGTTTTCTCTGAAAGACGAAGCAAAATCTTAAATAGTACTTACATAAACTTCAGTATTCAACAGTTTAAAGATATAAACGGTTGACATTTTAAGTGCTTTTCTTGTCACCATGGTCTGCAGCCAATTTATCCCCCCCCCCCCCCCCCCGATATTTGAGACAACAGACTCGCCTGAAAGATCCCTAAACCTCTACCAGATTACACTGCATCACATCCGATAAGAGAACAATCTTCTTAAGAATCCTCCTTGATGTTCTCAAATCTGAGTGGCTGTTACCGTCTCATAAATTACTTTGCTTCATAAAATTATCTAGCTGACTAGTTCGTTTCTATGTTTGCCTCTTACTAGTTAGGCAGATAATTATCGCGTGTTTACATCATTATCGCAATAATAGACTACACGGACTTAGGAATATCAGGAAAGCTTAGGTCATGATAAATGGCCTTCCGTACAGCTAATGGTTTCGGACATTTCCGAATATGAAACAGTTTTGACGGTTTCATAGAAATATATCAAAGAATCCACAGCACATGGACCGCAAGTTTTAAGATCAACACGTCCTAAATTCTTCTTCTCTACATTCTACCATCAGTCTGAAAGCAATATGACCCTCGAAAAGATTCCTATCTTTTACCAGAATACAGAGTGTCATAGCACAGAAGACCACAGTATGTCGTAGCAAAGAAGACCACAGTATTGTCATAGCACAGAAGACCACAGTATTGTCGTAGCACAGAAGACAACAGTATTGTCGTAGCACAGAAGACCACAGTATTGTCATAGCACAGAAGACCACAGTATTGTCGTAGCACAGAAGACAACAGTATTGTCGTAGCACAGAAGACCACAGTATTGTCATAGCACAGAAGACCACAGTATTGTCATAGCACAGAAGACCACAGTATGTCGTAGCACAGAAGACCACAGTATTGTCATAGCATAGAAGACCACAGTATTGTCGTAGCAAAGAAGACCACAGTATTGTCATAGCACAGAAGACCACAGTATTGTCGTAGCACAGAAGACAACAGTATTGTCGTAGCACAGAAGACCACAGTATTGTCGTACCAAAGAAGACCACAGTATTGTCATAGCACAGAAGACCACAGTATTGTCGTAGCATAGAAGACCACAGTATTGTCGTAGCACAGAAGACAACAGTATTGTCGTAGCACAGAAGACCACAGTATTGTCGTAGCACAGAAGACAACAGTATTGTCGTAGCACAGAAGACCACAGTATTGTCATAGCACAGAAGACCACAGTATTGTCATAGCACAGAAGACCACAGTATGTCGTAGCACAGAAGACCACAGTATTGTCATAGCACAGAAGACCACAGTATTGTCGTGGCACAGAAGACCACAGTATTGTCATAGCACAGAAGACCACAGTATTGTCGTAGCACAGAAGACCACAGTATTGTCATAGCACAGAAGACCACAGTATTGTCGTAGCACAGAAGACCACAGTATTGTTGTAGCACAGACGACCACAGTATTGTCGTAGCGCAGAAGACCACAGTATTGTCGTAGCACAGAAGACCACAGTATTGTCATAGCACAGAAGACCATAGTATTGTCGTAGCACAGAAGACCACAGTATTGTCGTAGCACAGAAGACAACAGTATTGTCGTAGCACAGAAGACCACAGTATTGTCGTAGCACAGACGACCACAGTATTGTCATAACACAGACGACCACAGTATTGTCGTAGCGCAGAAGACCACAGTATTGTCGTAGCACAGAAGACCACAGTATTGTCATAGCACAGAAGACCATAGTATTGTCGTAGCACAGAATACCACAGTATTGTCGTAGCACAGAAGACCACAGTATTGTCGTAGCACAGAAGACCACAGTATTGTCGTAGCACAGACGACCACAGTATTGTCGTAGCACAGACGACCACAGTATTGTCATAACACAGACGACCACAGTATTGTCGTAGCGCAGAAGACCACAATATTGTCGTAGCACAGAAGACCACAGTTTTGTCATAGCACAGAAGACCATAGTATTGTCGTAGCACAGAATACCACAGTATTGTCGTAGCACAGAAGACCACAGTATTGTCGTAGCACAGAAGACCACAGTATTGTCGCTTCCACTCCGAGTAAGTCGGACATAACATGACCAAAACTTAAACTAAATTATTATTATTACGTCATCAGCATTGCATATATCTAATCTGGAATTAATTGCCTAGATTTAATTACTGCTAAAATATTATTAGGATGGGCAAATTAATTCCTAAATGAACAAAGGCAACAGCTCATTAAGTGAATCAAATATAAAAGTTCAGAGTAACGTTATTCTTACACGGGGTGTCTCAGGAGAAAACTGCGATAGTTCCTGAGAAATTTCCTTGGGTTAATATACATCGATATTCCCGAACATACCTATATTCGAATTGAACTGTTACGGATATAATGACGCGAGAAAAATGTGGTCTTTTTGCGGTTCTACATACTGTATCTGTCCTTGAACTAATAGCAAGGCCACGCCATGCGGAGGTGTGTGTGCTATTTAAAGTACTTCGAATCCTAAGAACGATTTTTATGAAGCTGCTGCGAGTTTATCTTACTTTATCAATAGTTTATGTCACTCAGATCTTAATTAGACCTCAAGCACAGGTGTTAACATTTCAGGAACTACAAATTCCTCCTCGTTTTAATGTATATTTGATAATCAATAAATGTATAACAATTCTCATTCTGTAAACCTTGTCTCGCCATTATCTCCATAACCTTTCAAATTCGGATACACGTACTCCTGGTTATATCTAAGCAACTTAACCTAAGGAATGTTCTCCCGAAATATTACAGCTTCCTCCTGAAGCACCCTGTGTAAGCTTGCGATTTTAAACCAGAGTTTGCTCAGCACTGTGGCCTTTTGCGTCGTAACGTCGTGTGGCCCTATCGGTGGATAATAAGGTTTCGGTGGAACCTGCTGCCTTCATGTTTAGGGTTACAGAACTGGGTCGAATTTGACACAGAAGCGTTTAGGGCGACGATACGGCTGAGTAACACAGGAGGCCTTGCAAGCTTATTTTCCTGGTCTCTCACGTTTTTACGTAATTGTTATATATCCTGAGACATTGTTTCCTGCTTTCTTATATTTTATGTCCACCGTTCCCATTCTCCTCTACCAGGCTTCAACCCAACTGCGGCTCTAAGGTAGGGCGCCGACATGCAATTTTTAGTTGTGCAATGGTTTGATTGCATGAATAACAACCGAAGAGTTAAATGGGACTCCGCCGACTTGCAACCGTTTAGTCTGCCAACTGTTTAGTTTCTAATTTTCCACAAACCAATAGGACTCGTCTGATTGCGCAATCGTTTTGTAAACAACAGGATCCAATGGACGTCCGCTCACATGAAACAAAACAGTCTCTTCTTATAACTAAAGCAAGCAACATGTCTTTGCTCTTAGAACAAGGTAAGTTAATTTCTTTTTTAATTTTATGTCTGCTGATAAACTGTTATTACTAATTGGTAAATTAATTGATTTTATCCTCCAATGTCCCCTAAACCTGTGAATTTAATAAAAATATTTAAAACAATTTTCTAGGAATAGTTAGCCCTGTTTTCCCTTTTCTCACTAAATAATAATTAGTGGATGCATCCAAAATCGTCTTTTATTCTTCAGTTTTCTTCTCCTCGAAATTTCGAGGGCACAGATACAAGCCACTTCCACGAAGTCCATGTTGGAACTGAATCGGAATCTATCGCATGTGTGCGGCTACGTCAGTCGGCCGATCGTTTGATTGCATATGTGAGCGGGGCACGGCATCTCGGAATCAAACGATTGCAGAACTGAAAAATTGCATGTCGGCGCCCTACCTAAGTGATCACTTTTCTTACAACAAGCCTACAAGCCCTAGACGAATTTACAAGCTAGTCACTTAGACAATCCTTCGCTTCTGAAGATGGAAGCAGTATATTTTTCAGAAACATGCTTATGCACCTACCCTACTCTAGGGTATTACAAGCTAGAAAACTACACCCTGAACTTATTTTTCTTCTAAGGACCACATACTAAAGGTTCAAAGCAAGCACGGAGGGAAGAAAGAGAAGGGTAGTAAATTCCACTTATTTCTTTACTGTAGGATCCATGTCTTGTATTATTTAATGTGTTTTACAGTCAACATGACATTCTCATTCTTTTACAATCGTAATATATTTTGCAATCTGCAAAGCAGATCCAGCAAGCAGTGAAGCATAATTCTTGTTGCAATGTAATCGACATCCTTTCATTCATAACGAAAAAATTGACAAGTGTTTTGTTGTTCATCCTTTTCTCTCGTGTCTCTCTAATCTGGACTGTCATTTCTTCTCTATTCTTTACATCTTGCATACTTTGTTGCACACGCAGACACATTCACAAAATTCTTATATGTTATCCAAAACTAATTGCTTCTTCGTGTAACCAAAGATTTTTGATAAACATTCTCAAAAATGTTACGTTTTCCTAATGCCCCAATTCAGTTTGTATTGATTTTCTCAAAAGTTTGAAATATTCTTGTCCTTAATCTATCAGCCTCTATTCACATTACGTGGACTACTGCCAATACGGGGTGAATATTTGCTTTGTAGGTATTTTTCCCCCCACAACATTCATCTGACTTGCACAGCAGCACGTCACGTAACAAGAGTTGCCTTCAACCGCCTCTTCTCATTTCATTTCCTTCTCTTCTTCCGTTATGCACGTTGCCAACTCCTTTGTCGTCATAATGTTTTACTATTGATTTATCAACACATTGTCTTTTTTATCCTCCAACACAAATTTTGCCCAGAGGTACATTTATTTATCTTCCGAAATATAATAACCTCCTTTCACACTGTTGACACCATGCATCTTCGTCATATTAAATTAAGTTACAGACCAACTGATGCACACTAAAACCACTTTTTTATGCAGCTTTATGATTAAAATTGTTAAAATTATACCCCAACACGTGTTTCGATCCTAGGATCATCGTTAGGGGGATTTTTGTTGAAAGCTACAGTCACTTCATATACATGATTTTAAACATTCTAACGGCACTTTAGAACTTATATATTATAAGTTAAAATCTTGTAAAAAGACTCGTTAAAAGTTGTAAAATTGTAAAAGTACTGTAGATAGTAGATTGCGGAAGTGCTGGCGTGTGGGATCGTGGTATTAAAGGCTGTAAAATAAACGATTTTGTTAAGTAATATAGAATTTGTATATGTATTGGTTGTTAATAGTATTCATTATTGATTTTCTATGATCCTAGGATCGAAACACGTGTTGGGGTATAATTTTAACAATTTTAATAATAAAGCTACATAAAAAAGTGGTTTTAGTGTGCATCAGTTGGTCTGTAACTTAATTTAATATAACCTCCTTTATTCCAACATGGTACTCGTATTTTGACATTTTAAATGCTATGAACAAAACATATCTTACAGCTGCCTACTTCTGCTCTGAATGTATGAAATGTTGTCAATTAATATAAATTTTGGCCGTGCCATGGCTCAGGCGGTTAGTCGCGGGCCTCTCACCGTGGAGGCCCGGGTTCGATTCCGGGTCAGTCCATGTGGGATTTGTGGTGGAAAAAGTGGCACTGTGACAGGTTTTTCCCCGAGTACTTCGGGTTTGCCCTGTCAATTTCATTCCACCGGTGCTCCATTACAAGGAAAACGGAGAAAACTAATCATCTTCGTCACAAGGTTGCACATTAAGCCTCAAGTCTGCGGTGCGTCTGTAGCATCTGGTGCGGGGCCCTTCACCACAAAAAAAATATAAATTTTCCTGCCATTTCTTGAGGAGTCTGTTCAAATAGTCAAGGCATTTCAACAGCTTTAATACAGAAATACAGACGGAGTTAGCTTTCTACACGAAACTTGCCAAGAACAGGTTTAATAAAGAACTTAAAATAGTGAATTTCGAGAACTTTCTTCGGGCTTGAAGGAAGCATAAACATGGTTACATGACGTCATTCATCTGCATCAAACAAATGAACCGTCGAATAAATTTAACTAATTAAGATGCAGGCAATTTCGCATGAGTTAAGTGTCTGAAGCATGTTAATCCTTTGAAGAATAAAATTAACCTAAACTGTATTTAAACATTTAATTCCTACCTTATAGATAACACTGTTTTTGCATTACAAATGGCAGACAATTTATGTTGTTTAGACAAGTAAGAACTGTTTATTGTAAGAATAATACGAACAGAGAAAATACTCTGTACGAGCAAAATGCAGAGTTTGTGAATGATAACTTGTTGGCACATACCGCAAACATTGAACTTCAAAGGCTTAAGGGTGGTATGTCGTGTCAAAATAGTTGGTCCAATTGAAAGCCTGACAGAATATCGTTACATAGTATTGTTAAAAATTCTATCAGAAACTGCGACATACCTCTCAGCATTCACAGAATTTATTGATTTGATTTTTCATACTGATGCGCAACCACTGAATTACAGGATCTGGTTTCCTTGCAGAAACGTGTATCTATTTTGAATAACTGTTTTATACAAGTAATTACATACAGATGGCGAGAATTCAGTGTAGTAGTTTAAACCAACCAAATTTCTTTCTCTCATGGAGCAACAGACCCTAGTGGGCCAAGGCCTCCTCATTATCGAGCGTTCACGATCACACTCAGACACACCACATTAGGTAGGACTCCTCTGAACGAGTGATCAGCCCGACGCAGAGACCTCTACCTGACAACAAACAACTCCAACCAAATTTAGTGAAATAATTTATTTCGTGGTACGACACTTCTTCATAGCTCTTAAAAATATACATCGAACACGAACCCAATTTCGTTGCGACTTTAGACTCTCCTATCACGGAATAAAGCTTATCATAAATTTTGAGATGTTTACCACAATTTGTTAATTTTTTTCAATGACTATCACCTGTCGACTCTCATAGATGTGGCCCTATGAATGGGGGAACTATACACGAAAAGACGGTGAAAGTTGCAAGTTGTGGGAAAATAATGTTCGAAGAGTAACGTATCAATGGTTGTAGGAAAATAGTGCCTTTAAAGAAGCTTCCCTTTAGCAGCTGGTCATTTAACAGCCTGACACTCTTTTGCTCCTACAAGTAAAGGTAACTGTCACTCCGTAACATGCCACTGGAGGCGCAGAGGGAAGTAGCGGTAGAGATCTACCCATGCTTAACCTCGGCGCTAGATAGGGGTGGGAGACCAACGCCACGCTCCGGCCGCTTTATTCCTGGGAAGGATCCGGTACTCATTGTGCAGGAGGCTAGGTGGGCTGCAGGGCTGGTCTGAACGAGTGCGGAGAACAGAAAATCTTTTGTATCCACCAGAACCGTCCAGTCAGTGTCGAGTCGCTATACCGACTAAGCTATCCCGGCCCCCCTCCTAAAACTAGTGCCACGAAAATCATTTCTAGCACGTATATGTGTTGTTAATGAAAAAACACTGCGTAACTGAAATTCCTTACGTAACTGCAAACTTGAAATCTAAAGACTCTACTGCAACCGAAAACAACTTTCCTTAGACTTGTGTTTACAGAATGCAATTTTGATTACACAACAGCAACAATTTCGAATAGATGATTCCATCAAACATGTCTTTCTTAAGAAATTAAAAGACGTTCAACGCATCAATGAAATACCATTCAATTACGGGACCCTAATTTTTATTCCCCTTAATAACAGCCGGCCAGGTCATTATATCCTTCGCCCGTTTAAATAAAGTCTACAAAATCGTAACATATTTCTTTAAGATCCATTTTAATATTATGCTTCCCTGTTGTTTCATGTTTTCAGAATTTCCACCTAAAATTTTGTATTTATTTATTTATTTATTTATCTTCTCTCCTATACGTGCCACAAACTCGGCTCATCTCGTATTTCTAGAATTTATCACAGTAATAACATTTTCCATCAATGCAAAAAACAAAACTTCTCTTATGCAATTTTCTCCATTCTCAAAATAATCGCGTTGAGAATATTCTGAAATTCATATCGCCAGTATACCCAAAAATGCAGCTACTGTCACTTGATAATTACATTTTAAAATTGGGACTCAATGTGATCATTTAAGATTTCAATTCGATAGGTCACAAAAAAACTGCGTCTGTACAGCGACAAAATTGTTAACGTTGTGTACGGACATAATTGTTAACGTTGTGTACGGACATAATTGTTAACGTTGTGTACGGACATAACGTTGTGTACGGACATAACGTTGTGTACGGACATAATCGCTACTTATTCTGGCAATAGAGGAAATGTAGGAACAATCAGTGTGATCTTAACAGAGGGCATCCCGTTATGTTTCGTAAATTAAGTACAAAAGTATAATGCAGTCTACAAGACCATTTTATTATAAAACAACATTTGTTTTTATACAGAACGCTACATGTTTCGACACACAAGGTCATCATCAGGCACAAATGTGTAACAGGACTTTGATAACATTTAAAATTTTTCTTTTACGCGCAAGAGATCTCTTCCTTACAATTTTCTTCTATTATAACTATATTATTTTATTAAAAATCCATTTAACGCAGGCTTAATTATATATAATGTAAGCATACTGCATATATTTGTGTTTACAAGATGATTTTTGTGTCAGTTGTTTGTTCCTTATTTTTATATTCCCTTTAATAAATATTGTTATTACTGTTATGTGCGAAAAAGACATTTGTATGGAACTACTCCTATATTACTTGTCACATGTCCCCTAATTGTGACATGCTGAGCCAACGTAGAGTTGGCGTGCCAATGGAATTGGAAACAGGCACATGAACAAATTTACATCTGCAGCGAGAAGGAATGAACGACAGAAAACAAAATACAAAATGTATTTCGTGGAAATCTAGGAGGAAACTTAAAATTTACCCTTTCTTTAAATTCCCAGACAGTGCTCATTCGCCCTTCAGGTAAAGGTAGACAAAGTAAGGGTAAAAAATGGTAAAACAAGCTTTGAGGTTTCACGGCAGTATCAGCAAAGAGTGCCGTCCTGAGAGATGTAACGCGTTGTATTCTGGCAGAAGGGAACCGATGATTCGGAGGAAATTGCTGCCCTTTTCATCAGGGAAAATAATGGATGATGATGGAGGCAGCAGGTTCCTCGGAAACGTCCATACACTTCTATCAGGCTGAAAGTCTTAATAAGAATACAGGACAGTCAAAGCCTTTGAAAATGAGGAAGATGAAGTGATGTTGAGTGTGCTGTTCTGAGTTATTAGCACGCTCGACACGGGCTGCATTAGGCTATTTAATATTACGACGGCTGCGTTCGTCGGAACTTTGAGGCGAATTTAACAATTCAGTTCCTCCAACACAATAAACATAACATTCTCAGTTATTAAGGCCAAAGGGTTTATGCGACTTACGGTAGTAATCACTGTTTAATCTGGAAGTAATACGAAACACAAATTTACTAATCTTAATACTTTCCATATTTTCCGTATAATATAAAATTAATCAGTCCAAAAGCGCGTATTTTATTGGAATCATTAACAACACAAATTTACTGTCTGGAAAAGAACGTGCATAATGTTTCAAAGTTAAATCGGAAGGCATATATAATTACCAGTGTATTCTAAGTGTCATGACGTGAATCAATCTAACTGAGCGATCTCTAACACATAAACCTGTTGTGGCTTGAGAATTCCTAATTCAATTTGGGATTTATGCCACGCGAAATGGGGCATTACTCTTCATTTAGAGGATGAGGTAAACGAAGGCGAGGGATCATTAAGCTTAATTTCTCTCCATGCATGAGACTTTAAGACCAGATCGCACCTGATCCCCTGCCGACCTGAATACATGGACCAGAAGAAGGAATTACATCTCAAGGTATCCATCTTGACTAGCAAATGTCTTTATTTGTTTTCTTTGACGCGAAAAATCAGAATAGCTAATGGAGCCGAAGCATTGAACATGGATTTTATTTAGCGTAAATTTTAAGCCCTAACCTTATAATGTTAATTTTCTTTTAGAATATATAAGACAATGTCAAAGGAACCAAAAGATCTGGATCTATGAAATTTGGCGCAAGTGTAGTTCAGGGATTCTGTAACAACACGAATTGGGGGAAAAAATTATTGAAAATATGTAAATAAGAAAGAACTGCAGAGAAACATTAAAACATATGTACCAAATGTCATGACTGCATATCTTGCTGTAGGTACTTAGAACATTCTACCGAAATTGATAAAAATGGCGTTACAAATAATACATTTAGATCGTCCATTCAATGTAATCTATAATTCGATTTCTTCTCTCTTCAGTATTGTGGGAGTCTTCAGTACACAATCCAGTTAATCTCACAGTGACAAAGAGACACATAGATATGAATATGCTGTACAAAGTGGCCTACATCATAATATATACTGCATATGTATGTATGTATGTATGTATGTAAGTATGTATGTATGTGGATAAAATGTTATGAACTGAAGGGGGTTGTTTGCGTCATATAAGATTTCTCCTTCCTTAATCAGAACCTCATCTTCACTCATGTAATGTGATGTCACAGATGACGTTCAAAAACCTAGTAATGGCAGTATTATCAATGTAATTAACATGGAGAAAATATCGCTAATTCAAGAAAAGAATTATGGCAGTATAAACACTAAATAATGTTCGGGGATAACTTAATAACAAAATTTAAGTTCAACTAATTTAATTTTGTGTTTCTAACTAGATCTCTCTCCTTACTACTTATTGTTTTCTTAACGAAGCCGTCAACATTTCAAAATATGTAGAACAGTTAGTGAAACATAAAAGGTGAGAAACGAAGAGGGCGTGGCCTGCTTTATGAAAAAATCACATTTGCCGAGGGTCTGCGGAAGCCACGAAAATCATCCATGAGCAGACCCGGCGTCTGTGCCAAGATTTGTAACGATTATCAAACATTTGAGGGCGAAGTAATGTAGTTTAGCTTTCATGTTTGCAGTTGTTCTGTTTAACAAGTGGAGAGTCGCGATCAGCTAAAACAGGCGAGATGACTACGAGGACTGTCAACATGCAACGTCGTAGTGCAAAAGTACTGAATACAGTAAATATTCAATTGTAAAAATGTAAACTTTGTTCCTTCGCTTAATTGAGAACCACGGCATGACGACATAGGGTGGGACTGGATCCACATCCTCACACACTCAAACTGAACACTGACTGGGAGCCATCAGCTAAGATTGACGCCCCAGTCGCTCCTCTCCCATGGCAAGAGAGCATGGTACGATTTGGATGGAAGGCTAAGTGAATCCCAGAGCCGGTCTGGATGTTTTGTAGAAGGGTAAACTCTCTTGACACTGACGATAATCACGTAATGAATCCCGAATTTCAGCCCTTACCTTAGCAACAGAACGACTAACCTATATACATAGAAATAACAAAGAAATTCCTAAAGTAGCATGCTTAGTTCTGAAATCATGCCTTCAGTTACGCCAGTACAAATATTTCGGAAGAACGTGTCCCCTCCAGGTGCTGACGAGACAGAATGAGCCTCCGAAACACCAGACTACACGGTGCCACATCACAGAAAAGTCTTCACAGTCACGACAACATCAAACGTTCTTACGAATTCAGAAGTCACGATTTTCGAGCTTCCCGCGATGGCAAGTGCCAAGTGTACGATCATTCTGAGTGCGACACCGTAGTTTGCTAAATAGCTACCAGCGTATTAGAAGAATCTGCTGTTTCTTCATGCTTTTAGTCTGAAATAGCAGGTTCCGAGACATTGATACCATCCACCAAATTATATGACGTCACATTATTAAACGACTTAATCTTCAATCAACAGTTCTTAGAGCTGGAACACAGCTGAGATTCCCTACGTATCTGGGACGTATATTAAGAAGTTTTAAATAAGCATCCTGGGGAAACTCCTTCAATATTAATATCCAGCACATTTCGTACAACGGGTCTCCACACTGCCTTCTAATTGAAGTGATACAGTTGACGGAATATTTTACTTCATTTAATAAAGTTTCTCCGGATCGGAATTCGTTTTCCATGTTGGAATCAGAGATTAGATGAACCCATTTCCTATTATGTTTCAAGTTACAGAGAGTCATATTGCCGGTTTGTAGAATAATTTAATCGATTAAGAGAAGTCTAAATCAATGTCCACATTTTATCCCTTCCATTTTCCACGTCAGTCGAAGACGAAATGAGCGGAAAAGGTTTTTCGAGTCAGCAGTTACGTCCACGTCAGCAGTGATAGTCATGTGATCCATCACTGAAATCCATCCGCAGGCCATAGCATGCAACACTGGAGGTTCTCAAGGCGGTGACTGTAAATTTGATCTCCTAGAATTAGACGCCGTACAGTGTGGTAGAATTTTAATGAAGTTCCGTAGAAACGTACCGACTTGATTTTCAGAGAAGAAAACTATTATTTTTTCCTTCAGATTAAAGCTGTATGTTCTTGAGACAAATCGGTAAATTGCTGCCACACTACACGGCGTCACATCCCAGGAAAGGGGAATCTTCTTAAACACATTGCAAACTGTGCATCCACTTACCTTACTCGTCATTGCTCTCTACCCTCTAAAAGATATGCATACCTTAATACATAATTATTTCTAGAAATACGAGTCGAGGTCTTTTAGTTATGACAGCGAAAAGCCTGGCATATGTTTACCATATTTCCGGAAAGACTTGATATCTCCATCTGACGTTCATTCTGGTAACAGCCGTTAACTGTAATGACTCAGCCACACTTATTGTAGCTCTACTTATGTCTATAATGAAGGGTTAAGATCCTAGTTTCATTCGTTACACCAAACAGGTTACCCTTTTATTACCAGTAACATCAGGCCAATATTTTAATCGCATTTTTAAATTTCTGTAGGTGTTTTTGTCACTTATTGTTCTATACAGCCACAGATGAGTGCGCAGAAGCTGTGTGACAAAAAAAACAACAGGATAGTGGTGCCTTTGGTCTTAAGCATCATGTCATAATTACGGGGCGTGTGGAAAAAAAAATTACAAATCCTATTATTCGAGACGCCGAGCTCATTTAAATTTCAAATGCTGTTGATATAGCCGACAAAGGGCTCTAGTGTTCATGGTCATGTGACTCGAGTCATTTGCACAGAAGGAGCACAAATGCTGCAGTTCTAACATGGTTCTAACACTTGGAAAACTGGTCTTGCTTGGAAGTCCGAAGAGTTATACGGTCTTTGTGAGCACGGAAAATGTCTGCAGCCGATATCCGTGGAAGTGTACGGCAATGATGTGATGTCCAGCAACACTTTGCATACGGTGCCGTACGTGGAAGTGTACGGCAATGATGTGATGTCCAGGCAACACTTTTCCATACGGTGCCGTACGTGGAAGTGTACGGCAATGATGTGATGTCCAGGCAACACTTCGCCATACGGTGCCGCACGTTTGCATCTGGCGTGGACACTATGACGGTTGCCAGTGAAGTGGATCACGAAGCTCCTCGCAGACAAAAGTCAACACTGCACGCGTCACGGAAATCATTCAGACGAACCGACGTGTAACTTTGGGGCGTATAGCATCTGACATTGGTTTATCTTACAGCAGTATGCAGCATGTCGGGGTGGATTTGTCACGGTACGGTAAGGCCTGTGCCAGTGGGTGTCTCAGGCGTTAACAGACGACAACAAAGCAGCAAGCCTGATGGCCTGTCACAGTTTCCTGCAACGTTACGCAGTAGAGGGGCACAACTGTCTTCGTCGAGTCTTTGATGGTGATGACACATGGATCCATCATTTCACTGTCACCAGTAAGGGATCCAACATGGAGTGCGAACACACCGGCTCAACCAGGAAGAGGTAAAAGGTGGCACCATCTGCTGGCGAAGTGCTGGTCACTTTCTTCTGGGAGTCGTCGAGTGTGTTGGTGGTGGATTTCCTGGAACATGCACGTACAGTAAGGCTGACAGGTACTGCGCCACGCTGAGAAGCTCGCGACAGACCTCCAGGAGAATATGTTCCAGTCTTCTAAGCTATGATGTGATTCTCGTCCATGACACTGTCCAAACGCACACGCCACAAAGACTCGGAACATGCTGCAAAATTTCGGTCGGGAAACGTTGGACGGTCGCGGTCCTCTCGTTTGGCTCAGGATCAAATACCTCGGCTTCTTCAAGAGTGATTTGCTTCCGAATTTCAACAAAATCTTCGAACGTGTGTTCCCGGTCATTTGAGTACAGCAACTCGACATCTTCAGCATCGTGCGTACGGTGTGCGTCCTTGCCCTAATATATTGTGTTTAGTTGCAAAGAAAGTAAGTGAGGAACGAAAGACGTAAGTCGGGGTATCACTGTATCCCCTATTTTTCTTTATGAGTGACGTGTGTTTAAAATGCAGTTTGGGTACCCCTAATGTTCTCTATTTCTTTGACTCGCTGAATATGTTAGGTGTATTAGAAGTTACAGGGAATATTCGGCGTAAACAACCTATATTATAAACAGAGGACACGGGTAAGGAAAAACAGGGGACTTTATGGATATGGTAAAACCATTATTAAGGTATAGAATAGAAGCATCATTAAAGGTCTGCGTAACATATATAGGCATATATGTAAAACGAAGTACACCTTAATGGCAGGACAGGCAGGAGGGAGATCAAATACACTCTTGGACCTCAGGTATACAGTTACAGCCAATCACAACAAGCATGCACGGAACGAGTGACTAACTCAAGACTAAAATCTACAACGTCCATTCTTCACAGTCACGATAGAACTTTACTCTTGCATATTTTGGAGCCCGCACTAAATTCTATGTACCATATTAGCTTATGGTGGATAATAAATGCATACACAAAATCTCTTACACGGGGAACTACAACCCACTGCATCTTGTACATGAATGTTTCTGTTAAGAAAATAATTGCACATCCGAGGTTTCTCAAAAGCAAAACCACATATACGAACAGTTCGTTTCACATTTTCTAATCCCAATTGCATATAGCGTAAATAAAGAGTAATAAGAAGATATTTGTGTGTATTATTGGTGTTGTATGTATTACTAGTGTTGATTATGAGGTAGACGCTAAAATATGTATATTACATTTTAAATCACACAGTCTATCTTAACGTAATAACGGAATTGCCAGAATTAGGTGATAACGTGTTCATTCCTCAACAGCATAATTCTTGCAAACCGCCACGCTGAACAGAATTAATAATTAAATTTCCGGGAAAGTTCGTGTGATTTGTTGCTCCGTAAGAGTACGACACTGCAGGCACAAAGGTCACCACTTCCTTCTCTCACCACAGTCAATCCCCGTGTAATTAAGAAAAGTAACAGAAATTCAGGACCAAACTCTTTTGATATTTTCTGGAGTTACAACCCGAATCCCTTCAATGAGGTCTCAAATTTCCAGCCTTTACCTTTCCTCCACCTAATTGCCAACAGCAGGTCTTTCTAAATCAGGTTTAGCCTAATTACGCAAGTCATATAATTGCGATGACCTAAACATAAAATTGAATTGACCGGTAGTTTGCTATATACAATGCAAATTTAAGTAGCGTCAAGTACAAAAAAAACTCTAATAAACTGTGGAGTTTCCAGTTGTGATACACACTAAGAGATTATTTCAAATTGCCTTCAGTGACTGAGAAAAATTACAAGATACCTCAGTGGGGATTCCTGTTGGCTCAAGCAGGCTTGAGTTTCGGAACCAAAGAAAAGAAATGTCAACACCTGAGCAATACGTTTCGTTACTAAATAACATGTATTAACTCTGTATATCTTGCAATTTTGTCACTTATTTTTACATATTATTTTTACTTCGACTAAACTTAGGATCCATGGAATGTGTAACACATTAATTTGTGTTTGTGTGCACATGTGCAAGTATATATGTATCTATGTACTCTACGTATTTGTGTGTGTGCACATGCGCAGGTATATATGTATCTATGTACTCTACGTATTTGTGTGTGTGCACATGTGCAGGTATATATGTATCTATGTACTCTACGTATTTGTGTGTGTGTGTGCACATGCGCAGGTATATATGTATCTATGTACTCTACGTATTTGTGTGTGTGCACATGCGCAGGTATATATGTATCTATGTACTCTACGTATTTGTGTGTGTGCACATGCGCAGGTATATATGTATCTATGTACTCTACGTATTTGTGTGTGTGCACATGCGCAGGTATATATGTATCTATGTACTCTACGTATTTGTGTGTGTGCACATGCGCAGGTATATATGTATCTATGTACTCTACGTATTTGTGTGTGTGCACATGTGCAGGTATATATGTATCTATGTACTCTACGTATTTGTGTGTGTGCACATGCGCAGGTATATATGTATCTATGTACTCTACGTATTTGTGTGTGTGCACATGCGCAGGTATATATGTATCTATGTACTCTACGTATTTGTGTGTGTGCACATGCGCAGGTATATATGTATCTATGTACTCTACGTATTTGTGTGTGTGCACATGCGCAGGTATATATGTATCTATGTACTCTACGTATTTGTGTGTGTGCACATGCGCAGGTATATATGTATCTATGTACTCTACGTATTTGTGTGTGTGCACATGCGCAGGTATATATGTATCTATGTACTCTACGTATTTGTGTGTGTGCACATGCGCAGGTATATATGTATCTATGTACTCTACGTATCTGTGTGTGTGCACATGTGCAGGTATATATGTATCTATGTACTCTACGTATTTGTGTGTGTGCACATGCGCAGGTATATATGTATCTATGTACTCTACGTATTTGTGTGTGTGCACATGCGCAGGTATATATGTATCTATGTACTCTACGTATTTGTGTGTGTGCACATGCGCAGGTATATATGTATCTATGTACTCTACGTATCTGTGTGTGTGCACATGCGCAGGTATATATGTATCTATGTACTCTACGTATTTGTGTGTGTGCACATGCGCAGGTATATATGTATCTATGTACTCTACGTATTTGTGTGTGTGCACATGCGCAGGTATATATGTATCTATGTACTCTACGTATTTGTGTGTGTGTGTGCACATGCGCAGGTATATATGTATCTATGTACTCTACGTATTTGTGTGTGTGCACATGCGCAGGTATATATGTATCTATGTACTCTACGTATTTGTGTGTGTGCACATGCGCAGGTATATATGTATCTATGTACTCTACGTATTTGTGTGTGTGCACATGCGCAGGTATATATGTATCTATGTACTCTACGTATTTGTGTGTGTGTGTGCACATGCGCAGGTATATATGTATCTATGTACTCTACGTATTTGTGTGTGTGCACATGCGCAGGTATATATGTATCTATGTACTCTACGTATTTGTGTGTGTGTGTGCACATGCGCAGGTATATATGTATCTATGTACTCTACGTATTTGTGTGTTTGTGTGCACATGTGCAGGTATATATGTATCTATGTACTCTACGTATCTGTGTGTGTGCACATGCGCAGGTATATATGTATCTATGTACTCTACGTATTTGTGTGTGTGCACATGCGCAGGTATATATGTATCTATGTACTCTACGTATTTGTGTGTGTGCACATGCGCAGGTATATATGTATCTATGTACTCTACGTATTTGTGTGTGTGCACATGCGCAGGTATATATGTATCTATGTACTCTACGTATTTGTGTGTGTGCACATGCGCAGGTATATATGTATCTATGTACTCTACGTATTTGTGTGTGTGCACATGCGCAGGTATATATGTATCTATGTACTCTACGTATTTGTGTGTGTGTGCACATGCGCAGGTATATATGTATCTATGTACTCTACGTATCTGTGTGTGTGCACATGCGCAGGTATATATGTATCTATGTACTCTACGTATTTGTGTGTGTGCACATGCGCAGGTATATATGTATCTATGTACTCTACGTATTTGTGTGTGTGCACATGCGCAGGTATATATGTATCTATGTACTCTACGTATTTGTGTGTGTGCACATGCGCAGGTATATATGTATCTATGTACTCTACGTATTTGTGTGTGTGCACATGCGCAGGTATATATGTATCTATGTACTCTACGTATTTGTGTGTGTGCACATGCGCAGGTATATATGTATCTATGTACTCTACGTATTTGTGTGTGTGCACATGCGCAGGTATATATGTATCTATGTACTCTACGTATTTGTGTGTGTGCACATGCGCAGGTATATATGTATCTATGTACTCTACGTATTTGTGTGTGTGCACATGCGCAGGTATATATGTATCTATGTACTCTACGTATTTGTGTGTGTGCACATGCGCAGGTATATATGTATCTATGTACTCTACGTATTTGTGTGTGTGTGCACATGCGCAGATATATATGTATCTATGTACTCTACGTATTTGTGTGTGTGTGTGTGCACATGCGCAGGTATATATGTATCTATGTACTCTACGTATTTGTGTGTGTGCACATGTGCAGGTATATATGTATCGATGTACTCTATGTATCTGTGTGTGTGTGCACATGTGCAGGTATATATGTATCGATGTACTCTACGTATCTGTGTGTGTGTGCACATGCGCAGGTATATATGTATCTATGTACTCTACGTATTTGTGTGTGTGCACATGCGCAGGTATATATGTATCTATGTACTCTACGTATTTGTGTGTGTGCACATGCGCAGGTATATATGTATCTATGTACTCTACGTATTTGTGTGTGGCACATGTGCAGGTATATATGTATCTATGTACTCTACGTATTTGTGTGTGTGCACATGCGCAGGTATATATGTATCTATGTACTCTACGTATTTGTGTGTGTGCACATGCGCAGGTATATATGTATCTATGTACTCTACGTATTTGTGTGTGTGTGTGCACATGCGCAGGTATATATGTATCTATGTACTCTACGTATTTGTGTGTGTGCACATGCGCAGGTATATATGTATCTATGTACTCTACGTATTTGTGTGTGTGTGCACATGCGCAGGTATATATGTATCTATGTACTCTACGTATTTGTGTGTTTGTGTGCACATGTGCAGGTATATATGTATCTATGTACTCTACGTATCTGTGTGTGTGCACATGCGCAGGTATATATGTATCTATGTACTCTACGTATTTGTGTTTGTGCACATGCGCAGGTATATATGTATCTATGTACTCTACGTATTTGTGTGTGTGCACATGCGCAGGTATATATGTATCTATGTACTCTACGTATTTGTGTGTGTGTGTGCACATGCGCAGGTATATATGTATCTATGTACTCTACGTATTTGTGTGTGTGCACATGCGCAGGTATATATGTATCTATGTACTCTACGTATTTGTGTGTGTGCACATGCGCAGGTATATATGTATCTATGTACTCTACGTATTTGTGTGTGTGCACATGCGCAGGTATATATGTATCTATGTACTCTACGTATTTGTGTGTGTGTGTGCACATGCGCAGGTATATATGTATCTATGTACTCTACGTATTTGTGTGTGTGCACATGCGCAGGTATATATGTATCTATGTAATCTACGTATTTGTGTGTGTGTGTGCACATGCGCAGGTATATATGTATCTATGTACTCTACGTATTTGTGTGTTTGTGTGCACATGTGCAGGTATATATGTATCTATGTACTCTACGTATCTGTGTGTGTGCACATGCGCAGGTATATATGTATCTATGTACTCTACGTATTTGTGTGTGTGCACATGCGCAGGTATATATGTATCTATGTACTCTACGTATTTGTGTGTGTGTGCACATGCGCAGGTATATATGTATCTATGTACTCTACGTATTTGTGTGTGTGTGCACATGCGCAGGTATATATGTATCTATGTACTCTACGTATTTGTGTGTGTGTGCACATGCGCAGGTATATATGTATCTATGTACTCTACGTATTTGTGTGTGTGCACATGCGCAGGTATATATGTATCTATGTACTCTACGTATTTGTGTGTGTGCACATGCGCAGGTATATATGTATCTATGTACTCTACGTATCTGAGTGTGTGTGCACATGTGCAGGTATATATGTATCTATGTACTCTACGTATTTGTGTGTGTGTGCACATGCGCAGGTATATATGTATCTATGTACTCTACGTATTTGTGTGTGTGCACATGCGCAGGTATATATGTATCTATGTACTCTACGTATTTGTGTGTGTGCACATGCGCAGGTATATATGTATCTATGTACTCTACGTATTTGTGTGTGTGCACATGCGCAGGTATATATGTATCTATGTACTCTACGTATTTGTGTGTGTGTGCACATGCGCAGGTATATATGTATCTATGTACTCTACGTATTTGTGTGTGTGTGTGCACATGCGCAGGTATATATGTATCTATGTACTCTACGTATTTGTGTGTGTGCACATGTGCAGGTATATATGTATCGATGTACTCTACGTATCTGTGTGTGTGTGCACATGTGCAGGTATATATGTATCGATGTACTCTACGTATCTGTGTGTGTGTGCACATGCGCAGGTATATATGTATCTATGTACTCTACGTATTTGTGTGTGTCTCTGTGTAGGTATGTACGTGTGTATGTATGTATACTGTCAGTGATTAATAATATAAAGCTGAACTCTAAATACGCTGTTAACTAATACTCACAACGGATTACGAAAAGTTTGTATTGGGAGGAGAAGGGAAGATATGACTTAAAAATGAACACGCTGACTTCAGTCATTAGAAGCAAAATTTTGGTAGGAAGGGAGGAACAGAGATGAAGTCACACGAATGAACGAACAAAAATGTAATGCAAACGCCCGAAAATCCGCTTTACATCCCTCCTCTCCTGGAATTACGTTAAAGTTCAAATACCCTTTAACAGACAGTTCCGAGATGCAGAGAGAATCTTGTGGCAAACAAGCTTAATAACGCCTGCTGTGGCAAGAGTAGACTTGTCTAATGATTACGGCTGCCTCAAATAATTCCCACAGATGTTAAGAGAATTCCTACAATACAGCGTCAAGAAAGTCATGTAGTGAGGTTTATATTATCGTGGAACCCGAGCCTATTATTTGTAAAACGTAATCACAAACATTTTGAAACACTTGCAAAGCATTTTATGTTAGACAAGTTCTTCAAAAAAAAAACTTGCAAAGCGCTTATATCGTAACCCTATAAACAATAGCGCGCTAAAAGTCGTAACTTCAGACCACTTCAAAACAAAAATCATGAACAATTTAAAATTACTTCAGAGACAGGACAATGAACACATAATATTTCATGTGGTGAATTTGCAACAACGTGAAAAAAGTAATGAAGTCACATCCTCAAATAGATCACTTTAAATCCTTCTCTATTGAAATGATAAATAATCTTACATATAAGGTGGCAGAATTAAAACACTTCAGAACGAAGTCACTATCAGTATGATACTTACACTTGTCCCTTTAAATTACTGGAACAATACAATTACCAAGAACCTATACATGAATCACATAAAAAATAAAATTATGAACAAGCTTGCTATCCTGAAAAAGGAGGAAGCAAGTCTACAAATTTATATAAGACTACGCGGTACACTTTCCAGAAGACTGTAGTTTACAAAGTCACCGCCATGAGAACCTAAATTACAAACAGTCTAATAATTAATATAGCCACTTCAATCGGTTTAAAACCTATACATAAACATATAAAAGGTAACCGTCTTAATAAAAAAAACTAAAAACAAAATATTTAGAGTCTGAAACATAAAATCGTCCTTTACTTCTACTTACTTATTTGCCTGTGATTCCTTTAAGGACGCTGTTGGTGGTTCTTTTATATAGCGTAAATAGATAATAGTTTAAATTACGTAAATGGTTAACTGGAACAGGTGTTAAAGGATATGGACGTGGAAATTTGAGGTAAGAGTAGTTTACGTTCTTTTTCAAGGGAGAGTGACAAGAACCACAAAAATCTCAGAAAGTCAGCCTGTCTGGTGACCGAGATTTCAGTCCTAAACCTCCAGAATACCAAGCCGAAAGGTAGAAATTATTATTAAAACATACTGAATCCGGTCTATATTCCTAACGATTAAAACACACATATTTGTAATTAAGATTGGTCTCGCATACACTGAAGGAGAAACACATGCTGAGGCTCCTGCAAATGTGGCACCGTCCTATTTCAACCTAAGAGGTAGGAAACAAAGGAGGGTGGGGAATGCTGCATAATGTCGACCTTCATGATTTGTACTCCCCACCAAATATTACTCAAATCTCGTATATTCACGACATAGGCTAATCCGGTCCGAGAATCCAGCTTTCTGGTTTTAGGACTCTTATTTAAACACGCAGTACAACTGCTTGGACTGAGACTCAGCCGGACGTAATGCCTCTAACTACAAAGGAAAACACAAAGACAGAAAAGGGCATACAAGCGTGTAGGCCCCCAGTTGGAATTCGAGCCCACCTTATCAGTGATGGATCTGTAAAACACAGTGTACAATTTAGGTAGCGCAAACACTGGAATCGACATCAGATAGTCTAATTATTATTAGTTTACTACACAAATTATACGTTACCAACAGAATCATTTTATGAAATTTGTCATACACCATGTCGTAGGTGCAGGACAATTTTAATAAAGGGCTTAAGCTGGAAAATGTACAGTTTATTTAGTAAACTAATAATATGTGATGTCGCTTCCAGTGACCGCGCAGTCACTGGGAACAAGGACTCTAAGACGGACAGAGCACGTAAAATGAACACAAAATATTCGTCAGACAAACCGAAGGAAAGATATCATATGCAAATTTTAAGTAGATGGCATCATACTGTACCGTTCTTACAGAAAAAGGGTGTACGATTATCAAGTGTATTCCTCTGATTCAGAATAGGGTTTTGTAGTGGACCCTTACAGTAACAGGAACAACACATCGGGTTCCATAAAATTGGGAATTAAATTAATTGGCCATGTGAGGGACTGCGAGCTTCTGGAAGACTTTGCTCGATAGAGTTAGTTAACTGTTAATATGACAGAGTAGCTTATGCCCTAAGCGTACAAAGTCTAGTAAGTTTCTGAAGAATGCACTGTAATTAATAAGAGTACCTACGGAAAATACTTCATGTATCTTCAGGATGGATAAGTATTGTCATTCAATCATTCTGCAGTCTGTCTTACGACAGGCCCGTAGCCTCTTCAAAGCGAGTTCTCCATAGAGTGCGAGCTAGTGCTTCCTATTTAAATTTCCGGTAACCTCTCTTTTCCTTAAGGTCATCCAGTAGCTGTTTACATCTTCTTTATCGTCTTCCCGTCAGTTCTATCCTTCCTCTATCTTTCCTTCAATAACGTGTTTTAGAAGGCAGTTCCTACGCAAGATGTGACCAATCCAGTTAGCCTTCCTTCATTTTATTGTGTGTAGGATATACCTCACTTCCTTGACTCTGTGTAATACTTCTTCATTTCACACACAGTCGGTCCAACTGATATTCTACATCCTTGTCCAGCACCACACTTCAAGAGCCTTTCCAGCTATTTCTGATCTACTTTCCGAAGTGCCCAAGTTTCAGCACCACACAAAGCTATGCTCCAAATGTAGCGCTTTACTAGTTTCTTCCTTATATTTAACTCCAATTTGCTGTTGAAAAGAATCTTCTGCTTGTTGAATGCTGCCTTTTCCATGGCAATCCTGGATTTAATTTCACGTGTACACCTTGCATCATTTGTTATCATGCTGTCCAAATGGTTTAAATACTCCACATTCTGCGGTAACATCTATATTATTATTACCTTAGTCTCTTCCACATTCATTTCCACTCCATATTATCTTCCAATTTGAATTAGTCTATCAATCATATATATAGTATTTTCATATCTGGAAATATGGAGATATTACATGTTTTTTTAATTAAACGACATAAACCAGATACGTAACACGTTAGTGGCTATAGCGACCAGGCTACGGACTGGAAGCTTGAGGGAGTGTGGTTCGATTTTCGACATGAACAACAGACTTTTTTCTCTCTCTCCAAAGCGTCCAGACAGACTCTTGGGCCCCCCATTCACCTTTATATCCAGTGGGTGCCGTGGATATATCTCCAAGACGTAAACAACCGGAACGTGAAGTTAAACACTCACAGCCATCTAGTGCCGATGTTACGAAGCAGTGCAGCTTTATCTTCCCCCCACCCCTTAAGCCTACGACATCATGCACAGTGGACAACGTACGTTTACCACAATAATTTCATACATGAAACTCGTGCAGTATTTTCGTATAAGATTTTACATCGGATTTGTTATGAATGCAGTAACATTGAAAGTCAGTGAACCAAACGCAGGTACATCCACACAATTTTTGAATCGTTTTTCATACACCCCGAGGCAAAAACTCTAATAACATTGGTGACCCTGTTATTAGATTCCCATGTTCGGCCTGCGCGTGCGCAGTTATAAAGTACTGAAGCTAGCCAGAAGGGTGCAGATACAACAGAATCTCCCGCTTTATTTGGCGGGGTTAGTTACGTCTCCTGAACTCCTGAACTTTGTCTTACATAGACGGTGAAGTTGTACCTTGTGCTTACTAAGCACTACGCCATGAAGACGTATGGAGAAGTGGAGGTATAACACCTACTAAATGGGAGTGGTCATTTTCATACTCAGGCTGACTTATTTTCCTCAGCGAAAAGCCCTCTGTTTCCTTTAAATAAATGGTCGGGTGTGTCTTGGACTTGGTCTCGAAGCAGAGGGCAAGATAAATAAGTCTTGCCTGCCGGGAATTGCACCCTGATTTCCCAGTCGTCCAGCCTATGTAGATCTCTCCAGCAGTGAAAGAGTGTATCACTCGCCAAAAGGACATAAACTTTTATTATTACTTGGAATTGGTGCTGGGGTACATAAGTACTCACAGCGGTAAAAATACAGATTTTTGTGTACTGTGTTGACATCGAGTAGTCTTGTGGGTGCGTACCGAAGTTTCGGAGGCACCTATTGCCTCCATCTTCATAGTCCATAACACTAAAGTAAGATCCGGGAAGGTTAAGTATACCCTCTCAAATATGAAGGTCATATGATAAGAAAAAATGTACGAGTATACTGAGTAGGTCAGGTTTCAGAAGGAGGCGGTCATGGCCCCTTTGAAGATAATATACCAGAATTAAATTTCACACTGTTGACACCGTGCAACTTCGTCATATTAAATTAAGTTATAAACCAACCGATGCACACTAAAACCACTTTTTAAGTAGCTTTATTATAAAATTGTTAAAATTGTACCCCTACACGTGTTTCGATCCTAGGATCATCGTCAGGGGGTTTATTGCTAAAAGCTACAGTCACTTCAACACATGATTTAAAATATATTATAAATATATAATATATATAAAATATATTATAAATATAATATTTTAAATCATGTGTTGAAGTGACTGTAGCTTTTAGCAATAAACCCCCTGACGATGATCCTAGGATCGAAACACGTGTAGGGGTACAATTTTAACAATTTTATAATAAAGCTACTTAAAAAGTGGTTTTAGTGTGCATCGGTTGGTTTATAACTCAATTTAATACCAGAATTAATTTTGAGTGAACACCAGAATTCATGAATATAGTCGTATGTCGATCAGGATAATTAATAACCCAGTACAGGCTAACCTGTATGAGTGTTACTTCTTGTTTTGGCTCACTGGTAATTAAATAAATTCACAAACTCACATATTAACTGAATCATGTCTGTCTCTCTCTGCAACTGAGAAACTCAAAAACAGTTCAATGAACATTCATGAAATTTCAAAACTGGATTTGAACTTGGATTTTTCTCGCCACTCGAGTGGCGATGAATGTCAGACAATAATGACGACCGGTTACATAAAGGCCCACAGGCGCCTCTGCGCGCATCTCGCAACATAACTGGCCCGTAACTCAATACGTATTGATTGGTACGTAAAGGGTTTCGGATAAGGGATACAAAGAGAATTTAAGTACTCGATTCATTTGCCTTTTTTTTCGTCCTGCAGTGAAGTTTTCTAGTAATTATAACGTGTTAGTTACTCTCCACAGAGCTTACTGCCCCTGGGGCGTTCGCCTGTTATTGTCCACAGTTTTATATTCGAAAATGCCACTAAAAACCTACATTAAATGTAGCTTTTCAGGTTTGATATAGCTTTCGGAGAGTTACGAGTATCTTCGTGTTTCACCAACAGGTTTGCAAGTGCTGGTAACTGTACTTTAGGCCCCTCTTGCTCTGCCACACTTATCTCGTAAAGCGAGTGTGTTTTATTTTTGTTTGATTTTAAGAATACTTGAATTATGATGAAGGAGTTTAGTAAAATTCGATACAGATTTAAAAGAAATCGATTCAGTGCGTGCTAATTTGTTCCAGGGGAATGTAAGAAGGACAAACGGTCAGAAAAGATAAAGCAATTATTTTGCAAAGGTCTTAAAATTGAGGAAATTAATGACACTCTTTTATTTTGCGGATATTTCCCACCCAGTCCCTCACGTATTTGCCTCACTCGATGACAAGTGCAATTAAACATGGCAGTGTTTCATAACCCCACACATTTTTACTCATTATTAACAAATATTCGCTGTCTTAAAGCAGAATCCTAAGTACTAAAGGCCTCAGACTATTGGCCATATTATTTTCTGATTTTAATAGCCCTAGAAAGTGTTTAGAGACGAAAATGTTCTTAAAATTTAATATAAATGTTTTGCTAATACACGACAGAATATTCACAATATTTACTCCGATAGAATTAGAATTCCTCTCTTAATTACCTCAGAGGAAGAGCAGTACGAGACAGACTGAATGAGGTGGCTGGTTGCTGATCCACAACTTCAAGTCACTGTGTCACTACCGTCGTTATTTCAACTGTTCTCCTAGTTTCCTTCACAAGGAACAAAAAGTGAAAATAAATCTAGATAATTGAGTGAAGGCGAAAGACACGAAACGGGAAATCAGTTATCCAGTCCACGTGACTGAGGAAAGACGTGACAATGATATAAGAAATTCTTCCCTTCCTTTCAAAGATATGACTATAAAAGGGAACGGCGCACGTGTCTGTGTTGGGTGGGGGACGCATAAGCTGACAGACCTTCAAAGACATCCACAAATCCTGACGTGCGATGAATTTGTAGTCCCTAAAAATAGGAGAGAACTTTCCCAGTACAACTGACATACCGCAGTGTATTTGGATTTTTACTCCAAGTCTTCACTCTGTTAGACATATAAGACATTCTAAATTGATTGATTTAATAAAATCTCTTCACTTAGGCATACCTCTCTCCCAAGAGGCAAATGAAACGCCAGTTCTGAAATGTCAGTTTTCATTATAAATTTTCCCGCATTTATAATCCCTAACAATACGAAAGCCTCGCCTCACCGCAGAAATAAAACAACATATTTCAGGAATGGTATGAACGAGAAAATACATGGTACTAGGCAATGGTCCCCCACAGAAAGAAGTTCAACGTCGATAGATAATGTGGAGCTTACGTCTGCGAGTTTCTCCCTAAATCGCCTTAGAACAAATATGCTGATATTTAAAAACACTGCTTTCAGTAATTACACCCGAAACTTGGCCTGTGGCATTTTTCCCCCCGAGGCGCAACAGCTCCTAGTGGGCCAGGTCCTCCTCATTATCGAGGCTTCACGACCACATTCAGTTAGACTCGTTGGACGCCTCTCGAAGAGTGGTTAGCCCGTCGCAGAGATTCCTACCTGACAACACACAACACTCACAAGAAACAGACATCCATGCCCCCGGCAGGATTCGAACCCGCAATCCCATATAACGAGCGGCCGCAGACCCACGCCTTAGACTGCGCGGCCACTGGGATCGGCGGTCTGTCACATTACGGGAAGAGAATGTATTAGAATGTATTAGATGCAAAATAGGTACAAAGGTTTAGTCAGAGAAATTAATGGGAAAATATAAATACATATAAGCATACGTAGATTGGAGGATTATGTTAATTCTAACGTTGTAGCACGAAGAGTATAAACAGAACATGAAAGCTACTTAATCAATACTTTAAATTCGCTTGTTACCGTCCCAGAACCGGCCACAGTCCCGTAACAAAGATCAGTCCATTGATGACGTTTAGAGAAGCAACAACTGTTTGAAGATTACTATTTCTTTAATGTCAAAGAGAGTAGTCTCATAAAAATTTACCAATATTTGGCAGAAACCCGTTGCTCCCTCGTCAATAACCTTTACTGTTTACCACCAAAATGGAAGCAGTACCTTACTAAGGAACGTAATTAGATCTCTACCAACTGCACGGTATAACTTCCAAGCAGGCGGTAGCTGTCACAGTCCTGTCCGTAAGAAATTCTGATCCAAATATCAGACTTCAGACAGACAAGAAGCGCAAATACGGAAGTGGATTAAGTGACTGAGCAAAGGAGCAGGCTTGCTGCAGACACGCAGTGAATCTTACACTCCATAAACGCCATGAAAAATCCTGCGGAATTCAGTGTCTTATTGACTGATCACACCGTGTACATTTCGACCCTAGTACTTGGGCTATGGAAACAATTCAAATCGAATTCCAAAAATGTCTCCATTTGCTGCAGTTAAAGTTTTTTAAGTCCGCTACTTTCCTTTCTTTATATGATTAATGGATTTCATACTTATTATGCAGAAACTTGGTACCAGATATGACCTTATTACAGTACTGTATATTTGTAAAATCATTTAGAAAATCACCACAGCCGAGTGTAATTCGATGTCTGTTTCCCAGTCCTCGGCTTGCAATAGGTGTTCTTCATTCTAGCGGTACAACAATGCAGACCTACACGTAAGAGCTTTTCTGTGCGTCAGCTAAAACAAAGTTAGCACTGTGTACAATCTCAGGACGCAGAGCTTCGGCAGCAGAAGGAGGAGCGTGTGTAACTTGTAGTTGGATATCTAAGTGCAAGGACAAACACAAAGGTCCACAAAATCCATTAAACTTATGATGTATAAGAAAGAGTATATGAAACCCGCTTTTGGGATCTTCTCCGAACATAGAAGCGCAGTCACTTCCAAATAGGTTATCAGGCCACACGGCGTCACAATACAACCTTCAAAGTCACGGCATTACGAGATTCAAAGTTCCAGCTGGGGAATCACAACAACTTTGGCGTTTTCGCTTAGGCTTATTTTTGTTTGCCCAGAAAACCGTAAGATTTGAGGAAAATAATTTTGGGCATAAAATGCGTATTGACCTTAACAAGGGAATGGGCAATAAAATGTGCTTGAAGTGTATTCTATTGAGCATAAAATGTTTATTGAGCGAAACAAGGTGAACGTTTTCTCCTCTGAAAATTTAATTGGAAACTAAATAAAACTCCCGGACATCAGATTGAATGGAAATACTTTCAGCAGTTGCCTGGTGCTTATAAAGGAAGGATGGATAGGCAGAGAGACATGGCACAAAAAATTGGCTTATTTTTGCATATTTTCATGGCAAAAGTGCCAAACGGGAGTTTCTTTGGTCAATGTTTCTTTCTACGTGATTATAATTTTATTGATATTGTATCAGAAAGCTTTTATTTTTTCTTGTGGTATTTTTTTTCACAGCTCTGTACAGAGAAACTTCAAAACTGCACAAGGCTACACACAGCCATACTTGAGAGCATAAAATTAACCCCTTTACGCCTGAAATTCGTCTGAATTTTATGCAAATACTAGGTATTTAGATCGTACCTCTCAGAAATCAAACTCCAACTCCACTCCAGACACCAACCAGTATACGCTGTTTCGGAAGATAACTGCTTGTTCCGAGAATCGTCAGAAACATACAGATACACTGTACAGTTAAACGCAAAGTTTTAAAATGGCAAAGCATGTGGTACAAAAGAATAACCACTCTACTTTCATGAGTTACAAGGTATGTGGAATGAATAGAATGTAAAAATGATGGTAGATGAACTACATCAGGCTGACTCTTGCAAACACGGTAATGAAGGCTCCCGGTCTTTAAATGAGGAGAAATCTGGATGGGATGAAAGAATATTTTGCTATTTACTCGTACTTAGTCACACACATAATAAACCTACTTTTGAGCTACACCACCTTTTTAGTTTCCAGTAATTTCAAAAAAAAACACATTAATACTACATATACATCAATCTATCCATCTATCTATCTATCTATCTATCTATCTGTCTGTCTGTCTGTCTACCTATCTATCCATCTACCTATATTCTATCTATTTATCTATCTATACAAATCTAACTGAATTATAAGCGTGTATAAATAAAAGCCTAAGTGTTGTAATGCTCTCGTCATTCTTTCCCCATATAGCGAGACATTTTTTGTCATGGATGCTTACGTCAGATGACAATGATTGAAGAAAATAATCTGCATTTATGAGACGCTTGACAGATGCCCATATATCAGTCAAAACTTCAACCTCAAATTTTGTAAATAAAATCTTGTCTCTAAGTATCAGCAAAGATTACGTGATTCAGCTACCTTTCGAAAACGTTTCAAGTCAACGGCGTTCACATTCAATGAAGCCGCAGTTTCACATGTCCCTCAAGGCTTACAATACAGTATAAAATTGGATCACTTAAAGCAATTTCTGTTGAAAACATAGCTGGGGATGGAAATTGGCAAGTTCAAATTCCAAAGGGCTTTCCATTAAAGTAATGAAATAAAACTGTTGTCAACAAACAATTTGACTTAATTCACTCAAAAAATAATCTGAAAAATCAGGACAAACACAAATCCCATGACGCACAGCCCACATTCTAAAGAAAGATAAACAAAACTACTGAAAGTTTAGATTGAAAAAGTACCAGTTTTTTTTATGGAACTCAGAATATAATACTGTATTCAAAAGTTATCTTCACCAAACCCTGTGCTAAAAATCCAATCCATCACCGTACAACATTTATACTTAATATCCACTTAAATTTCACATTATATTCATCGTGCATTCAAGCTATTATATCCACTTAAATATCATCCTCTCGTCCAACTCTAGGACCTACAAGTCGTCACTTCTTTTCAGGCTCCATGTATCCCTAATCTCTTTATGTCAATCCCTTGCGTGCTATATGCCCTTTAATCCCATTTCCTTGATTCATTAAACCCAATCATGCTGAGTGAAAAATACAAATTATGAGGCTCCTCATTACGCAGTTTCCTGCGGCTTTTTATTGCTTATTGCCTCATAATACCCTCCGTACCTGACTAATTTCAAACGCCATATTATGCGTTGAAACAATCAGTTATACCAAGATTTCCATCCCTTGGTTTTGTAGGTAAGTACCAACGTTTCGGATGAACCTACTGCCTCAGTCGTTAGAATAGAAAAATGTCTGCCATAGTGCCGCAACCAAGAAGATCCCCTTGATTTTATAACATAATCACTTACTTCCTTAACTTCTCTACAACTTTTAGCTATTTCATTGGTTACCTTGTATTCTCTTACTTTAACCTCCTTAATAAAATTTCATATTCGTGGAATTCATTTATTCGTTCACCTACAACATTTTAAAAATCGACAGGTTATTTTCCTCGTCCCTGTTGCTTACAGAAAACTATAAAACTAACAGCCACCTCATCCTACTTATACCTATAATTTAACGTGCTCTGCGTCCTGACGTTTAGCCACATACACTAACATAATAATATTATAAAAACGCAATCCACAATTTCCCATACATTCAACTACATCAATTACTTATAAAAGCCAGTCACCAAACCCTTCCAATTCTCTTCTAGACTACCTCATAAAATTCAAACTCTACTAAAGTCTATATCTTATGCAGACAAATGTACACAGTTCTATGTTATTTAACACAACGTTTAGGCCTCCAACAAATCTATAGTGAAAGCAGATTGAGTGTTACAGATATCAATAACCAAGTACATCTAACGGCATTTTAAGAATTTTATATACCAATAATATAGCTGTTGTAATTTCAACGAAAGAGCCCCTGAAGATGAGCCTTATATAGGCTAGAAACATGTTGGGCAGCATTTAATAAATAAAAGTTGTGTTAAATAACATAGAACTGTGTACATTTTTCTGCATAAGGTATATATAATTGAAAATGTACGGTACAAGTAACGTAAAGTCTACTAATGTCCTTGTTGTGGCACAATTTTATCCAAAACATTCATATGATTAACTGGGAACTCACCCTTTCCTTCTCTCACCCCCTTCTCGTTTCTTGCTTACCATCTGGAGTCTCCATCATCATTCTATTAATCCTCTTTAACCTAAACTACTGGACGTCCAGGAAATCTCCGTCTCATTATTCATCTAATTTCTTTCGAATAACATTCACAACCTAGTAGAATTTCCTCTAACACGGAACAGTCGTATATCTACTTTACCCTACTTCCTCCCCTCTATCCTTTCCTCTCCTATCACTCGGTTCAACAGTCCTTGTAGACCTACAGCTCGGAATATACTGCTGACTGATGAATATAAACAGCATCCAAAACTACACGAGCAACGTAGCGTAATTAACACTCTGAAGCCTGCAGTTCCTCTACAAAATGAATACATTCCAGATTCTATCACACAGAGTAACACTGCGCCTCCATTATCAGTACCAACAGGTTAATGCTCTGCAAGGAAATAATCTTTACTTATTCTGAGAACGATACGAAATAAAAGAACACACTTTGTGGAAAAAGTCAATTTTCTTCACATTAGATCATTGTTTATATAAGCCTATATATGCATGTACATTTATAAATACACACAGTAATCTCTGTGTTTCAATAGTTTGCTCTTTCACAGATAATCAAGGTGATATTAGCAACGTCAACAACTTGTACAAACCTACAGAATAAACATTCATGGTACAGTAACTGTTTCTGAAGTACATTCATTTATTCATGCCTCAGGTTCCGATCAGAATTGCTAACTCATTAGTAATGGTCCTCAACTGATGTGGAATATGACATGCCTGCAGAGGAATTCCTATCAATCTCGCTGTGTACAGGTCTCTTGTATTGTGATCCGTCCGCACGGCACAGCACAATCTGCAACAGGGCTTCGCCTATTGTACAGACCCATCATTCCATCCCACGCTGTATTGCTGTTTCTTTGGCATATGTTTAAAAATCAGCAAAGATAATTTTAAGTTTTAATTCACCGTGCATTTTATTATTTAAGATAAAACACCAACAAATGCACAAATTATAAGATGCAAATTTGCTCCCTATATCATGATTTACCCTACGCGTTTCAGCTCCTCATGAGCCATCTTCAGGGGTTATTTTCTCTATTATAAAAGGTGCTTTACAAATACTGCATCTGTGGATGGTAGATCTGCAGACTTTGTTGAACCAGATTGCCGCATTTGATTTTACTAATTTGGTCTTGATGTTCTTGTATCGATGCACTAATTCTGCCTGTTTGGCATTCACAATTTTAAGTTTTAATTCATCCATATTCATCCACAGATGCAGCATTTGTAAAGCACCTTTTATAATAGAGAAAATAACCCTGATGATGGCTCATGAGGAGCTGAAACGCGTAGGGTAAATCATGATATAGGGAGCAAATTTGCACCTTATAATTTGTGCATTTGTTGGTGTTTTATCTTAAACAGCAAAGATAAGTTGTCTTATGTGCAAGGTCACGATGAAAATATAACGTAAAAATTAATTTTTCTGTTAACAATTTAGAGCACAGTTTTAACGACCTGTACCATTGTTGAATGTTTAAGAACTCTGAATTACACCCAACATACTCTAGCTGTTCATGTGTTTTATAAGACCGTCAGAAGAAACAGCGATTATTTCCCAAACCTCATTCACAGGCAGACTTTCAAAACAGATAAGGAATTTATTACTAATATGAAGAGACTTAATTTTAAATATTGTTTACATGGATTGCTTAAGATCTTGTAAAGCCATTAAAAATGCAATAAGAAAAAAAGAGAGCTGCGCTCTTTTGGGATTTTACGCAGCGTAGGATGGTAGTTCGTACCGACGTTTCGGTCCCATCTTCAAGAGTTAAGCATCCTTCTTAGACTGCTTGACCCTTGTAGATGGGACCGATAGGTTGTCCCGAAACTTCCGTTCGAAACTACCATTCTACGCTGCGTGAAATCCCAAAAGAGCGCAGATTTCACTCACACCGCGGCGGAAGCCTGAAGTCACGCAAGAAAAAACATATTTTTGAAACCTGGTACAAGAGGGACGACTCGTACCCTCCCTCCTTCACATCAACTAAACTGTTTGTCACTCACCCACACAGAAAAAGGCTCTGCAACATATGGTGGGGAAGATATACGTGATGGTTTTGAAACGAAATAACCAGTGATGAAAAATGCATTTCTTTAACAGATATAGAGATAGATTCATAATTCAATGAAGAACTAACCGTCACCATCACCTTCTGGAAACAACGTTTTACAGGTGACCGCCAATGCCAGCACTGAGCTGCTGTATTCGACTTAGTAGAGACACCATTACACGCGGCAGCAAGTTGATAGAAATGACCTCAATACACTGCCGTATTCGCCCTCTTAAGTCACGGATGTTGGCAGGATGTGTTTTATACTCTCCGCCCTACAGGAAAAAAGAAATACTATCGAAATACCGGGTGGGCGAGGAGACGAGTTCATATCTCCGTAGCGAGAAATGAGTCGCTGTGGAAATAACGCTGCTTTGCTGTCCTCAGGTTTGTTTTAATAAACGACAAAACACATACAGAGTCTTGACACGACCAACTCTCCATTTCGACTATACTCCATTGAGCACTATACAGGAATACCGACAGTGCCAAGTGATGCATTTACGTTTCCACAGCGACGCATTTCTCGTAAGAGAGACATCAACTACTGGCCTCCTTACTCACCTGATCTTTCAGCAACATATTTCATTTCTGTGGGGCTACGTCAAGGGCAAAGTGTACGAGACACGTCCTGCCAGCATCCCTGACTTAAAACACTGAATTCAGCAGTGTATTGAAGCAATATCGACTTACTGCAGCGGATAATGACCTCTCTGCTAAGTCGACTGCAACAGCGCAGTGATGTTGATGGTTGCCACCAAGAAAAGTCATTTTCAAACGCTGATGATTACAGCTAATTCTCCACACTGATTTACAAATCTGTGTGCATATCTGCACCGTTTATTTCTTTAGCTGCTTAATTTCAAGCAACGTCAGGTGTTTCAGCCCCATTCTCTGAAAATTTACGCATACTCATAATGTGTAACTTTACGCACAGACTGCCGTTAGAGCTGGCGTACTTGAATACCGGACTGCTGGCTAGAAGTCAATGTGAATCCGAAACATCCTGCGACTGACAAGGAGATCAAAGTCTTCCAAGATTTTTCAGAGTCCTACAGTAAATTCTATGTTGTTACGACCAATTTCGCATTCAACTGTACGAGTATTATTATCATACTGCCCACCCAAATGTCTGTCAAAATTCACGTGTAATACACTCAAGACTGTGCGCAAATACTTCACTGTACAACATAGGCCTGACTCGGAATATTCCTTTCTCGTCACTTCACGTCTCAAAGCTTTACCTTATCTACAAACTACCATTTTTCAAAGAGCGAGACTGGGGAAATTTAGAGCCTTAAAGTTAATAACATCATTCACGTTCCATTCAACATTTGTTTATTATCTGTCGTCAAAGCAAGTTACAACACTCAAAGTTCAATAACATTTAAGAAAATAATGTCTGAAGAATAAATTGTATGTCAATAAGTGCAGTTAATAAAACTGTGATATTTAGCACGTGAACGTTTGTAGCTTCGTGTGTTTGAACAGAGCCTCATGATGATGGCTGGATCCGTTTGGAACTTTTTGGGTTCCAACAATAAATACCTAATTTATGCAGATATTGTTGTATTTCGATGGCTGTGACTTCCCATGATTTAGATTTTCTGGCAGAGTTCCCGTAATCACTGCAGTCCACCTCAGTATCCTGCCGGCCTAATTTCTCTTCTATCATTCATTCAATCATTCGTCATCCATCCATCCATCCATCCCATTCATTCAAGCAGTGAATCATTCGCTCAGTCACTCAGGTTTTGAAGAGTTCATAAGCATACACTTGAAGGATACCTTTTAATTTATCACGAATAAATACATTCCTGTACATAACTAATGAAGGAGTACTCCAAAAATACAAAATTTTGTTGGAAAGACCAGCAGTCTTTCTACACCTTATAACCACTCATAAGTCGCATGCGTTTCGACGCTTAAATCATGACATCCTCACTGACGACTTATGTTACCCTAGTTAACATAATTTGGAATTAATAGCAGTTCCAAATTTAAGTCCTTCCGACACGTACCCATTGCTCATTGCCGTCAAGTCCAGACCAGCTCTGCAACCCCATACATACATACGTGTTTTTTAACTCTGAAGCCTTAAATTAATGTAAATTGTATTAATATTTTAATTTAAAGTTTATAGAGATCATACTGTCTCTCAATCTTGATGTCTGTTTATAGCTAATAGAGAACATACCGTCTCTCAAGACCGATGTCTTTTTATGGTGTAGCTCATAGAGAACACACTGTCCTTCGAGACTGATATCTGTTTGTAGCTCATAAAACACACTATCTCTCAAGATTGATGTCTGTTTGTAGCTCATGAAAAACACAACTGTCCCTGAAGACTGATGTCTACTCTCTCTCTCTCAAGATTGATGTCTATTTATAGCTCACAGAGAACACATTTTCTCTCAGGATTGATGTTTTCTGGGATATGACGTCATGTCGCCTGTTACAAGTGTAACGACTCTTCAGGAAAATTGCTGCCTCCATCATCAAGGCAAATGATTCAATAACCCCGACGAAGGAGGCAGCAAGCTCCTCTGAACCGTCGGTACACTTCTGCCATGTTATAAGACCTTATATCCAAGTCACAGAGCGAGAATCTCAGATCTCACAATGACTCTCCATTCCAAAATGCCGTCTGTTGATGCTTTACAGTTAAATATACCCTCCGTCTTCTGAAAATCGAATGGAACCCACAAACTACGTGGGTGGAAGGTACAATTAAAGCGGCTGGCACATATAGTTACCATTTATTTAATTGTTAAGAACATGCTAATGTACAGAGAAATTCTCATCATGCCAAATCGTCATTAGGCCTCAATCCCTCCCATCCCATTGGTTGAATAAGCCATTGTCATCTGAATGAGCTATTCGCATGACCGAACACACACCGCACAAAATCAATACCCCAAGTTCGCAATTTTTCACCTTCGATTCCGTTAGCAGCATGCGGTACAAGAAACTCTACCTATGCAAACATCGTATAGTGTAAAGGGAACCGAGTGGGTAATCGTGAACATTAACCTTTACAAGCCTAAAATTAAATTAAAAGGCACCATATTATCCTACTTCGAATTTAAGACACACCTATGTTCACATTTAAGACACACCTATGTTCACATTTAAGACACACCTATGTTCACATTTAAGACACACCTATGTTCACATTTAAGACACACCTATGTTCACATTTAAGACACACCTATTTTCACATTTAAGACACACCTATGTTCACATTTAAGACACACCTATGTTCACATTTAAGACACAGCAATGTTCACATTTAAGACACACCTATGTTCACATTTAAGACACACCTATGTTCACATTTATGACACACCTATGTTCACATTTAAGACACACCTATGTTCACATTTAAGACACACCTATGTTCACATTTAAGACACACCTATGTTCACATTTAAGACACACCTATGTTCACATTTAAGACACACCTATGTTCACATCTAAGACACAGCAATGTTCACATTTAAGACACACCTATGTTCACATTTAAGACACACCTATGTTCACATTTAAGACACAGCAATGTTCACATTTAAGACACAACTATGTTCACATTTAAGACACAACTATGTTCACATTTAAGACACAGCAATGTTCACATTTAAGACACACCTATGTTCACATTTAAGACACACCTATGTTCACATTTAAGACACAGCAATGTTCACATTTAAGACACACCTATGTTCACATTTAAGACACACCTATGTTCACATTTAAGACACAGCAATGTTCACATTTAAGACACAACTATGTTCACATTTAAGACACACCTATGTTCACATTTAAGACACAGCAATGTTCACATTTAAGACACAACTATGTTCACATTTAAGACACACCTATGTTCACATTTAAGACACAGCAATGTTCACATTTAAGACACAACTATGTTCACATTTAAGACACAACTATGTTCACATTTAAGACACATCAATGTTAACATTTAAGACACACCTATGTTCACATTTAAGACACGCCTATGTTCACATTTAAGACACAGCAATGTTCACATTTAAGACACACCTATGTTCACATTTAAGACACAGCAATGTTCACATTTAAGACACAACTATGTTCACATTTAAGACACAACTATGTTCACATTTAAGACACATCTATGTTAACATTTAAGACACACCTATGTTCACATTTAAGACACGCCTATGTTCACATTTAAGACACAGCAATGTTCACATTTAAGACACAACTATGTTCACATTTAAGACACATCTATGTTAACATTTAAGACACACCTATGTTCACATTTAAGACACGCCTATGTTCACATTTAAGACACACCTATGTTCACATTTAAGACACACCTATGTTCACATTTAAGACACAGCAATGTTCACATTTAAGACACACCTATGTTCACATTTAAGACACACCTATGTTCACATTTAAGACACAGCAATGTTCACATTTAAGACACAACTATGTTCACATTTAAGACACAACTATGTTCACATTTAAGACACAGCAATGTTCACATTTAAGACACACCTATGTTCACATTTAAGACACACCTATGTTCACATTTAAGACACAGCAATGTTCACATTTAAGACACACCTATGTTCACATTTAAGACACACCTATGTTCACATTTAAGACACAGCAATGTTTCACATTTAAGACACAACTATGTTCACATTTAAGACACACCTATGTTCACATTTAAGACACAGCAATGTTCACATTTAAGACACAACTATGTTCACATTTAAGACACACCTATGTTCACATTTAAGACACAGCAATGTTCACATTTAAGACACAACTATGTTCACATTTAAGACACAACTATGTTCACATTTAAGACACATCTATGTTAACATTTAAGACACACCTATGTTCACATTTAAGACACGCCTATTTTCACATTTAAGACACAGCAATGTTCACATTTAAGACACACCTATGTTCACATTTAAGACACAGCAATGTTCACATTTAAGACACAACTATGTTCACATTTAAGACACAACTATGTTCACATTTAAGACACATCTATGTTAACATTTAAGACACACCTATGTTCACATTTAAGACACGCCTATGTTCACATTTAAGACACAGCAATGTTCACTTTAAGACACAACTATGTTCACATTTAAGACACATCTATGTTAACATTTAAGACACACCTATGTTCACATTTAAGACACGCCTATGTTCACATTTAAGACACACCTATGTTCACATTTAAGACACACCTATGTTCACATTTAAGACACAGCAATGTTCACATTTAAGACACACCTATGTTCACATTTAAGACACACCTATGTTCACATTTAAGACACAGCAATGTTCACATTTAAGACACAACTATGTTCACATTTAAGACACAACTATGTTCACATTTAAGACACAGCAATGTTCACATTTAAGACACACCTATGTTCACATTTAAGACACACCTATGTTCACATTTAAGACACAGCAATGTTCACATTTAAGACACACCTATGTTCACATTTAAGACACACCTATGTTCACATTTAAGACACAGCAATGTTCACATTTAAGACACAACTATGTTCACATTTAAGACACACCTATGTTCACATTTAAGACACAGCAATGTTCACATTTAAGACACAACTATGTTCACATTTAAGACACACCTATGTTCACATTTAAGACACAGCAATGTTCACATTTAAGACACAACTATGTTCACATTTAAGACACAACTATGTTCACATTTAAGACACATCTATGTTAACATTTAAGACACACCTATGTTCACATTTAAGACACGCCTATGTTCACATTTAAGACACAGCAATGTTCACATTTAAGACACACCTATGTTCACATTTAAGACACAGCAATGTTCACATTTAAGACACAACTATGTTCACATTTAAGACACAGCTATGTTCACATTTAAGACACATCTATGTTAACATTTAAGACACACCTATGTTCACATTTAAGACACGCCTATGTTCACATTTAAGACACAGCAATGTTCACATTTAAGACACAACTATGTTCACATTTAAGACACATCTATGTTAACATTTAAGACACACCTATGTTCACATTTAAGACACGCCTATGTTCACATTTAAGACACAGCAATGTTCACATTTTTCCGAACTCAAAATTACGGTGCGTCTTAAAATTGAGGTATTATTTTTCACTCTCCGAAAGTCTCAAAAACATCATTTTCCTCGAAGAAAAAGCAGCCTCGTTAAAACAGTAGTAAATTTTACGGACAGTGACATGTATTTAATTGCAAAAATTACTGACTCGCACAAAAAATTCCTGAATGCAAAATAAACTTCTCTAAAACACATTTACCCTTTTCTAATTATAATCCAAACTTTTTTTTCCTAAAAATCCCTTTTTAAAAGTAAGGTTTGCTTTAAATTAGAGGGCGCCTTAAATTATAAATAATTAGATATTTACAACGCACCTTCTGAATCACGAGAATTCCTTCAACAAACTGCATAGCTTCAAGTGATGGTATCATTAATGCATAATCAATTTGAAAGGAACAAAAAGATTTGCAACATGTTATTAGAATTATGTTAGGAGGAATACATTTAAATAATCTACATTAGATAGGGCAGTGGTAAGTATGTGTATCACATACGTCGCATGTTAAACAGCAAGACACTTCGTCCGCGTACTATATGAGACAAGTTTTGTTCTAACAGTAACTGACTGACGCAGTGTTTGTTGTGATGTAGAAATAACTTGCAAAGTGTAACATTAGCTTCGTCTTAAAAGGGTTGGGGGGGGGAGGGGTGAACCACATCGGATATAAAACCAGCTGCGTGTTAAGGGAATGACTGCCGTGTTCCAAACTTGATGTAACTGACTTTAATAAAATAAAGCAAAACTGCATTTTGTACCGGCAGAAATGGAAGAATCATGTTGCGTGGAATGGGAAAAATCATGATATTTTATGTATTTATCGAAAGCGCTTTCTAAAAATCCATTGTAATTAATCTTCACAGCCATGAAAGCATTGCGTCCTGTTTTATTTCAGGATCAGTCAACACTATAAATCGATAAAGGAAACTTAGCTTTCAAGATCTGGAAATATATCATGACGCTGTACACATGCGTCCGCATAACAATACACAAAACGGCCTAATAAATGCAGTGGGAAATTTCTTTATTTATTTCTTTCTTTCTTTCTTCAATTCTTTCTTCTTTGCAGTATCCCTTTCTTACAGACCTACCTAAGTCATGCCCTCAGCGCTACCCGCAGGAGTCCATTGCTCTGTTCTTAGAGGAATACACGACGGACTCGACAACCGAAAAATCGAAGTAGATTGCGAGCAGGTGCAACAGATTTTTCTCCTCTCCAGCGCATCAAGAAGAGTGTAGCCCACTCTGTCACCTATCCAGTGGATACTACTAGCTCTTCTTCCGTTGGTAAAGCGGTGGGTGCGCCGAGCTGACCATTAACTCTCGTCTCGTGCCCACAAGTTTTGCAGCTATTCATTTACCCCCAGCACGTTTTTGTGGCACGTTCCTTAATTAAGGACACAGATAATTTTACGTTCACATCTTTTTCCCCTTTTTTTTTCAATCCTTTGCCCTTTCCTCCATCTCTGTCACGTTAAAAAGATTCCTCTCACCCATGTTTTTCCTTTCTCTTATTCGTTTCTTAAGTTTAATCCCTTCCCTTTCTTTCTTATTTCCTTCGCATCCCTTTTGTTTGTATTTTGTCATTCCTCTCCCCTTACCGGAGAGGAGCAGGGGGCAGAGTTAGCATATAAACCACTGAGCAGTATATAAACACTCCGACTGTTTGTGGACAGAAAAGGATTTATAGTAGACCTGAGCCTACTACATTTTTCACTTTGATTGTTAGACCTACAAGTATACTTAACAAAACTGGCTCTAACACCTTAAATCTAGCGAGTATTCATGTTTTCGCAGCGGTGTAGCTGAGGATCCCGTTCTTTTAGGATGCGACACTGCGTCACTGTTCGCGGCATTTCAAGAAAAATGTAGCGGTCTCATTCTTCAGGATCAAAATGTCTTAAAAGATCGGAGTCGACGCTTGGATATAAAGCCAATACGTTCCGTCGAAACGTCAGGGACTGAATAACTCCTGACGCGACGTCGTACTACGTATTGGCCTCGTCTCCAAGGGTCTAAGTGACCAAATATTTCGACCCTTGAACATGAGGCAAATAGGTTGTTTCCAAACGTCGGGAAATAATTACCCAGTGACGTGGCGTCATATTGAAGAAAGGACCCCTCAATCCGAAACTTTCTTCAGGTTAGACGCGTTTAATGTCACACTCACCTGATCACTCTGGCCAGTTTATTGCACATGCTATTTCAGTTTCATGATTTAGTTGGGCGGCCAGTATTCACGCCTGAAGAAGCGCGTGCTTTTAAAGTAACATTTACATCCACTGTACAATAAAGTTTATCTACCCTGAACCAGTGCTCAAAAATTCACTTCCTTCGAATTGAAAAACCCGTGACTCAATTGCAAAGATCAGGCGGTTAACGCTGTTTGAGCAAATAGTCCTTCTTTACTCTGAGATCACCTTAAACGCATAAATATCTGTGCTGAGAAAATTTGGTACCTTAATGTTAATGGAGTAGTATTTATACTCGTAAGAATTGTATACTTCGTGCCTATATTGCAACTGCTACATATATACTTTAACATGCTCGGAATTCAGTCGGATATCAACGTCAAATTTGTCTATTTATAGTTTTCAAACAACATGACAGGTATCAGTTACAATAGATTTATAATTGGTGTTAACGCCCTGTCAATCCCACGCGTCTATGCACAAATCCATCTGATGAAACTGTATTTAGTCTGATATATAGGCCACGTGCCACATACAGCACAGGCTCCATAATATCAAACGTTCCTTTTCAAGCTACGATTTCTGTCCAAAAATTTAAAATATCTTAACAGAATTTTTTAGTGTAACTTTACACTCTCCTAGGTCTCATCTAAGACTGTGATATTCATTTAGGCTGTAATGTGTGTTCACCGTTATACTCCTTATTACGTACAACTACATAAATATATAATTTAAACCTATCTGCTAAGTAACAACCTAACCCCATCGAACAGAGTGCAGATAATCATAAATGCATATAAAATAGATTAGCAAAGATCCACCGCTTCTTTTATGGCAATTCCGTGTTTGAATCTCCGCAGAGACCGGCAACCTGGTCTTCTGTGAGTGCCCGTAGTCCCGCAAATTATACTGTTTTTCAGCACCACAATTCAGCTCATGACCTCATCATTAAGCGCCCTTTTCAATTCTTAATTTGCTAATAATCTTAATAACTGATGTCTTATAGTCTGAGTTAATGATGGCACAGTTAAATAAAAAATAATTGGCAGAGAGAATCAGTCAATATAAATTCTACAATATTCGTAAAGTTATTTTCTCTACTGCTTTCACAAGCAAATTAGATATTCATATTAAGAAAATCTTGGATTAAACATCCTTACGGCGGGCAAGCGGGCTTCCATACTGTACTAATGTGTTCATCTGTTTTTGTTTAAGTAAATATATTAACTTATCCAGTAAAGTTTACAATATGTTAAAAATCGCAAAGTCATAACACGAAGAAGTCACGCGAACCTCTCCAAATAACTTAAGTTCCCTGGACCAGTTACGTACAGTAAAGTTAGAACCAGATGGTGGAGGCCTGCATCCGTCAATAAAATCTGTCCACAAGACGTCATAGAGTAACATCCTCTGTACAAACTTGTAGTTGATAAACTACTATTGGGTAATTTCCAGACAAGCCAATACTGACTTAGGTAAAGAAGTATGATAAATGCGTTGAGTAAATTACGATAATATTCATTCCACTCTCACCTGTTAACATGAAGAATAGCTTCGTTTGCGGCAGATTACGATATTCAAGGCTGCCCGAGCAACTCTCCGGATTTTGATACTGATCTAGGGCACGGTGTCATTGTTATTTGCTTCAAGGCAAGTGATAGTTGTGATAAGTAAGTTGCTGATTATAACCAATGTAGCAATTGTTTACAAAATAAGAACATACAGATCCGAGATAACGCATGAAGAGTATTTCATATGGCGCAAAAATCTAATCATACGGGTCTATTACTATTGTTTCATTTACTTTATTATTGTAAAAATTACTTAAGCATGGATTCTGTCTATTTTACATATTTTCGGATATAATTTCGAAATTTCGCTCAGTTGTGTCACCATTTTGAAATTGACTTAAACACAATATTTTGCACATAACGCATAAGGTGCTGTATCTCTGTGACAAGTCTCGCCATATTGTTATTTGTAATCGTTCATTAGTACCGGCCATCAGACATAAAATAAAGAATGTGTTCGCACAATGATCATACTTTATTTTTCAACCCTACAAAAAATTATCTGAATGCAATTCCGAATTTTTCTAAATAGCAACATACATTGATTCGGGTGCCCAAATTAATCGTTCCTTACATCGCTTCAACACCCAAACTTGCGCATTCACCATACTGGTAATACTGGTGATATAAAAGTATGAATTGCGACATCGGGATTATCAGCAAGGGCAAAGGTTCATACGAAATTTTGTAAATATGGGTGAAATGGTCTGACGTTAAATGAATGAGATACTGTCACGCCTACAGGGAGTATGGTGATGGCATATGCCTACTTTAAGCCCTAAGAAAGGAAAGCAGCCTAAAAATGAAAGCAATATACGTACTTTAACATTATGCTGAAGAGTTAATGCTGGCTTACATCACTTGTGCTAAGATTACAAAGGTCTAAACTGTGAGGAGGTGCAGTCTGGTAGATAGAATTTTGGAGTAATATGCTGCCTCCATCTTCAGAACAGCAGTTCCTAGTTGAATGGAGTGATATGAGACTTAAAAGAATTACCTATTAGGGCTGACGATTTTATAAATAAATATATCATTCATATTTCACACAATTTAATAATCCATAGAAAAAATCCGATAAGAGACTGTTGAAGTTAATTCATTGGTTTAATGAATGGAATATGACTGAGAGGGAATCCACTAACAGTGCTAGAGAAAATGTCAAAAAAGAAGTGGAGTTTGCATAATAACACATGTCTGCTATCCACAGCCCTTTTTCCCTTAGTATTAACCCGCAAGGACAAAGATGAATGTGAGGAAATCCGCCATTCATTTTAGTTCCATGATTTAAATTTACGAGGGCAATATTTCTCGTGAACTTAAGAAGATGGTATTTCAGCACTATATTATAAGGTCGCTACGCACACATTTTCGATCCAGTGTTCTGAATTCTTGAAATTCTATGCAAGTTTTATTCTTTTCTTGCGGTATCTCATAGAAAATGAAGCCTCTGAGATATAATTTACAATAGAATCTCATAACGTCTTGCACAAAAGTTTATGGTATCCAGCTAGGAACTTCTATTTTACATTCAAACAGTCATTACGATTTCTGTCGCGTAGGATGTAACGCTGTGTAGTCTCATAGAAGTTTACCGACGTTTCGGATGATCCTACAGTACACAGTGGGCCGGAATAGCGTAGTCGGTATAGCGACTCGCTACGGGCTGGACGGTCCGGGGATCGAATCCCGGTGGGGGCGAGATTTTTCGCAGCCGTCCAGACCGGCCCTGGGGCTCACCCAGCCTCCTATACAATGGGTAACGGGTCTCTTTCCCGGGGGTAAAGCGGCCGGGGCGTGGAGTTGACCACCCACCCCCATCTAGTGCCGAGGTTAAAGAAAGAGTAGAGCTATACCTCTACTCCCCCTTTGGACCTTCATGGCCTGTTCTAGGGAGAAATTTACCTTTTTTACCTACAGTACACATCACCTCGGTAGAGGAATAAATCATGAGGGAAAAATACATAGATTACACGTGGAATGAGAGGAGTACGGCAGGACTCTGGCCAGCCAATGGGTGGCGGGTGTAGAAGAGGGGCAAACAGGGATATATATATCTGAAGCTTTGAAGCCTAATAGATTCGACAAAACTATCGGGATAGAAGCCACGTCAGGTGGCTAAATGGCGAATGTACCAACTTTTCGAGTACCATCTCTGTTCTTGTCATCGTGGATCCTTAAACAGCAATTCCTAAATGCCGTAAAAAGAACAACGTCACAACGGTGTTACACTAAAGATTTCGGAAATTTAAACTTTCTTCATCATCTGAGTAAATGTGGAAAGTAACCACAAGTGGCTGACGCATAAATATGTATGTGATTTAATGTCTTGCAGCTCAGTATTCTGAAGCAAGACGTTAACGAAATTTGCCCATGTCGGATTAGAGCATCGTTCCTCCGACTGACCCGTTGTTGAATTCCGTGGCAGAATAGGCGTCCCAGTTCCCAACGCCCATCATACATCACCGACAAGCTGCCATCACTGTGAATGTTGTCGGTATGCGGACGCAGTTCACAGTCACAATCGGTTAGCTCATCACTATTGTGCTTAGACTGTCTTCATTATTGAGGTTTGAAATTTTATGAGAAGAATGTGAACGTAATGGGGTCGGAACCCTTATTGCCAGCAAAAGCTTAAGTTCTGCTATACTCTATAATTTTATAAATACTATAATATACTCTGAATACTGGCTTTCTGTAATTAATGTACCTGCTGAATTTGCCTGCACTCCCTGTAATCACAAGCACAATTCAATTTATTTTATTGACACCAACTAATGCACACGTAAAACCACTTTTTGTAGTTTTTATTGTAAATTGTCACCCCCAATAAAAACACGGTGACAGCAATATAAAATTACAAGCACAATATTTAATCCAAAAATTACATGACCTAGGATATCAAGCAACTTGTCCTGTTCCACTGCTAAAATCACTGTAAAATACGCCGACCAGGTTTACGGTAGACTATCGTCACTTTCGGCTTTACTCCAACAAAATTAATTATTTGGATATCGTTCTTTGGGTAGACCACGCAGGTAACGTGGTCACGTGGCTTGAAGAGAGTTAGTCTAAATGTCTATCTGGAATAAAGCAGACTTTTCTGGCAAGTGCCCCTTCAAAACAGTTTTCGGGACTACGGAAATTTATAAAGGCAATCAGCTGCCTTTTGAGCAAACATAGCAATACACTTCCTACTTTGTAGGCGTTTGTAGTGGAATTAAGTTCACCAACAGATCGACATCTTGTAATTACTAAAATAAAGCATCTTACTTCTTGGGTGGTGAGCACACTTTACTGTAGCCTAATATGGTTGAAACGTGACTGGGCATGTAGCATTTCGTCGATTGTGGCTAGAAATTTTACGTTTTCTAAAGTCAGCTTTTTTCTTATTTACACAAAATAATGTCCTTAGCACTATATTAAGTATTTAAATGTTTATTATATATTATGTTTGTTCCACATAGAAGTTAAATATGTACAGTTTGAAGCTTCCGCGGCGAATAAACTCACCTCTCATATTGCAATACATCATATCGGTAGGCTCACCGCTGTTTCCGTCGTCCGCATTTTACTTTATAGCAGTAAGTATTTGTCAGATGAAGAACTGTTATCTAGACTGTGATACTCTGTAACTTGGTAGAAAGATACTAACTTTACGGAAGAATGTATTCCTTTACGGAAGAATGTATTCCATCTATTTCTCCGAAGATAGAGTTGTCAAAGTTCCTCCGAAATATTGATTTCTCTGCAAAACTAATGGCGTATTTAAGAATACAACAGTCTTCATAGTCGCCACAGTTAGAGCATCGAACTTCATATTACGGAAGTATTTTTCTATCTTATTATTCTAATTAAAATTGTTAGGTCTTAACATCATATTGTAAAATATCGAAATTTTTTACTACATTATGTCATCATATACATCGACACCATTTATTTCTCGCAAGTACTTTCAAAAGAAATATCTCCAATATAAGAATTATTGTAACTTAAATTGTGTACGACGCCAATAAAACGGAAGTTTACAATTATTGTGCAATGGTAAAAGGTGTTAAACCGATAAAATGGTTGCGAAATGTGACCTTGTTTAATTTTTTTTTCCTTCTCTTCTTTGTTTTTTTCACTTACGTATACTATACGTTCTCTAATATTTAAAGTGAAGATATTTTTATTTGCACTGTTTTTGTTCGTGTGACTATGTGCTTTTTGCAGCATTATTTTTCTTCCATTGTTGTATGAAAAATACACGCCGATGCGACGGCAATTTTATTTTGTTGCCAATTCTTCGATTATTTTTTACTGATTAAAAAATCACATAGTAACCCTTTCCTGTACAGACAGACTAAATAACGTACTAAATGCAGTAGGCTGCTGGCTGCGATACACAGCACTACGTGACAGGGGCCCGATCACGCTTTGGACCGAGATCATCACGTAATGCCAAATACTAGGGGGTTCCACAAACTACGAAATAGTTTTAATCTGTCAAAACATATTCAACTTGTAACAAAACATTTTAATCATGTTTTACTGTTTTAACTATACGCATTTTAATATAATATAAGTTGTATATTTTATACGATAGTGATATCACGAACGCAGCCTACCGAAATGTGAAAGCATATAAAAAAGTGGCCTGTTTACTGACAGTTGGCTTTAAACTTGGCATCACATGCTCCCTGAAGATGGTGTATAGACAACGAAACATGTCGGAGCGATAAATGTAACATTCATATGTGAATAGTAATGTGCACTTAGTTGGTTTAATAAATTGACTACATTCAAGCGTCATTAAGTTTAAAATATCTAGAAATACAGATACTCTCGTAAAAACTTAAAAACTTGACAAAGTAAAAACACACAAGCGGTGTACACTAGATGTACACTATGAAATTACTTCGGCTAACGCTAATATTAAAACAATGCCTCAAGCATACATAGCATTGCTCCCACTGCCGTTTAAAGCTAAATACTCACCCAATTTGATACAACTACCACATCTTAATCTTCACACCTTCAATGGCAAAACAGTAAAGTCTAGCCTCTTACAGTATGCATGTTAAGGGGGCTCAATCACGTTCAGGCACAGAAATTTATGTAATCATAAGGAAATGTGTAAAAACTTTCAGCCGCTTGGCAGTACTAAGAATAATTGGGTGATTATGTCTCCTAAATAAACCTTGTTATTTTTAAAATGTTCATCTGTTTAAACAAGTAATTATTTTAGTTTCACGCAAGAATATAAGTATTTACATTATCCAAGTATCTCCGTAATAAACTCTCAGAAACTAACAGAAAACGCTTACATTATTATTGTCATTATTATTATCATTATCATTATTATTATTATTATACCCACTTATTCGGATGATTAAGTTACAGAAAGTGAGGCGTCAGTTGCTTGTAGCGGGAGTGAGAAAGACAAAAATGAAGATTGGTCTCTTCTGCGATGTCACGCCTTGTACTTCTGTGGTGTACAGACGTTTCAGACGAGCCCGCTGACTCTGCCATCAGCATCTACCCTGAAGACACATCGTCATTGTTACCGCCATAAGAAACTTAAATGTCACAGAATTAGAAATTATCACAACATTTTGATGGGGAAACCTGATTAGAACAGAATACTTCCGAGAATAATTCCTATATGGAAAGATAATAGTAAATTAGGTCTTACAGAACCAGGATGAGAAGGTGTGAACGAGATTAATTTGGCTTGATATAGGTCCCAGCGGCGAGAGTTTTGAACATGGTGATGAACATTAGAGATCCGTAAGAGGTGAATATTTTGATTAGTTGAAGGACTGTTACTTCTCAAGGACTCTGTCATGGAGTTAGTTAATCTGTACAAATCATGTACAACCTTTCTCGTGGGACTGAGCTGGCATAGCTCATACAATGAACTAGACTACGGGTCGGGAGACAGAAAATCGGGTTTCCATTCCAGGGTGGCGCAATATATTTTCTTTTCCCTACAACTTCCACACCGGCTTTATGACCCACACAGTCTCCTATCCATAGACGACCGACAGCTGTCTTGTCGGTGGTAAAGCGGTCGAGACGTGAAGCTCACACATCACTGTAATCTAGTTCTAAGTGAAGAAAACTATCCGTTAGTTCTGGTACAGACGGCAAACTGTAGAAACTCAACAACATGAATTTTCACCAATTCATAAACAAAATTCAAATAAAATATATATAAAAATTCACAAGAGTTCCGACATATTTCGGTGTGCTAAATACACCATCTTCAAGGGGAACACACTGAACACTGAACACTAAAATGTACACAAGCCCAGTTATTAAAACTGTTAAAACACCACTTTAGGACGCTGTAGGCTATATTGAGATATTATGTTAGTTGCTGATGCGATGAAAGTTGTTCACTGATAAATTAGCACTACGGAGTGCACAGGCTCAGTTACTAAAAATTGTTTAAATACCCTTACTGACACAGGATGTTAAAATGTCATGTAATTTGTTAGTGCGTTGAAAGTTGTTCAAAGATAAACGTAGCGCTGCGGAGTACAAGCATCAATTTATTCTAATTTGGCCTGTTGTTGGCTTGCTTGTAATCCGTAGCGCTAATTTATCAGTGAACATCTTTCAACGCAACGACAACTGACATAATATCTCAATATATTGCGTCATAAAGTGGTGATTTAACAATTTTAATAACTGGGCTTGTGTACTTTTAAGTGTTCAGTGTTCAGTGTTTTCCCTGAAGATGGTGTGTTTAGCACACCGAAACACTTCGGGATTCTTCTGATGTTTTCTATACATTTTATTTTAATTCAGTGTAAGAGTTGGTAAAAATACGTGTTGTTGTAACAGTACGTACAAGGAACGGACATTTTCAAAAACTCTAATAACTCGTCAACAGATACATCATAGCTATTCTACTCTCTTGTGCTATTTTTCTTCGGTAAATTAGCACCTTGAACATTAAGCTAATCAAGTGCGGTACAATTATAAGGTCCAATAATATCGTAATTGAGCAAAAGCAAGACCGCGAGTTATTCCAGGTAGCTGAGTTTCGTAATTACGGATGTCACTATGGTCGCGGTTAAGCAAACTAAGGAAGCCTTGCTCTATAATTATAAATGGCCACGTTTCGAGTTCACATTCAACTCAACCTTTTTTCTTTAGAATGCAGTAAAGAACATACATACAAAACAACAACATGCCTTCAGTAATTCTTTGGAAAACTGAAGTTAATCTGCACTATACACACAAATTTCACACCTCAAAGAAAATAGAAAGTGCTTCCTTTAGAAAGACACTTCTGCGAATGCTCTATAAGGTAACTAACGGGTGTCTATTGTGTGAATCATACGGAACACACAAAGAAACTACATGAAAAAAAGTTAGAGTTTTAGTGTTAAACCAGCCGGTACATATAATGACCACTGTGTTTCATTCATTCATTCTTTAGTCTGTCTTACGACAGGTCCGTAGCCTCTTCCAAAGCGAGTTCTCCACAGGGTGCGATCTAGTGCTTCCTCTTTCAATTTCCAGTATCTTTTATTTTCCTTAAGGTCATCCAGTAGCTGCTTACGTCTTCTCCCTCGTCGTCCCGTCATTTCTATCCGTCCTTCTAACTTTCCTTCAATCACGTGCTTCAGAAGGCAGTTTCTACTCAAGATGTGACCAATCCAGTTAGCCTTTCTTCTTTTATTGTATGAAAGATATTCCTCTCCTGTGTTTAACTGTGTTTAAGGAGTTAAAAATTTAATCCCTTGAAACACGAAAAAAAAGCAAAAAATTATTTTCTTCTTTGATTCTTACTGACTACCGTAAGAACGTCACTTTGTTTGGAAGGTCCCAAGAGCCCCCCGTTTGTCTGTCTGTTAAGAGCAGTTTTGAAGATGAAAGTGAGTAAGTAGCATTGGTGGAGTGACAGTGACAGGAGAAACCGCGAAGCACAAATTTCATTGAACTAGGGCTTTAAAAACTCAGTTTCTACCACACAGTAAACGCTTATGATCTCAAATTTTCAATTCTTCTACGACGATAAGACGCGGCAACATTGTAGAGGAGCTTGCAGTCTTCATCGTAACAGTCTAGCAGTTAAAATCTGCTAGATCCTGAATATGGAGGGAACGATTTACCAGTCGACACCGCGTAACATAACAGAAGACATAAATCTTCATAAAAACCGCTGTGAAAACCTCAGATCTCGCATTTATCTTCCAGTTCACAAACCAGTCTCTTAACACTCTTTAGGGAAATAATTACTGTTTATTCTGGCGAACATACAAAACAATTATATACACTGTGTGAGAAAAAACAGGAGAGATGTGATGTTAATTCAGGTGGAAGTAAGAGTAACAACAGTGATTTCAAGAAATAAATCACAGTAGTTACTATACGTACTATCTACTTTATCATCAAAACAATAAATTAAATTCATGTATAAACAAATTCAATAAAAATTGAGCCCTTTCTGAGTTATTATTTATATTGTATTTCATGAAATTAAAGACGTAAGCCAGTCTTTAATTCATAGCTAACCCACTTATATTACAGTCGATATTCAGAAATGGGTCATGACGTAGAGAACATATATAGTAAAGAAGTAATGTATCGTTTACTAAATGGAATGCAAGTGGTCTACCTGTAGGGTGTGCACAAAATGAGATTATTTCTTTGGTAAGCATCATTCAATAGTGACTCACCTAATGACGGTGATTTGTATATTCTGCTTTCTTATTAGATCCAATTCAAGTTTGACAGACTTTTGATTGATCGGTCTACATAACTTGCACATGACTATATCCAAATTACCTTTACATAGGATCTCCTTTGTATCCCTATGACCATCTTCTTTCTCCCACAATGTAAACTCGTCTGTCAGCTGTGCTCAATCCTGCATGTTTGTTGGATGAAATGAGAACCGCGCCTAACCCCTCGTTACTTTGAATTAAACAAAGACTTGACTAAACTAAATGGTCTTCAATCAAATTACGGCACTCCCATTCTTAGGCGCGTTCGCAAAACTGCGAAAGGCGACTATTAGCTTCGCCATGTCTATCTGTCTGCCTGCCTGCTGTCTGTCTGTCTATCCGTCTATCTGTCCGCATGGAACAACAAGGCTCCCACTGGGCGGATCTTCATAAAATTTGATACTTTAGGATTTTTTGAACATTTGTCGAGAAAATTCGAGTTTCATTAAAATCTGACAAGAATAACGGGTACTTTGAATGAAGACGTATGTACATTTATGATAATATCCCGTTGAATTCTTCTTACAATGAGAAATGTTTCAGAAAAACGTTGCAGAGAAAATCAAAACACACATTTTTATGTTCAATATTTTTTTTTCCGAAGGTCGTGCCATTTATGAGATAAAATGGAAAACAATGTAATAGCCAGACACGCTACAGATTGCAACATAATACAGGACATGCACTTTGCATGCCGGAGATTCATTCATTCTGTAGTCTGTTTTACGACAGGTCCGTAGCCTCTTCCAAAGCGAGTTCTCCATATGATGCGACCTAGTGTTTCCTCTTTCAATTTCCAGTATCCTCTCTTTTCCTTAAGGTCATCCAGTAGCTGCTTACGTCTTCTCCCTCGTCGTCCGTCATTTCTATCCTTCCTTCTAACTTTCCTTCAATCACGTGTTTCAGAAGGCAGTTTCTACGTAAGATGTGACCAATCCAGTTAGCCTTTCTTCTTTTTATTGTATGTAGGATATTCCTCTCCTCCTTGACTCTGTGTAATACTTCTTCATTTCTCACACGATCGGTCCAACTGATCTTCTCCATTCTTCTCCAGCACCACATTTCAAAACTTTCCAGATACTTCTGATCTACTTTCCGAAGTGTCCACGTTTCAGCACCATACAAAGCTATGCTCCAAATGTAGCATTTTACTAGTTTCTTCCTTAAATTTAAGTCCAGTTTGCTGGTGAAAAGAGTCTTCTTGTTGAATGCTGCTTTTGTCATGGCAACTCTGGATTTAATTTCACGTGTACACCTTGCATTATTTGTTATCATGCTACCCAAATAATTGAAATATTCCACATTCTCCAATTGCTTTTGATCTATCATAAATTTTGTTGGGGATGATTGCCTTGAGATAAGGCAACAATACAGACCCCACTCACCATATTTAATAATTACTGCCTTCCCACGGCAACAATGGTTAGACAAACGTGCCTTAATTTTACGTGATACGTACATTTCCTGCTTTGTTTAGCCTAATTTAATTTCTTCACAAAGAAAAGCAGGCTTAAACCACCATAAAACTGACTGTGTGTGTTTTACGTCTAAAGTTATGAATCAGCTTATCGCTCTTCATGAAATTTGACACGAACGTTGTATCAGCGGAGAATGCCCCAGTAGTTTGTTGCTTCATGCCTTTAAGTTCCTACATTCAGTAACGTGAAAGCACCATACGTACGAAACCGTATGGTCGGATAAACAAAAGAACTACTGAATACAAGATCTTGGAATAATATATGGTAATAAATTGTCGAAAAGGATACATGATTTATTGAGACAATATTTATGTATAATGGAAGAGAAGAATATGGTGACCGTATAAAAGCGCTTGTCATCTTTTAGTTTCATAGTGATAAATAAAACACCGTTAAAGCAGACTTTTAAAATTTGGTATGCAGACAGATCAGAGTACTCAAATTCAACAGTCAACAACTACAAATATGGGTATAAAGCTAATTTTTGGGCATAAAGGACAAATATATGACACAGAAAAAGTCAGTACGTAAGTAATAAATCCTTCTCAATAATAACATTAGTTAAATTCAATTCTGTATATTTTTAACGTTCTGGATTGATTTTATTCAGAACAGTGAGCAGTGGCGGATTTTTGTGAAGAGGCCGTAAACCTTCCGATGTCACAAGTCTGTGAACTTCTTGATTTAATGAGGCACTGCCAGCTTGTCAATAACGACATTTCCTCACGCAGTTAGTTAACTGGCTTGAACCGAAAGCAACAGGCCATATATACCCGTCTCTCTTCTTGACTTCCTACACTAGCACATCAGCTGCAAGTGATCAGATCTCTTACCAGTCCGTGCCAAGTGATTCGTCATTCTTGTCTCAAAGTGAAAGCAGGAAAGCCATTTATTGCAATAAATCATTCAATAATTGACAGTATTGTTGAATGACTGAATGCACACTTAAGTGTTAGGTTGCGACCTTGGCAATATTTCAGTAATTTTAGTTTTCTGACAAGATCAATAAAAGAAATTTTGATACGGCCTAGAACCTACATGTCCAATTGGGTAACGGAAAAATGCAGCAAATGACGGTCCACATACTTCCTATGTAATTAATTATCGAAGTAATAACAGATTTTAATCTTTTTGACGCGGTATATATATATATAGTGTAATATATATATATATATATATTACACTAATTTGAATCAATTGGTGTCAGCATTATCACTGCGAATCTAGCCGTAAAGAGACTTTCACAAGCTTGGCCTTACAGACAAACAAATTCGTGATTTGCACAATACAAAAATACTTTGAAAATTTATGGACATTCTCTGCACAACAATATAACAGATACACACATACATACACAGGTACGTACGTATGTACGTACATACATACATACATACATACATACATACATTCAAACATACACAAACATACACACACTCACACATACATCCATGAATACATACATGCATGCATACATACACACATACATACATACAAAAATACATAAACATATGCATACATACAAACATACATAAACATATACATACATACAAACATACATAAACATACACATACATACACAAACACATACATGCATACATACATACATACATACATACATACACACACGCATACATACACATACACACATACATACATACATACAAACACATACATACATACATACATACATACATACATACATACATACATACATACATACATACATACATACATACATACATACATACATACATACATACATACATACGGAAAACAACATACATACACACACACACAGCATACACAAATTACATACATACATACATACATACATACATACATACATACGGAAACAACATACATACACACACACACGCATACACAATACATACATTACATACATACATACATACATACATACATACATACATACATACATAATACATACGGAAACAACATACATACACACACACATGCATACACAAATACATACATACATACATACATACATACATACATCATACATACATACGGAAACAACATACATACACACACACCACGCATACACAAATACATACATACATACATACATACATACATACATAACATACATGCATGCATAATAACAAAATGCAGGTCTCTCAGTCAAAACACAACCTTACTGTTAAAAATCAGCTACATATTTCGGCCAATGTTAGTGGCCATCATAAGGCCGATTCTAAGATCATAGAAAGAAATAAATAGTTCAGCTGGAATAGTGGTAGGAGATCTCGGACCTTACAAGTGTGTTATATAAAGTATATTAGGAAGAATTAAATAATAAGATCTAAAATGTGTAATTGTAAAAATTTGTAGACTTTGAATATTTGTAGCTGTATCTTAATTACACTATTGGTAAAATCATAAAATACGTTAATTAGGTTAAGACGTTTGAGTAGTCAAAATTATTGAGACCTCTAATATATATTTCCTGATATGTTTGACCGTAGATTAATTTCGCTCCGAAAGCAAGAATTCGTTTGCTTATGCTGTGTGCTGTATGACATCAACACTTACCGGAAATTAATAAGATAAATTTAGTACTACTGAAGAATTAAAAATATGGTTTATTCGGCTTCATAAAAAAATGCACTGAAATTATTCATCTTCTACCGAAAGTACAATAATTCTGGAATAAGAATAAATCAGACATATCAAAAACAAAAATTTTTCAAAACTCGGTATATGTCGACAGACATTTCTGCCCCCTCTCTCACGTTGGCCTGCTAACCTACTCATACATCCGACCTGAACCGTGGAGGCCAGGGGAATGCGAAGTGTAATAAAATTAACACACACAATATAACATGCGATACACAACACTTTACTAGATGGAGCTAAGACTTTCCCTTAGCACAATAAGGCCCCACTAAGATACAAACTTAAGAGCTCAGTAGAGGCTCAATGAAAATGAAATTATCACAAATACAGTACACAAAAGAAAATATGCGTCGTGCTGAGAACAATAAAAGAACGAAGAACCAAAAAACTTACCCCACAAACTTGCAAAAGAAATCACGACACAAAAAAAAAAGCGGCCATCAGGTACAGAATCAACACAGAATTCAAATATCTCTATAAGAAGAAATTAATCTAAACAAGCTCCTGTATACCAACCACCTTGAATGTGCAAACCAGTGGAAAGGTACATGGTACTGGATTGAAAGGTCAGAACATCAACACCTTCAAATTATGAATGACATACTATATAATAAACTCAACAAAAAACTAGATAGCCTACGACATACAAAAACACAGAACACAAAACAACTACAAGAGCAGAACACAACAGAAAACGCTAAATTCTACACACGCATCAAGAACATGTCTAACATAAAATTCAATAAAAAAATATGCAAAAGAAGTCACGACACAAAAAAATTGATTACCCACAGTATCACGTCAGGGACAATGACCCTGCGGGTCCCGGCCAGAAAGGAATTGAGAACTACACACTTAAAGGCGAAATTTGCAAGCATCCAGATCGCCAATCGGAATGACAGTGTCGCTAGGTACAAGAGGTCAAGGTCAGATAGAAAGGGAAAGGAAGGTAGAGGGGAACGACAATGACATAAGTGCCATCTGTAGGTGACAACAGTTCACATGGTACACATATATATACATATAATTGACAACTTCTCACACCATCAATGTACACACCTCTCACATTTTTTTGTTAGCAGATAGATGCGCAACATATCCACAATAAACCCAATTACGTCCCAAATTCTACGTTGACTTATCAAACTTGTGAATTCGGTCGAATATCGGTAGCGTCAATGTACCTTAAGGAGCCCATCGGAGAAGTTTGCCACTTTCCCTTTTTCGCCTGAAAACGGAGGAAAATCCAGCCTGCGAAAATTTATGGGTTTTTAGAATGAGACGCTGGAAAACGCCTAAATTTTCAGTCACTAATATGACCATATACCATTGTCATAATCCTCAAAGTTGAGTTAGTCCAGAAATTCCCGAGGTTTACTTCCGTGTTGTCAAGAGCCCACCAATAGTCCCATCTCGAGCAATTAATCAGCCCACATCTTGCAACCTTACATCTTCAGAATCGGTTTTTAATAGCACCCATCCTTTTACACGTAGGTCTTCCAAGCGGTCTCTTTCCTTCCCAGATTTCCAACGAAACAATATTTTAATTTATGCCCCAATTTTTTCAAAAATATATTTTTGAAAAGGGTTTACAAATAGTATTTATCATAAACCTGTGAAAGAACATAACCCCAGCAAAAAAAAAAAAAAACACCTCTGCGTGTGAAAGCAATAACAGATAAAAACTATTGGAACAGAGTGTGGAATGTAGCATGATTTTATATCATAGGCATCACTGGAATTTCTGTATGAGAACTTTTCTTTCCTCAAGAAATGAAAATATAGATGTGACGTGAACCACTGTAGTTATGTCAGAAAAATTTTCGAGAATTTAAATTTATTCTAATAAAAATGCCGCACAAATACATGACGTAAATTGTAAAGCTTTAAATTTGTAATTTACACCAGTGTCTCTATAAAATAGGCATCTATTGCTTTGAGGCCTCAAATTCATCCAAAAAGAAGTATAAAAATCATATTTTACCCAGCACAAAAACACTCTACGTCAATTGCAAAGACAAATCTGCTAATGCTGCATAGGGTAAAATCGATAATTTTTCTGAAATTCGTACCCTACACAAAAATACAGTTTGTATGCAAAATGAGGAGCTATTTATTAGGGCAATTGATATATGTACATACTACTGGACTTCACAGGGTTAAAGGAAAACAGACGCCATCAGTTCTGCCTGAACCTGTTTGTTTCAATAAAAAAGCATCCCTTTTACTACAGTGTAAAAGGTAAAGCAGTCCCATACAGGCCTAGGAAGGCCCTTAGGGCTCCAGGAGGTCGAGGCTCCCAGGTTTTTAGACAATCGGCACATGAAGGTGGTAAGGTCGTCAGCCCTACGCACCGGCCGCCTCATTTCTTTTAGAGGCTGAGTCGACCCCAGGGCCATAGTGCGACTGAAACGATTATGTCAGTGAAAAATTCCAGTGACACCATCGGGAATCGAACCCGCGACGTTTCGGTTTGTAGCGCAGTGTCTCAACCAACTGCGCCACCGCGTGCCCCACTTTTACTGCAGTGTATTACCTAAAAATAAGAACATATGCGAAATTCCCATGGTGTCCAGCAAAGAAAATGGTGCTGAGGATGAAACATTCTATCCTCTTTAACCCTCTAACTTACAATGTTTGCTGTACATTCCAGGCAATTTAACATTAAGGAACTGTATTCATTCATAATAAATAGCCACTGTTATTAAATAATTGTTCCTTGTCATGGAGATGTCCTGTTTTTACACCGAAGGAGAAACTGAAATTTAAACATTTCATGAAAAGGTTTGGGCTTCTAATCGCACACAAAACAAACACTTATTTAAAGCCTTTAAATAGCAATACTTTGTCAGATGTGAACTTTTAGTATTACTATTGCAAAACAGAATAGCGCATTTTATGAAGTAAAATTACATTTAAGGCGTATTTAATAAAAGTCAAACACAAAATTGTCTACTTTCAAAATCACAGACAATCCTTCCTGCATATTTTTATACTTCAGATTATGGTGCTCAGTAACAGACGCCGTGTAATTTGTTATGTAGATAACAACGTTTCGGATAATCGTGTTGCTTGTCTCTTCAATGCAAACTAGAAGAATATTATCACCCGAAGACCTTAAAAATAGACACAGCAGACATGTGGTAGTTAGTTAGTCAGAGTGGAATATTAATTACCATAAGTGCACCTAGCCTATAAGTGAAGTGACATCAGATAAATTTTCTGATGCGGTTCTTGCACTGAATATATTTGCAAGCCCACACTCTCATACGTTGCTATTCCTTATTGCGGCAAATTTAATTTAAAATTACGGTACCGAGATGAAAAGGGCAGTGCTAATACGTCACCAAACATTCATAACTGTTGTGCTAAATGCCATATAGTGGACATTTTGCTCCCCCCAACATGAGTCCGTCTGTACCCCTGGACATGTGGTTTGGGGGACGGGGGGCACCAGAGCCAGACTAGAATTTTGTGTCGGCCATGAATGGAATCTTGGTCAGTTGGCCTGTAGCATAATTACTGTACACGCCGAGCTAACAGTCCTCTTTTCTAGTAACGGGGATTCATATTGAATTGAAGTATTTTTATTGTACCACTTGGAAGCGGCTACGCTTAGAAAATGCACCTTATAAAATTGAAGGGCTGCGACTGTACGTTCGGAGGCGAACTCCCTAAAGTGCGATGTACATAATGGATTGGGGACTGAGCCAGCACCTTGAAAGAAATTCTTCCGAATTCATTATACCTTTGAGAAATTCCCATGCAAACTTTGGACTTCACTTTACTTCAAAGGCTTTCTATTAAGTATGCACGGCTTTTTTCTAAAGCTAACAATTTCGGTTCTAAAAGATAAGTGGTCATTTTCGTTGTGTGTATTAATAATTAAGAAAAAGGAACTGATTCCCTCTATAGAAATGTTATAATAGAAGTAGCAAAGAAAATAATTAGAAGAATAGCCTACATTTTTGAATTAGTCATTTACACTTCTTATTAAATGACACTACTTCAATCTTACAAGGAATATAGAAATGTGGTTACGAAATGTTCCGTCTATTTTAACATTTAAAAAAAATCAACATTTTATCCGCAGTTTATTCAAGTGCCTTGAATCATTTTCAGAAAAAGAGCAATTATAATGCTGAATAATATTAATTGTTTTATAAAGTTTAATAAAAATGGTTTATAAATATTATTATTACTCTATGATTCCAGTTCTGTTGATGTAGGTCAAATCTTGCTTGTTGAGCATGTAGCCTGTACACTTACGTAAACACCCTCACTAGCCTACCTAGAATTTCGTACTGAGCAAATCTGAGGAACATCACTTTCTCAGAATGTTGTACTTGCATCAGAAAATGCGCAGGGTCCAATTGTATTCTACACAAATTAGAAAAGTATTAATTAATTGTGCCGATCCCAGTGGCCGTGCGGTCTAAGGCGTGGGTCTTCGGCCGCTCGCTTGCTAGGATCGTGGGTTCGAATCCCACCGGGGGCATGGATGTTTGTCTGTTGTGAGTGTTGTGTGTTGATGTCAGGTAGAGGCCTCTGCGTCGAGCCGATCCCTCGTCCAGTGGAGTCCTACCGACTGTGATGTGTCTCTCAGTACGATCAAAAGAAAATTACAAACCTCGACACTGAAACGGGAAAACCGGAGTAGGTAGAAGAGGACGACTAAAAAAAATTAATTAACTAATTGTTTTCCATGTTGTGAAGGCAGTGTGTGTTCTGAACTGCTCATTATGATGTGAAGTTAGTTTGTGTACTGAATTGGTCTCTATGTTGTGAAGGCAGTGTATATACTAAATTCCTCTCTATATTGGGAACGCAGTCTGTGTACTCAATTGGACTCTATGTTGTGAAGGAAGAGTGTGTACTAAATTGGTCTTTATGTTGTGAAGGCAGTGTGTATTGAATTGGTCCCTATATTGTGAAGGCAGTGTGTGTATTGAATTTTTATACACATATTACTTATATGAAATTTCGGGCTTTACAGCGTTGAACAATATTTTATCATTAATAACTCATTTTAATTCCATCTTCTTTCCTAACTAACTAAACTAACTGCATGGAGTAGAGTCCGTGAGAAGCCGACAGCGCATGGGCTAGTCAAGAAATTCCCACATTTTATGGAACACGAAGTTTCATTACCTCATTCGCAAGTGCCTACCACCTTTCCCTATCAAATCAATCCAGTTCATGCTCACCATTCCACTTCTTGAAGATGTATTTTAATATTATTCTCCCATTTACGCTTAGGTCTTCCAAGTGGTCTCCTTCCCTCGGGTCTTCCGACAAAAATCCTGTATTGACGTCTTCTGTCCCTCATAAGTGCCACATGCCCCGCCCATCTCATTTGATCACTCGAATAATATTTGGTGAAGAGTACATAACATTAAGCTCCTCGTTATGTAGTCTTCTCCAGTCCCCTGTTACCTCGTCCCTCTTAGGCTCAAATATCCTCCTCAGCACCCTATTCTCGAACACCCCCAGCCTATGTTCCTCCTTCAGTGTGAGAGACCAAGTCTCACACCCATATAAAACAACAGGCAAAATTATAGTTCTGTATATCTTAATCTTTGTATTTTTGGATAGCAAACTGTAAGACAGAATATTCTGCACCGAATGATAGCAAGCATTCCCTGATTTCAATCTGCTCTTAATTTCTTCATGAATGGATTTTTTTTTTTTCGTTAAGGTTGCTCCCATATATTTGAACTGTTCCACCCTTTCAAAGAATTTATTACCTACCTTTATGTTGTGATTTTGTCCTGCATGCTGGTCTCGAGGCATGACCGTGTATTTAGTTTTCTCAGCATTTACTTCTAGACCAATCTCCTTACTAGCGACTACTATGGCTTCCGTATTTTTGTTTATAGCATATAAGATTCTATCCAATATAATAACATCGGCATCGGCATAAACCACAAGCTGATGTGTACCATTTAATTCAAGCCCTCCTGGTTAGCCTGAACACTCGGAATGGCATACTCTAAAGCAAAGTTAAACAGCAATTGCGATAAAACACCTCTTTTTTTTTAAAACATTTTTAATAGGAAATGTATCAGACAAATGTTTGCCTACGCGGACACTGATATAGATTTCACTTACACACATTTTAATTAGCCTCACTAGTTTCACAGAGATGCCAAACTCAGTAAGAATATTATACAAGACCTCCCTCCTAATTGAATCATAGCCTTTTTTGAAGTCCATAAATAGGCTTCATTGTAATCATAATAACTTATATATGGGCCTTGAACCATGACGGCCTCCGTCAGTGCTATTCCCTTGTCTAGCTCAACACTAGATCTTGGATTGTCAGCATTCAGCTATAGGCCTAGTTAGATACATATCTGATGAACACAATCGTCTTCTTCCTTGTGATATGGTATAGTTTGGTAGAGATTTATGACGTTTCTGAGGAACGTACTGCCTCAGTCTCGAGGCCACCCTGAAAGTAATGGGATTACGCTCCCCAGAAACGTCAACAAATTTCTATACACTATGTCACATCTCAAAAGACGGTGGTTTTCGTCAATTGTATATCTAACTACAGACCTACTGACAATTCGGAGATAATACTTCCTCCATCTTCAAGGTAGCCTGAGTATTGAAGCACAATATTCCTTCGCAATGTCGTAATATTTATATTAGCATACAAGGCGTCACTTCCCAGAGATTCTACAAATTTATACAGTTGGTATGTCAACTCCTGTTTCACGTTTGCTGTGGATAACTGTCGATTTTATACTCCATGCTTACTGCAAAACGCTCTGAACAACTACAGGCTAAATAAGCGGGCCATAGTTCTTCTAAGGAAAACAGACTCCAATTACGCATTTTTAACTTCTAGAACGTAACGTGCATATGTTCTGCCCATTTATTTCAGGCTGTCAAGACTTGAGCAATCTGCCGCAACGTAACAGCGCGGGTTCTGCTCGACCCGAGGTGTAGGTTCGGACAGTACGGTGCGCATTTCGGCGAACAGGCTGCGCGCTGTGATCCACCAGTTGTTTGCTGCTCCTGGTGGGAAGATGCTTCTGTAATTTGTTATAATATTTGGGATAGTTCGGATTCCACAGAACAGACATTTTTTCGTATAACTCAATAAAGCCCAAAGTATTTTCTCGCGTCCACTCCATTGTAGCTCCGCACACTGACAGTGAAACAAAACTGTGGACAAGTGCCAGTATCAGCTCGACGCGAAGATTGCAGCGAGCACAGACACACGTCCGAACTTGCTCTAGCGGCGTAACGTAACATCCTTTGATGCGCGCTGGAAAACCGACAGCAGCGTGGATCAGCCCGCGCAGCGAACTGAACACAGCGAATGTTGCAGCAACACCGTCCGGACCTGCGAATTGCTGTTACGTTACGGCAGATTGCTCAAGTCTGGACGCGGCCTTAGCTGTTACTGATCATTGCCAGATGTTGGCCTACACTAATTGGAGACCTAGGCATAGATGTAAGTGCAAGATCTGAAAGGAAACAAAGTGGGAGATTGTGGACTGGATACTTTTAAATCAACTGAGGTTCCAGAAGAGGGCTGCTGACAGTATGGTCATAAACTCAGCATTAAAGTATACTGACAATGGCGGGCTGTAATAGTTGGAAATTATATCCTGGACACTGTCCACAGTCTCAGGCTAAAAAACGCAGAACCTTCTCTGGCGATCCATTTCAGTGGACAACCAGATCACTTTCTACATCTCCCATTTCCGCCTGAAGATGGAGACAGATCCATTCACCGGAACGCTGTGCGTTTGTTCGCCTCAGACATTAATAATTGTCCAAAACATCAGTCACGGCTAATATGGTAAAAAAATTTCGGCTTCTATAAAATTCGGGCAATTTTTTGAATAGCTCAGTAAGGATTACGGTTGTTTTACAAGGTAGAACCTTAGTTACTTTGTTTGTTTGTTTGTTAAGAAATGTAAATGCCAAGCCAATTTGCCTCCAGTGATGCTTCTGACAAGCACTGGGGAGTTGCCAGGTTGGAATTCCAGTCGGGAGAGCGACTATTCTCACTGCTGTCTTTCGTGAAGTTCCTCATTGTCTAAGACAACTGAGAGGATGACACGCCTCAAAATAGACGACTAGTTAATGTCACTAACACATCAAGCAGAAACCTTCCTAAGGAGCTAAGAGTCCCTCTATCAGTCAAGAAATTCCCCGCACTTACTGAAACCCAAACCGTTTTCACAACAGCCAGCGACTGGTAGATACCTGTCCTGAGGAAGACAAATCCAGTCCAAAATCTGTCATCGTATTTCTTTAAGTTAAATATTCATATTATCTTTACATCAATATCTACGTCTTCCAAGTTGTCTCTTTCCTTCAGGTTTCCCCACCGAAACCCTATATACATTTCACTTCTCTCCCATGCGTGCCACATACCCCGCCTACCCCATCCTTTAAGGTTTGATTACCCTAATAACATTTGGCGATGGGTATGAATCATGACATTATCCTTTATGCTATTTGCTCTAATCTCCTGCTTCTTCCTCACACTTAAGTCCAAAAATTATCCTCAGCACCGTTCTCGAATACCTTCCGCCTGAATTCTTCCCTTAATTCAAGATAGGAAGATTTATTCCCATAAAAGCAACATGTAGAATTATAGCTTTTTGTATCCTAATACTTACTGTGGCAGGAGATGGAAGAGCGAATATTCAAGCGAATGGTAGCAAGTTTCCCCAAAGGTCAAATGTTACAAGTACCCCAGTGCTTAATTAAGAATCGTGCCGTGAAGGCACATAAGTGGGTGGAAGTATAGCTCTCTGCATTCTTAACCTCGGCCGCCCCTGGTACCCATTTAAAAGGAAACTGAAAGGGCCTACACTCAGTGGTCCTTCGGTGAAGAGCAAAATGTATTTTCCCTTAGGAAATTTATACATTCTGTCCCATGTATTGAGAGTGAAAGCAACTGTTTCACGTAAGGCACATGAATGGCGTATTGTTGAGCACATATCGGGTATCATCTATTTCCAACACAATAAAATTCTGTTAAATTTATATGCCTCATAACTTCTGAAGCACTTTCATAAGTCACTTCCTTCTAGAAGTTGCTACGGTACGTCACAAATATTAAAGCAGTGTGGCATTACAGAGTTTGCAGAATAAGTAAGGAGAACGTATAAAGAGACACCGCTATAGTCCTTAATTCATCACACAAAAGACTGCACCATCTTGATACAAACTCTTATACTATACTATGATCCAGGAAAAAAATAATAAAAACCGGTTATCAAAATTACAAATGCGGTCTGCTTTATTCACGGTATTTGAAATCTGCTATACCAGAGGAAACCAGGAGGAATTTACACATGAATTAGATTTCCTGTTTTTCCGAATAACGGACTCTACAGTGTTTGTGGAATTTATAAGCTGCGACAACAAAATGGCGTCAGCAAGCATTTCACCACACACATTCTGCCTCAAAATACATTACTTCTTGCATCAGGCTCCAGACATAAGTAAGTACGTCGCAAAGAACAGGTTGCGCATTTATTACAAAGACCAAGAAGTAAATGTTAATTAGGAACATCCTGTCTTTTGCTTTGTCAGAATCCTACGAAATACATGCATACACCGTGTGGGCAAAATGCAGATTTTCGTAATATTCAGCATGTGTCTATATATGGGCTAATTACCGCTGACGTAAACGGTTAAAATAAAGAACTTCCCTTTATATAAATTTAAGTACCACTACATACGAACAAATAATGAAATACATTGATAGTCCCTCTTTCAGACGATCATAGCTTCAGGTTCTAAGTACTTAATGGGCAAAAAGTGTTGATCTTCCTCCCAAAGTGTAGAATATGTCGCTTTGATCTCCCTTCTTTCTACATGTACTTTAATTGCTACAGTTCTCAGAAATTCTACATCCCAGCCTCATTATCCAGTTTTCTAAAGAATGCCCATAATAATCCCGGCAAATCTGTGATACTGACAATCACAGTCTGACTGGTCGTTACGTCCAGTTCTGTCGAGTTCCCCAGGCGGCTACTACAAAGACTGCCGTTTTCTGAAATGTCACTGCAAAGTCTGGTAAAAATTGACCAGTGTTTGGAAGGGAACATCTGCCTCCAGATATGGATAGAAGAATTATTGAAACGAAGGCTGCACATTTATCTGAAACGTCCTTAAAATGATATCAGAAACACATGACATCACATGCCAGAACACGCTGCCTTCAGGCGCAGGTTTATCTAAAGCGTCTGTAAAATGATATCAGAACACATGACATCACATGCCAGAACACGCTGCCTTCAGGCGCAGGTTTATCTGAAGCGTCTGTAAAATGATATCAGAACACATGACATCACATGCCACAACACGCTGCCTTCAGGCGCAGGTTTATCTGAAGCGTCTGTAAAATGATATCAGAACACATGACATCACATGCCAGAACACGCTGCCTTCAGGCGCAGGTTTATCTGAAGCGTCTGTAAAATGATATCAGAACACATGACATCACATGCCAGAACACGCTGCCTTCAGGCCCAGGTATATCTGAAGCGTCTGTAAAATGATATCAGAACACATGACATCACATGCCAGAACACGCTGCCTTCAGGCGCAGGTATATCTGAAGCGTCTGTAAAATGATATCAGAACACATGACATCACAAGCCAGAACACGCTGCCTTCAGGCCCAGGTTTATCTGAAGCGTCTGTAAAATGATATCAGAACACATGACATCACATGCAACAACACGCTGCCTTCAGGCCCAGGTATATCTGAAGCGTCTGTAAAATGATATCAGAACACATGACATCACAAGCCAGAACACGCTGCCTTCAGGCCCAGGTTTATCTGAAGCGTCTGTAAAATGATATCAGAACACATGACATCACATGCCACAACACGCTGCCTTCAGGCGCAGGTTTATCTGAAGCGTCTGTAAAATGATATCAGAACACATTACATCACATGCCAGAACATGCTGCCTTCAGGCGCAGGTTTATCTGAAGCGTCTGTAAAATGATATCAGAACACATGACAACACATGCCAGAACATGTTGCCTTCAGGCGCAGGTTTATCTGAAGCGTCTGTAAAATGATATCAGAACACATGACATCACATGCCAGAACATGTTGCCTTCAAGCGCAGGTTTATCTGAAGCGTCTGTAAAATGATATCAGAACACATGACATCACAAGCCAGAACACGCTTTCTTCAGGCCCAGGTTTATCTGAAGCGTCTGTAAAATGATATCAGAACACATGACATCACATGCCAGAACACGCTGCCTTCAGGCGCAGGTTTATCTGAAGCGTCTGTAAAATATCAGAACACATGACATCACATGCCAGAACACGCTGCCTTCAGGCGCAGGTTTATCTAAAGCGTCTGTAAAATGATATCAGAACACATGACATCACATGCCAGAACACGCTGCCTTCAGGCGCAGGTTTATCTGAAGCGTCTGTAAAATGATATCAGAACACATGACATCACATGCCACAACACGCTGCCTTCAGGCGCAGGTTTATCTGAAGCGTCTGTAAAATGATATCAGAACACATGACATCACATGCCAGAACACGCTGCCTTCAGGCGCAGGTTTATCTAAAGCGTCTGTAAAATGATATCAGAACACATGACATCACATGCCAGAACACGCTGCCCTCAGGCGCAGGTTTATCTGAAGCGTCTGTAAAATGATATCAGAACACATGACATCACATGCCAGAACACGCTGCCTTCAGGCGCAGGTTTATCTGAAGCGTCTGTAAAATGATATCAGAACACATGACATCACAAGCCAGAACACGCTGCCTTCAGGCGCAGGTTTATCTGAAGCATCTGTAAAATGATATCAGAACACATGACATCACATGCCAGAACACGCTGCCTTCAGGCGCAGGTTTATCTGAAGCGTCTGTAAAATGATATCAGAACACATGACATCACATGCCAGAACATGTTGCCTTCAGGCGCAGGTTTGTCTGAAGCGTCTGTAAAATGATATCAGAACACATGACATCACATGCCAGAACACGCTGCCTTCAGGCGCAGGTTTATCTGAAGCGTCTGTAAAATGATATCAGAACACATGACATCACATGCCAGAACACGCTGCCTTCAGGCGCAGGTTTGTATATTATCTTTCAAACTCTTGGCTAATTTCGCCATTGGAGCAGATTCCTATACATTCATTACCAATTGTATCTAGTAAAAAAGACAAAAGTCACCACACTTTCTAGGTATTATGTACAAACTTAAGGACACTCTGCGTATCACAGCTGTTCATTGGCATGACTGGAAAGAAGATGCGCTAAAACAATATTCCTCTCTTGTATATAACAAAGCAAAGTTTACACTGTAACACCATTTAAGCGTGTCGCGCTTCTTATGGGAGGGATTATAACGTACTTCAAATCACGTACACTAAAAATATCATAAATACATCCATTGATATAAAATTGTCGTTTTAGATATGGCGAATACATTCTGTGCGTTACTGACCATTGTTGTTAAAATAAAATCGTTCTGATTTCCATTTATTTTACGTACGCCTCAACATGTAAATTAATTGCCTGTCACATTGCTCTGTGTTTTGACAGAATTAGGCAGTGTATCCTTGTTGTAAACGTGACCGTAAATTCGGTGCATTGGTTTGATTGATGTGATGGCTTTCGATGGAAATGTTAAATTTAGAAAAGGGAATGTTGGCCTAATGATTTAATTCACTCACCAAACTCAGTAATTAACTGGTTTGACCCTCAGAGACTCGCACAAAACGAAATTCATAACAGAAACAAACTGAAATTCAATAGGCTCTTTACTGCCAGAGACTACAATAATGTACAGGACGGTTCAGAAATATGTTAACATGCTGAGATTGACACATGAACATTACTTTTATTAAATTGCTTGCCGGCAGCGCGACCTTCACGTTTTGCGCACAATTACATCTGACAAATAAACTCACTGGATGGATAGTACCATCTAATTATCCATACCGTTCCTGGAGCCTTTGTCTCCTACATCACAGAGAACACACCCTGTATATTACGCGCGATGCTCAATTGAACACGCCCTGTATTACGTGTTCGATGCTTGAACGTCTCTTTTTCTTCGATACCTACACACCCAATAAAACTGTCAGCCTTTTCTCCCTCCTTCGCGCAGCGTTTACCTTCCCCAAAACACACCCGTTAATTATGGCAACCATTGTTGACGATCCACTTTTTCTTTGTCCTCAGCGTGTACCACACACAGAACACATAGCTGTAATCGCGGTGATATTAACGCGTTATTATGAGACAGAAAACCCCTGGACGACCCCATTCCCCTTGACGAATATCGAATACACTAGACCAGTGGTTATTTAACTATTATTAGTCTATTACTAAGTTATTTAAAAATACTATTCTTTGTGACTACTATGGACTAGCAAACGTTGTTATCGATGCTCAAATGTTTCCTCAGCGTCATCTGAGAACACACCTCTATATTTACTCCCTCCTCACCTGAACACACACTGTGTTATTTGTTTGGTGCTCAACTGTTTCTTCTCTCTCAGCGCGTACCTTGCACAGGACACATTCAGTAGCCATGGCAAACATCTCATGAGCCTTACCTTTTCCCTCACAAAGAACCCAGCGACAATAGTAAACCAAGGCAAAGAATTATGAATCACTCCCGACAAGCTTGTCAGGGGTCCAAGTGGTGACACCCTTCCAATGGTCCTAAACCTCTCCTGTGGAACGATGCTGAATATATCTGGTAAGGTACATCCGCTAACAACCTAAAACTACCGCCAAAATTTCATGCTCCTACCTTTATTTCCTGATGATTTATTGCAGCAATAAGCAACACTTTCTTTTCTTATATAAATGTACTAGATTTTAAGACAGAAAACAATGTTATTAGCAGTTAATTGCTAATGGTACCAACGACCTAGTTAGTCAGAAGGCACTCAAGGAAACATGGTAGGTCGTAAAAAATATTTGAAAATACGGGAATAAAACATTTGGTCCTCTTGTCACTTCATCAATCTATATCCGACTATATAGTCCTACTTACGTGTTCTTTGTGTATTACAGAACTAACAACAAAAACAAAAAGTCGCGCAACCAAAGTACGAATTGAAGCTAACAATACTTCGTACGCACTTTTCCACACCTTCGATTATACAACTTTGATTATCCGATCACAACATACACACGGCGCTTCTAAAAAATGTTTTACATACAGTTGCCTACATTATACTATTTTATTCAATAGTTTTAAGGTTTTGTACCTTCAAACTATATTCTATGACATTCTACACTCTTATATCATTATATATTTTTTTACATTCTATGTATATTTCTGTTTGTAAAGTTTGAGATCTCGAACCTACTTACATTTTAAAAACCCATCCTTTATGTATCTTGTAGTTCGGGGCTCATGATGGCTATCCTCTTATAGCCGAAACGTGTAGACTTTTTCTTGACAAATATACGTCGGGTTGACTGATTAAAACATTTATTGTATTTAATAACGCAACGGGGATGCGCCACCCTTAAAATAAATATTTTTTTGTTAAACTATTTTAAATTGATACACAAATTAGGTATAGAGTACCATCTGGAGGTCTGTAGGAGGAACGAGAGAAGTGAATTTATATAGCTGGAAGCAGGGATTATGAAACTGCGAGCGGTAAGTACAGGATGTGAAAGAGGAAGTTGCTCCCTATGTTTAGAGGAGGAGGATATGAAACATATTATTAAAATTTAAAAAAACCGAAAGTGTAGAGAGGAACTTTTATGTAGTAAACTGTTGAATATGAATAAAGTTTTAACTTCATGGAAATTTTTAACTTGTACTGGTCAAGTGTAAAGAGATCTCAAGAAAACGTATCGGTAAATATTTACGTCAAAATTCAAATAAATGGCAAAACGAAGTAAACGAAGCACAAACGCTACATGTGGTTATAGGAGAACAGAACGGGATAAGCAGAGTTTGTGGGGAGAAGAGAAATTATTGTGTTAGTAGTGTAGCACTACTGAGAGAATATGTACGTGCGGACGAATGAGAAGATAGACCAATGTAATGTACAATGAAATGTGAGCTCCGCAAAAATGAGGTGTTAATACTAGCCCAGATACATGCAAATGTGATTTACGGCTCAAATCAAAGTTAATATCTATATATGTAAATATGGCAGTTTCTAATAGAAACAGACAGTGACCATGGCCTTGCTACCAGACAGGTTCCTTGAGAAGCCACGTGGTTGGCCTCCTGTTTCGAGTAGTATTCGCCTAAGTACCCACTAAATGATCACGTTTGAACGGTAGATGCCACAGAACAGCATCAGTAGGAAAATGTGACCCTATGATGTTAGACACAAACCCAGACTCTTATACCCTGACTAAGTATGCAGCATGTTCCTACGAAATACTTGTACCGACAAAATTTCATGTTTATATAAATGTGCAGCGCAAAACGCACTCTTTAAGGTGGCAGACTGATAGACTTTCACCCAGGCCGCAAAACTTCTCCAAACTCAGTTCCCTTGAAATTCCGAAGGTTTATTTAGGAATCAAGTACCTATGAAAGTAAACTAATATACGTGCAAATACATACGTATTCTCTTATATCATTCCCATATAACATCAATTACAAAATCAGGATCCATTCATATATCCGGTGTCAAATAAAAGTAAATTTCCATGCAAATCGAAAAGGATCAATTTTCATATAACCCTATAAGTCTATATGCAGAGCTCTACTTTATTTAAAGTAACAGCTGGCAGATTTTCATATAACCCTATAAGTCTATATGCAGAGCTCTACTTTATTTAAAGTAACAGCTGGCAGATTTTCATATAACCCTGTAAGTCTATATGCAGAGCTCTACCTTATGTAACGTCATAGGTGGCAGATTTACTTTAGTTGGTGACAGTCATTCAGCGGATCAAAACGTTCACAAGAGAAGAAACCTATACCATATCTTGAGCAAAATCAATCCGTAAAAAACTTTCGTGCCTTTTTTTCTTTGTTGTTATTAAGGGTAAAATTTTCTATCAGCTTAATTAAACATCACATCACAAAGACGTATGGGCCGTGGAGGTAGAGCTCTACGAGTTTATAGCCTGGGCACCAGATTAATACGAGTGGTCAGATCGCCCGCAAGCTGTTAGCAGCTTGGACGGAACCCAAGCCGATCTGAAAGCTGCAGAAAAGAGATACATCTCTGATGCTACCGGGAGTCGAACAAGAATTTCCCGGTCGTCTAGCCCGTAGTCTAGCTATTATATTGACTGAGCGATTCCGGCTCTCTCACAGCAAATACGTGAATTTATGAAAAATTCAGAGGTATTCTCATATATTTTACGACTCAAGTGTAAGGGAGAAATGTGTACAATTTTACCACCCGCGAGACCACAGTGTCATTACGTCATGTAGAGAGATTTATGGGCTCTCAGCCGCAATATGAATGCTGAAAAAGCCATAAATATTTTTTCACTCGCTACCAAACTTACCAATTTGGAACCGAGTTTAGCAGAGAACCACGTTTTCCCTTAACATTAGCCTGACCACACTAAACGCCTCCTATTTGAAAGTTGGAGAAACAACTACCCGATTATACATATTAATATAACGCTGGGCATTCCCCTTTGTGTGAAGATCATTTGGGAAAACTCCCACATTTGTAAGGAAAATATCAAATACATTTATATCAAAATTGCTGTCTTCTAAAACACGACACAAAGCACTTTGGCGGATATTACCGATGTTTTGGTGGAACATGCAGCAACCACCGGAGTCACATCTCAGAACGTCGTGAAACTGCTACCGCTGTAGGGACAACCATTATTGTATTTGTATGGGCTATGCAGGCAACTAAGATCAAACAGATGGGCCCAAACCATACTGAAAAAAGTACTGAATTATAAACAAACAGGATTAACCATGTTAACAGAATGAAAAGAAAGCGGCTTAGGATAAAATTTACAAATTACAAACCACAAGGATCGAGGAAGACCATTTATAGACTGCTGGTCGGAAATGGTTAACAGGTAACCTCTTGACTGGTAATTGGCAATATCTGATCCGTACTACGTTTCAACTGTTTCTGTTCCCGACTTTACGATATTCCTTGTAAGTTTAATGATACTGTCATTTTTCTTTCTTTATTCGCGTTTTAGTTACAGCCGTCTGGATCGAACGCGGGATCTTTTCTTCACTAGGCCAGGACTATTTCCGCTCAACCAAAATGGCGGCACACCAATGGTTCACGTTGCATTCTATCACTTCAGGGTTGCTCGATGGAGCAGCATAATAGCCTGGTAATATCAGGTCCCGTTTGTCATCTCATTCGTCTATCGAAGAATATATCATTTGGAACAGTCGACTGGTTGATTCTAATAACGTTGCGTGCCTTCTTACAATGAACCGAATGAAACAATTTCGTGTTCAGAGAGGCCATGTATGCATGTTACATGACTTGGTTAAGCACTTCGCTAGTCGTGAAGGCTGTCAAGAGAATACTCAGATGTTTTGCTCCTGGAGCATTTCTAACTTAAAGTAGTGGAAGAGGAGAGGGCAGTACATGACGTGGTGACTTGAAGAGCTCCTCAAGTTTCTTCTATGCCGCTAAGGCAATATTCTGGAGAAGATACGAAAGTGGAGAGAGAGTACCTGTGAAAGGACAAAACACTCCACAGATGTACTTAAATTTCTTGCGATTGTAGTCTAACGTTCATCTGTCATCATCGAAGCATTAGTATCAAGCGGAAATATTCACCAGATGCCGTCTGAGTTCTTCTGCGAAAGCTTCTCGTTACTGTAGACGTGATGCGGCCCTGTCCTTGTAACCCATCAGCACATTTAGCAATATAATTACACTGCCTGTCTATCATTTTCATTTGACTCCAAGCAGCAGAGTCCTTCCTCAGAAGCTAAGGGGTCGTCAGCATTTTATGGAACCAGAAGGTTCATTACGGCATTCACAAGAGCCCGCCACATGACGCTATCCTGAGTCAGAGAAATCCAGTCCATGCCTCCCCATCCCACTTCTTGAAAGTCCAATTTAATACTATACTCCCATCTATGCCTAGGTCTTCCAGGTAGTCTCTTTCCATTAGGTCTCCCCCTCAAAACCCCTGTATGCACCTCTCCTCTGCCCATGCTTGCCACATGCCCCGCCCATCTCATTCTTGTTGATTTGATCATCCGAATAATTTGTGGTGAAGAGTACGGATCATTAAGCTCCTCGTTATGTAGTCTTCTCCACTACCCTGTTACCTCTTCCCTCTTAGGCCCAAATACCTTCCTCAGCGCCCTAGATGCCTTCCTCTATGTGCGATATCAAGTTTCACACCCATACAAAACAACAGGCAAAATTACATTTCTGCATATCTTGATTTTTATATTTTTGAATGGCAAACTGGAAGACAGAAGATCCTGCACCGAATGATAGCAAGCATTCCCCGATTTCAACCTGCTCTTAATTTCTCCACGAATGGAATTATGATATGTTTGGGTCGCTCCCAAATATCTGAACTGTTCCATTCTTTCGACGGAATTATTACCCTTACATTGTGATTTTGTCCTGCACGCTGGTCTCGAGACATAATCATATAATCATTTTTCTCAGCATTTACTTCTAGACCAATCTCCTTACTAGAGGCTAATAAAGTTTCTGTGTTTTTCTTGATAGCACGTATGGTTCCACCTAATATATTAACATTATCAGCATAAACCAAAGTCTGATGTGTAACACATTTTCATTTAAAAATGTAAAGTTTTCTTGTGCTTAATTACACAACAAACAATGAAGACATACGGGGAGTTGAGGTACACCTCCACGCCTTCTTAACCACGGCACTAGATGTGGTCACCTTCACCGCGGATCTCCTTACATCCATTATCCAAGGACTGAGAGACGGGTGGGCCTCACAGCCGGTCTGAATGCTTCGGAGAAGAGAAAACTATTCAGCCTCTGCCGGGAATCGAATCAGAATTCTTCGATTTCCCTGTCGATAGTATAGTCAGTTCAGCAAGTGAAATATCCCGGTTTGGATACTTTATATGAGGTGCTGCATTTTAACCGCGCTCAAGTAAATTTTTCATCAAGTGAATCACCTTTTTCACTGCCTTTCAGAACACTTACATCTAAAATTGTCACTATGAAAACACAAACAAAGCTAGACGAACTGAGATCTTGGTACAGTTACGCATAGTTCTCCGTTTAATTCTAAGATCTCTAAGGATAACCCAACAATTAATTCGTTTACACCCACAATACTAAGTCTCCAGGGTGGTAACAGTGGCGTAATACAGCTTTTTACTGTTATTTTCTACATTAGTCTCCCAGTCTCACCAATCCACGGCGTTTCGTAAACTAATTACATTTCTTTTTTCAGATGATATAAAAAGTATAGAATATGAATCCTATAACAAGTTGCGCCCCTTAGAAAAATCCTCTAAAACCCCGAACACAGGTAACCTTCACAGACTCCCCTTATACTGCATAAGATATCTTGTTCACAGCATATAAATCATAGTTGGATATTATTATTATTATTATTATTATCTGGCTGTTGACTGGCCATCTGGCTGTTGACTCGGCACATTAATAAACCAGAATTGAATTGAATTGAATTGAATTGAATTATTATTACACAATTTTTAAATCTTCCTGTGCAAATTCGGTAAGAGTTTTAATACGAAGTTAGTTCAAGATCCAAACAATGCATAACTAGACGCTATTTCAGAACTAAATCAATCTTTTACAGCAGAACGGCAACTATCTAAATCATAAAACGTGCTTTAACATTCAAACACAGCCCACAGCGTTTTTTGACACGTATGATTCTCAAATAAGCAACTAATCTTACCCCAAACGTAGATTCAGTGTGTTTTCCGTGAACTAGAATGTGGGACCGCCTTATCATTAACTCATAATTTTATTGTAATTTTACGTGCCAAAATATGAACCAAAGATAATCCTCAAGGATTTGATATTTAACATAAGAACCTGAAATTACTCGTAAAGGAAATAAGGATCTCAATGATCCAGTAACTATCCTCTTACACATATATGTCGATCGATCCCCTTACAACAAGAACGAAACTGTCCTCCTCTCAGCAATAAGAATAGACATTTATCCTCGAGACTATCGTTTTCAATTCCCTTAAAGTTCTTTGTGAACGCCAGACTTATGAATCAATATTTGACCTTCTGTTACGTATCAGTACAAGAAGTAAAATACCTTGCAGACAAGAAGTATTTAGTTCTACTTCAAAACATTAAACCTCTTTATGTTTCAGAACTTGGTTACGAGCGAAGGGAATCATAAAATATACACCCGATGTGCAGGAACAGACTGTGCCAGGTGGAACCTGCAAATCAAACAACAGATTAATCCATCCGTCTGTTGTGTGCTTTACTGCGCCATGTGGAATCTGCAAATCAAACAACAGATTAATCCATCCGTCTGTTGTGTGCTTTACTGTGCCAGGTGGAACCTGCAAATCAAATAACAGATTAATCCATCCGTCTGTTGTGTGCTTTACTGTGCCAGGTGGAACCTGCAAATCAAACAACAGATTAATCCATCCGTCTGTTGTGTGCTTTACTGTGCCAGGTGGAACCTGCAAATCAAACAACAGATTAATCCATCCGTCTGTTCTGTGCTTTACTGTGCCAGGTGGAACCTGCAAATCAAACAACAGATTAATCCATCCGTCTGTTGTGTGCTTTACTGCGCCAGGTGGAACCTGCAAATCAAACAACAGGTTAATCCATCCGTCTGTTCTGTGCTTTACTGCGCCAGGTGGAACCTGCTAATCAAACAACAGGTTAATCCATCCGTCTGTTGTGTGCTTTACTGCGCCAGGTGGAACCTGCAAATCAAACAACAGATTAATCCATCCGTCTGTTCTGTGCTTTACTGCGCCAGGTGGAACCTGCAAATCAAACAACAGATTAATCCATCCGTCTGTTCTGTGCTTTACTGTGCCAGGTGGAACCTGCAAATCAAACAACAGATTAATCCATCCGTCTGTTGTGTGTTTTACTGCGCTAGGTGGAACCTGCAAATCAAACAACAGATTAATCCATCCGTCTGTTGTGTGCTTTACTGCGCCAGGTGGAACCTGCAAATCAAACAACAGATTAATCCATCCGTCTGTTGTGTGCTTTACTGCGCCAGGTGGAACCTGCAAATCAAACAACAGATTAATCCATCCGTCTGTTCTGTGCTTTACTGCGCCAGGTGGAACCTGCAAATCAAACAACAGGTTAATCCATCCGTCTGTTCTGTGCTTTACTGCGCCAGGTGGAACCTGCTAATCAAACAACAGGTTAATCCATCCGTCTGTTCTGTGCTTTACTGCGCCAGGTGGAACCTGCAAATCAAACAACAGATTAATCCATCCGTCTGTTCTGTGCTTTACTGTGCCAGGTGGAACCTGCAAATCAAACAACAGATTAATCCATCCGTCTGTTGTGTGCTTTACTGCGCCAGGTGGAACCTGCAAATCAAACAACAGATTAATCCACCCGTCTGTTGTGTGCTTTACTGCGCCAGGTGGAACCTGCAAATCAAACAACAGATTAATCCATCCGTCTGTTGTGTGCTTTACTGCGCCAGGTGGAACCTGCAAATCAAACAACAGATTAATCCATCCGTCTGTTGTGTGCTTTAACCCTTTAAAGACAAAACGTGTCTGTTTTATATAAGGACTGAGTGCCTACCGCGCAGTAAACACTCGCCACCTCGGTTATACAAAACCAATCTGTTAATGTCATATAATAAAAAAGTCGCTGTTTTTTCTGATATCTATAGAAAACACATAAACGCAATGCAGCTTGTTATAAAGGTACTTACACAACAAAATGTAGTATTCAGACAGGTATTCGTGTAACAAAGCGTACCTGAGTAGATGCCTCTCCATCCTTTCGACTGAGAACGGACAGACGTCCAGTTTCCGAAATAATGTTTTTTGTTTGAAGTACTAGCGTGTGGACCGCGACAGGAAAGCATGCAATACTAAATAATGGAATGAAATAGGTAGCTCTGTACCAACACACGGGGCGTCGTATACCAGACGACCTAAATCTTAATAATATATAGCATGTCAACTCCTTTCTATTGCTCTTCCCTATCCTTTCATTAATCTAAAGACAATCCTTTCCTTCGCATTTCATCCCCAGTCAAGATTTGGTAGGTGGATGTATGTCGCATTTCTTCTTTATTTCCTGCTTTTTGCCATAAGGAACCCGAATAATTCGTTCGGTATATCGCCTAGCAACGGACTGACTAACGAAAAAATTGAGGTTGCATTTCCGGCAGGTGCAGACAATTTTATTTTCTCCATGGCATCCAGACCGGCTCTGGAACCCACGCAGCTTCTTATCCAGTGGGAATTGGGGGTCATAGCGCCGCCAAGTGCATGAAACAAACAAATTTCCTCCATCTAACGCCGATGTTACCTCCAATTAGTGCCAAGGTTAAAAAATACATAAAGATATATTTCTACTCCCCTATACGTCTTCAGGACATCGTACTTAATTAAACACAGGGACACCTTTGCCTTCACTTTCTTACATCTCTCAAATACCTGTTCACAGTTTCACCCACAAGCCAGCAATTAAAAGTCTCCTTACTGTTCCTGCCATAACAAGTCTCGTATTAATTTCACACTGTTGACACCGTGCATCTTCGTCATATTAAATTAAGTTTTAGACAAACTGATGCACACTAAAACCACTTTTATTGTAGCTTTATTATAATTGTTAAAATTGTTAAAATTATACCGCTACACGTGTTTCGATCCTACGATTATCGTCAGGGGGTTTTTGCTGAATTTTAACTTATAATATATAAGTTTTAATGTGCCGTTAGACTATTTAAAATCATGTGATTGAAGTGACAGTAGCTTTCAGCAAAAACCCCCTGACGATGTCCTAGGATCGAAACACGTGTAGGGGTATAATTTTAACAATTTTAACAATTATAATAAAGCTACAATAAAAGTGGTTTTAGTTGTGCATCAGTTGGTCTGAAACTTAATTCAAGTATCTTATTAATTTAGCAAGGAAGCTCAGAGTGCAACTAAATTTATCGTTTGTTACAGACATCTGCTGAGCTGCCGCCGAAACAAAATGGTGCGTAGTCTGGCCCTAATGACAAAAGGATCTCTGTTCTACAGTCAGGTGGCCACACCATTGTTTACTTTAGCCATAATGTTCACATTGGGCGTAAAGGCTACACATAAGCTTCTAAACATAATAACCTCAGTATTTTGATATTTGCCTGATTATTTGTTGATTGTTGGAAGCATATGGGGATGACCTCCACCAAGCTGACAGCTCGTAAAGCCTACGGCCTATTTATTTAATCCTACAGATCTATTAACATACTGTACCTTTTTTTTAGGAGACCCTGGCCCACTAGAAGCTGTAGCACCTTGGAAAAAGTTTTATTTTATTTTCTTCCTCTGAATAAATTTATTAATTACATGCAGAAAATGCTTAGATTACAATTGTTGAACATAACCTCAAAATTTTAATCTTCATTACTGTATGTTTGTAATTACAGACTTACAAACTGTCTTTCATAAACAGTACACAGGCAAGGTGATGATCTACCGGCATACCAACATTCACAAGACCAGCTCCAGAGAAGTGTTTTATTTAGCGACGCTGACGATTGCTAAGACCAAATGACGTATATGGTAGATGACACAATAAGCATTGAGCAATCGCGGAATGATATGGTCTGGGGAAAACCGAAGTACTAGCAGAAGAGCTTGTTCCAGTGCCACTTTTTTTTTGTAATGAAGGGCCCCGCAGCAGATGCTACGAACGCACCGAAGCCTTGAGGTTTATTGTGCAACCCTGTGATGAAGATGAAGAGAAAGATGATCATTTTTTTTCATTTTTCCAAGTAATGGAGCACCGGTGGAATGAAATTGACGGCGAAAAACCGAAGTACTCGGGGAAAAACCTGTCCCAGTGGCACTTCGTCCACCACAAATTCCACATGGACTGACCCGGGATCGAACCCGGGCCTCTGCGGTGAGAGGCCGGCGACTAACCGCCTGAGCCATGGCACGGCCTCCAGTTCCACTTTGTCCACCACAAATTCATTGTGGACTGATTAAGCTCCAGTAATTCATTAGTTATTCGCAAAAAATCGAAAAGGAAAATTTCTTGCGGCAGGTCTCTTGTCACTTTATATTCTAAAAAGAAGTCTCCACAAACGTGGAACATTTTTTCAAAGACAACTGCCATGCCTACGGTAGTATTAGTTTCGTTAGCGTAGCTGTCCAATCACAAATTCGTACGTCTGCCATACTGCTATTACTGGCCGTAGGAAACTTTACAGCACGAAGCTGGAGTACCTTCAAGTAGCGTAACATACGCATTACGTTCGTGAAAACTGATAAGCTACTTCAAACAATGAAATGGAGACGCATAATATACAGACAGAGAGAGTGCTGTGAGTTCTAAATGCCGCTTCTTTCTCTTTTAGGCTGGAATGTAGGATAAAACCTACGACGTTAGGCACACAGTTCATAAAAAGTTCCGTGAAAACTGTGAGCTGAATAGAACTAGCTTCTCTCTAAAGCAAATATGTACGACAATCTATCAGAAAGTAAGTTTACATGGCGTGTAATTCGTAACTAAAAAACTTACGCCGACTTTGATTATATCAAAATAATTCGCCTCGTAGCGATTATCACCTTTTCCCAGAGCTGGAAAAAAAATCTTGACAGCCACAAATTGAAAGATGATCTCCAAGTGGAAACATTTGTAACAAGATGGCTGACAATACAGCGGATGGACTTCTATCAGCAAGGACCAGAGACGATCGTCCCACGATAAATGCCTCAGTTCTGGGTAACGGAACTATGTGGAAAAGTAGTGGGGTGGCAGTATGATTAGACATGAACTGTTCTTATTAGAGGAGAAAATAAGATGGCCGAAGCTTACGCATTGTAAACTTGGTTTCTGACCAATTTTCGAATAATATATCGATAGTGATAATGATAACACTACTACTACTACTACTACTACTACTAATAATAATAATAATAATAATAATAATAATAATAATAATAATAATAATAATAATACGACTACAATTACATACACACGTGCGATTGTATTCTTAAATAATCTAGAAAAAATATTATATGTGTGTGTGTGTTTCTGTCTGTTTGTAATTCTCAGAGATAATTTAAGTAATGGAGGACACACAGACAGACACACATCAGTATGATGATCTTATTAGCCTACTGAATCGCTTTAAGAAGTGAATAAATCTTTAAAATACGACAAAACCTTTTAAAAATGTCTTGCACAAAATAACACAACTGTAACTTTGCTACTCAGTTCTGCAGTATCAGTCACATTTTACATTTCATGGTTGTTCTGTGCTTCATTACGCACCACGCCATGAACGCATATGGGGGGGGGGGAAATTGGTGATACAGCTCCATGCAATCTTAACCTTGTCGCCAGATGGACGTGAATAGGCATCTTCACTCATTGTCCGTATTATTGCCGGGAAAACAGCCCCTGCAGCCATCAAATGGTATGTTTGGTGGGCCCAGACCAGCTCCGGACGCTTTTCACAGAGGAACACCCTTGTCCTGTCAAGAGTCAAAGCCGTCACACGGTCATACGTCCAACAGCTTACTCGCTCAGTCAACTCAGAACCGGGACAGCGCGGCTGGTATAGCGGCTAGGCTATGAGCTGCATGGTATGGGATTCGAAACACGGTAAAAACAAGAGATTTTTCTCGTCTCTGGGATCCATCCAGCCTTCTATTGAATGGGTTCTTCCTCGGAGTAAAGCGGCAGGGACGTAAAATTTGTCAGCCAACTGCATCTTGTTCCCAGGTTAAGAATAAGTGGAGCTATACGTCTACTCCCTCTGTATCAGGCCTGTACAACTCGGAAAGCGGCGAGAGCCACATTGCTCCAAAAAAAAAAAACTGCTGCGGGCCCCAAGGATAGATTCGGGGGGGGGGGGGGTGTGATACTTGATTAATAATTTTCTAATAAAATAAATAATTTTTCTTTGCTTGTGTTTTTAATTATTAATCATGGAAAAACTATGAAATATTCCCCTGAATGTGTCTTTTTCTAATCACCTTGCAAACTTAATGGGCCTTTATTCTTTAATCACCGTGCATCTTTTCACAGTCACTATTTACATACACCAACTGGATGCAACTTTATTTAAAAAACTGTATAGTTTTTAAAAGCTTTTTAAAACCCGACATATGTTTCGGCTCTTATAGAGCCATCTTCAGGGGTTTATTACCTGGGGGTTTACCCCTGAAGATGGCTCTATAAGAGCCGAAACATATGTCGGGTTTTAAAAAGCTTTTAAATATGTTTTAAAAAACTATACAGTTTTTTAAATAAAGTTGCATCCAGTTGGTGTTTGTAAATAGTGACTGTTAATGGGCCTTATTACATATTTTTCATCAAAAAGCTTGTTTTATTCGTGGGTCATATATGAATTGAATCTTTTCAAAATAGCTTCAAAATGGTCGTTTGTCAGAGAAGAATCTCGCTATCAAACAATCAAAATTTTTTGTAAAAAATAACATTTCCAAAAGTCGTCACGGGCCGCACAGTAAGCCCAGAGCGGCGTATGTTGCGTAGTGCCCTATGCGACTTCATGGCCTGAACAGGGACAACTTTACGGACTCGGCTAGTATTTATAACGTATTGCAGCAGACGTGAAAAACTTTCAGTAGGCCGTAGCTGTCACGTGTGCTGAGAACTACGATAAAGTATTAGGATCTGTGACGCAATTTGACGTCTGTGTATGGCGTGGCAGAATTAGAGATGTTCCACGTTAAAATTGCGTAAAAACAGCGAACGCATTGCTGAATCATTTTCAGAGATCATTTTGTATAGCATGAAGTGTACGGATGCTAACATAAGACAATAAAGTGAACTTAATGAAGAAAATCACGAAAAATATGAAAGACAGTAGATTCTTAAAGAATCTCACATTGTGTCCCTTTTCTCCTTCTAAAGTATTCATTGTCGTTGTCATCGTACGCTTGCATGCTGCATGTCCTGCCAATCTTAGTTTCTTAATTTTGTTGCCGTATTGTTATGTTGGGCCGATCCCAGTGGCCGTGCGATCTAAGACGTGGGTCTTCGGCCGCTCGCTTACTAGGATCGTGGGTTCGAATCCCACCGGGGTCATGGATGTCTGTCTCTTGTGAGTGTTGTGTGTTGTCAGGTAGAGGTCTCTGCGACGGGCTGGTCCCTCGTCTAGAGGAGTCCTACTGACTGTGGTGTGTCTAATGTGTGTGATCACGAAACCTCGACGAAACGAGGAGGCCCAGGCCCATATAGGGCTGTCGAGCCATAGAAAAAAAAAACAAATTGTTATGTTGGACAGCACAAGTTATGAAACTGTAGGTTAAGCAGTTCCTTTCGTCGTCCTGTTACTTCTGCTCAGCACAGCACTTAGTTCTAAAACAATGTCTTCCCGTCGAGTGACACACCAAACTTCACACCTAAACAAAACAGGTAGCGTAAAGTGAAAGGCGGCATGTTAATTGTATTAAACTAGCGTGCAATATTAAATCCATTGCTAATGCCTCGTGGCGCTTTGCAACCCTCAAGTATCGACTTGTACAAAAGCCTTAAGGCTGAGAAACTGGCAGCTGTTGTGGGAGATAATGTTGATGTCGACTAACTTTATCTTCATCTTCTAGAGAACCCGTTCACACTCTACAAACTTCTGGGCCTCGTAAGGAAATCGTTTCTTTTTTGGTTTATTTTACAACACTGTCAGTTACTGTCAGAGTTTATATAGAATAATTGATTAACGATGACTTTGAAAGGATGTTGAAAAACGGTCATGGCCTAATCGAGGTAGGATCCCAACATTTTCATAGAAAGACTAATAAGAGCCACAAAAAACTTAATTTGTATAGACACAGATTTGAACCAGACATCTCCCAAGTAAAAGTCTGCAGCCTTACGGCTACACAAACCTGTTCGGCGAGCGAAAAATATTGCGTTCTAAGTAAGACAATGTATTAAAATGCTTGGGAATTTGTTACTTGTAGACTCTTTGTAAACAATAAGGAGACACAGTAGACAAAATGTCTTTTACGGAGCAACATTCGACTGTTTATAATATTAATTATACATTCACTTGAAGGCTGAGGAAAACGTCTGTAATAATGAACTTCCAGTCCGATACATCCTGTATACGAATCATCAGCGTTGTGAGTGGCATTGCGGTCCGCTATTTTCCTGTATGGCTTATGTAGACAAAGTCTGTTACTTAATGGCTTGTACCCTTTAAATTAGCCTTACCTCCAAAGCAAGCTACATAACCAGACGAGTAGTAAAACATTCACTGTATGCTACTCTACACAGTTAAACACTAAGCAGTTCAAAGGGCTGGAATATAACGTGTAGATCAAAATCTTTATACTGAATGTTTCTGCAAGTATTATACTTTGAAACACCAAGTACAGCTAAGTAACAAGCAATTCCGAAAGTAACTTTTCGATATTTAGCCCAAACTACGTTGACAGTGAAAGCGGGAAGAGCAGGAGTGGTGTCATAATTCAAGATCCAAGAGCCAGGCCAAAGGTACACTTCATCATGTCAGAATGAACCATTTTCGGCAATTCATTCTTGTCTGCCCGATATGTTCTCGGACGCCCAGTAATTCCGTCGCCTTCCACGCATTCAAGACCATTTTTAAATCTTGTTTGAAACACGCTTGACGCTTTCATAGCATCAGCATCGTAAGCGTCTGTAAATATCTACAGAACTTCTTTCGTGCTTTTGCCTAACTTCGCAACAAACTTGATGCTAACGCTTTGCTTCAAATACCTACAACCCCTTTTTTCCGTCTGAACGAAATCTCACGCTTGCACAAAAACTGCCGCCGCTTCGCTACTGCTGCCTTATTTGCTTCAGCAACACACAAGACACAACCGCATTCACCTCAAAACACAGGGCTGCTTAATTACTGATCACTCGGTATTCCAAACACCTGTGCAGGTATTCCAGAAACCACATTTTTACACCTCGTATATTATTGTCGGCCCTGAGTTTTCAGTAAGACTTTCGTTACGAAGTTATTTCAAATAACCCAGATTTTTCATGTATAAATGTCGAAAATAATTCCACGAATTCTCTATCAGTTAAAATTGGGTACGTCACAGAATGGCAGACGAAAACAGGTGAAAAGCAACTGTGACAGTCAGATGATGACAGCAAGCCGTGACTAAAGATGTGCACGGCACATGTGGTGTTGCTCAGGTGATACGAGACTCTCAAACGAATGACGCGCGCTTCTCTGTAATTCTACAAAGAAAACACATGAAATCAAGAAAATTAAAAATTAAAAATATAGCCACGTTCTTGTTGGCAACACTCTACTCTCTTTAATACATTTCCAACATGTTTCGGGCCATCAGGGACATACAGATGGACTTCAAAGTATGGAATAGGAAGGATAAAAAGCCTTACATATGATCATACGAAAACAGTGGCAGTTGAATTGTAAGAATAAAAGAAACGGCTAGAAGTGCATGAGACAGTAGTGTGTGGTTCTTCTTTCAACAAAGTCCTTTCACTTGCAAGTTTAGATGGGTGTTCTACTCGTCCGTCAATCCCGGTGGGGGCGAGATTTTTCGCAGCCGTCCAGACCGGCCCTGGGGCCCACCCAGCCTCCTGTACAATGGGTACCGGTTCTCTTTCCCGGGGGTAAAATGGCAGGGGCGTGGAGTTGACCACCCACCCTCATCTAGCGCCGAGGTTAAAGAAAGAGTAGAGCTATACCTCTACTCCCCCTTTGGGCCTTCGTGGCCTGTTATAGGGAGAACTTTTTTTACTCGTCCGTCAGGATCAAGTTCGTGATGCTTAGGTACAGACTTCAGAAGTAAATTCTACCAAGGCTAACTTCCTAATAATTCCAGTCCGTAATGAACATTGGTGATCGGATATTTCATCCGATTTCTTGCTGAAAAACTCAACATTTTGCGCAGAGAGTATTTGTTAGTTTCAACTGGTTTTCAGAATAAACAAAGATTAATTTCCTGAACACGAATTTTTTAAATAAATTTCGGACGATATATGTGGTAAGGTTTCTGTGAAGTGGGTCCAACGTGGCACAGCGGTAACGAGCTAGCTGCTAGCCTCTCAGCGCTGCGGGTTCGCCTCAGAGCCAGGGCAGAACCTACAAACGGTACCTGAAACGTTCCTAAATGCTGGAGAAAGCGCATTGTTAAGGACCCGCAGTAGCGTAGTCGGTATAACTAGGATACAGGCTGGAAGGTCCGGGATTTGAATCCCGGTAGGGGCAAAAGATTTTTCTATTCTCCAAAACTCGTCTCCCACTACCTGGCAGAACCACCTTGTTCTGGGATGTTCCATAGCTGTCTTTCTATTAATGTTTATTTCCGGTGCCCTACCCAACAGCATCATTTTATCCATTTTTTCACAAGGTTCAACGAATGAAATCCTCTTCTAAGTCTATTCGTAAACTTTTAATTTCAATTCCTCTATAAAAATTTCACTATATATTATACTTTTCCTCTTTATTTCCTCAATATTTCTGAAAACATCAAAACGGTTTCTTGGATTTTGACTTTGTTTCCCCTCGTAAGTGTAAAACTAAACTATTCAATTCATAATGAATTTAATCCTAAGACAAATAATTTCTCAGTACACGTACACCAAAGCAAATAAACATTGCACCTTGACCTTCCTCAATTTGTCATATACGTACCAGAAATTTATTTACGTATGCAAGCGTTACTAGCAAAGGCGTAAAAAATGAAGCGCTCTCTCACACAGACAGAAGATCTTACGTCCACACTCCAAAGTATGGAACAGAAATTGTTGAATTAAAACTTGTAACGAGTTTTGTCATAAGCTTGAAGTTCACTTACATAATAATAGTAATAATAACCATTATAATAATTACTATTACTATTATAAATACGAGCCAAAATCCGTGTTGGAGAACTCCAGTTATAAACTATAATATGACAGGCCCATAATAACTAATCGAACTATCCATAACACTAAAACGGATATAGTAATTCTTGACAAAACCATCAAACAAGCATACTCAATAGACGTAGCAATTCCCAACAGTCACAACCTTCACAGCACCATCACCAAGAAGCTCCAGAAGTACACAAACTTGAAGGAAGAACTAATAAAAATACAGCAACTGACAACGGCCTACCTAATACCATTAGTACTATCCACAACGGATATTATCCCAAACAAATTACACGAAAGTTTGTGACTGCTTAATCTCCGTCATGATCTATCTAATCTAATGCAGATAGCAGTAATACTTAATACATGCCGTTCTTGGCAAAACAGTGAGTAAGAAGTTCTTGGTCAGTGACACCCGTAAGCTTTTGAGAACCAGCTAAACTGCTGTGAATTAAGGAAAATGGATAATTATTATTATTATTATTATTACAGTACTTAATACGCAGAAAACGTCTCTCTATTACAGAGTCCAATCAGTTAGTTTGAAGCTAAGGACTGTACTTTTATATTCTGATGATGACATGGAACACACAAATGCACTGTGTGGGCAAAATTCAGAGATTTTTATTTTTAAAACATAAAGTAATTCTGCTTCAAATGACTCGATTAAGATTCATAAGACCAGCTTGCAAAATTAGCAACATTTATTTGGATTTACATAGAACTGTTACATCGGAAATATGTGGAAGAACTGAACTCTCAATTAAAGTAACAAAACCACTACAATGCGGCATCCTTGCGATCAGCGTGTGCCTGAAACAGCAAACCGCAAACCCAGTATCAAATCTCCTCCTGGTAACAGCGACTTCGGCTCAAGCAGCGCTACCATCTGACAGGCAGGTGGACGAGTTAGAATCCCCTACCCAGCCATGGCAGCTCCAATTAGCTAGCCGCAGCAACTCAATCTACATTAAAATCTCCTTGTAACAAGACCATATATATATATATATGTGTGTGTGTGTGAAGATCCCAGGCATCCCGTATTTGCATGGATTCAGCATATGGATATGCAAATTTATACAATTAAACTGACCGAGCTCTGAAGTCTAAAATTAGAGCGAACGCCTTGCTTCACATATTCACGTATTACAGGACATATATAGTGCACATATGGGCTACAACTCCCTCTTATTTCTTCCAGCTTTCTTCTCCTGTGTTCCTTCTTGTCTTCATTCAATTGTTACACTTATGAATCTATTCTATTCTTCATCTTTTTTTTTTAATGGCTCGACAGCCCCTTGGGGGCCTAGGCCGCCTCATTTTTCGAGGCTTCACGATCACACACTTTAGACACACCACACTCGGTAGGACTCCTCTGGACGAGGGACCAGCTCGTCGCAGAGACCTCTACCTGACAACACACAACACTCACAAGAGACAGACATCCATGCCCCCGGTGGGATTCGAACCCACAATCCTACTAAGCGAGCGGCCGCAGACCCACGCCTTAGACCGCACTGCCACTGGGATCGGCTCTTCATCTTTTAGACTTTCTAATGTTTTCACCTTCTTCCCGTAGACCATTTAATTTCTCTACCTAAACATTGTTTTATATAACATATCTCTGCTACCTTGACCCTAAATGACAGAATAATTAATTGAAAATTATTGTCTAAAAATCTGTGACAACTCTTAATGTAACAATATCACATCGTACATATTCCAATGCTCAATGTTTTCTTTATACTTTATATACACAACACTGTCACAAATCATTACGAAATTTGCATGATGTTGGAAGCAGAAATATTTATCCTACCGTCGTGTATATCTAGTATAGCTCAGGCAACACACAATGTGACATGTAATATTCTTGTAAGTAGAAGAAACCGATTACATTGTAATTTGATTTAATATCCTGGCCCTTTCCTTCACAGGCTGAGGAAAACCGTAAGCAATATCAATGGCGATAACCGATCTCCGGGCTGAGATTTAAACCCAGGGCTTTTCGAATATGAAGCACAAGTCAAAACACCCGACCGAGTTATCTGTGTGTTTATATATAAAATCCCGACCGAGTTATCTTTGTATCCATATATAAAAAAATTTTCCCAATTCGAATCTGGAGCCCTGCGCTAATTCACCTGAGAACTACAGACTTGTTAATAATAAAGCAGCACACGGAAATGCGATATACGAAAGTCTGGTTTTACTGCCACTGTTACGTGTAACAAGGTGTTAACATTTGAGAAGATCGCGGAAAAGAATTTGTAGCAATACTATCCCTCGAACATGAATGCGAAACGGCTACAGGATATCATCAGTAAGCAGTCTGTCTTGTATCCGCTGTACTTTATTCTATTGTTCTTATGCAGTAGATTTCATGGTACGAAAATTCCTCTCCCACTTTTACTTCCACGAGCGAAACTCGATTGCTTAGGAATGGTCGAGTGGGATTTAAAATTGACAATATTCTTCAGAAGACATTTTGTCTTATTTTCTTAACCGCTCCTTTAAGTACCGATTGGCAAAATACGACAGAGTAGAGTTTATACTACACTGCAGAACTGTTCTCGAAATTCCTGGCATCTGCACTCAAGAACTCTATGGGAGAAATTTTGTCTATGTGATTCTATTTCGAAGGGCTTTATAAAAATAATGGTACTACAACACGCGGTGTAACTGAATGTTGTTTAACAAATATAACAAACATAATCAATGACAATATTAAAACGAATTTTAAATAAACGAGGCTGGTGGATGTATACGTGATTACTGATACAGTAAATGGATGAGGAGAGAGATATTGTGAACACTGTAATGAAAAATGTGGTCCCAGAAGATGTCGGATATTTCTCGATCAGTTTATTGACTTCCATGTTTTAAATAACGAAGTTTCTCCACGGACACAATTGCCTAATATTTATTAAATGGCGCACAACTAAATGTATGTATATTTACACAGTGACAGAGCCTTGTCGTGTGGTTGATTGGCGACTAAACCAACGTTTCGAGAACAGAGAAGGTGCTCGAAACGTTGGTTTAGTCGTATTCAACCCCCTGGAGCGGCTGCTAGCCAGAGACTATTTTATTGAATTTAGTCGCCGTGAAAGCTTTAAACTATGTATCTAGGTACAGTGTTTAGGTTGTGCAAAAATCACGTGCGTTACCCTGTTAAATTACTTCATTTCTCGTTTAGTATTCTGTCATCAGCAGTCAACATTTACAAGCCTGAATTTCATGTACTTAAATAAAAATTTATTTCCTACCACGCAGTGAATGCTCAGACCCTCAATCATGAAAGCCAATCTGTTGAAATTGTTTAGGAAATTAATGGTTGTTTAAACTGAAAATCATACGAAACCAACAAACACGATGCGTAGATAAACTGCAGTTTTTGGTATCAACGCAGTTGGTACGTCTAGTAACCAATTTGATTTAACGGTATAATAACGACGTCCCATTATAACACAGTGTGTGCCCAACCGCATACATCCTAGTAACAGTTGATACAGGCTCTATTACCACGACTTTTAACCTGCACAAAATGAGAAATCGAGATGCGATTGAGCCCTGATCGAGTTAAATCAGCATGCATTTCAGTCCTCCGGTTGAACAGAAGAATCGAGTGAGTCGTGTGGAGAGTGACCTGTGTCATGTTTGGCAGAAGATCGAATTTTCTGCAGCGGTATTACTGCAGCGATATTACTGCAGTGATATTATTGCAGCGGTATTACTACAGCGATATTATTGCAGTGGTATTACTGCAGCGATATTACTGCAGCGGTATTACTGCAGCGGTATTACTACAGCGATATTATTGCAGTGGTATTACTGCAGCGATATTACTGCAGCGGTATTACTGCAGTGATATTACTGCAGTGGTATTACTGCAGCGATATTACTGCATCGGTATTACTGCAGCGGTATTACTGCAGCGATATTACTGCAGTGGTATTACTGCAGTGATATTACTGCAGTGGTATTACTGCAGCGATATTACTGCAGCGGTATTACTGCAGCGATATTACCCACTGTCCTCATGTAGGTTACGAGCGAAGATTTTTCTTAGGAGTCCATTTCCTTGGAAAATAAATTCGTCCTCACTCCTTTATGTTTTTTTTATATTTTAACCCTATATAAAAAGTGCCTGATATTTCTAAACACCTTATTAAATCGGAACATTCACCCAACATTTTTTTTTAATTTCATGATTGTTGCCCAAATTTGGAAGGCAAAGTTCCGCGTCTAAGTAAGAACAGAGCGTAAGCTAAACCTGAACTGTCCCTCAGCTTAATTAAGCACCAAACCATAAAGATAGGAGGGGTAGAAGATGTTGTTCAAAGCCCTTGTAATCAAGAAAACACTCAGCTTCTCATCCAGGCTGGTTTACACCCTGGAAGAGGAAATTTCGTAAACACTGCACACGAGGATGACTGGACACCAGAAGAAAATATCCAAGCCAAGGGGCCTCTCAAGGCGGAGGCCCGGGTTCGATCCCGGGTCAGTCCATGTGGGATTTGTGGTGGACAAAATGTCACTGGGACAGGTTTTCCCTCGAGTACTTCGGTTTTCCCCAGTCAATTTCATTCCACCGGCGCTCCATTGCACGGAAAAACGAAAAAACTAATCATCATCATCATCAAAGGGTTGCACAATACGCTTCAAGGCTGCAGTGCGTCCGTAGCATGTGCTGCGGGGCCCTTCATCCAAAAAAAAAAAGAAAAGGAATTGACAACTGGCCGTCCACTCAGTAGAGTAGTCCCTGTGCTGACCAAGTAACGACAGCTGTCCCTACCAATTAGTAAAGTAGTAACAGCTACTGCTCTTTGCGCAAACAGGTTGTCCAAATACAAAATTTTGGTAATTCGTATAACTTGAAAACTTTAGACTTATTTATTTTCAAAAATTACCCAAATGTAGCAATAAGTTAGTAATATGTGAGCGCTAGAAAGCAGAACGATAACATGGTACGACCACACAGAACGAATGAAGGGTAAAAGAGTACCAAAAATGTGTCACATTGGTGCACACCAGGAAGAAGAGAAAAAAGAAGAAGACAGAGTCCTATTTATAGTTGGAAAAAACATGTTTAGACCTTTACGGAAGACTGACGTTTGGAAAATGGAGTCAGGGATCGCTGCGGAAACTGACGACGGCCAAACCATGCAGGGATTACGCCAGGAAAAAGAAGTAGCAAATGTGCCATTATTCTTCTAACATTCATAGGCGCTGTTCTGTACTGTGGTGCAGTCATAAAGCCGTAACGTGGTGAAGTCATAAAGCTGTAACACAAAAACGATGTCATAAAGATAATGCCCTTGATTTGTATTCCGAAGTTATGCAGTCTGTATGGCGGTTGGTTTACTGACTCTTCAGACGTATGTCAATATTAATATAGAAATAGGTGAAAATCGCTCTCTTAGAAGTCCCCACTCACACATACACACACATTATATCACTTGATGTTAAAGAACACAAGTTAAAAAAAATGGTTAAAGAATTTTAATGAAGTAGGTGTAAGTTTTGCCGATCCCAGTGGCCGTGCGGTCTACGGCGTGGATCTTCGGCCGCTCGCTTACTGGGATCGTGGGTTCGAATCCCACCGGGGGCATGGATGTCTGTCTCTTGTGAGTGTTGTGTGTTGTTGTCAGGTAGAGGCCTCTGCGACGAGCCGATCCCTCGTCCAGAGGAGTCCTACCGACTGTGGTGTGTCTCTCAGTGTGATCAAAAGGAATTACAACCTCAACACTGAAACGGGAAACCGGAGTAGGTAGAAGAGGACGACTAAAAAAAAAAAAAGGTGTAAGTTTTTCATACAACAGAGGTGTGTAAATGTGAGACTTAAATTTCTCACGCCTGCTACAATTAAGGTTACAGTCTCTTTGTGATGCGACGTTGTCTACTCAGCAAACACATGTCAATATTTGTGAGGAATCTAATGCATCCATATTCAGGATATAAGAGGCAGGCAACAGTTTTCTTCAAAAATTTGTACTCATCTACCAAATTATACGGCGTTACTTCCAAAAAGACTGTGATGTGAATATTTATATTTATGACAACCTCAAATGCAGTCTATTTCAATGGTGCTGGAAAGCTCAAAGAAATAACTGTGTATAGTAATTTAATGTTGTATCACCTAATTAGCAATTAAACTGTTTACCTAAAGCGTTGCGTCATAAGAGACAAGATAATTCTTTATTTTAAAAAAAGGGACAGCTGAAATGGTAAATTATTTCTCTCATAATCCAACGTTTTTCTAACATCGTGTAAAAGTGAAGACAGGTAAACACGTTGCTATGAACGGTAGCGGTAAATGTGCATCTGCATTTTCTGTGACGGATTTATTTTACATTTTAAATAAAGTAATGCATCGCTGATACTGTCACATCCGTTCAGCAAGTTTAACTTTTTATTTCACCGTTGCTCCCTGCCCCACGTACAAATCCTATCATCGAAGGCGATTTCAAGATCATCCGCGCCTGACTCGGATAACCAAGGATATCTAACTTACGCCTTCAGCATAATAGAAGAGAAAGAAAAGGCAAATCATGAAGAGGAAATGGAGAACGTTGCACAAACATGCATAAAACTTGAAGACCCTAGAATCTAGATGTGAAACCTTGCATCACTAAAGTTTTTACTACCTTCCTGCTCACTTTAGGAACTAAGAGAATAAAAAGTTTTCAATGCTTCTACAGCTAGTGAGAAGCTTATAAATAGACATATTTCTACATAAAAATATATTCTAAATTTCGAATGTTCCAAATGCTTGCTATAAGTGCATAGCGGGCTGCATTTATCCCACACGAACGACGAAAATATTGTGAAAAGCTAAGCAATTACGGAAATATAACGAGCAAGCAGTCTGTTGCATTATAAGTGCATGTAGGTACTCAGGCTGTCCTAAAGGCCTCTTCTGTCGTCACTAAAATCACCACCATTTTCATGGAATGTCACAATATTCCAAGCGAGTCTTTTAACAAGTGTATTGCACATTCCATAAAGATTCAAGAGGAGCTATAATATTTTCACGTCGATAGAAATTCACACTGTAGTTTTCTACGTTATGTTACTGTGTGGGCTGAGAGTAGTGTACGAAATTCTTACCGTGTAGGTTGATAGGAGCTTACCAACATCATGTTACAAAGTAGTCTGATAGAAGCGTACCAACATCATGTTACAGAGTAGTCTGACAGGAGCGTACCAACATCATGTTACAGAGTAGTCTGATAGGAGCGTACCAACATCATGTTACAGAATAGTCTGATAGGAGCGTACCAACACTTTGTTACAGCGTGGACTGATAGAAGCATAAAAACATTATGTTCGAATGTAGGCTGATAGGAGCGTAAAAACATGTTACAGGGTGATCTGATAGGAGCTTACCAACTTTATGTTACAGTGTCGTCTGATAGGAACGTACCAACATTTTGTTACGCTGTAGGCTGATAGGAGTGTAAAAACATATGTTACGGTGTAGGCTGATAGGAAACTGCTATCATGTCAGAGGAAATTACTACTTAATTTTTCAGGGCGAAACACAGGGTAGGCAGATTTCCTGAAACCTTTTTACCCACTTAATGAACTACGCGGCGGTCTTACAGACGGTGCGCATAATGGTAGTTCATCGTATTTCCTTCAATGTAGCACTGATTCTTAAAAAAATTAAAATCCGTCCTGGTTTCAGTATTGATGTACAGATGGTATATACCATACACTTGTGACAGAGATATCCGAATGCCTTCTGGGGTAGGATAGTTAAAATTCAGAAGATCCTGGCTTCAAGTGTCAGATTGAAGCCGCCTATCCTGACTGAAGGTTTCCTTGATCATTTTTACTTCCTTCTGGTAAATTCTCACGACGGGGGCCGTGGCAAACACTTCGCATTCGATAAACGGAATATTCCCAATAATCTGAAAGACTCTTAGCTCCTCAAGAAGGGCTCTGCTCCAGGAATTAGTTCAAAATGATTTAGTATGAAATAAGTTTAATTTCAAGATGAAATTTCCATATATATTTTCATGTTCCTTTTCCATTTCTTATGACCTATTTTGTCATTGTTTAGTATGTTGATTTTAGTAATAGCAGCTAAAATATATTCCGAAGAGAAGGAGTTAATGTAATGGGGACAACTTTCTACTTATTTCACTTTGTAATAATCCATTCATTCAAAACTGAACCTCGCAATTTCTGAGACTTGAATAACTTGAGAGCCAGTGTTTATTTCAGCCTTTATTTAGTTTTCCATTTATTGTTAATTCTTCGATATTGGGAGTAGACAAGCCTGTATATCATCGAATATTACAATCATTGGCAGATGAGTTGGAAAGGATTTGAAATAAAGTGGTTGCGACCCATTTTACTTACAGACACTGTAAAGAACTATGAAAAGCCGATCAGAATATCCAGTATCACAGCCGAGAGTCGAAATTATGACGGCCAGGATACGGGTCAACGACTTTAAACGTTACTACAAATACTTCAGTCTACATACTATATTGTATGCTTGTAATGAGTGTATATTTTGCCAGACCTAAAACTACATGTAAGAATATTTATAAAACGTTGCAGACAAGATTGCTGGAATCGGAACAGCGTTGGGAGACGAAATCTTGAGTGATGACAGCAACGGAATTTCCTGGACTCACAAGAGGTTAGTATTCACCATACTTCAATCGAAAATTCAAAACTGACTCCTTGGAAGAAAGTCCCACTTCAGAAGTTACTAGGCCCTACTTACTCAGCTATACAATAAATTCCCTGTATTTTACGAAACCCGAAGTTTCATCAGAATTTTCGCAACACCCTACCAAAGGTCCCTATTCTGAGGCAGATAAATTCCGCCCTTATCCACACATCCTGTTTCACTAAGGTCCATTCTAATATTTTCCTTCCACCTCTGCCTCGATCTCCCAACCCATCAACTCCATTTCTTTCCTCAGGTCCTCCCGTTTTCCCGCCAACATTCTGTAAGATTAACTGTTTGTCTTCCCTCAGGCCCGTGCATCCCAGTCCCTTGATGTGATCACCATAACAATACTTGGCGAAGAGTAAAAATCACGAAGCTCCTATCTATGTGATTTCCTCCAGCGTCCTGATAGATGTAAGCTCCTATCTATGTGATTTCCTCCAGCGTCCTGATAGATGTAAGCTCCTATCTATGTGATTTCCTCCAGCGTCCTGATAGATGTAAGCTCCTATCTATGTGATTTCCTCCAGCGTCCTGATAGATGTAAGCTCCTGTCTATGTGATTTCCTCCAGCGTCCTGATAGATGTAAGCTCCTATCTATGTGATTTCCTCCAGCGTCCTGATAGATGTAAGCTCCTATCTATGTGATTTCCTCCAGCGTCCTGATAGATGTAAGCTCCTACCTATGTGATTTTCTCCAGCGTCCTGATAGATGTAAGCTCCTATCTATGTGATTTCCTCCAGCGTCCTGATAGATGTAAGCTCCTATCTATGTGATTTCCTCCAGCGTCCTGATAGATGTAAGCTCCTATCTATGTGATCTCCTCCAGCGTCCTGATAGATGTAAGCTCCTATCTATGTGATTTCCTCCAGTGTCCTGATAGATGTAAGCTCCTATCTATGTGATTTCCTCCAGCGTCCTGATAGATGTAAGCTCCTATCTATGTGATTTCCTCCAGCGTCCTGATAGATGTAAGCTCCTATCTATGTGATTTCCTCCAGCGTCCTGTAACTTCCTCCCCATTACGCCTAAATATGTTTTCAGTATCCTCTTCTCGAACCTTGTCAGTCTGTGTTATTCTAATAATAATTCTACCAAATTTTACATCCATAAAAAACGACAGGCACAACTACAAAACAGATTTTTAAATTGCCTACAAATCTTGTAGCCACAGCAAATTAGAGTTCTGTATGTCAATGTTGAGATTGAATAAAGATAAAGGTAATGTAAATTTCACCTTAGAAGAGGCCATGAAGGCCCGGGGGGGGGGGAATTTATGGCTCTCTTCTTTCTTTAACCTCGGCGCTAGATGGCTGATGGGTAGTCAAGGCCAAGTCCCGGCCGCTTTACCCTCGGGAAAGAGACCCGGTACCCATTGTACAGGAGGCTGGGTTAGCCCAGGACTGGTCTGAACACGTGCGGAGAATTTCGTCCCCACCGGGATTCGATCCCCGGAGAGTCCAGACCGTAGCGAGTCGGTTGAGACATTATGGCAGACTTACGTTCTTCGCTCTAAATAATGCGCTTTAGGCGCGGTCGCAAAATTGCGAAAAGCGACTATTAGCTTTGTCATGTCTGTCTGTCTGTCTGTCTGTTGTCCGTCCGTCCGCCCATTTTTCCGTATGGAACAACTCGGCTCCCACTGGACGGATTTTGAGTATTTTTCGAAAATCTGTCGAGAAAATTCAATTTTCATTAAAATATGACAAGAATAATGGGGACTTTAATAAAGACAGATGTACATTTATGTTATCTAGCTCAATACTTCTTAGAACGAGAAATGTTTAAAAAAAGTTTTAGAGAAAATCAAAACACAAATTTTATGTTCGATAACTTTCATCCCAAAATCGTGCCGTTTATGAGACATGATAAACGACAATATAATAAGGCGCATGCGTGTTGCGTGCAGGATAGCTTAGGCTACAGAAATACACTTAGAATACATAATACTTATTACTGTTCCACGGCAACAATCGCCTCAATGTTACGTTTATACGTATATTGCCTGTCTAATTTTCAAGGTAGAGAGGAAACTAACCACTTTTCATGTAATGTTCATTCCGCGAATGCTTCGTATTACGATTTCTTTAAATCGGGTTTTTCTCAGTTCAAAACTTGAAATTAATTTAAGTGATATTTAAAAATTGTTACTAATTAAAAGAAGACACAACACCTCCATTACAAATAAGTGCCGGCTAACAGTTTTTGGGGATATAATCATTGTTTATTGTGAGAATTGTATTAAACACAGCAATATAGCGTGTGGGCAAAGTGCAAGCATTATTTACTTTTAAAGCTTGTGATACATACAGTAAACATTGCGTTCTAAACGGTTAACTTTAGACGTGCACAATCCGTCACGTATCTTTGAAGGTGTGTTTCAGTAAGTTTCCTTGAAGACGTCGGAACTCCTCCATCACCTGAATTAATGTACAAGGATGAGTCTTAACACAAAGGGGGAACACTTGATTGTATGAATGCGATACTGTCATTCTCTTATAATGGCATTTCCTGATGCCACATAATTGCACTATTGAGCGGCACATTTGAACCGAACAGCATTCTCGCTTCGCTGCTTTTCAAGTCCTATGGATAATATACACCATACACGACTTGAACGTAATGAGACACATTGATGATTCATCGTTAGTCAAGTTTTATGATATCTCCGCCCTAGGGATTTTAAAATCCTTACACCGGCATTAAGATTGTTTGTACATAAGTGTACGCATCAATATAACATGAAAAATTGCATGCCATGTTAAGCTTGCTAACTCACTGGCGTATTCTAACGAGTCTAAAACGTCAGTCTGTTTGTTCATGTTAGCTATTTAGACGACTGTAAAAAGCCAACGGACGAAATTTGAAATAGTTAATTTAATAAATAGAAAATGCAGTACAGTGCACCTGCAATAATCTTGTGGACCAAGCAGGTGGGCTTTAGGACTAAAGCTTCTGAGTTGACATTTCTGCCGAATTTCGGCCTAAATGTCGGAGAGGGGGGTGTGAGCGAGGAAGGATTATTTCTTGATTTCCCTCAGTTCCTCCAGGAAAATACGTGGAGAGTGCCTCCATTAGGCCAGATTGCTTCCTTCCAAATGCTTTGCAATTCATGCTCATCAACATCATAAAATTCGATGCAATGTAATCCGAGACACTGGCACAGTCTGAACATAAAACACGCAAGAATTGTAACATTTAGATATTATTTTTCAAGTGTTAAAATTCATTTAACATTTCTGAGTACTCCAAAACTACAGTAGTCCAGTGAGTTAAGTTTACATTATGTATGCTTCATGCCGTTCTACGATAATCTGTAAATCTCAGAATATATATCCATATATAATATATATATATATATGTAGGTAGATCCTCAGCTCAAAAATTACATCCTCAGATCCTAAACGGTTTTCCTCATTTCCTCCAGGGAAATGAGGAAACAGAACATCCAACATCTATACTCTATTTCCACTTTCCACCATCATGCTATTATAGACCCTCCTGGATTGTAAGGCCATAGAGTTTAATATTGTACTGAACTACACGGCGCCACATCACAGAAGAACGAAATCTTCATACTCATCTCTGTCAAAACCTCAAATCCAGTATCTTACTATATAACTCTACGAGCCTACATTTACAACCTCTGAATAATGACAGTGATATTAGTGTTCGTTCAGCGTTTAAGTTACTAAACCTAAATTCGCCGAGCCATGTGTCTCAGTCTACAAAGATTCTCTCTTGATTGCAGGCTATTTTGAATTAGAATTTTGGTCAGGACAACGAGTATTGTGAATGAGGATGTTCGCTGGTTTTCCTCTGCCCCTGCATACGAACGTCGCCATAGAATACTAAATCAGGCCGCGAACCTTATTCTATTCATCCTCTCCAGTTCATTACACACCTTCGCGCGAATATTTGACGCTGCATGGACTGCGTTACTGGCAGCGTTATAAAATAAACCCCAAACAAAAAGGTTCTGTTATGCGACTGAAGGGAGTGTGGAAATTACGGAAAGTCACCCCCTTCCTCAAATTCAAACACCACTCAAAACTTTACAGGAAATTATAGATACTTCCTAGGAATTTAGAGCGTGTTATGTGGACAAAAATAGAGTGTTATGTATTTGTATGGACTGTAAAGATTAAAACATGATCTATTTAAAAGATAAAATGTTACATAACAGTTTTGTAACCCGTAGGCGCTCCCGGCTACTTGAAACTCAATTTCCTAGTCGAAACCATCTTTTATACATGGCGACAAATATTTTTAGCAGTTAACAGACAGTTTATCTCGCAGTGTACTGAAGGGTTGCATATCCCAAGCACATGCTCCCTATCTTTGAGCCTGAATAGCTCTGTCAGTACAATGAGGAGACTATGGACTTGACGACCGGGGAATCGTGGTTCGCTTCCCAGCAGAGGCAAGATTTTCCTCTTCTTCAAAGAGTCCAGAAGAGTTACGCGGCCCTATCAGCTTCCTACTCAATGAGTATCAGGGTCTATTTGTCTAGGGTTACAACGGCCTCAGCGTGAAGCTGACTATTCAGCTAAATATAATGTTGAGGTTAAGAATGCGTGAAAACTCACCTCAACTCTCACTTTTCTTCATAATGTGGTGCTTAAATAAGCATAAGTAACATGCACTTTCACCTTTTACTCCTTTCATGCCGTATCCACCCCTATCTATTACTGAGTTAAAAATGCATGGGTCTCTACCTCCATTCCTCCCATATGTTTCCATCGGGTGATGACTAACTAGAGTGACAAATTTACCTTTATATTACTCTCTCCCCCTTTCTTTTTTTTTTTCATGGCTCGACAGTTCTAGTGGGTCTAAGCCACCTCATTGATGAGGCTCCCCCATCTCACTCAGTTTGACACACCGCACTCGATAGGACTCCTCTGGACGAGTAATTTAGGCCAAGATATTGTGCGAATATACACCTAAGAGAAGGGACTGAGCCACGAAACGCGATGCTTCCAAGATCCCGGGCGCTTGTAGTTTGCCTATGCACGTCCACACATCACGTACTCACAGATATGCTTTGGGCAGTGTTCTTTTGACTGCTTACTTGCCTTAAAGGTTTTTTTCCCTTACCGCAATTTATCGTTTATTCTGAACCGTCTAACGCAGAGCCAAACTGTAGTGTTTAAAGGCTCTGCTCTTTTCTTGCTGACAATTCATATCTAAAGATTTCTACCACAGGTCTTCCTATCACCATTCCATTACAAATAACGGAATTTCAACTCATATCAGTAGCAAAAATACTCATAATTAACCATATTAATATGAATGTATTAAGTGACCATCACTGGGGTTAGGAAAGGAGTTAAACACATTCTCGTATATATATTTATCAACATGTGCATAAGCTACCGAAAAAATTCCTAGTTTCCGACGTTTTTCCATGATATAATGTCCCAAAAGCTACACAATGTTTAATAAACTGTGTTTGTTCCTGTTCTCAGGGGAAAGGGTAGGGAGGCACCTAATCAGTTGTTTCCAAAAATTGTCGTAATTTTCGCTGAACATATTCTATTATCTCCGGCTGACAAAACCTGACAGTAGGTGCATATATAGAGACAGTTAGGTGACACAGGTTTTCAAGTAACTGACACAAATCTATCGGACTCAGCTCAGTAGATGCCTCCTTACTATTTCGCCTTAAGACAGAAACAGATCCAGTTTCCGAAATGTATGTTCTCTTCTAAATACAGGAGGCTAAACGAAGTGCAGAAACAAACCGTAACATTGGCAGAATATCTAGTTCTGTAACATTAAACCAGACTGCGTAAATTGTTTTATTGTCTGAGACTTGAGATTCTTTCAACTGTGAATGAATATTACCGTCTTCCGGGATGCGAGGCGGTGTAGTTACCGACACGTACCGATCTACCTAATTACACGGCGTCATATGTCATGCCTACCACTCCCTGTTAAAAACACAACAGATGAAACATGCATTTTAATAATATATCAATGCAGGCAAGAAATCAATACACATTCTCCAGTCATGATATTTCTCCTCAATAGAAAACACCTGCCCGTGCTGTTATAAGTACTTGCCCCTCTCCAGCTTACTTACCGTAATGCAACATGTAAGATATCTAACATAATCTCCATTATATTATATAATGTGTAAAGGTAAAGGTAAAGCAATCCCATTACAGGCCTGGACAGACCCGTAGGGTTCCAGGAGGTTGAGGCTCCTAGATTTCTAGACAATCGGCACATGAAGGTGGTAAGGTTGTCAGCCCTACGCACCGGCCGCCTTTACCCCCCAGGAAATATTCCTGGTACTCATTTCTGTTAGAGGCTGAGTCGACCCCAGGGCCACAGTGCGACTGAAACGATTATGTCAAGGAAACATTCCAGTTACACCATCGGGAATCGAACCCGCGACGTTCCGGTTTGTAGCGCAGTGCCTCAACCAACTACGCCACCTTATATTATGTATATAAGATATAATTTACAGTTAAAGTTTACCATTTTGTGTCTGTGAAGAAATAAAATAGTAGAGCGGAAAGAAGCAATAACTTGAATTTCAAAGACTGTTCCATTTGTATCCCCTGATTTTTCACTTGTCGTGGGCAACCAGACGCTTGGAAAAATTGAGCCTCGCTTAAACATAATAATGACAAACATAAAGTCGAGTGTGTTGCTAACTATTACACGCAAGTCTTTGGAATATCATCATGTGTGCATTTCCCCTTATCAAATCTTATTCAAACAAGATTACATATTTTGCATTGGCTGGAGACCGATTATATACACATATATAGCATTTACGTCTTCAAGAATGAGATAATATGTTCGTATAACAAAGAAAACTTCCGCCTGGTGAAATGTATGTCTGAAATGTGGAATGCTCTCATGCTGATCCTTTCTCGTTTCTATACTTTCACGATATGGAGTAGAACACAAATCTGAGGGCGGGGACAGACTAGAAAAATTCTACTGCCATCTTCCAATGGAGTGTGGGAAGGAAAAGAGAACGGCCACACCGTAAGCAGACTTCGGAGGCCTGTTCTCTCTTCTGTACGTTTTTCCTAGCTTCCTGGCCGCTGTACGTATTCTACAGAACACAAATCTTTTGCTGAGACGACAATCCCTCTAAGCTTTCAGCGGAAGGTGGCAGCAAGCAGGCAGACTTAATGCCCAAATTCGTATAAAACATCCCCTTCACATGTTTATGTTGCACACATAAAAGCATTTCACAAACCCGGGTGTTCATCTTCCCCTACAGATCTAACAGGACTACGGTACTCTCTCAAAGCACGCTTCTACCGTGAAGATGGAGGCAGTATATTACTACTATACATCAATAACAATCAATCAGACTACAGGTTTTAAAATCCAAAAGAATACGCTGTAATTCAAGGTCCGAGGAACTGATTGTCCCTAATCATTTCGCGTCTGACAATGCATATAGGATGCTTCCTCGAAATGTCAACAATTAAGTTCACTCTTAAAAGATGCAAATATCTAAAAACAGAATCAACATGAAGAAAGAATCTCCTTTAAAACTTAATATCACAAGTACGAAAACAACATATCTTATGCATACATTAGTGTGTCACTGCGGGAACATTCAGAACCACAGGTAATACCACTCACGGTACAATAATATAACACTGTATCGCATGGCCTGTAATTGCCTTTGGTATACGTGACTAGAATTACCAAACTATATAATACATGTATTTAGTTTGTGGTATGGCATTGCAATTTAATTATGTAATTACTACACGTTAAAAGGCACAACCGCAAAATTCAATAACCCACTCCTGATCTTAGTATGAAAGAGTAGGTACAGTGTTACACAGAGATTATACCGGCGCAAAGGAAACTGTGAGGTTTAAGTAACTGCAAGGATCACAGCACCACAAGTGTGCTTCGTCTGGATGTTAATGCAGTATAGTTCAGTAGCGTACCAACATTCGTGAGAACGGAATCTTGAAGGGTTTGGAGACTTCAAAATTGGAGGACAAGTAATTCGCACTGTGAAATATGCAGATGACATTGTGCTACTGGCTAGGGAAGAAAAGGTGCTACAGGGCGTGGTTGATAGACTAATTGAAATTGGAAGACGCTATGGAATGGAAATGAATGGCGAAAAACTAAGGTAATGAGAATTCAAAGGCAACCATCCCCAACAAAATTTATGATAGATCAAAAGCAATTGGAGAATGTGGAATATTTCAATTATTTGGGTAGCATGATAACAAATGATGCAAGGTGTACATGTGAAATTGAATCCAGAGTTGCCATGGCAAAAGCAGCATTCAACAAGAAGACTCTTTTCACCAGCAAACTGGACTTAAATTTAAGGAAGAAACTAGTAAAGGCTACATTTTAAGCATAGCTTTGTATGGTGCTGGAACGTGGACACTTCGGAAAGTAGATCAGAGGTATTTGGAATGTTCTGAAATGTGGTGCTGGAGAAGAATGGAGAAGATCAGTTGGACCGATCGCGTGAGAAATGAAGAAGTATTACACAGAGTCAAAGAGGAGAGGAATATCCTACATACAATAAAAAGAAGGAAGGCTAACTGGATTGGTGACATCTTGCGTAGAAACTGCCTTTTGAAACATGTGATTGAAGGAAAGATAGAGGGAAGGATAGACGTGACGGGAAGACGAGGGAGAAGACGTAAGCAGCTACTGGATGACCTTAAGGAAAAGAGAAGATACTGGAAATTGAAAGAGAAAGCACTAGATCGCAACCTGTGGAGAACTCGCTTTGGAAGAGGCTACGGACCTGTCGTTAGACAGACTGCAGAATGAATGAATGACTGCCTACATACTCCGAGCAGAAAGAGACCTGCTCAAAGACGGAGTAATCAAACCACACGGCGTCACAACGCAGAAGACCATAATCTTAAGGCTCACCGACGTGAGAACGCCAAGTCTCATACGCTTGATACAAAAGTCAATATCTCTTAATTTTCAAGAAATACCATGCCGTTTGTAGATCCGTTTGTTCTTTAACGTATTGACCAGAATCTTATTCTCGCCACGGTACAAGCCAGTCACTGTCATGTTCAGATCAAACTTTCCTGTGCATTTCACATTCCCCCTCCCCTGCCATACGTGCTTATAAATGCTGTTACATCTCATCTTCATTAATTTTATTATCCCAATAATGTTGGTTGGGAAGTGCCAACTACAAAACTTTTCTTAAGATTTTTTTCCAGCCTCAAACTTAGCTCAAAATATTCGCTCCAACACCCTATTCTCGAACGCGTTAAATCTGTTGTATTCTCTCAATGTGTGACAAAGTTTCACACCATTATTAATAGCTGGTATAATTTTAATTTTAATACCCCCACGTTTTAGCTGAATGGCCCTTAATGTCACACTATCCATAAAATCAGTTTTACCAGTGCATACATTAGCTACGACTGTTAAACCGATATGCCAGGAGATTAGAGTTTGGGATATGAATAGAATCGTCATTTTAATACAATGAAACTACGTAAATACACATGCCTTTCATAATTCGAATATTCTGCATTCATTAAAGCAATATGGAAACAGTACCGTCAAACACGTCCATCATAATTAATAATGTTGATTATACATATGAGATACTTTTGCTTACAACATGTTTCGGCCAAAATGGGCCATCGTCAGGTAACATGTAATATCCAGACACACTAAGAAAAATTACTGCACTACAATTTTTTTGTATTTAATGATATTTCATTTTACAATTAACCAGTTTATATCGAAGGGTAATTTATGGTGTATATAGATACCGGTTATACTGCAGTCTCTGATGGAAAATGGTTAAGGGAATTTTTCTCTAAGCAATCTGTAAAATTTTAACCGTTGTAATCAAGGTAAGTGCTGGTAGGTGAAGCGTGTATTGGAGAAGGCGTAGGTTTCTTTTATTGTCACAACGATATGAATCATTTTAAGATTCGTTAAACTTTCAGCTATTATAATTTCAAAAATAAACAGAATGACGGCGTACCTGTGTTTGTCGTCCATAGAAATGGGAGCACAATGCAATGTGTGGAGTTTGGGTGCATCCAAATATAAAACTTCTATTCATATTCTTTAACGCTTTCAGAGCCAGCCAAACAGTACTGATCCCCTTATCATATGGCGTTTCATATCCGTTAGAGTAAAGATTTGTCTTTCTGATGTGATGTCTTTGTCCACTGTAACACGAACGTCCTAGACGACAGACACTACTCACACCTCAAACAGAAGTCACTCCTAACTCGATTCCGTAAATACCAGACTAACTACTTTATCATCAGCAGGACCCTACCTGGAAGAAGACCTGGCTGTCGCGGACCCAGCCGGTGACCATGTCAGCTCCTGGCATCTGTCCATCCGCCGAGAAGCCGAACCCGATATATCCCAGCGTACGCACTTGAACTTCGAAAGTGATATCTTCTGCACCGGGAGTCCAGAACACTGAGTAGTTGGGGTCCAAATCTACTGAGTAGGTCCAGTGGGCGCCGGTAACATTCCCCAGCCCTAGAGTCACAGTGAGCAGCAGAGCCCACATCCAAACCGTGGCAGCCTCAGCTCTCGACACAACACTGGTCACACGCACTCTCGAACGCATCCTGCAAATATTATAATGGTTAAATCTAACACAGTTGCTACCCCAATCTCTATAGGGAACAGTCGCTGGTTTTATGACTGCATCATGTAGGCAAAACAGACACCTGTTAGTGTGAAAGCAGGCGGTACGTACAGCAGCCTCTGCGCTTTCAGCAGTTGAAGGCTCTTACGAATCAGTCGCTGTTTGAGCCTCGATATATGCAAGTCAATTAGCCACGAAGTCTAACCAACCCAATACAGAAATGAATTAAACAATTTATGTCAGAATGTACAAGGATCAGACTCTGAATTAATTTTCATAATCCATCAACAATAATTGGTGCCTTATAAAGTGTGTGAGGCTGTACATAAACCGTGTAGTCTGGTAGACGGTTATCAAAATATGCCTGCGTGTCCCCGTTTCAAATTTTCAGCCATCTGACCGATCTTCAAAACACTTGGTATGGAGGAAATGCATTTGAAGGACATCCCAAAATTGTACTTCTTAATTTTCTACATAAAATGGCGGAAGAAAAAAGTTGTAAGACAGGATGGACACTAGCGACACTTACTTTAAAGATATAAAATGATATACGGCAAAAGATCACAGAAAACATGCTACTCTTTTACGATAAGATTTTTGTAGGAAGCAAAATTGCAGCATTGTGTCCATTTATCACGTCCAGATTATGGTAATAATATGAACCACTGAACACAGGAATGTGAAATTTGATATGGAGAAGCATTGTGAGCATAAAAATACACAATTCATAGCGTTACAAAATATATTCTCTAAGTAAACAATTACAGATAAAGCTTCAAGCTACTTTGAGGTTAGGTTATATCCGCAACATTTAGCGTAAAAATAATCTGCAAAAGAGTGAAACGTTCTTAGTAAGCATAAAGTAAACAACAATAACAATATCAAGCGATAAACAAACCTCAGCAATAGAAAAGTACGCTTGAGGATTTTTACTTAGAACTGTTAGTTATATATAATTTATATGAGTTGCATAAATTCAACTACATTTTACTTACTATTCTGTTAATTTAATATAAAACATTCTGCTAAGTGTGTCCTTCCCGAAATGCTATTTTTCCCTGTCTAAATTTATATATATATATATATATAGAGAGAGAGAGAGAGAGAGAGAAAGGAATTTTTAAACACTCAACCAATATGCATCAACAAATCGAAAGTACACTCTCCAGTTTCACCGTAATTTATACTGTTTAACATCAAGCGAGTCTGACAGCCAAATCGTATGTAAATTACGAGTACATGTGTTGAGCTTGGGAATTCTGATAATTCGAAATACATTTTCAAGCTGATAGTCTAATACAGATTCTTAGAAGGTTTGTAAGGCGTACGAAAATGAATGGTAAATGAATAAATCAACTAAGCAAACTATTCAGTTTACCAACAAATGCACAAACATAAACTACTTTTATAGTTTTATTAGTATCGATGTATTCCCCTACACGTGTTTCGGTGCGCAGACCATCTTTAGGGGGGTAAATAAGCTACTACACTTCACATCGCATGTTAAAAGGGCCCGAAGAGCACACTTGTCTCAGTAATAAGTTTTAAAACATTTGAATTTGTAAAATATGTAAAACTGTAAAACTTATAATTTTATCATATAAGTTAAAGTCAAGATTTAAAATAGCAGCGTTGGATACTCGGTGCCCAGAATCATGGTATTGTATTTGTTGTTGATTATAAGCGTGTTTTTTCGCGTGCTGTTGTGTGGAGTGGTATAGGCTAAATACTGAGACAAGTGTGCTCTTCGGGCCCTTTTAACATGCGATGTGAAGTGTAGTAGCCTATTAACCCCCTGAAGATGGTCTACAGACCGAAACACGTGTAGGGGAATACATCGATACTAATAAAACTATAAAAGTAGTTTATGTGTGTGCATTTGTTGGTAAACTGAATAGTGGTGAAAATGCACGGTGAAAGCAACATAAAAAAACAATTAAGCAAAGTTACTAATAAGTAATATTAAAGGATTATGTTTATTATAAAAACCATAGTCACAGATAAATTTAAGATATCTTCAGGCTGTTTACAACCATACATTGAGATGAGCATCTTAACAGGTATGCATTATTTTACCATCGAAACTGTCAACTCAATTTTGGTATGTCTTTCATTATATGTTCATAATTAGGTTTAAAAATTACTTTTAGAAGAACTTTGTTAAAACACATATTATTGCAATGGTTTATCTGGCGTCTTAAAATTTTGGTAAAGAGCTCGTTTATCATGAGTAACTAAAAGTACAAAACAGGTACGCAGTCCATTCTTAACACTTTTAACATGAGGGTTTGGTTATCGCGGTAAAACAGAATTTCAGCCGACTTCTTTTATGTGGCTGTGGATCGGAATATCGCTTACGTCACCCTGTGTGCCGAATTTTTACGAAGTTAGTCTGTGCATATATATTCTGTATTTATATGCTAAGGAATTTTGTGAGCAATAACACATGAAGTACTCGCAGTTTCGTGACAGGTGTTAGCTTCTTATTGCTTGTTATCTAAGTAGACACTACATGTTGGTGTGCGTTATTTCTGTAAATACTGAACTTTATTGAATAGAGGTAGATTACAGAATGTCAGTGTCAATGTATTTGGTTATTTATTTTATATTTATGAGAATATGTAGCTTAGCGTGTGACTTTAGAAGAAGCTGGAAAAAGTCATGAAACGTAGGAACATCGAATAGGTTATAACTTGAAGAAGAAGAAGAAGAAGGAGACGAAGAAGAATTTCGTGTTTGAAATAAAAGGAAAATTTTTTCCTGGAAATTTTTCCTTTTATTCAGGTAAAAGATTTAATTTTCCTTGCTCTACGAAATTGATATTAAAGTATGTAAAGCCATTCTATCTGTTCAATTCCGTGTTTGTAAAATTTGATACGCACGATGGAGGGAAAGTGGAGCAAGAAGGTTTTAAAATAATGTGACAAGGATAATATTCTACAACGTATGGAGTAAGAAACAAGTTTATAATTAACATTCTTCACGTAGAACAGCTGGACAAATTAATTATGGAACGTGTGAAAGGTTTAAGATGTATCAAGCAAAACGACACAAAACTTGGATTAAATTTTCTGAGGTGAAAGCGGCCACTTGGGAAATCAGACCTTCAGATGCTTGTATGGCTGAAATTTGAACGACTTTGTTCATTTCGCCTTATGTTCATAAAAAGGATTCAACTGCCGTTTGTCACTGAGATGATCTAACTACATTTACCCTAGCTGAGACGTATTGTCACTTCCTCGGTTTATTTAAAGAAGCCGTTACTTCCTCAGACTATATAGCGTCGAATGTTAGAATGAATTAGTAATTTGGAAATGTCTGGAAAAACGCAGTCATGGCGTAATCATGGTACACTGTCGGTCCATGCTGCAATGTGCTGAGGAAAGAAATGAAAATTCTGTCAGGAATAATAGTGTCCCGACAGATATTTGAAAAGGACGCCGCGCGAGCATAAGTCGCAATCATCCAGCATGTTCGACATTCCATGCACTATATATGTTTGTATATTATTATCACCGTGATATCAAAACAACGACGCGGCTGCAACATTGGTGCCAATGAAGTAGGAAAGTTAAGACGTGTGATAACGAGATGATATCCGACAACATTACATTGCTAACCTCAGCTACTTGTTTCAAAAGTCAGTGGTCAGGGACACAGTCACACACACACAAGCAAATGGTTGTCTTTGTGTTCACCTCACACTCCCTAACAACACAAAATATCGACATTTTAAGGAGCCAACTTGATCTGGAGAGGAATAAATTTTGATTCACTTCTTGTATAATTTGGATAATTTGGAAAATTATCTTTCTTAGGCGCGTTCGCAAAATTGCGAAAAGCGGCTGTTAGCTTCGTCACGTCTGTCTGTCTGTCCGTCGGGCTGTCCGTTCGTTCGTCCCTCCGTCCGCCCGTCCGCATGAAACAACTGGGTTCCCACCGGACGGATTTTTACGAAATTTAATATTTGAGGATTTTTCCAAAATCTGTCGAGAAAATTCAAGTATCATTAAAATCTGACAAGAATAAAGGGCACTTTACATGAACCCCTAAGTACATTTATATTCACTCCTCGCTCAGTTCTTCTTGGAAAGGGAAATGTTTTAGACAAAAGTTGTAGAGAAAATCGGAACACATTTTATGTTCAGTAACTTTCTTCCTAAAATCGTGCCGTTTATGTGACAATACGTACAGCCGAACAGGCCACAGATGAGAATACAACATGGCATACGTGCTTTGCATGCTGGATAACTAAATCTACATACACACACAAAGAATATGTAGTACTTATTGCTTTTTGACGGCAAGAGCGGTTACGCGAACGCGCCTCAATATTACGTTATACGTACATTGCCTGTCTTGTTAATTTGATAAAGAGTCGAGAGTAACAAATAATCTCAGTGGCTGAAAAGTCAAGTTAACGTTAAAAGAGGTGGCGGATATCAACGGCGTGAAAGAGTTAAAATATTCTTCTTCTTTTGTTCCTTCTTCTCAGTTATAGACCGCGAGCCTGCTCCTGTCACAGTGTGAGATTCAGCACCTTTCAGGTTACGTTTCCATGTAGGAGAGTCGCTTTGTACTGCTCACGTAATCCAATCCGGCGCCCTTCGCGACACAATGTTTCCCTTCGGAATCAGCTATTTCGTATATTCACCAGTTGCGCTGATATCTGATGTCTCCGCTTCTCGCACATTTCTTATAATTCGTTTTAGTTATATCAAATACTTCTGTTTATGTGTTGATTGCTAGTTCCATCTGCATAGGTCAGAAGTTTAAGTTGCAGATAAAGTTGTCCTTGTGCATGCCTTGAAGGCACATTGGGCAGTAAAATTACAGCTCCCTTCTTTCTTAACAGTAGAACTACATGGATTTGAGTGGTCAGCTTCATGCACCGGCCGCCCTGACCCGGGGAAATCATCTGGTATCCACAATATGGGAAGTTGCCACAGAGCAGACCTGGAGTCTTTTTCGAGAAGAGAAAATCTCATGTCCCTGCCGAGAACGGCTTTTCCAGTTCGCCATAAGGAGTTTAAAATAGCAGTTTTAACAACAACTTCAGTAAAGAAGAGAATTTACGTTTCAAAACCTCAGTATGCACTTCGTCAGTAACTTGAATTTTATTTTTAACTTACGTTAATTTGGTTGTTGATAACCAACCAAAGGCATTTAAATCAAGCAGGACACAAAGTAGTCAAAAGTAGCACCCTCGCCGCTCAGTCCGACAGCCCAAGTTCACATCAACTGGCTGGCCGCCAAACTGGGGCCGTGAGGAGGGGCTTAGATCTTGTTGACTGCAACGTGACCAATGAACCGGGGAATAAGACTGATATGTGCAAAAACTGCTCAAGTCCAGTTATGTAAGTTATAAGATTATACGTAGAACATAATTCGTTTCGTTAACATAAATGTAAAGACGTCACAATAATGATTATCACTGTGCGTAAGAACAAAACCAAAATCACGTCATAACCTTCCATAAGTGGGTATGGTAACGGTCTGAATTCACGGTAATACACGAAAAGTGGAACATAAAGTCCCGCTATGAGAGCAACAGTCACGTCCATTGAAATAGTTTTATTAACTTTGTCATACGGCTGGCCTGAAGAACATGAAAGTACATGTGGGCCAAAATGTGAAATACAGACCGCAGCCTCTTATTACTGTTTCTTTCTTATTTTGATCTGTTCTACCTACTCATTGTAGTTGTAGTAGGTAAAGGGCTGAAATAGTTACCGAGGTTGCATTGCAATAAGTGAAGGTAAATCTTAACAAAAGAGAACTGCTGAATTAGCTTTATCCTACCCTATATAATACTGACGAAAAATATAACAAAGGCTAAACTGTGAATTTTTTACTTCCCTGTGTGGTAAATAATGCATGGCTGCAATTAATGTATCATTGTGAGGAACCATATTTGTTGTAGATATCATAAAAATATCTTCCAAACATCCACAAAATATAGAAGCACGCTGCCTGTTCTCATTGATGTTATTATAGCAAGGTTTGCTCGCACATTTGCGTATACTTAAATACACAACAAACGTGCGTAGCGGAATTTCTAAGATTTTGAAATTCGTCACATTTAAGCTAATGTAGATATCTGGAAGGCTGCTTTTCCCGTGTTTATTTTGGTAAACGTAACTTTAGTAAGATCTATATATAGATTACAGGGGGATTATTTGCTTACGAGGAAACATAGTCTTTAATGAAGCTCAAATACGTGCCTGTGTTCATGTTTCAAACACGTGGATTAATAGTTACATATAATTCGAGCACCTTTTCCCTAGCTCAGCATGTTTGCTCAGAGGAATCTGTTTCCTACAAATACGAAAACGGTCAATTTTTTTTTTTTTGAACAGTTGAATTTTGAACAGCCACGACTTAATTTTGAAAGATTTGAGAGCTGTTATCTTTCAAATATAAATTGAGCTTTCAGTGAAGCTGCAAATTAAGCTCATTTAAGGAACACATAATGTTACAAAAGAAATACAAATCACTGTTCCTCTTCCCGTAGTTCAGCTCTGGGAACTTTCTTTGATAATTTTCCAAGAACTGAAGTATTTCTTTCCCGAGTGCCACAAAAACGTGCAGCATTGTTCCAATGTAAACCAACGAACGCCAGTGTGATAGTAGTAGTATTGTACCCACTTGGGCCGATGATTGAGCCGACAGGAAGCGACCATTTGAATGTACAGGGGAGAGTGCGCAACGTTGCGCGCGTGACGCAGATTTTATGTTGCGCGTCATGTTGGGGGACATTTGTCCCGTATTGCATAAAACACTGTATACAACGTGTGTAGGTGTAAGTATTGCCTTCTGCTGTGGTGTTCGTACTGTGTTGAACGTAGACCTCCGTGAAACGGAAAAAAATAATCAGATTCCTGTGATATTAGTGTTATGAAATGTTTGTTAAGCGACACTTGTATAGAACGAGTGTAGTTTTGAGTATTGACTACTTGTCTTGTGTGATGAACGGAGACCTGCGTGAAACGGAAACACAATGAAAAACCTGTTTTTTCGTTATGTATCTCCTGCTAATTTCTTTGCGAAAACTTCGCAATAGCCTGTATGTCAGACTCCGAGAATGAATAAAGTTTACAACTTAAACAACCACAGAAATCACACGCTCGAAATTTACAAATTACTACTTAATGCGTGTGGGTAGATAATAAAGTGAAATTTTTTCGTCTTCTAGCCAGCACATTGTCTCACAAAGGGCCACTGGTCGGGCATTTTTTTGGGCATAGATGGCACGTAGTCAGTACAAGCGGTAACAAATTTGTCGAAAGTAAAACCTAGTTTCTACGTCACACAATCTCTGACATCATCCGAAATTTGTTCCTTGTATTTGGCCCCTTATAAAAAAAACAAGCCAGCTAGTTCCTCGGTAGGTGCGATGGTCCTGTCAGTGCCACCAATGAAGAATTAATATTGTGCAGTGTCTGTCGAATCCGTGCTCCCATCCATGGCTTTCTTAAATTCTTCGGTTTTTTCCCTTAGGTGATTACTGAGGTTTCAGACATCTCAGTCACTCTTCGTTGCACTGTCTTACGTCACAAACCTACATTCTGAACGATATCTTTGTTATCCAGACAACACTTCAAGAGCTGCCTTCAATAAACGTTTTCTCACAGCAGCTACAGCAATTTCTCTGGCAATCCGAACACTAACTTTGGTAGCTGCTTCGTTAACCAATTTATTTAAAAAAACGCTCTGTTTCCCACTGAAGTGCTTTAATAAGTTTGACTCTTCAATTTCTCTTTCAGTGACAACCAGGTTTGCTAAATCAGGATATATAATGTTATATTCCTTACGTAGATAAAACAAAATTTTGTATCTTAATTTAGCCAGAAATTTATTTGTCTCTTCTAGATTACACCTCTAACTTCGTATTCAAACTTATGTTTTTTTAACAAAAAATGACGAGAAATCAAACAAAACATGTTCAAGTAGCAGCTGACAGTTGTCGTTCGATATTCAAACATTTTGACGGTAGACAGGCTTAATACAATGAGAAGTACATTCAACCTTAAACGTAGAAGGTTAATAATCAAGATTACGTGTGTTATATATAATAATAAAATCAATTTAAAAATAACAAAAAGGGACCTGAAGAAAGAAAGTGCAATTTCATACACACTTAATTGAAAATAACTTCAGGTTTTTTAAACATTATTAATTATGGAAGAAGGTTTTTAAGGGCCCGGGTTCGGTTCAGCCACAGAAAATTGTTTGCGTTCCGTATGCGGCCTGCGGGCTGCGTGTTGTGCACGCGTGCCATAGAACATCCAGAATTGGGATAATACTACGGATCTTATGGACTGCTTCTTCCATCGTATCTCCTACTGGATAATAGAGACTTTGGGCAACACAATATCTTCACTTTGTAACACTTATCCCTTCTTTCAGCAAAAAGTTCTGAAGACCAACAAATCCCTTATAATCTACCTGAAAATCTCAACGCGAACCTCCAGCAACTTATAACCGCAATGACTTTAAATAAACCAATCAAGTGCGGTCCTTTTTGAGAAGCTAACACTTCCTAATCACGTCAAGAAATTTACAGCATTTTTTTAACCCGAAGATTCATTATAGTAACGAATCCCATGATTGTGGGGCAAAACGGCCTTCGAGGCTTCATCCTTTCTGTCAAATTTGTGCTCCCTTCCAGCCTCTCCTGGTCTTCCTCCACAAAACCAAACCGTTTATGGCTGGCAAAGCACATTGCTTAGGTTGTGAACAGTACCACGATTAGTGTGAACAGAGTGTCTACACCAGTGCCTTTAACCGGCAACACACGTACCGCTGGTGGTAAGTGGAGTGTCTTTTGGTGTCCGCAAAGTTATTTGAGAATTATAATTTTTACAATTAAATTTTAAATATGTTAATTGCATTACTAAAACTACTTAAATGTATTTAAATAAAAAGAGAAATATTTATGAGATATTTATGAAGTTAAACTAGGTAAGTACAAAGTGTGTATTATGCGTACATTCAGTACCTGGTGGCACATGTAAATGTCTTGTTCGTGACCGTTGTACGCGAGGACAGTAGACTTAAAAGCACGGGTCTATAAAACTGCGCAGGAATGTACATTTAGGAAAGTACGTCAGACGTCAGAGTGGGAAACGTAATAGCTCCAAGGAGCTATAAAGGAAATCGATTAATAAGGCTTCTTTCTATGACCTCCATATATTGTGGACTGAAACGGTTGTAGTTTTAATGTTTGTATAATCCATACTCATAATCAATAACTCCATAAAAATGTGAGAATTTTATTTATTTATGGGGTGTCATTAGTGAGCAATTAACTCGTTCAAAAAGAATCAGCTTTCGTTTACCTGTCCATAATTAGGCTAACAGAACATCCCATTTGTAAACCTATTCAGGGGTTTATAACCAATCCACACACAGACCACTCACTTTAAATCGATTTTGATTAATTCATCATTCGCTTTTTTATATATTGCTTTCACAGTGCATTTTCACTCACTATTCAGTAACCAACAAATGCACAAACACAAACTACTTTATAGTTTTTATTAGTATCGATGTATTCCCCTACACGTGTTTCGGTTCGTAGACCATCTTCAGGGGTTTAATAGGCTACTACACTTCACATCACATGTTAACTTGTTAGAACAGGTTCACAGCTAACGGCAAAGGTAAGAGCGTATCAGTCTTACAGGCGTGTGACGTGATAGTAACAGAGCATTATAAATAAAATGCAAATTGTGTAACTATATCCACTTTTCCAAACACTTTGTCTGAATCACACTTGGTTTCTGAAACTCAATAATCGATATGAAAAAAAACTGGCACACACTATATTTCGTGAAATCTGAAGTTTTCTTGGCAGTGTGTGTGGATGTGACGGCGTGTAATATAATAGAAGGGCGCCGACGTTTCGGAATTTGTGAAGATAGGCAGTAGTGAGATTTGAGGTTTGCATGGTGGTGTATTTCCATATGATGGTCTCTTTTGAGTTATGGTAGGTGTTTAGTAACGTGTTGGATTGCTGCCTCTACCCCACGATAGACAATGGTGATACAACCTTCGCCCGAAATGCTAAAACCCAACTATCGGACTACATCGGTGTCATAATCCCGAAAACATTATGAACCAAATAGTGAAATCACACACACACATATATATATACGTATATATTTACGAGTAAATAAAACTTATATTCTCCAGACATATTTCTAACTTTTTCGCTCTTAATATAAAGTCATGTCATCTTTTTTTTTTATGAAGGGCCCCCGCACCACAGCCTTAAGGCTTTTTGTGCAACCCCAATGAAGATGATCAGGATGAACAGTTTTTTTTACCAATTTTTGCAATTAATGGAGCACCAGTGGAATGAAATCGACAGGGGAAAACCGACAACTCGGAGAAAAACCTGTCCCAGTGCCACTTTGTCCACCACAAATCTCACATGGACTTGACCTGGGACCGAACCCCGGGCCTCCGTGGTGAGAGGCCGGCGACTAACCGCCTGAGCCATGGCACGGCCACATGTCATCTTTAGTAAATTAATGTTTGTAAAAGATATTGATGTTTGAAATTTAGTGTTTATAGGCCTGCTTTAGAATTTACTCTGCAATATGTACCAATTTTCTCTACAGAGATGTTTGCGCTCACACAGGACGTCATCCTCGCAGAAGGCGTTGCAGTAAAGTAGTGCGCTGGGCACAGCCTACATTTTGTAATGTTTACAGCGATAATTAACTGAACTGTCTTAAAGGAAAGAGAGGGAAGAAAGAAGAGTGAGAGGAATGGCGATAGGACGGACAAACCAGTGGGATGGGAAATGAACAACTGAGAAAGAAGGGAATGAGATGTAGATGTACTACAATTTAAGTAGTAAGTGAAGAGAAGTGACACTTAGAATCATAGGCGCACCCAGAATTTTCTTTTCGGGGGAGCTGATCATGAGGCTATATATATTTTATGTTTGATTTTAAAAAATATGTTATGAAAATCATGTCAATATTTCCGAGCCGACATCTAGTTACGTTACAGGGAAAATTAAAACTAACTCAAAAAGAAAAAAATCTACATATTAGTATGTTTTTATTGTATTTTTCAATCTTCCAATGTACTAGTGATCAGCTGAATTCAGTGGCTGATTTAAGCTGAAGCGTAAATCACGTAAAACTTTGATGTCATTGTGTCTACAAAATCTGTGTTTTTTGCATTTAGCTTTGAGGGGGGGGGGGAGCTGCAGCCCCGTTGGGTGCGCCAATGCTTAGGATAATCATGAAGATCAATTTTGTGGTATATGACGCTGTGTAACTCAGTGGATATGTAGCAAGTACCAGAAGACATTAAGACATTAAGCTTGAAAATAAGAAACTTTCTGCTGAATTTGCAACGGCGTTACACTAATTTTAAAAGAGACACAACAGTTGCACTACATCTCGTCTTATTATCACCATGTGGTTTCCAAATTGTGTGTTAAAATAAGCGCGAAAATTCATTTTCTTTTTTCGTGATGAGGTGAAATTAAGTCTGTGTGGAACACTTGACTCTGACGGGCCCAATGGCCATTCCTCGTATGGCAGATAAATGAACACAGGGAGCTTTTGAGTAACGGTATGTTGAAGGGAAAACAGAAGCACTTGGAGAGAAACCCATCCCAGTGACAGTGTGTCTACTACAAATCCCACTTGAAATAGGCTGGAAGCGAACACAGGCCTCCGCGACGAGAAACCTGCCACTGGCCGCCTGAGTTACAGCACGCCATAAGTAAAGTTAAACTGCAAACAATACATGTAATCCGTTATCACGTTCTGTCGTCATATTTTCCATTTCACCAATTATTTTGGCCTATGTAAATGGAGCTTCGCGATCCCAGTGGCCGTGCGGTCTAAGGCGTGGATCTTCGGCCGCTCGCTTACTAGGATCGTGAGTTCGAATCCCACCGGGAGCATGGATGTCTGTCTCTTGTGAGTGTTGTATGATGTCAGGTAGAGGTCTCTGCGACGGGCTGGTCACTCGTCCAGAGGAGTCCTACCGAGTGTGGTGTGTCTCAAATGTGTGTGACCATGAAACGTCGACGAAACGAGGAGGCCCAGGCCCATATAGGGCTGTCGAGCCATACAAAAAAAAATAAAAATGGAGCTTCGGAACTCAGTCTTCAAGATGTAGTACCGCTGGAAAAGAAAAGCGACTATGAGGTAGTTATTTAAAATCTTGCCACCTTTTCACGTTATATTCACCGTGCATCATGATAACAAACCAAAAGTTTAAAAACCAACATATGCACTGTATTCTTACAAGTAAGTCAATTACCCCTACATATGTTTCGGCTTCAACAAGCCATCTTCAAGGGGTCAAACCAATATATATGTAATTTTAAGGAAACTTTTAACCTTCTATACACATAACATGAAAGACTGGTAAAACTCATTCCCTGGATTTTATATATTTGGACAGATGATAGTGGTGATATCCTAATCCATTGCGAATTAAGAATTTGTTTTATGTTGATGTATGAGGTGCTTATAATTGAACTAATGGATGTCGAGCATATGTAGAACTTTGACCCCCTGAAGATGGCTTGTTGAAGCCGAAACATATGTAGGGGCAATTGACTTACTTGTAAGAATATAGTGCATATGTTGGTTTTTAAACTTTTGACTTGCCACCTTATTCTTTAGAATACTGTAGTGAGTGTACGTACACATTTGCAGTGGTAGTGCGGTAGTACCTGAGCACAACAGTCACCATTTTGCCTTAACCGTCCGGAGGCAGTTCGGACAGTGCCTTCAGAGGGCTGAAGAAGGTTTAGCCGGGTAGTACTTTCTACTTCTTTCTAAGAAGATTTAGCCGAGTACTGTTTACTGCTTCAGTCTAAGAAGGGTTAGCAGGGTACTACTATCTCGTTCTGTCCAAAGCCCATTTTACCTGCTCATTCAGATATCCAACAAATCTATTTCTGCATAAAATTATTGCAGTTACAAACTAGGTTGCCGCCTGAGGACGGGGCTAAGAATAATTTCTCACTCCGAGGTTGAAAGCATAGCGTACCTATTTTTGAAAATTACACTTCGTTTCCCAAGTTTGTGTAGTCAGTTCTAACTTAAAGATGGCTGGTATAATTCAAGGAGGGTCTCTTGTATTTCCTACCCTTAATTCAGAAAATTTAAATAAAAACGTTTTCCAATTTTTCTAAGCTTGTTATAAAATTGAATTTTGCAAAAGTTACCTCCCACCAAAAAAAAAAAAAAAACCTTGGTAACTTGCACCGTGGGGTCTATTCTAACATTTTTCTAGGTATAACTTTTCAGTTACTTTCTGCGTGGCAAACGCCAGACTGGCTCTCAGAGAGTGCGGTGTGTTTTGCCTTTACCGGTAATGCGGTTAGAAACACGTTTGCTTAGACAGTAATATTCTTGTTGCTACTTTCGACCATAAACAAATCTTTTTCTCGTATATCATATAAGTATATATGTTCAACGTCCTAAAGCACAGTGTTAACTACAAGTAGGCTAAAACCATCTCTAACAGTCAAAAACTCTATATTTTTCCCAGAGTGTACCTGCGTTTTTCTTATCCACAATCAAGAGGGAATATTTCCTTAAACGTCATAACAAGACAGGCCTTTGTAATGGAGAAAAAGTTTCTTTTCTATGGGGTAAGAAGTAAATTATTGTATATTATTTAGCTCAACCTCATGCTTCTGACGACAGCTGTTATTATATTCCTGGAAAAATATAAATTTATACACTATTGTAATAAGGTAATTTGAATATATTAGAGGAATATGTTAAATAAATTATTACGAAACAAAATTTGTATGCGCTTTACACCAGTCACGCTATAAGAGAAATACATAGCCTTGAAACTTCGGTTTCTTTCCAGTATTACTCTTCTTCTGTAACATTAACAGTGAAATTACACGTCCCCTGCCATTTATTAACAAGTTAATAAACTAATTGCTCCATCTTGCGGACTTATTCCTCACGTATTCCCTACAGTATGAAAGAACAGAACATCTTCCTAGTGAATAAATAGGCATGGAAGGGGCTAATGTTGTTAAAGCAGTCAAATACAAAACTGTCAATCCATATATGAAGAATGTAGGAATAAAATCATTTAAATGTCAGATTATCATACCAATGCAACGTATGCGTGCTGGAAGCTGCAACATTCACTGAAAATGATTGACAGGCGGACACTTGCTACAATTCTCACTTGATCAAAATGTATGCAAAACGGAATTACTCAGCCGTGGAGTCAGAAAATAGACGAGAATGCTGTCGACCTCACTCCAGAAAATCTCTTTGGTCAACACATTATACGTATAACATTTATTTATTCTGCCGTAAATCCTGCAAACCATCGACAAAACCAAACTAACAAGAAGGGGCTATATACCAAAACAGTACACGCTACACCAAACAGAACGAATGCCGCCGTCGCAATGTCAGTATTATGCTTCATATTCGGTAGTCCCAACTTTAAATTTGGGCCCAAACACCAGCTATTTTGAGAGATTTTCATGAATTTTCTCATTCCCTCAAGGCAAATGCAAGGATGTTAACTCAACAAAGAAGGTTTTAAAAACCTTCAAACACAATTTATGTTGTATACTTTATTGTGGCAACATGTTTCGACCTAATAAAGTATATTAGTTGTGTTTGACGGTATTTAGATTCTTCCTTGTTGCAATTACAACAATAGAATGATAAATATAAGATCAATAATAACTCAAATTAGAAAGAGAAGGCTCTCTTACCCTACTCACTGGGTCACCAATCATTAGACGTAACGTAAATTGAGCTATTAAAATTATTTTAAATAAACAGCTAATAAGGTCTTCCAAATTGTTTCCTCTCCTTCTGTAATTCCAAAGCACAGAAAAACAAAACAAGAATTGCAGAACTTATGAATGTTCTGGAATTTTACCTTTCATTTATCGAGAAATTCGTGAGTTCTTCCACTTCACCACATTAGCTACACGGGATATATATCATCCAATAAAATGTGAATACCATTCTGAACAGTTAATTGGAAGGGGTGAGCAATGGAGTTGAGGGAACCCAGTTCAAGATCTCGCCTGAAGTTACATACATAAGACTCAGTAAATCATGACAAACACAGGTAACTTTCAGCCCATCCACAAGCAGGGATTCTATTCAGTTAAAGTCTGGTTAGGATTGAATTATGCTCAGTAGTGAAAAAAAATCACTTTGAGCACGTCTGAGAACAAATTTACGCAAGCAAAATGCTTAAATTCGTAAGAGATAAAGTCTCAAATCAGAACTCGGCTATCATAAAATATCGATTGGTTGAACTGTGTTTTGGAGCGGTGATTAGAAAAGTGCAGCATCAGTGTAATTACAGTTAGGAATGACAACTGACGCACTAATGTAGTTACACTTGTTCAAATTACATTACATGCAGCATAAACTAAAATGTAACTGTTGGCTTCTGCTTCCTATTTCGTACCTCGGACCTAACATAGAACACACAAAGGTATGAAATTTACTGCATTGTCTTACCAATACGTACGGTAGCCAGGTTGTTACAAAGACGTGCAAGAAAATGCGATGGATATTGTGGACGATATTTACATTCTTATTACCAATAAGTTTTAATTACATGATTTAACTTTACGTTGCCAGTTATCAGTGTTACAAATTCTTCACGGTTACAGCCACTGCAAATCGTCATAATCATCATGATGATGACGATGACGATGACAACAACAACCATATCCGGGGCGAATAACTAGTAGTTCTGCTTGAGTCTGTTTCAACTGCCACATGTATTTCCCTAGGGACTGAAAGCGTAGGTGTAATAATATGTAACAATTGTGCAGTTTCTGTCACGTTTGTAGCAGAATGTTTACACTGTGAACCATCTGTTTCTAGGACTTTGTCCATCATCTTTATTGTGAATAAAATATAAAATGTAAGATATAAAAATATATAAAACATACGTTTCGGAAGATGGCTCTTCTTCCGTCTTCAGGTCTACTCAGATGGATCCTGTTGATTGAGCTAGTCTCAATCACCGTCAAAACCTTTTAGGATTCAATTAAATAACCGTGTATGGACCCGGTATTTACTCTTCATTTAGGAAATTGGCTCCGGTGATTGAGACTAGCTCAATCAACAGGATCCATCTGAGTAGGCCTGAAGAAGGAAGAAGAACCATCTTCCGAAACGTATATTTTATATATTTTATATTTTACATTTTATATTTTATATTTTATTCACAATAAAGATGATGGACAAAGTCCCAGAAACAAGCGGTTCACAATATCATGTACCATCGTCAAAACCTCTTACAATTCAAGTATACTTACACGTTTTACCTTTCTGTCCGTCCTTCCGTTCTCGATAACTACTGAAAGTATTTTCATTGTTCTTCATTTACAAAAGCCTACACACTCTAATTTTATTTAAATCTGACCAAACGTGACAGATACCTTAAAAGAAGACATACATTGTCGTGTGTATTTCAGCGTACGTGTCTAAATATCTATCGGAGGAAAAATGTCTTCCGAACGAAACTGTATAGACGTATGAAACAGACGTTCAGTGACCAGACGGATTTTGCGCACGTTTTACGGCTTTAATAATAATTAAATAAAAACTACTGAAAGTGCCAGAATTCCCAAAATACGCGTACAGTTTGTAAATAATTACTACATTCGTTTCATTATATTCCATTATTGCGCCCGTCTGCATGCCTACGTGGAGTGGGTGATCATCCGACCTTCCACATAACACGAACACAATATCCTCTGTCAGCATAAACGTATTTCCAATCAAAAATGGATTTGGAGTTAATAAATAACAAATATAGCTGTGCGAGTTTGACATGACATGAGCAAACATTCCCAGAAGAGTCATGCTCTCTAGTATAGTGGATCCCAATCTATGTCGTCGCGGACCATTGGTTTTCTGCCAGCTGGACCGAGATCTGCTGATTCTTAGTAAAACTACAATTTATAAATAGAATCTTCTCAGTTTTATATTTTTCTTGCAACCTGTATTAATTATCCAAGTTTAAGCTTTTAAATTTTATTGCAATTCTGCCAAATGTAACAAGGCATTCCTACAGTTACGGATACACAGAACAAGTGGCAGTGATTACCGAAGGCTTTCTGTCGTTACGGATGGTATTGCAGCCTCCACGTTCGCCGATAACAAATTTTCTCTTGGTAGTAGCTCCGTTTATTGAATAAAGCTGTATTTAACGAAATTTTAAAGCACGCTTTATGCGTACTTAGAGAAATTTGAATTCACAATTTCCCTCAAAGTTTCTAATGCATAAAATGTATTAACGGGAGGGGTTTTTGTGAAAATTACGACTACTCGTATAAATGGCGACTGTCATATTTTCCCGTCGAAATTTCTGCGTGTCTCTACTAGTCAATTACATATGACGGAGTCCGTATAACCTTCTGCTAGCGATACTCTTCCTAGTTCGAAAGACGCCATAAACAGTAAGTTTTTTTTCTGGTGTTCCGCAGAGGACACCGCGAAGTCTAGGTGCTCCATAAACTTAAATATTTTGGAAATCACTTACCTAGTTAGTTTAAGCTAAGCTAAAGCTCCATCCCATTAAATTATTTTGTTACTTGTGATAGGTTAATATGCATATAGGCACTGAGTAGTCAAATAACTATTTATCAATAAAACAAATTGTTGTATTTTATAAATGTAACCTTTCGGCTTTTTTAAACCATTCTAAGAGTAAATAAAAAGCGTATAGAAGAATTTGTGTGATGAAACTAAAGCCTGTTAAAAAGACGGTTGAGATCCAAAATTTACATCGGTACTTTTACCAAATCCACTCCTTGAGTAGCCCTTGCGTTGTAATATACGTATCTAATAGTCAGTCGATATTTGTCCTGCAAAAAAGAAAAGCCGGCCCAAGCATCCAAAATACGAAATTAACATAACCCCGTTTAATATGTTTCATATACTCTACATTCCAGTCAGCTCGAGTTCTCTGTAAAAGATACTCCCTCCACTCGGGTACTGAATCAGGAATGGCCATGTATCTTCCTTGGGGAAATCATCGCACCTTTATATCAGCAGGGAGTACTAGTAAGTAACATTAATTTAACAAAGCATTTTAACTTTCATAAGAAGGACGACTAGTGATTCTCGAAGTCTTACATAAACGGTACTTAAAACTTACATACCAAGATGTCGCATACAAGGAATTTTTATTTTTAACAATAATAAAATTATTATATATTTAGGGTTGTTCATGGACTGAATTTTGAAAACAATACCAATGCAAGGTGTGGGTATGAACACCGGTTTTAACGTATTTTAATGTTATCACACAAACTCCTAAAAGTTTTTACTGTAGCCTGAGCAATGGCTTTACAAAATGCCGAAACATGTAGCTATGTTTACACAACAAAGCAATTTGTTTTATTCATATGTAGTTGAGTTTGACTAATATTCATCTTCCGTATCCACATAACAACATAACGGGATATCTCATATTAAGATCGCAGGGTGATACGGCTAACTAAATCCAAAATCACTAGTCCCTCTTCCTACGTTATACAGGACCACTTTGAAACAGTAACATCACTAAAGTCTATATCTATACGGCTAACTAAATCCAAAATCACTAGTCCCTCTTCCTACGTTATACAGGACCACTTTGAAACAGTAACATCACTAAAGTCTATATCTATACGGCTAACTAAATCCAAAATCACTAGTCCCTCTTCCTACGTTATACAGGACCACTTTGAAACAGTAACATAACTAAAGTCTATATCTATACGGCTAACTAAATCCAAAATCACTAGTCCCACTTCCTACGTTATACAGGACCACTTTGAAACAGTAACATCACTAAAGTCTATATCTATACGGCTAACTAAATCCAAAATCACTAGTCCCTCTTCCTACGTTATACAGGACCACTTTGAAACAGTAACATCACTAAAGTCTATATCTATACGGCTAACTAAATCCAAAATCACTAGTCCCTCTTCCTACGTTATACAGGACCACTTTGAAACAGTAACATCACTAAAGTCTATATCTATACGGCTAACTAAATCCAAAATCACTAGTCCCTCTTCCTACGTTATACAGGACCACTTTGAAACAGTAACATAACTAAAGTCTATATCTATACGGCTAACTAAATCCAAAATCACTAGTCCCACTTCCTACGTTATACAGGACCACTTTGAAACAGTAACATCACTAAAGTCTATATCTATACGGCTAACTAAATCCAAAATCACTAGTCCCTCTTCCTACGTTATACAGGACCACTTTGAAACAGTAACATCACTAAAGTCTATATCTATACGGCTAACTAAACCCAAAATCACTAGTCCCTCTTCCTACGTTATACAGGACCACTTTGAAACAGTAACATCACTAAAGTCTATATCTATACGGCTAACTAAATCCAAAATCACTAGTCCCTCTTCCTACGTTATACAGGACCACTTTGAAACAGTAACATCACTAAAGTCTATATCTATACTGCTAACTAAATCCAAAATCACTAGTCCCTCTTCCTACGTTATACAGGACCACTTTGAAACAGTAACATCACTAAAGTCTAGATCCATACTGCGGAAATAAGTCACATTCCTGGCGAGGATAATGCCCTTACAAATTTTCCATTAAGGTAACGCTGTCCCGTTACCTGCCAAGCAAGCACAGAGGGGATGTAGATGTAAAGCGCTAAGCTCCGGCCGCTTTGCCCCCCAGGAAAGAGACTGGGCAACCATTGTACAGGATGCTAGGTGGGCCTCGGGGCCATTTATACGTAAAGTGTCCTCACCTGTTGCCACCTCTGGCGTATACCAACCATCCCGAAGAACATATTCATAGGGAAGGTTCTCACGTGGTTATTACTAAGAAAATTATTTTCAACAAATATGGTAGAAGTTTGGAGAGGAATATAGGGAAGTACACTGGAGGGGAAGCTTAACAGCTTAAGGGTGGTGTGAGGGATTCGATCCATGGGACGCCTTTTTGCATAGACGGTATATTTCCCTCTAACCATTCTCATAATAAACTCTCATTTTCGACTGTTTTGCAAGGTCTTTTCGGCAGTTTCTCATCCCCAAATGCTGCCTAAGGCAATTTTTCCCGGACCTCTAGACCTTTATAAAGGCCGGGAAGGACGGCTCAGCCATCTGGCGTCAATCTCAGAAGAAAGGAGTGCTCAGACTGTGGTGACAATTCCAAGACTCGCATCCTAATATGTAAAATGAAATTCATAATTGTGTGGTTAACACAACTGTTTGCTTTCCGTAAAGATATAATTATTTTTAAAGGGAAAGTTTTTTATTTCCCCGCATTATATAAATGTCATATTTGCGAAATTTAAAAAAAAAAACTATTGATGTTTCTTTCAAAAGTGTAATCAAGTTACTGGCTTCTGCGGTTGAAAGACCTGTGGATTAGCGGGCAGAAATGAACGTTTAGCAGGATCGTATCTACAGGCCTTCAGATCCTTAAATTTCACATCTAGTAAGGAATTGTTAAATTCCGCTGAAGGGTTCGTCAAAAATGTTTCTTGCACGAAAACATGGAATTTAATTTTCGAAATCTTTATTTAAGTTCCCATTCACGCGCTCACCATCTCCCATTCTTCCAGTCACTTATATTTCGGTTGAAATAAAAACAATTCATGGGCCGACAAGCGGATTTTAAGAATGGAAAAAATTATGGCTTCGGATTTTTAGGAAGCTTGATATTGGAGAGGTTATTAAAAACTATTTATTCTCTTAACTCTTTAAATAAAAGCTGTCAAAAATAACGGCTATTTTCAACGAACACCTGCGTAAGTCTCTGCACTCCCTCGTGTTTAGAATTTTGAGACAGAATATGGAGCGAAAACGCCGTCATTTTCACGCTCTTATATGTTTCCTAACTTGTTCCCTTCACTTTATACCCATCCGTAACGTCACGTCACGTCTAGTGCCGCTATAGGTGTGGGCAGTCCAGTTCACGAGTTACCTCACGTCCTCACTCACCATCGTGGCCCTCCGCGGATCCTTCCGCCAAACACGCCCTACCCACACGCAATTACTTCACTAAAGACTGTTCAGTTTGCTTCCAGTATTAATGCCATCCTCCGACAGTGCAAATACTTACACAGGCGGCATCACGCGAAGGGTTCATTAAGATTGGAAGGCCATTTCCTCTCTGAAACCTCGGTGCAGTTTCACCGATACCAAACATCACAGAATGCGAATATTTCCTTGTAGCCCGAACGTTGTTCTTTCTAATTCTCAAACATATATATAAAAGTACGTCTTCATTTATGCACAGTGAGCAGCCTCACGATTTGCGCTGCTTGCCAGACATTAAGCTAATCACATCAGGAGGATGTGATCATCAATGCATTTGGCACCCACGAGAGGGAAGGAAGGTTTATACAAGGTAAGAGAAATTACTACTTCCTTGAAGTATTAGAAATAAATAAAATTGTAATATCAAAATGGGTTTTAAGTAAAGGAGATTGGGAGGGAGTGGATTGGATTCGTTCTCGTCAGGGACCAATGTCGGACTTTTGTTAACACTGTAATTAATATTTCGGTTCCATTTTTTTTTTGTCGTCCTCTTCTACCTACTCCGGTTTCCCGTTTCAGTGTCGAGGTTTCTAATTTTTTTTTATCACACTGACAGACACACCACAGTCGGTAGGACTCCTCTGGACGAGGGATCGGCTCGTCGCAGAGACCTCTACCTGACAACAACACACAACACTCACAAGAGACAAACATCCATGCCCCCGGTGGGATTCGAACCCACGATCCTAGCAAGCGAGCGGCCGAAGACCCACGCCTTAGACCGCACGGCCACTGGATCGGCATTTTGGTTCCATAAAATCCTAAAATATCTTGACAAACTATTAGCTTGTCAAAAACAGATCTGCTGCATGAAGTTATTCTCCATGTACAATAATCCCATCCATCAATTTTTATCATGGGGCCGCAGGTTCCTCTGAAATATTCGTATGCCTACCAGAGTACATGAAGCCAATTCATAGAAGAATAATCTTCATAGTTACCTCTATGAGAACGCCAGCCCTCTGAATACAAAACTTACATTTTTTGTCTCTTATATTACTACTTGTCTTAATGGGTATTCAGCCAATTCATCTACCCTGATGAAGGAGGCAGCAGGTTCTGTGATGTGTCAGTGTATATCTGCCACATTACCTAGCGTCACATTACAGCCAGGCATTGATCTCCACAGTCACCGGCGTCAGAACCTTAAATCTCATAATAACCAAATTGTAAAACGTGAAGTTCATCCAATAATATGTTATGAAGGCACAAAAGATGGGAGGGGGGTTAGAGGTAAAGCTCTACTCTTTCTTCAACCTCGGCGCTAGATGGGGGTTGGGTGGTCAACGCAAAGTCCCGGCCGCTTTACCCCCGGGGAAGAGACACGATGCCCATTGTACAGGAGGCTGGGTAGGCCCCACGGCCGGTCTCGACGGGTGCGGGAAATCTCACCCCCACAGGAATTTTATCCCCGGACCGTCCAGCCCGTAGCGAGTTGCTATACCTACGAGTACTACGATATGCCGGCCCAAAATAAGCAAATTGTACATTCTGCACAAGAGCAGGAAATAGTGGGACTGCTTTGCTTCTGGACTTTGTCATCGTCTGCTGTTCCAAAGGCACAAACCTAACGGCGTTTTGAATACCTTTTCTGGTTGCGTCCTGAAGTGAAGACAAATTTCGCACATGCCACGTGTTAGGTCCAGTAACTGTTTCTAATACGCCCCAAAACGTAGCTTCAGCTCCTCCTTTATATCTGAGAAAGGAAACAGATCCATTTGCGACAATTTATTTTGCCGCCCATGCTTACTGAAACACTGCTCGACAGATTAAGTAGCCCTAAACGTTATATGCCATCCTCAGCGCCTATGGAATTAAAACATAAACTAGATCATGTCGCCTGCAATATGCATTTCAGAAACCACACTTTCTCTGTGAGATTTGAAGTCTTCACAGCAGAAATTGTAAAAATAACCGATTGTGACACCATGCAGTACGGCTGTTATGTACCAACGTTTCGGAGGAACCTGTCCCCTCCATTTTCAGAGGAGAAGTTTAAACTGTGTGGGAAAAGGAAGGTATAGCTACAGTGAGGGAAGAGCACAGAGCGTGGTCCAAAGCAACCTAAATAGAGACTATCTATGTGGTGCCTCAACAACCCTGTCCAAACCATATACCATAAAATCTTCCCATTTTGCTCGTCCTCTGAAATCTTTCCTTCCTCTTACTCTTCGATAAATTGTTTCTCTCGCGCCTTCCCTCTCAAATATTGTTAGCCCTTTTACGGAATAGAATATTTATTTCGAGCCAGGGATGAAGTATATGAAACGGAGTTCTGGGCTTTTCACTGGAAACCGAAGGCCCTAAACTGCTGTGTAAGGGCCCCTAACGAGGTAAATATTTAATTGCAGGGGCCCTGGAATAGGAGAATATGAAAAAAAAACCATTTAAGAGTCTCGGGCAGAAGAGAAAGCAGTCAAAGTGTGTCCTCTGAAAAAATCTTTCTTTCCTTCCTTCAGAGCTTGAACGAGGCTATAGAAAAGAGAAGTTAAACATTTTAACTATAGACCTATATCTTGTCCTGGATAATTATTTGTTCATCTAGGGAATATCCCGCTGACTAATTGGAATAGGAAAATTAAAATATTTTGTTCATATCACTGCTTTAAAAACTACATATATGACATAAAATACGTGACGGAAGTGCCACATGTAAGAAAAAATATGTAACAGAAGTGCCATACGTAAGAAAAAATATGTAACAGAAGTGCCATACGTAAGAAAAAATATGTAACAGCAGTGCCATACGTAAGAAAAAATATGTAACAGCAGTGCCATACGTAAGAAAAAATATGTAACAGCAGTGTCATACGTAAGAAAAAATACGTAACAGAAGTGCCATACGCAAGACAAAATACGCTCCACGCTTTCCTTCAACAACGAAGACACGTGCAATCTGACTGGAGCGTAGAATTTGTGTCGTGTGTTCGCCCCCAGCAGGCCGAAGTAAAATCCGATTTCCATCATGCAAATAAAGCTCCCAAGGGACTGTCTGAAGTTTTCAAAAACTGAAAGTAAATTGAATTTAGAGTGCCCTAAAAACGAAACAAACCGGGGCGTTACATGGTACTTAAAATTAAAAGTGACGTAAACTTAATATTATTCATTCCGTACATTTTCTTTTCTATGGTTTTGTTCGACGAATGTACAATTTTATTCACTATTAATTTGTGCAACACAGTCCTACATGTTTCGAACCTTATCCCGGTTCATCTTCAGGGACTTTATTATTTTAGATTACATTGATTTTTTTACATCAATGGTACAATTTATACACTGGTTAGAGTAGTAAAAACTGAATAATATATTCATTTGTATGCAGTTTTACAATACGTTATACACTGTTAAAACGATAAAAGTGCTATATAGCAGTTGTTTCGATGTTACAAGTTATACAGAGGTTTAAAATGTTAAAAGTTAATAGTCTTTGTTGTTATAATACCACTCAATAGCGAACCTACCAACTCCAATACACAGGTACGTACAAAGTTGACCGCTTCAACTTACGTTCTACCTAATAACTTTAAAAAAAATCGTATTAACTTAAATAAGACTATCAATTTTATCCTAGATATTTGTTATTTTTCAGAATCAGAACAGAGTTTTCTCTGAGGACTTCGGTTTTTCTCCTGTCACAATCATTCTACAAATAACTTCTAATAATACTTTATTTATTTACCACCGACACTATATAACCATAACAAACGGACAGCGTCATTAAATAAAACACGACTGTCTCTGTCAAGCTTCCTAAAAAATTTGGGAATAAGGTGCAGGGCACAAGGTGTGTAGCTAAAGGCAAGGAATAGATAATATAACATAGTTAAATATGAAAGATTGCCATAAACCAAAATAATATTTATCGCAAACTTTCTTAAACCGGTTGTAGCAAATCGTTTAGAAATTTTATTAGCTGGCGTATATTTGTAGATCCTCTAAGCATGGTATCCTGTACTAAACTTAATCTGACTGACATTAATTGTAGATTGTCACTGAAGTATACTTGCTATGCAAATTGTTACAACAAATATCCAGGTAGGGAAGGCAGCTTTTCCCGAAAAGTGACAGCTAACTGCTTTATAAATATACATTCTTGACTTCTTTCAGCTCACGTACAAAAACAAATTATGTCATTAGCTAAAGAAGGCTGTAGAAGTAACTCTGTTAAAGTGTTATTCTTCGAAGTGACAACAAATGACGGCCGGGCTCTTAAGCGCTTGATATCAGAAAATAAATCTGCTCCGACATCTGAAATGTTTTACGGATTACGGTAGGAGAGAGATTAAACTGTGTACTGCTCCCAACTGACATCCATTCACGCTACTATTAACATTCATAACAATTTTATTTTTGTTATTAAACAGACAATCCGTACACAGAAATAGCAATAAAGAAAAGTTGTCCCTGTCTACGCCATGAAGGCGTGTACGTATGCTAACTTGTTCAGGTTGCTCTTACTGTTAGCACGTTACGTAATTATGATAATATTAGGAATATCCAATACAAAGTGTTGGTAAAAATGTTTAAAGGAAAACACAACTTGGAAGACCTACACCTGAATGGAAAAAGCAACATTCAAATATATCACAAAGCCATAGGTTGGCACAATGTGGACTGAATTAATCTAGTTTAGAGCAGGAACCAGTGTCAGGTTGTTTTTAACATGATAATTAAATTCCGGGTTCCATGAAATGCAGGAAATTCGTTTACTAACAGAGGAACTATTAGCTTCTCAAAAAGGAATATTCTACTTGGCGTTAGTTAGTTAGTTAGTTACAAATATTCAATTACATGCTGAAACCTAGTGTAAGAAATATTTATTTATGAAAACAAGAAGCTATAATGGCACATTTTATCTTCTTCGCAATAATTAAATGACAGGCCATTAACATCCTATTACAAATGTCTTGCTCCCAGAAGGACATGTGGTCAGCTTATCTCATGTACTTCTGTGAATGTGACTGTACATGACAAGGTCACGTGTATAAACACTCTTGTGTCCCATACAGCCCAGTTACATTAAACTTTGGAGGCCCATAAAAGAGAGAGAAATATAAGAAGAAAGTGGGTAAGGAAAGTTGGTGAGAGACAGAACGTTAATTACAGGAGCACAGACAAACGTTACGGTTCTGAAGGGTTCCTGGCAGTGACCGTTCGTCCTTCGGTTAACGGTAGTTTAGACCTAACCTTAAAGGTAGGAAGTGAAGAAGGAAAAATGAAGTGGACGGTGTTAAGTGATGCAGGTAGTTAGGTTTGTTACTGTATTAGGATTAACACGATACTAAGACTTGGAGGGCTGCATTGGAAGCATGAAATGCAACGTGGATTATGGATTACAAAACCATGGAGAGCACGGTTTTCCATCTAAAATATATTTAAAAAATTCTGCTCCTATCTCGCAGTAAACACGGCGTCCCCCTGCAAAAATCAATAGGTTTAATGAAGTTTGAGCCAATTATCTCTGTTTATTATGAGAATGATGAGAAACATATGCATTTACTGTATGGGTAAACTGCAGACTCGTTTTAACATTACAGCTGATTGTACATATAATTACCACTGGGTTTTAAGGGGTTAATATTCACTATGTAGTTAGGAAAGGCAATAATGTGAAGATGCTAATCTACAAAAGTACATTAATTACACGAATATTAATTACAACACTTACAACTATCAGCGGGATCATGCACAACAAATATAAGGTTTACACCTCATCGTATTGCATAGTTTTGTAAACATGCCAGTCTTTTTACACAACATCGTGTTTTTAATTTTACTCTTACAGTATTAATATTCAAAAACCAAGACCAACTAGATGCACAATCACTATTAAAAACTTTAATAGTAGTATTACATTAAACCCGACATGTTTCGGTCAGGTACATGACCATCTTCAGGGGTACACTACATTAAAATGCTATGTCCATATGTTAAACACACTTAGATGTGAGCATATAAAGTCTAGTCGTGCATGATGATTTTATAAAACACAGTTTTAAAGTCACTAAAAACTTTAATGTAATACTACTATTAAAGTTTTTAATAGTGATTGTGCATCTAGTTGGTCTTGGTTTTTGATATATACGAGATGCACGGTGAAAACAATATTAAACAATATTAAATAACGTATTAATATTACTCTGTTTCTTTGAACAAACGTATGAGATGTTTGACCCCTTTATAATTTGCAGAAATGCACATATAGCCATCGATACTGACCCATCTCTACCCCCCCCCCCCCCCCCCCCCCCCCACACACACACACATAAACAGGCATATATTTCCGTTTATGAAAACTAACTTACCTTATTTTCAAGATGTATCCAAAAGAAGAACAATCTTTTTTGCTAAAAAAAATTAAATTTTTTTGTTGAAATTAATGTTACGAGTTGTCACTTTTGCAGAACCGATCGCACAAGACACGCAACATGTCACGACCTGCACACTCAGTATTTACATGTACGTCAGTTACACGGCGCTTTGTCGTAACATGCCGAGCGGGAACACCGGTAGCGTCCAACCGTCTCCGGCGCATGCCAGGACCCAACTGCAACGCTTGCCCGCATGCACGCTCGTGTACTGTCCACAACAGGCAAGTCGTGTGCCCTCCCACGTAATATGGGGCTCGGTTAGGTTCCTCCTCCTCACTAGGTGGGCAGCATACCCGATTTACAACTACACAGCGTCCCGTTTACTGACACTTTCTTTAGTCCACAGGCACTGCAACCACCAAATACATTACTTTCATCCCGTGTATCCTTCATTAATGCTACAGTCGTCATAGCTTAAGATAGGAACATCAGTCAACATCTGATGTTCTGACAGCGGTGTTGCAGAACATTCTAGCTTTCTGAGATGTGGTGCTGTGTCAGCTGGTAAATACCAACGTTTCGAAGGACAATAGTGCATTTATTTTCAGGCACAAGAAGTTGACATTATTGTAACAGGAAATATTGAATCCACGGCATAAGTTTGCAATGTCAACATGTCTATTTCGCTAGACACGGAACTAGTACAAAGAAGAGAAAGATAGCAAAAGAATATCAAAGTTAGAGGAAAGCTAAAACCTTATTCTTAAATTGAGTATAGCTGAGATTTTTAAATAAGAAACAGAATATTTTACTAAACTCATTTTAAAAACAATTATAACATTATACTGAAATAAACAATTTTATTATTAAAAATGAAAGTGGAATCATGAAACATGTGACAACACAACTCGGAATATCTCCCTTTATAAGCTTCAATAGGGTATAATTTAATACAATTATTGCATTATAAAACGTATGGAAGGTTGGTATTACTGCAAGTAAATATAACCGCAGGAAACAAATCACGACTGCTGTATATTAAGTCCTTCGTATTTGTATTGTAGCTACGTAGGTAGTTAAACTTTAATCTAAAAGGTCCAGTAAGGTAAAGTTCTCCTTACAACGGACCATGAAGGCCCAGACGGGGAGTAGAGATATAGCTCTACTCTTTCTTTAACCCTGGAACTAGATGAGGGTGGGTGGTCAACTCCACGCCCTGGTCGCTTTACCCCCGGGAAAGAGAGCCGGTACCCATTTTATAGGAGGATTGGTGGGTCTCAGGGCCGGTCTGGACGGGTGCGGAAAATCTCGACCCCACCGGGATTCGATCCCGGAAACCTTATTCTAAACAATATTTAATTAAACATTCTATACCTTCCCAACATAAAACATTCTCTATTCTTTAGAAGATCAACAAATTAATGTTGTTCAGAGAAAGAATCGCTGTTTTATGTGAGATTCATATGAAACATATTCAGTATACATTCTGTTTTCTAAGGGTAAAGTCCTGTGACGCTAACAGATATTACCCACTGTGCATTAAGGGACAGATTTGTTCAGAAGTTGAAAGTTTTCGTAAAGAATACAGGTGCTGAGAAGGATGTTTATGTTAGCAAATTTCCACTCTCCTTCTGAGTTTATTCCTTTCTAAAAAAAATATTTACATTTACTTCTACATATGTACCGAGCAGTACAAAAGAAATGAATAGAGATGCATGTTGCAAACTCAGTATTTATTCAAGGGGACAAAAATAGTTCGAACTCGATAAGCAAAATCTTTTTTCAGCAACATCCTTATCGTATTTAATCCACCACTAAATATTTTGTACTTTCCATTAAAAATCTTAAATGACCTAGAATGATTTAAGTCCGTAATAAAGCGTAAGCATGGTTGCCACAAAGTTCCGTTCTTGAGTTTATTTATTTATTTATTTATTTATTTATTTATTGTTGATTCACTTTAAATTCAATTTATAATATTTTCTGACAATTTCCACTTTTCAGATCATAAGAATTCTATTGATATTGTCCCTGCCATGAGAATCTAACATTTTTGACTCCAACAATAACAGTATAAAAATATGCCTCAGCTGCCTGGATTAAAGGAAGATTAACGGTAAGTAGAAACTACTTTTTCTCTCATACTGGGATCTCAAAATCGTCAACGGTATTTCACTCATTACACTGAATGTCGTTGGCCTTTCTCAGCTGTCACTCCTATCTTCAAAGTAACCAGAAACAAAACTCCTGAGGGTAACCATAATTAATATATCAAGTTTTTCCAGTTCAATGCAGTTCGTGCACGTCTCATGTCACAAACATTCAATATCTTTCTATACTGATCTGTTCTACCTACTCACTGTAGTTGTAGAGGTTTATTTTTGCAACTAATCACACTCAATGACACACACTCGGTAGGACTCTCTGGACGAGTGATCGACCCCGTCGCAGAGACTTCTACCTGACAAAACACAACAGTCACAAGAGACAAACGTCCATGCCTGCGGTGGGATTCGAACCCGAAATCCCATCAAGCGAGAGGCCGCGCAGCCACCGGGATCGGCCAACATTCAATATCCTACTACAAAAATGCCTTTTTTCAGATATTTTAAATATCTGTAAATAGGTTGACACGAAATTGAAAGCTATTATCTCTCTGTCTCATGCCGTGCTTCAGAATATCAGTGCAAACATTTGAGTTATTCCTGCATATAGTCAGCCACCGACCTCAAAAGCATACAGCTCATGCCATCTTCTGAGAGAGTGGCTTTTGTAATAAGTCACAATTTTGTAATATCAAGTTTATTTATGACACGATAAGATTAAAAACGTAAGAACATTTTCAAAACTTCCAACCTAGTGAATGTAAAATCGTGTCAAGTGGCTTGTTGTGCAGTAAATGTGTGGTGTGCTGAAAATGACTGCTCAGCGAGTGACATCTGTTGTTGCGGAAGAATGGTCTGTTGTGGATGAGGCGACGGGAGCTGCCGAGTAGCTGCCTGTTGCTCTTGTTTTCTGAAATAGTGATACAGAACTATTGCGCCTATTGAAGTTGTCACTTGTCACTTAAAGATTCTCCAGTGGAATAAACTCGTTCATATAGGGCATTAAAATTTAAAGAAGAAATCTCATACCTGGACTTTCAGATTCTTCATTGGCAACTGATTGTTGGTACAGTTTTAGTTTTGCATATTCCAACTGTAAAAACTAGCGTTGACATAACATTTTTTTTTTCTCCTGCCAACTGAATTAATGCACGAAGAAATATTTGACATATTTACCAGTGGTGTACTTGGAGACAGTGTTGGTGATAGCTGTGACATTCAGAAATTTAACTACTGTGCTGAATACCACTGTCATCTTCCTCAACGTCGCTCTCTTCCAAACTCATTGGAGTGTTGCCCTCCCCCCCCCCCCCCAAAAAAAAATTCCCTTGCATCTGACCGGGGAAACATAATATTTTATAAATAACATTAGTTCAAAACATTGTCGTATTGTCTCCACAGTTGTCGCACTGCATCCAGAGTTACAAGGAGGAATCTTCTGTACCCTCCTCTGTACTGATCCTTCAACGACTTCCACTTTGTTTAACACATATTCCCGCATAATAATACTAATTATTATTATTATTATTGTTATGTGACTTGCAGGTATTTAGCAAAAGAGAGTTTATTTCTTTCCTTGGTTCTTGACTTTCGAATGGAAAATCAAGGGTAACAGCTTCATAAGAGACAGAGATGGCGTCAGCAACTTGGATAATGTTTCACACTGTTGACACCGTGCATCTTCGTCATATTAAATTAAGTTAAAAACCAACCGATGCTCACTAAAACCACTTTTTAAGTAGCTTTATTATAAAATTGTTAAAATTGTACCCCTACACGTGTTTCGATCCTAGGATCATCGTCAGGGGGGTTTATTGCTAAAAGCTACAGTCACTTCAACACATGATTTAAAATATTCTATCTGCACTTTGAAACATAAGTTAAAATCTTGTAAAAAGATTCTCTAAAAGTTGTAAAATTATAAAAGCACTGTAGTTGGTAGATTGTGGAACTGCTGGCGTGTGGTATTAAAAGCATATGAAATGTTTTTGCGTGGAGCGGAATGTACTACTTGTTATGCGGTGAGGAGTACTACGGTGGAGCTACGGTACCGTAGTACTCCTCACCGCATAACACGTAGTACACTCCGCTCCACGCAAAAACATTTCATATGCTTTTAATACCACACGCCAGCAGTTCCACAATCTACCAACTACAGTGCTTTTATAATTTTACAACTTTTAGAGAATCTTTTTACAAGATTTTAACTTATGTTTCAAAGTGCAGATAGAATATTTTAAATCATGTGTTGAAGTGACTGTAGCTTTTAGCAATAAACCCCCCTGACGATGATCCTAGGATCGAAACACGTGTAGGGGTACAATTTTAACAATTTTATAATAAAGCTACTTAAAAAGTGGTTTTAGTGTGCATCGGTTGGTTTATAACTTAATTTAATTGGATAATGTTGTGCAGCAACTAAAAGTTACGGAAGTAACTCGTTGACCAGGAAGTGTCTAGAAGAAATATGGCACGTGTTCGAAAAACAGACGTGACAGAAATTTACCAGTTATTTCTTTAACAACTTAAAATGAATAAATTAACAGCTTGCCATTTATTCTAAATAACTCCATACAACAACAGTCCTTCTTGAGAAGCTAACCGATTTTCAGCTAGTCAAGATATTTCCCACATTACATGGAATCCGGAAGTTCATTACCCAGTTTAAAAGAGCAGGCCACCTGTCCCTGTCCTGAGCCAGATCAATCCAGTCCAAACCTCCCATCCCACTTCTTGAAGATCCATTTTGCTATTATCCTCCCTTATACATCTAGGTCTTCCAAGTACTCTCTTTCCCTCGGGTCTCCCCACCAAAACCCTGTATGCTTATCTCCTCTCCCCCATACATGCCACGTGCTCTGACCATCTCATTCTTCTTGATTTGATCTCCCGAATAATATTTTGTGAGGAGTACAAATCATAAAGCTCCTCTTTATGCATTCTCCTCCCCTCCCCTGTTACCTAGCCCCTCTTAGGCCAAATATCTTCTTCAGCACCCTATTCTCTAACTCCCTCAGCCTATGTTCTTTCCTCAATGTGAGAGACCAAGTTTCACAACCATACAAAAGAACGGGCAAAATTACAGTTCTGTTATGTTTTAATCTATACATTTTAGATAGAGAGCTGGAAGACAAGATTCTGCACCGAATGATAGCAAGCATTTCCTGACTTCAGTCTGCTCTTAATTTCTTCACGCCATTCATTTTAGATACTTTAAATTACTTACAATTCGTCATATTACTCGCTGAGGTTACTTATCCTCACAGTTTATTAGTAATATTCTTCCTCCACAAATTAAAATGATCTTCTTCTCACAGAGCATGTCTGGCCAGAACATCTGAAGTTAAAACTTTCTGCTTTCTCTATTATTGCCATAAAACTATTGTATTATTCACTAACATAAGACGTTCGGACAGCTACAGCGTTCTGTCCCTTTGGTTCTTTACTGCCCCGCGCATGCGTACAGCTGGTACTACGACATCACGTCGAGTGACATCGCTCAGGAAATAGAACAGATGTCGCTCGCGCGCTCAGCAACATAAGATAGCTGTACGCCTTCCTGTCAGTGTGGACCATCTGCATAAGAAAACTTGTATTTGTCTTTTCTTGCCGGGCGCTCGCTCACTTTTCTGTCTGGTCGTACTTGGGACTGGAGCAGTTTTGTCCCATGGCAGATTCTGTTTATCACTCCGGATAATACACAGTTAAATTGTTCAATTAGCAACATGAGGTCAAGTCACGTCGTCTATATAATGACATTTCAACAAAATTACCCTCTGTCTAGTACGTCATATACTTTCAAATTAATACACATATGAGGTCTGCGCTCTTCTGGGATGTTACGCAGTATTGAGCGGTAGTTCTGTGCCGATGTTCCGGACAACCTATCAGTCCCACCTTCAAGGGTCTGAAGATTGGACAGTTGGGTTTGTCCTGAAACGTCGGTACAGAACTACCGCTCAACACTGCGTAATATCCCAAAAGAGCGCAAATCTCCTCTACATCGCGGCGGAAGCCTGAAATCACGCATAATATACATATTTTGACATATTTTGTTTCATAAGATATTTTTCCCTGAGCTGCACTGTGGCAACAGAAATCAGTTCTGTGAGTGGTGATGATAAAGTGGCGCTGGTCTTCCCTTTTCTGCCTCATGTTGTGTTCTATGCCAGACCCGTGCAACCTATTTAAACCAGCCCAAAGTTCTTGTTTCTAGATATGGTCATTACGTAGCTATTGCTGCCAACGTTCGTATGAATAAAATGGCTAGACGACTGGAGTGAAGCACGTTGAAGGGGGAAGTGCAAGTGTTCGAGAAGGATGTTGAAGGGGCCGTCAAAAAGAAAAAGCCGTAAACTGCGCTTCTAAATAAAGATGGCAATAGATTCATCGAACTTCGCATTCAACTGGTTAAAAATCTGCTTCGTATTCAAGATGAACCGGGTTCAAATCTCTGCCCAAAGCCTGCCTACGCTGAAGTTGTGTGACAACTACTCGTATATGAAGAGTTTGTTTAAATGTTAAATAATATGACAGACTGCGCACTAAGTCTATTTATGTGGTTCGTGTAGTTCTCAAAACAAACAGCGTGTCGAAGTCAGCGAATCACAGCCTGGGGCCCAGCACATCCATACAAAATATAAAAGTGGAAAGCTTTTAATATGCCGATGATGGAATTTTGAGAGGGTCTACACATTGAACAGAGGGGAGTCATTTCAAAGGCAATTCATTGCGACAGGTATAGCTTCTAAGAGAACTCATTTGTATGAAAAGGGAAATGTGTGTGAAGAATCTGCACATGGCGTGCAAGATTTGGGACCAATCGCAAACTGGAAACACTTTCGGACCTTTGCTGTGTATACAAAACGGTCTCTAGTTCTCACTCCTGTGAGTTCATCAAATTCACATTCAACGATGTCAGTGATGTTATTAATTCTGTCTTTTAATTTGAAGACTCAGGATAGGGACAGGTGGCGGGCTCTTGTGAATGCGGTAATGAACCTTCGGGTTCCATAAAACGAGGGGAATTACTTGACTAGCTGACGACCTGTTAGCTTCTCAAGAAGGACTGTGCTACATGGAGTTAGTTAGTTAGTTAATTTGAAGACTCATAAGGGGGCGGAATGCTGGGCTTCCAGCCTTACTTTTACATTCGGCATAACTAGGATTTGTGAGTTCCACACGCCGGCCGCATTTTACCCCCAAGGAAACTCCTTGGTACTCATTTCTGTTACAGGATGAGTGAACCCCAGGGCTACTGAATTCGGACAGAAGGAAAAGGTCACTTGAAGATTTCCAATGATCCTAACGCGATCCAAACCCGGAACCTGCCGTCTTGTGGCACAGTGCTTCAAACAACTGCACAGCTCGGGTCTTCTAAAATATCATGTGAAAATAGATCTTCTACGTTTCCTACTACAGACAGCTAAATATACTATGAACTTTACTCCATAGTATTGCTAATATCCTATCTATGGTGGCCACGGACTTTAAAGCTATGTGCCAGTATTGCGATAGAATTTTTGAACGCGAATCAAATCTTCATTCCCAGTGTTTCCTTTTAATTACGTCAGTAAATTCAATTCGTTGCTCTAAATCTTACTGCTGATTAAAGGATCAGATACTGCTGTAATACTGACAAGGATAGCAACCATATCCCGGGAGAATAACGGTACATCTGGTTCTTTAGCCCATAATAGCCTCAATTTTTTAACAAATATTCGGAAATTATGGAGGAAAGTTTGTTGGAAATTCCTACCACCTGGTGCCCCCTATTTTATGCTGTTCATTCTTTCATACCTAGGTCTCTGTCCCCCAAACTTCGTGAGTTAAATTAGACCTTGGTCGCTATGCCTCTAAAAGGCATGCACCAGCTGCGGCTAAAGGGCACATGAGGGCTGAAGTCAATTTTATGGTCTTGTAGAATAACCCTTTATTATATAGAAAATGGTGGAAGAAGGAAGGATTTTCGGAACACTCACGGAGAATCGTTTCAACGCGGCATCTAACTTGCGAAATTTGATTTTTAACATTACCATTTGAGATCCCAATGGATAGTTTCTGGCGTAATTTTCCGTGCAGTGTTGCATTAGTGAAATACGACAAGAACAATGATAAAAACAGAGCAGCTCGATTCCCAAACTTCGATTTTAATAACATGTTTCTCTACAATACATCTGTATTCTTTCTTATATCTCTACTGTCCTATATATACCAACGACCTGAAAAAAAAAAATACAATGTCGATATTGCCGTATTCTGTGTTATGGCAACATGTTGTCTGGTACATTGACTTCCATCTTCCAGACGCCGGGATGTCATAACCTAGAACAGGGGTGACCAAACCGCGGCTCGCGAGCCACATGTGGCTTTTTGACATATAATGTGCGGCTCGCGGAAATATGTTGGCTGAGCTCCTTTTTGCATTACAATTCATATAAAAGGTAAATAACAAATTTTCGAGCTTTATAATTATTTACCGGTATAAACTGAGAGTCTGCTGGATTAAAACGTAAGTTTAATGTTCATGGTGAGTGAATATATTTGAGAATTTTTGTAACAAAATGTGCGTGTAACAATAAAAACGTGTGTGTAAAATTTGTTCATGTGTTGCGGCTATCAAACATCTGAAGTTTATCTTATGTGGCTCTTACGTTAAGCAAGTTTGGCCACCCCTGACCTAGAAGATGAAAATAAGAATCACCATCGCCGTGGAAATCTAAAATTTTATAACTTAACAGGCATAGCACTTTGTGTAATATTGGAGGTTCACTCCGCGGTAACAAGATTACGGTCTTCTGGAATGTGATGACGTGTAGGTTTGTGGATGTGTTACTTACACGGAGGATCCTACTGCATCTTCTACAGTCAAGACGGACGCAGCAGTTTATTCCCAAACGGAGATATAAATCTAATATAATGCAATATGTCACATTTTATAAATCCTTAATATCTTTCTAACAGTTGCCATTACCTACGAAATATTCGTCACCATAATAAATGGTATTTTTCCTGCTTGAACAAAGCGCTGCCACGACGCTTCGCCAGCGTCGCGTCGTGCGCCGCAGCTCGAGAAGCTTAAGAGTCGATGAAGGGAACTAGACAAAACATCACAATGATAATAACCTTCGGAACGTCTAATAAAAACTTACCAGTGCTACAGCAGACGCTGAAATGTTTACCCTCCTGACCTAATAATGAGTATATCTGTTAAACACATTGTTGTTAACTCTCTGGCATTTCTACCCTGAAATTGTTGTTGCGCACGCTTTTAACGTTAGCTGTCGGTTGTACGAGACTTCCATCATGAATCGTCGCCTTTGTCTGCATCTAGTATTAATTTCTCAGTTACAGTAACCAGAAGAGTGCTGTGCGAGTCAGGTACAGTACTGAACAGCATGAGAATTTAGTGCATCTCTACTTTAAATATGAGTTTGTTCGAAAATGCAAAACACATTTTCGGTGCCAATTTCCAGGAGAATAAGTTCCACGTAAACGAAGTTAACTTCTGCCCTTTATTTGTGGAGAATATAATACATAAAGCGTGTAAAAACAAATCTCTACACTCTGGAAGAACTAAGAAACAAAATAAGCTGTGAGATTGCAATAATTCCCGGGAAAGAAGCTCAGAGATTTAACAATAACGTGTGTCGCAGGCAGACTAAGTGCATTCGGTCAGAGGGGCAAAGATTTCCTCATCTTCTATGGCACTAGTGAGTTTAATTAGACTTTTTAAAGGTTATTACCACTGTGATCATTTGTCTAGCTCCCTTCATGGACTGTTAAGCCTCACGAGGCGCGACGTACTACGCGACGCTCGCGAAGCCTCTTGCCAGCGCTTATTGGTCAAGCAGGAAATGGTTCACCCTATATTATCAACAAATTACGAGACTCAAATGAAGTAAGCCAAGAAGTTTTACAACCACATGCGTCATTTCATTTCAGAGAGGGATTTAATGTCATAAGAATTTATTATTTTAAGATAATTTTGTTTAAATAAAGTTTCAGACCAACTGATGCACACTAAAACCACTTTTAATATAGCTTTATTATTGTTAAAAGTGTTAAAATTATACCCCTAAAATCATGTGTTTGAAGTGACTGTAGCTTTCAGCAAAAAACCCCCCGACGATGATCCTAGGATCGAAACACGTGTAGGGGTAAAATTTTAACAATTTTAACAATAATAAAGCTACATTAAAAGTGGTTTTATTGTGCATCAGTTGGTCTAAAACTTAATTTAATATGACGAAGATGCACGGTGTCAACAGTGTAAAAATTTGTTTATTTATTCATGATTAGGCCTATCTAACGATGTCGTCAACTTCATCAGCTTTATAAACAGGTGACCGAAGCGGTGATTAATGAATAGATGATGGGGAAGGATATGTAAAGAAATGGTTATGGCGTACTATGAGGCACTTTCTTGCCTATAAGAACTTGTAAACCGATCGCAATATTTATAGGTTCAAGCAACAGGGTCGATATTCCTGACACACAAAACTAACATAGCCGAAACTGAACTCAAAGCGATATGTTCAAATAAATTACTCTCGCAACAAAAACACTGTCAAAGGAGGACGAACTGAGAACAATTGGACTGTAGAATAATGTTCAGCAAACTCTATGCGTTTTCATGTAACGTACTAATTAATTAACTGATTGTATGCTTTACAGTGCTCTTCCTGCATTATTTGAGGTCATTAATCAAAGGTTTAATTATGATTCGAACTATCGACAAACAATTCAGAATGTCAATTGTCTGAGTTCTTACAGCAGTACATTTTACTTAGTATTAGGTCTACTCGATATCTGGACTCTGTTCATCTTCTATTATTTACAAAGAACACAACGTTTCGGAAAGTCTGTCTGTTGTCGACGTCTAAAGGAAGGGTTGAGAGGCACTTGCTGAGCTGGGTTCGATAGGAAGAAGTATTGTTAATCGATGAAAAACCTGCGTCACTATACCTGTCACTAGATATGCAGGTAGGTGCAAGTTTTGTCAGAGGGAGGTAACATAAATTTAGCAAAGGTAACATAAAATAAGCTACCCTGTCTCAATGCAAGTATATGGTGACTGCAGATTAACATGATTAAATTCCAATAGTCACAAATGATGATGATGCTTAGTGAACTGAAGGATCTGTATCACAACTAACAATCTAAAGCCCGAAAAGAGAGTAAGAAGTCGTGCATCTCTACCGTTCTGTATATCGTGCATCTCTAACGTTCTGTATATCGTGCATCTCTAACGTTCTGTATATCGTGCATCTCTAACGTTCTGTATATCGTGCATCTCTAACGTTCTGTATATCGTGCATCTCTAACGTTTTGTATATCGTGCATCTCTAACGTTCTGTATATCGTGCATCTCTAAAGTTCTGTATATCGTGCATCTTTACCGTTCTGTATATCGTGCATCTCTACCGTTCTGTATATCGTGCATCTCTAACGTTCTGTATATCGTGCATCTCTAGCGTTCTGTATATCGTGCATCTCTAACGTTCTGTATATCGTGCATATCTAACGTTCTGTATATCGTGCATCTCTACTGTTCTGTATATCGTGCATCTCTAACGTTCTGTATATCGTGCATCTCTAACGTTCTGTATATCATGCATCTCTAACGTTCTGTATATCTTGCATCTCTAACGTTTTGTATATCGTGCATCTCTACCGTTCTGTATATCGTGCATGTCTAACGTTCTGTATATCGTGCATCTCTAACGTTCTGTATATCGTGCATCTCTAACGTTCTGTATATCGTGCATCTCTAACGTTCTGTATATCGTGCATCTCTAACGTTCTTTATATCGGAAACTGTGGTAAAATAATAAGAGGGGAAAAGTGGTCAGTTTAGAAAAGAAAATTAGGAACTTCTTTAATTTCTCTCTCCCACAAAAGCAAAAACCACACAGAATTTATGACGGTCGGAGAAACCCAAAGCTGTAGAACGCCCTTCCTAGGATATGGGGAAACACCAATCAGTGCAGATTTTTCTGCACACTCACGCTAGTATAGACCTATATTTACATGTCAGTACTATACTGAAGATGAAGGGAGCAGGATCCTCCGAAACGATGGTATTCACCTATCAGAATACTTGATGACATACCAGAAAACCGTAATATTCATATGTAAATTATTTACATGAAATTAAGTAAGGTATTTATTTATATTTCCTTTTCTTTGTTGTTCACTTTGCGACGCTGCGGGTGTTCAAGGTTACAGACAGTCAGTGGCAGGAAGATACGTACATTATGTTTAGGGCTACAGATAGTCAGTGGCAGGAAGATACGTACATTATGTTTAGGGCTACAGACAGTCAGTGGCAGGAAGATACCTACATTATGTTTAGGGCTACAGACAGTCAGTGGCAGGAAGATACGTACATTATGTTTAGGGCTACAGACAGTCAGTGGCAGGAAGATACGTACATTATGTTTAGGGCTACAGACAGTCAGTGGCAGGAAGATACCTACATTATGTTTAGGGCTACATACAGTCAGTGGCAGGAAGATACGTACATTATGTTTAGGGCTACAGACAGTCAGTGGCAGGAAGATACGTACATTATGTTTAGGGCTACAGACAGTCAGTGGCAGGAAGATACCTACAATATGTTTAGGGCTACATACAGTCAGTGGCAGGAAGATACCTACATTATGTTTAGGGCTACATACAGTCAGTGGCAGGAAGATACGTACATTATGTTTAGGGCTACAGACAGTCAGTGGCAGGAAGATACGTACATTATGTTTAGGGCTACATACAGTCAGTGGCAGGAAGATACGTATATTAGGTTTAGGGCTACATACAGTCAGTGGCAGGAAGATACGTACATTATGTTTAGGGCTACAGACAGTCAGTGGCAGGAAGATACGTACATTATGTTTAGGGCTACAGACAGTCAGTGGCAGGAAGATACGTATATTATGAATTAAAAAGGATTTCGAAGGAAACGGCCACAGCCTAGCCCGAAACTTTCTTAAAGGGGCTGAGAAAAACAACGCAAAGCGTAAGTCAGGAAAGCCAGTGTTGTGGCCGAGACTGGAATACTACCTACACTTCTGCATGTGTTCATATCTTAACGATTAACTAAGCACAGGGACAAGTACGTCTTTACACCCTATAGTTTATTTTATATCCCCCCCCCCTACAGTGGCTCTCCAGCCGTAGTGGGCCTAGGTAAAGTCCACCTTAGAACAGGCCATGAAGGCCCAGAGGGGGAGTAGAGGTATAGCTGTACTCTTTCTTTAACCTCGGCGCTAGATGAGGGTGGGTGGTTGACGCCACGCCTCGGCCGCTTTACACCTGGGAATCTATTGGGCCTAGGCCTCCTCCAATTCGAGGCTTCGCGATCGTACTCAGACACACTCGGTAGGACTCCTCTGGACGAACCACCAGCCCGTCGCAGAGACCTCTACCTGACAACACACAACACTCACAAGACACAGGCACCCATGCCCTCGGCGGAATTCGAAACCACAAGTCCAGCAAGCGAGCGGCCGCAGACCCAAGCCTTAGATCGCGCGGCCACTGGGATCGGCTTCTTTTACATTACCGACTAAAATAAAAATGTATCCACTCCACTTATTGATGTACACAAAGAGATAACGAAAACATCAGCTGTAATAAAATCTCGAAAACTTTGAAGGAATGTTTCTTTCTCGCCATTTATAAATACATTTCTTTATACACGTTTTATATTCTATAATACAATAATATGTTTCATCTAGTTATGATATCGTGTAATCTGGTAGGTTCTTATCAACCTTTCAGAGGAACAGGCTTTCTCCATTTTCTGCCTTCAATATGAAGGAAATATATTCTTCCGAAACTTTGGTAACCACCTATCATGCCACATAACGTCATAACTTTGGTAACAACCTATCAGACTACATGGTGCCATAACTTTGGTAACCACCTATCTTCATACATAACGTCATAACTTTGGTAACAACCTATCAGACTACATGGTGCCATAACTTTGGTAACCACCTATCATCATACATAACGTCATAACTTTGGTAACAACCTATCAGACTACATGGTGCCATAACTTTGGTAACCACCTATCATGCTACATAACGTCATAACTTTGGTAACAACCTATCAGACTACATGGTGCCATAACTTTGGTAACCACCTATCATCATATATAACGTCATAACTTTGGTAACAACCTATCAGACTACATGGTGCCATAACTTTTGTAACCACCTATCATGCTACATAACGTCATAACTTTGGTAACAACCTATCAGACTACATGGTGCCATAACTTTGGTAACCACCTATCATCATACATAACGTCATAACTTTGGTAACAACCTATCAGACTACATGGTGCCATAACTTTGGTAACCACCTATCATGCTACATAACGTCATAACTTTGGTAACAACCTATCAGACTACATGGTGCCATAACTTTGGTAACCACCTATCATCATACATAACGTCATAACTTTGGTAACAACCTATCAGACTACATGGTGCCATAACTTTGGTAACCACCTATCATGCTACATAACGTCATAACTTTGGTAACAACCTATCAGACTACATGGTGCCATAACTTTGGTAACCACCTATCATGCTACATAACGTCATAACTTTGGTAACAACCTATCAGACTACATGGTGCCATAACTTTGGTAAACACCTATCATCATACATAACTTCATAACTTTGGTAACAACCTATCAGACTACATGGTGCCATAACTTTGGTAACCACCTATCATCATACATAACGTCATAACTTTGGTAACAACCTATCAGACTACATGGTGCCATAACTTTGGTAACCACCTATCATCATACATAACGTCATAACTTTGGTAACAACCTATCAGACTACATGGTGCCATAACTTTTGTAACCACCTATCATGCTACATAACGTCATAACTTTGGTAACAACCTATCAGACTACATGGTGCCATAACTTTGGTAACCACCTATCATCATACATAACGTCATAACTTTGGTAACAACCTATCAGACTACATGGTGCCATAACTTTGGTAACCACCTATCATCATACATAACGTCATAACTTTGGTAACAACCTATCAGACTACATGGTGCCATAACTTTGGTAACCACCTATCATCATACATAACGTCATAACTTTGGTAACAACCTATCAGACTACATGGTGCCATAACTTTGGTAACCACCTATCATCATACATAACGTCATAACTTTGGTAACAACCTATCAGACTACATGGTGCCATAACTTTGGTAACCACCTATCATGCTACATAACGTCATAACTTTGGTAACAACCTATCAGACTACATGGTGCCATAACTTTGGTAACCACCTATCATCATACATAACACCATAAACTTGCTAACCACCTATCAGAATACATGACGTCATAATTTTGGTAACCACTTATAAGAATACATGATGTAACAATTCGTAACAGAAGAGTATGAATTCAAACCGCCTTGAAGATTTCATGTATTATTTATGTATGATCATTTAGTCAGATTGTGAAATCATAGTCAAACTTAACGTAATAATGTTTTGTATGCCTCCTTCGCACTGTGAACAGACCAAGCTGAAATGTAACAATACAACCGAAAACATATCTTAATCCGTCTACATGCCAAGAATGTATTTATATGGAAAATACACTTCGTATTTCAGCGGCTGAACTCATAAGATAAGCGTGATGTGTGAAACACGTCGAGCTAATCAGTACTGATCCCACACTGCGGGATTTACATTTCTACATGCATAAGGTTCGCCATGTTTAGTGACGACACAGGCTGGATGCTAGCCAGCCAGTAACGGTTGCAGTTTACATGCAGTTGAAGTTGAAGTTGCGGCAAAAGTTTCTAATTTGTCTCTCAATTACAGACGGACGGGCCATAAGCGGGGTTCATATACAAGTCAGGGGTTTTCAAATTAGGGGCATGAAACCACAAGGACCTTGGTGCCTGACACCTTACAAAATTCATATGCTATTTACATTCAAGTTCTTGGTCTTGAACAAGTTAGATATGTTAGGCTATAAAGCCCTTGATGTGTAAGGTACTTTTTTTCGTTTGTGATGAAGGGCCCTCGCACCACAGCCTTAAGGCTTTTTGTGCAACCCCAATGATGATGATAGATGGATGAGCAGTTTTTACCAAGTTTTACAATTAATGGAGCACCAGTGGAATGAAATCGACAGTGGAAAACCGACAACTCGGAGAAAAACCTGTCCCAGTGCCACTTTGTCCACCACAAATCTCACATGGACTTGACCTGGGATCGAACCCGGGCTTCCGTGGTGAGAGGCCGGCGACTAACCGCCTGAGCCATGGCACGGCCCATGTGTGAGGTATGCGTGACGGTCTAAATCAAGATTTCAGATTTCAGGGATGTGTTGCCGTGTAGTTTGGTATATGTTTACCAACATTTTAGAGGAGACCCTTTCCTTCGTCCTCAAGGCAGGAGGCAGAGAGCACGTTGCTCCAAAATGTTGAAGCCATCTTCCAGAATACACTGCATCGCATCCCAGAAGGCAGTCACCCAACAAAGCCTGTTTGTCAAATTCATATCAACTCGCAGACAGCAACTGCTGTTTCAGACACTTTACGGACAGCCTCTCTTCCTTCAGGTATGCTAACTTGTGTAGTCTGTTTATGCGCTCTATTTTACTTTTTCAGTATTCCTAACAACTGTGTATTTTTCTTTAGGTTTTCAACTTAGGCCTGCATGACTCACGTGTTTGCTTGCTGGCTTTTTGTTTCGGAGGCCCCGGTTGAATCTGAAGCCAGTCAATGTGGGGATTTGTAGTGGAAGAAAGTGGCACTGCAACACATTTTAGTCCAAGAACTTTGGTTTTCTCCTGGTAGCTCACTCCAATAATATTCCATACTCGTTCTTTGCCAACGCTAAATAATAGTTAAATAATACATACCAGGTTTTAAGCTTGTGATTTTTCATCATTTAATGTGGTAATAAAAATAGCCGTTTTCTTTGAATTTTCGATACATATCTACCACAATACACGGCGTCACACGCTATACGATAGTTAACTTCTTTTAATTTTTCCATACGTGTCTATTACTTTGGTGGTAAAATTTTACACAAATCTGCAAAGCAATGAGTAACAGTATCATGTACATATACACAGAGGTTCTTTTATCATGTCCCTGAGCTTTGCGGATGTCACGGGAACTTTGTCGAATAAGAAGCCTGCGTCGCCCCGTAAATGACCATCTGTTTTCCCCGTACAGTTCAGCTAATTTTATTTCACAGGTGATTCTCAACATGACCTGTGGGTTCTAAGAATAAAGGAGAGGGAATATATTGATAAAAGATAGAGTTCTTGTCTTGAAATGCTAGAAATTTCTCTTTCAATTTTCCATTCCTTGCAAAGAATGCTGATTTTTCTTATAGACTCTGTCAGTGTCCTCACACAAAATACTCGCGTGGATTCAGAACTGGACTTCTATCAGGGCATAGTCCGCGAGTTATTTATTATTTCCTCGAAAAACACGGGCACCTTGTTTTGTGCTCTCACTGCAAATCAAACTCTGACTTTAACGCCATTAACTACATGAGTATTCTCAGAACATCAGAATCTATTACAATAACTGTTTGCATCCCCTTTTAATAAAAACCATGCCTCTCCTTGAAAAACAGGATTTCCGGATCAAGAAATCTACCGATCCTTGAAGCCACCTGCGATATCGGCCCTTCTTAAGTCTCAATCCACAGGGAAGCCGCAACAAATAGTTTTTAAAAACCACTTTCAAAACAGAAATAAATATTAATTATGATACTTTTATTTCCAGCTGCTAATTCTGGAACTTATTGATTCATGTATGGGCTAAAATGAAAGTATACAAGCACTCAGCAACAGATGTTACGTGCTATTGCCGTAGAAGAAACAGATGTTGTACAGCCCTATTTAATGTAGAAGTAGTTTAAAAAAAATTTGTTGACGTGAGGGCTGAGGTTTTTGACAACTCATTTTGAGCAGCCAACCAACCAAAATGTTTGGGGAATTTGTCATTTCGGGAGCCAATATCGTCCAGTTTCTCTTCAGTAAAAGGGTTTTTTTTTTGCCCAGCATTGAAATTGAAATTCGAAATTGTTCCCATATTCTACACATTATTCCCAAGCACAGCACCCTCGACGAGGGATATTTTCTGCAGAATTTTCAGCGACGTTTTCCCATGACGCATACATTGCTTAGCATTGCAAATAGGCACTATTTGTTCAACTGAATTCATTCCTTAGACGCAGAGACAATCTTCAATGTGTGACTCGAAGAACACTACTGGGCGTCAGTCTTTCGTTACAACACTGATAAGAGGAGGACGGTTCTGGCTAACTCTCTCGTGCCTGTGACAGACGTTATTTTGCTAACCTCGTGGAAGTCGTAAAAATGCCTCTCTACAGAAAAAAAATTGTTCAATGCAGGGTCAGCCACGAAGACGGAGGCTGCAGTTTCCTCAGAAAGTTTGGAACCTACTTGCTATACTACACGGCGTCATATTCCAGCAGAACTCAAAATCTTGACACACTATCGTCAGAACCTTAACCTAAGCACCCACCTATCAGACCACATTGCGTCACGTAAAACACCATATTACAACACTGACAGAAAGTGCCGTGAGAATTTACATATAAGAAGGCTTACATATCTAGCAAACTGCATTACGTCACAACCTAAAATGACCTGTTTTAATAAGAACAGCCGTGAAGCGCTTAAATCTAACTATCTACCAAATTGCTAAGCGTCGCCCCAAAATACACAATTTTAATGCTAACAGCCGTGAGAAACTTAGTGTACATTTCATATGCGGCTCCAGTAGATTATTCATGGAAGTTAGAATTTGTCCGTTGGAAAGTTTCAGAGAACACAGGAAGTAAAGCTCTTTTGTGGCTTGTTCCGCACGTTGCTCTGAATTGGACGTCGTTTTATTTCCAAGTTGTGAACTAAGCTGAAACACTGAAAGAACACTTATGGCTCCACACTAGTATGAAATTCATGCTTTAGTATGCAAATGCATGTGATTTTGTTGTTCACGCTCTCCCATGAAGCACAGCACAAAACGGTTACAGAGTACAAAGAACACGGAGGAATCTTTACGGGCTCAAATAAAATAGCAGCATAAAATCACAGCTATGCACAGTAACTAGAAGTCATCCAATATGCTTTCAAATAACAATGAGTTCCGAGCAAAACTCACAAAGCCAACTATCTTACTTCAGAGATTTCTGACCACTCGTATCGCTTAGTCTAGTACTATATCCTACTTTACTTTAATTTTAAAAATAATTCGGTATATTATTAAGTAAGATTTGTCACATATATCCTCCAAGTATAAAACAATCGCCATGTTTCTTCTTATGGACTTAAGAATCATACAACATACATAAAGTGTAAGCCTAGTTATATTTATGGTCTATCCCTTTATCGAATTTCACATTCCGAGGTCTAATGTTTCAACGGAAGTCGCATAAAGAAGTATGTAAGGAAACTTTTCGCATGGCCAGAATCTTCCTATTTTACACGCCGCAACAATATTACCTTAAAAAATTTCGTATTTTCCCAAGTCTCTTATTTACGGCCTTTCAGAGCCTAGAAGCAACTGCTGCCAGTGACGCTCTGCCTCACAACGATGTGAAAACACACACAACGATCACGGCAACATGATACTCATCCTCGGCGACGGTAACAGTACCGATGGCATGGGGATTCGTACTACATTATCCCACTCGACGTCATCCACACCATAATGTGCTTCGTCGGTCGCAGCAGCGTCTCCGTGACACACGATGTGCAACACCTACAGACAGCGGGTCGCCCACGGACTCTATAAACACTATCCAATAAAGATATCATAATTGTAGCTGTGGCACGATAGACCTGGAGAATTCACGCGATATCGCAAGCTAATTGGTACTAACTCAACCAAGGGTCTTCGAACTAACGATCAGCTAGATCTCTACTATCTCTCGTGAAACGCACATGTCTTCTCAGAAAGTAGTCCACTACAACTGTTTTACGTGTAACTACGAGGTGCCCATGATTTTATCATTGATACCTTGCGCCATTTGACAGTGACGAGTGTGTCGACAACTAAACGTCTCAGAACAAACGTTACACAATATTGCGACTTAGTATTGGACAAGGAATCACAATGTTGACAGCCTGTACACGAATTTATTTTCATCCTCTACATACATACATACATACATACATACATACATACATACATACATACATACATGCACACACATACATACATAAATACATACATGCACACATACTTACGTACATACATACATACAGGTTTTGAGGAACAGCCCAACAATATGTTGAACTCAGTCCTTTAGATTTTTGCAGATATGTTTTCTCAAAATCAGTAATACACAACATATAAGGCAGGATAAAACAGGCAATATGTTTCGCTGATTAAGCCATCATCAGGCCTTTTTGAGAACAATAAAAAGATACTAATACTGCAATAGCCATGAGATCTCCATCTTTGCAATATAATAGTACATTGAAAATGTACTCGAAGATATTTCCTTAAAACAATTTTTACACCAAAAGCCTTTATAATAAAATTGTGAATATAGAACTTGAAGGTAAGAAAGTGATTTTGAGAAAATATGTACGCATTTGAAAAAATACGCGGATGCCTTCTCTCAAAAAACTTTATATATTTATGTGTGAGGACACACAGAAACCCTCAGTGTATTCAGCTCCAATTGAAAATGTGGAGGCACTTCATAACCGCATTTTTTACGTCTGTCAACCACTCCGGACTGCTCCGGGACCTTTGACAGGGTGAGATAGTCCGTGATCAGACGTGTCCATGCGTGCATTGATTCAGGTGGAGGACATTTTGAACATTTGTTGTGAATTGTGACTTTATAAACAATAAGAACTCAACAGTTATTAAATTGGGAAAGCGTATTGTAAATATATTACATAGCTTGTAGGTAAAGTATAACATAGTTAAGGTACTTATTGTTGACTGTAATCATTCATTTAAACTCAAAAACCACTCATTTCCGGACATATGTTTGTATGAATTTCTTTTATTTGTTTTGATGTGAAGAAGTTACTCTTGTTGTCCAAGCATTTTTATACACCCAACATCAACTAGGCTGGTACAGATGTTCTCAAGCTTTGTGGTAAGATTATACTTGCGATTCATGTCCTAGTGCTAACGTTTTTAATCATGTGAGTAGAGTGAAATTTTTAAGTGTGCCATTTCTTCTTTAAAAGTTTAGATACTGCATATTGTGGAATTGACATGGAAATTAAACATATTCCAGAAGAAAAGAGGAACTTAATCCCTCTCACTTCCTGTTGTGTGTGTAAACTCACACAGCACAAGCTCCTGCTACGTCCACGTAAACTCACACAGCACAAGCTCCTGCTACGTCCACGTAAACTCACACAGCACAAGCTCCTGCTACGTCCACGTAAACTCACACAGCACAAGCTCCTGCTACGTCCAAGTTTCTGGCTTGTTCAGAATGGTTAGCTTCCGCACCACGTGCTAGAACCAATGGAAGTCTGTATCTTATTAAAGTTGTGGTATTTTCAGCAGCTCATATTAAACAGTATCGCATCCAATGATACGACGATTAGTAAAAAATCGTCTGGAAAGCGTATGAATTGGAGCGGTTGTGGTCCGGTTTGATTGACGATCGCGGATCCAGAAAGGATTGAAGAAAACCATGGACACCTCATCATAGCCCGATCTCAGGAACAAGACGTGAACCCTGGACCTTCCAAATGGTACCACTTACTTCCACATTGTTTATTTCAGCACTCAAAGCTGAGAGTGTCCTTAAATGAAAAGTAAATATATATAATTGCACCTAAAGATAACACATCTTTTATCCTTTGTTTCTTTTGGGGAAATCAGCAGGCTTTCCTATGTGCCACGCATAAGTGCAGTTAGTTACGAAGCATTACAGGCTGATGGTCATTTGAGCTACATGGTGGTGATTATAACGATTACTGACTTCTGGGATGTACCGCGGTGCACTTTGGTAGATAAACAGAAATGTTTCGGAAAAACATAAGGACCCTACATTCAGAAAACGGCGGCCGGGATAGCGTAGTCGGTATAGCGACTCGCTACGGGCTGGACTGTCCGGGGTTCGAACCCCGGTGGAGACGAGATTTTTCCTACCCGTTAAGACTGGTCCTGGGGCCTGCCCAGCCTCCTGTACAATGGGTACCGGGTTTCCTTCCCAGGGATAAAGAGGCCGGGGCGTGGCGTTTTCATCCACCCCCACCTAGCGCCGAGACGAAACAAAGGGTAGAGCTTTATCTTATTCTCATCTGGGCCTTCATGGCCTGTTATAGGGTGAACTTAACCTTTACCTTCATAAAACAACAGTAACTTTCGTTCCCAGCCTTTGTCCATCTAAACAGTCACATGCACATTTCCCTCGAACACTGTCCATTTTCAAAACCACTGAGCAACAGCTTTTGTAAGTGCTACTCATCCATTAAGGTCAGCACTTCCAAATCGACATTGACACTTGCGTAAACTACCGAATCGGAGGTTAACTGATTGGGTTGATTGATCGGAATGCTGACCATTGTTGTCTATGCCCTTCTTCGACTTCTATTTTTCTACGATTTCTCCTGTTCCTCCTCGTTCATTTTGTCATCTTCACCAATCTTTCCCTTCCTCCGTATCCTTCTTCTCCTTCTCCTTCCCACTCCCTTCTTATCTGCCTTCTTCTCCTTTCCTCCTCTCATTCTCTTTTCCTTCTCCTTACCTCCCTTCCATCCATCTTCTGCTGATCCTTTTCCTCCATCAACTTCTCATCTCATATTTATCTTTGGAATTTTACTCTCTTCACTTCTCTTTTTTTCCCCTTTATACTGCTGTTTCTCCTTATCCTTCTTCTCCTATTTTTGCTCTTGCTTGGATCAAACATATCCCATCTGTTTTAAATCCGTCCACATGGCGCGTGTAACATCCCTTTTGCAATTCTTTACACGTATCATTTCTCCAGGCACAGAAATCCTGTTTCATCCACCTGGGCAACATCAAAGTGTATGCCATCCAAACTCTTAATTAATTGACAAACCAGGCGGTAAAATATTCCAAACGCGGGAGGGTTTCTCACAGTATCTATCATACCCAGTTCTACCCCATCGGTCTTGGGGCTGTCACTTCCGTCTTTCAAACCCTGCACTTGGGGTGGCTGCTGACACCGGGAATTCTGCAACTGCCTAGTCTTTTATTATGCAAACGTTAAAAGAATTTGATAACTACATTTGACTGTAAGCTTTGCCTTCTTGTGGAAGTATAGCTCCAGTTCTTCTCAGTCCTTGGCGCTATGCGAAAGTCACTAGCTAACAAAGCGAAGCGACCGCTTTACGCTCGGAAAGGTTTACGGGTACACGCCGAATATGAGGCTGGGTGTGCTCCACAAAATGTTTCCGGTACATACCGCACTTGACGTTGGGTGTGCCCCACACAAAGAGTTCCCGGTACATACCGCACTTGACGCTGGGTGTGCCCCACATAAAAAGTTCCCGGTACATACCGCACTTGACGCTGGGTGTGCCCCACATAAAAAGGTCCTGGTGCATACCGAAATTGACGCCGGGTGTGTTCCACAGAAAGAGTTCCCGGTACATACCGCACTTGACGCTGAGTGTGCCCTACATAAAGAGTTCCTGGTACATGCCAAAATTGACGCTGGGTGTGTTCCACAAAAAGAGTTCCCGGTACATACCGAAATGGCACCGGGTGTGCCCCATACAAAATTAAGAAGCAGAGTGAAGATAGTAATTTCCGCAACCGCTACCCATTAAACCCCGTTTCCCCGATAGTCCATTTCCTTGTTTATTCACCATAGCCACTGAGCTATGCAATCTCCTTCATTTATTATGTACGAATGATAATATTGAGACTTGGTGCACGACACGTTGTCTAAGTTCTTTGCCACACACAGCATTATACCGCCTTCAGTAATTTATATCGTAGTTGCCTAGATCATCAGCATCCCGGAGGAAGTCGTCGTTCAAATCTAGGCTAAACCACGGCAAACATTTACACCTGATTTGAAATAAACACTAAAACTGGATGTTAATTTCTTAGAGAGATCACAATACTGTCTGATTGTTCGTTTCACTATATACATTTTTAAAGGAAATGTTCTAATTTTATAAAATGTTTCATAAAAATATACCTCAATCTCCGTACTTTCAATTCCTTGCAATAAGTAAAAGCAAGAATGCGGAGTCACGAAATTTTAAGGCGGAAGCGACACTTCTTTAAGGGTTCTAGAATGATGCATGGTAATAGATTTGAACTTCGGTTATGGTAATATTTCTGTAGAATGTAAAGTAAGAACATGAAGGCCATGCGACAATGCTCTTTGGTTTTCGCTATGACGGCGGTAACCATTGAACAATTCGAGCTAAACATGTTCAATTTTGTACGGAGCCAGACCGCAAAGCGTTTTTTTTTTTTTTGTAATTTGAGAGCTGTAGATATGAGGATGCGAAAGCTTAACATTCCATTCGACATTTACAATATTTACCAATCGGTACTTACTACTACGTTCTTGGAGAAATTTAAATAAATAAATTACGTGACAATAATAATTCTGATACATCTGTGCAAGTAGAGACGTAAGCAATAAAACAGTGGGATGTAATTTCAGACCCGATTTCCTTGTTAGCCGTAGATTTGATTTATAATCGTGAATAAAAGTTGCTTATTAAACGTCTAAAACTTTGAAGCACACATTTCAACTAATTCATCATTAAGTTCTGTCTTGCGACATGTCCACAGCCTCTTCCAAAGCCAATTCTCCACAAAGTGCGAAATAGTGCTTTCTCTTTCAAGCTCTAATATCTTCCCTTTTCCTTCAGGTCATTAAGTAGCTGCTTATGCCTTCTTCCTCTTCTCCGCATTCCTTCTATCTTTCCTTCAATAACGTGTTTTAGAAGGCAATTCCTAAGTAAGATGTGACCAATCCAGTTAGCCTTCCTTCATTTTATTGTACGTAGAATGTTCACTTCCTCCTTGACTCTGTGTAATACTTCTTCATTTTTCACACATTCTCTCCAAATGATCTTCCTCATCCTTCTCCATGTCACATTTCAAAACTTTCAAAGTGTTTCTGATCTATTTTCCGAAGTGTCCAAATTTCAGCACCACACAAAGTTATGCTCCAGATGTAGCGTTTCACTATTCAACTAATTAAGATATACAAATTCATATACTACCTCAAAGTAAATACATTGTAAGAACAGGCTTCAGGAAAGTAAAATTTCGAAGCGGGTGGTTAATAAAGAGACGATTACGGTTTAAACCCTTCAGAGAATCTTGGCATTTTAACATTTATTTCTAGCATGAAAGAAATACTAGAAAGAAAACTATTACTTTAGTTTAAATTTACTTTTCTAAAATCACCCTCTACTGCCATTTCGCCATGTATTTTCTGATAGAAGTTCGTCTGTGTTTCGGAAGAACTTACTGTCTCTAATTCACTCTTGAACTCTGAAGAATGTGACAGCACTTCCCTCTAAAGCTTCAATACATTTCCATCCTAATTCATCTCGCCACATCTCAAAGGAAAGACAGTTTCATAGTCACCCACGTGAGATGGTCACTTCTAGATCAGTTTTCAAGTTTTGGCCTGCAAATAACCAGTGAAGCAAAAATAACTTGGGCACCTTGCGGCAACAGATTAGGCAGTGTGAACGACCCTTCAGTCCCTATGATGCTAAACATAGCTGCTCCCTCCCCAGCTTTGATCCAGTGTAGTACTATGTTATCTAAGTTGAACCCTTTCCTACCTGTAGGCAGGCTTAGTACCATCGTCCATCATGCATTACGCTTGCTTTGTGTATAATCCATCTCTACCATTCTAAGGGAGGGGGGACGGGACTCTGTCAGGGGGGAAAAGTCTTTATTTAAAATTAGAAACTAAGCTTCTGAATGAATACGTCGGGGAGATACACAAATGGATGAACAGTGCGTGAAGCGAAGGGATCTGTATTGAATTCTTTTCACTCTTATCACACCCGTGGCTGGCTTCTATCCGATACTTTTCCATAGCCCTTGTCTGCCTGAACGCCTTGTGGCACGTGGTTATTGTTAATACTAGTGATAGTAATAATTATAATAATAATAATAACAATAACGTAAAATTGTCCCTGTCCTTAATTAAACTCCACTTCATGAAGAAACACGAGAAGGGTCCAGGTTGCCAATGCAATAAGAGACTGAGTTGACCCCTAAACCAATCTTCGGCTTTAGAGGTAAAAAAAATCACTTGCTCCTCTCGGGTACCCAACTCTCATTCCTTGATCGATTCCTTGATCGATTCCTTGATCGGCCAGCCGGTAGCCTAATTACCATACTGACCCAGTTAATGATAACAACAATATTTTAGTTATAGCAATAATTTAATTCTTTTGTAAGGGTGTTTGTCAACAACAGTTGAGCTCTATTTCATATTTACAGAAATCAAATAAAGCTGTTAGTAACAATAAACTACACACTTTAAAGCACAAAAAACTGATGTCAAATGTAAAAGTCCTACTAAAAACATGAAAACTTTTAATTTTGTGATGGTTACTCATGTTGAAAATGGCACAACAGTTATTTCTGTCCATGAGGACAGTTACACTGTCATTATTATTGTTATTATTATTATTATTATTATTATTAATTTCCCCGTTCAAAATTCGTTTCATTGATTAATACAGATTTGTCAAGAGCCTGACAATATTTACTAAATTATACACACGCTTATAGGCTTATTATAATTGTGTTTAAAACAGGTTGCATTGCATTCTGGACCCTAAACTGACAGGTGCTAAATGACATACACCGTCATCAGAAAACTTAACTCCATTAAGTTGAATTCCTTGGGCGTGAAACACAAAACATATTCATTCTAATGTGGTACTGCCATGCACAATTCTGACGTTGATGAAGCAGACAGATTTCAATATAGATGTAGATGTTATTCTGTAGTCCAGACGATCGATGTTGCAACCCAGATAGTTTGGGATAACGTCAGTCAAAGACGGAAAAAATGGAACCGTACGCCTTTCATTTGGTGTCACGTTTGCTATATTTTTGTCGTGGGTAAAATTTTATTTTCTTTTAGCACTTTGTTTGTAGGTGGTTTTGTGGTAGAGAAACATCTATCAGACCTCTGCTGTTATCCTGCTTGCCTGTTGGGATTACGTCGCTCATCCAAAGATTTATTTATATTGTCAGTGATTATTTCTCTCCTCGATTCAAGTACTTTGTGATTTGTTAACGTATGGTACCGAAATTAAAGGATAAAAGGAAACAAACATAGAGGCTATGAAAGTAATGAAGTTTTAAACACGTGATGAAATTAGAGAAAACCATGGGACAAGGTTAACAAATGAAGAGGGCAAGAAGGACCAAAATACATCACAATTTTGATTAAAAAAAAACTAGTATAAGACGTTGTAACCCTAATGTATTAACGGTTTACCTTGGGAAAAGAATAGACAAAAATACCTTGACTCTATTAAAGAAACGCCGGTCGAAATTTTTATAGGAAAATTTGGTAATACTCGCTTATGGTTATGGTTTCTAAAGATAACCCTTCCATTGATTCACTATTATATATTATAGCTTTCCATTGGATAAAAGATGTGACAATTTCAGGGAATATACATTCCGAAAATTTCGGGAAACACAGCTTGATAGACGGAGCGGTGCTACTACACATAAAGTCATTTTATTCGCAATGGTCCAGACAGGAATATCGACGCAGGCATGGATATACGTCGAGCCCTTCACAACGACAGTGGTGAAGGGCCCCGCAGCAGATGCTACGGACACACCACAGCCTTATGGCTTTTTGTGTAACCCTATGATGAAGATGAAGATGAGCAGTTTTTTTTACCAAATTTTACAATTAATGGATCACCAGTGGAATGAAATTTACAGGGGAAAACCGACAACTCGGAGAAAAACCTGTCCCAGTGCCACTTTGACCACCACAAACCCCACATGGACTGACCCAGGATCGAACCCGGGCCTTCGCAGTGGAAGGCCGGCGACTAACCACCTGAGCCATGACACGGCCCACAACGACAGATTGTTTTCGGCAATCGCCGCAACGTGACGTACGTATAACAATGAACACAGGTTGATGACAAATGTCAACCGTTACACTTTCCTAATTTTACCCTATATACAGAAGGCAGTTGTTTGAAGTTTATGAAATACAAAGCCTTACAATAAAGATTACGGCCTTCTAAAATGTGGTGCTACGTATGTTGGTGGATAGGTACAAAGGTTTCTGAAGAATGTGCCGTCTCCTTCTTCGAGGTATAAAAGTAAAGACCGTTGACAGCAACCGCCGTGAGAATCTCAATTATTACAAGGTTAAATAAGTATGGAAATTAAATTAAGAGCAAACAAAGTTTCGCAGCTAAAAGCACATATAAGTGTTAGGCTTTATTGTACCTAATAGTACATATTTTAAGTTACGACGACAGAGAAGCATGGAATATATACATAGACTTCTTGTTAATTTCACTAAATTGTGTGTGATAAGTATTCGTGAGTTTGGATGTATCCTGCACTGGATGCAGTTGGGTGTCACTTCACGTTCCAGCCACCTTATCCCCAGGGAAACAGCCAGCACCTCGTACGCATTGGATAGTGGTCTTGGTGGGCCCCAGAGCCGGGTTTAACGTAAAAAGGGGCGGAAAAAAAATGACTGACAAAGTACACGAAAAAAGAAGGCGCTTCTTTGCTGTACTGTTTCCGATTTAACTCCTTAAGGTGGACGTTCCAGGTTTGAACCACAGACAGGAATTTCTCTTCTTACTTAACAGTATCTTGTACCTATTTTTAAAATACAGTCGAACACGGTTAAAACGACATCGGTTTATACGACACCTCGCTTATAGCGTCGGATATTCTATGGTACCAATTAATTCCTCACTGTTAACCATAATGTTACACTTCTCGGTTATAACGACACTCGTTTATAACGACGCAAAATATTCTGTTCCTTCATGACGTCATAACCGAGTTCGACTGCATTTCAAAGGAACGAAGGAGCATTTTTAGGCCACGACTAGTTAATCCCATAACTTTTCCGAGCTTTCTCCCTCATTCAACACCATTATAGACCTAAGAAACTGATCATTTTCTATATCCAAATGTATTTAAAATTCATAATTTTTATTAGTGTAGAGACTAAATAAATATAAATACTAAAGAAGAAGATGTCTTTGATAAGGTCTCCCCATTTGTAACAGCAAAATACAGAGCCCTGGGCTCAGCTGTGTTACAAATGTCTGCGCTAGTCTACCTGATAAATTACCACTATATATCCCTTGTCACGTCCGATTCTCATCCCACAATTTTTACATTCGGACTAGGGTGTAGTTTGTGACAGTCACATCCTGATACAAATACAGAAATTATTATTAATTAAGCATATCAGCCTCATTATGGTTACCTAACTCTATAGAAGAAAGGCCTTCTTGAAAAGTTAATCCTTGCTCATACACTCAAGAAACTACAAGTTTACGTGTGATACCCGCCGTGATAGACAATTGCTCTTTTTATAAGTATTTTACGGTGCTTGATGACGTCCTTTAGCTAAAGCCCAAGCATGTGCACAATATACAAAAATACTCTGTAAAGGTATATTTGTGATTCACTGTCCCTCCTCCTCCTCCTCCCTTCTGAAATTCTACACTTTTCACAGAAACCAGGATAGGCTGAGGAGCTCTTCACATGTTCAAGTTATGTACCAAATAAATCAATTTTATATTCTAAGCCATTAAGATCAATTTTAATATTATTATATTATTATATATTATTACAAGTGTTATTATTATCATCATCAACTGTAGCATTGTTGTGTTGGTTCATTCTAACAATCTGTATCAGTGGCTCTTCCTTGCTCCACCAGTTTCGTAACTTCCTCTAACTATATCAGCCCCCTCCCCCCTGCTTTCTGGGAACGTACGAGCGATCTATGTCTGCCTTTGGGCGATGCTGCCCATGGCTGGTTCGCAGTTTCCTTGTTTGCCTATCCAATTTTCGCAGCTTTTCTTGGCGTCAGTTTATAATCCCACAACCACGTTTTAGCACTGTTGGTAATCAAGTTGCTTCTATTTCATTCTTTGGGCTTAATTCTGTATCCAAAACTAATCTCAATCTCCTCAAGCATTTCTGTTTCAGCTTTCCTCTCTCATTTTTATGCTCTATCTCACGAATCTCTTTAGTCTGTAAATACTTAACACGCTTTTATTGTTATTATTATTATTATTATTATTACTGTTATCATCACAGTCATTTCTGTTACTGTCCGTTGATTCGTTGGTGTTACTGACATTCTTGTTAATATCATCATCAGTATTACTATTGTAAGTATTGCTGTTAGCAGCGCAGAAAGATGTTCCTTAATGAATAATAAATGAGAAAATATATTGAAGGAGAAGGCGGTTGTCTAATTCAGGCACAACCCTGTGCTTTGTTTGGAGGAACTAAGAAAATACACGAAGCTCGTCATCCGGTAATGGTGGTCTTCGAGACGAAATTTGATCCCGTGAGCTCCCTAATAAGAAGTAGCAATGTTACGAAGTCGGTCATGTTCTTAGGTTATTACTGTTATTGTTACATCTCTGTGTAGGCCTACGTCAGTCGTTTTAAAACGGTCACGAATAATAAGCATTTAGACTTAGCAGGATAATAAAGTCATTTCAATGTAAAGTTACTGTGTGTCTTTGTGACCAGCTTCAGATATTGCTAAAAATTCACAATGTGTGAAGATTGAGATCATGTGATAGTTGTAACGGCGCTTGTAAATACCCCATTGTTCTAAGCACACAAGACGGTAGCTCATTTCATTCTTCACAGCTCTGCTGCCCCAGCAACATTTTAGATTTTGGGCCCTTTTTAAATATATTTTGGGAATATAGAACACACAGGAATATATACATTTACGACTTCGTCGTAAAAATATAGCAAGGTATGCGTGTTCAGTTATTTTAGTTGCCTTTAAGAATAGATCTCTTAATTCAAAAGAGTGGCAACTCTTCCATCATGAAACTCCGTAAGGTAGCACGTAATTGGAGCATGGCGGAGAAGAAACGGAGAATTTGTGACGAATGTAGCAGCCTCACTAAGGACTGTAGCAGCAAATAATTACTTCTTCACTAAAAGTGTAGTTAAAATGGTTCGTTTCGTGTGTCAGAGCAGCACTGCTGTAATCAACAAATGTAACATCAGGCGTCACTACAAGAAGTGGCATAAAGGAAGAGAAAAAATCAAATCAACTAGTTGAAAGTTTCGTTGATCATCAACAAAACATCTTTAAGAAACAAAGTATTCGTCAAGAATCGAATGTTTGTGCTAAATATGTATGGCGAAAGTAGCAGATAAAGAAGGATGCCGTTTACAGACTCTCAATTTGTGAAGCTGTGTTGTTACCTGTAGCTGAAGATGTCTTTGTGAAGCTGTGTTACCTGTAGCTGAAGATGTCTGTCTTTGTGAAGCTGTGTTGTTGCCTGTAGCTGAAGATGTCTGTCTTTGTGAAGCTGTGTTGTTACCTGTAGCTGAAGATGTCTGTCTTTGTGAAGCTGTGTTGTTACCTGTAGCTGAAGATGTCCTTGTGAAGCTGTGTTGTTACCTGTAACTGAAGATGTCTGTCTTTGTGAAGCTGTGTTGTTACCTGTAGCTGAAGATGTCTGTCTTTGTGAAGCTCTGTTGTTGCCTGTAACTGAAGATGTCTGTCTTTGTGAAGCTGTGTTGTTACCTGTAGCTGAAGATGTCTGTCTTTGTGAAGCTGTGTTGTTTCCTGTAGCTGAAGATGTCTGTCTTTGTGAAGCTGTGTTGTTGCCTGTAGCTGAAGATGTCTGTCTTTGTGAAGCTGTGTTTTTACCTGTAGCTGAAGATGTCTGTCTTTGTGAAGCTGTGTTGTTACCTGTAGCTGAAGATGTCTGTCTTTGTGAAGCTGTGTTGTTACCTGTAGCTGAAGATGTCCTTGTGAAGCTGTGTTGTTACCTGTAACTGAAGATGTCTGTCTTTGTGAAGCTGTGTTGTTACCTGTAGCTGAAGATGTCTGTCTTTGTGAAGCTCTGTTGTTGCCTGTAACTGAAGATGTCTGTCTTTGTGAAGCTGTGTTGTTACCTGTAGCTGAAGATGTCTGTCTTTGTGAAGCTGTGTTGTTTCCTGTAGCTGAAGATGTCTGTCTTTGTGAAGCTGTGTTGTTGCCTGTAGCTGAAGATGTCTGTCTTTGTGAAGCTGTGTTTTTACCTGTAGCTGAAGATGTCTGTCTTTGTGAAGTTGTGTTGTTGCCTGTAGCTGAAGATGTCTGTCTTTGTGAAGCTGTGTTGTTACTTGTAGCTGAAGATGACTGTCTTTGTGAATCTGTGTTATTACCTGTAGCTGAATATGTCTGTCTTTAAGCCTCCGGCTTTCTGTTCGAACTTGCACAATGAATAGGCCTAGAGAAAAAGGGCACAAAATTATTTGAACGACTTAAATTGCAGGCTAATTTATTATATTATTATGCACCCGCTATGGTTGAAAGTAAAGACACCACAAACACAGTGCATCTGATGATATTAATTCGTTGCATTAATTGTGCCCTTCCTATTCGTAAAGATATTGCTAGTTTATGCAGGTTGAAAAAATATGACTGGCAAAGGTTTAAAATTGTTTACGCCGAGCATTTTAAATTAATGTTTTCGTTTAATGTACCAAATAAATGCACTCACAATATATATGACATTATAGTCACTTCACTCCGACATGTTTCGGCATTACAATGCCATCTTCAGGAAGTACATACCAAGCTTAGAACTATCTATAGTAAAATGGACTCTATGAAATTTACGACCTTCAGTGAACTCTGCAGCCAATACCGGTCCTTTTGGAATATTATATTAAAAAATTAGCAATTCTTTAGCTAGAGATCTTCACTCTTCTGAGATGTTACGTAGAGTAGAATCGTAGTTATTTACCGACGTTGCGGGACAAACTATCAGTCCCACCTTCAACGGTCAAGCAGTCCAAGACTCTTGAAGATGGGACAGACACGTTGTCCAGAAGCGTGGATAAATAACTACCGATGTACACTTCATAACATCCCAGAAGAGCGAAGATCTCATTTACACTGCGGCGAAAGCCTGAAATCAAGCAGTTTTTTAGCTTTTTTCAAAATTAATTATGATAATAGGCCATTAAATTAACCCTCTAAAAAAATTCATTACTATATGCGTACACTATCTACTCTGACATCAAAACTTCATGTACACTGCTAACGCAATATACGTAGTTATGGGTTTCTTATGATTGTCAGACTTGAGAGCCATTATTTTTCTACTCGCCGTTAATTGGTTGTTATTTGTACGTATGTTTTCTGTGAGGTATGTATTTAAATTAGCATCAACTCAAAAAGTCGAATGGTTGCACTAGATAGAAGAAATCGGATAAGGAAATTCTGAGAATTCTCAGTCCCTGAATTCATTCTTTCCTCAGGCAAAATTTTATTTCATCCACATGTCAACTGCTATGTAAGTGAAAATATTTCATGTTGCAAACTGAGCTTGTAGTTGGAAGTCGTTTCTCATATCTTTACTTTACAGTCTGCATCCTAAAATGACTCCCGAGAGTCATCTAGGCAATCTGAAGAGCTCAGTTCCTATCTTCCTGCGACTACTACACGCAAACCAAGTTTCACGTCCGAAACAAACTCGATTTGAGTCCAATGTTGTGTCAAGCTTTCCCTGTGTCTAATTAAGCACCGCGCCATGAAGATCTATGCGACAGTGGAAGTACAGCTCCAAGCATTAAACTCGGGTTCGTACACCAAACGCTTTGCCAATGGGGAAATATTCCCCAATAACGTGGGCCTCGGAGCAGATCTCAGCGCTGGGGAGAAGACAGATGTCTCTGCTGTTGTCGGGGCAACGAACCTCCATTCTTCGGTCATCCAGCCTGGGGTTTAGCCAGCATACTGACTGATTTGGAAGGTAGGGGTAAGGAGACTGAAGGGGATAAGAAGGGATCTGGAAAGAGGGATGTGCTCTTTCTGCTGAAAGGAGAAAGAAATGAAACATATTTTGAAGTGTGAAGGAAAGTGAAGTTGTAGGGAAGGGATCTGGAAAGAGGGATGTGCTCTTTCTGCTGAAAGGAGAAAGAAATGAAACATATTTTGAAGTGTGAAGGAAAGTGAAGTTGTAGGGAAGGGATCTGGAAAGAGGGATGTGCTCTTTCTGCTGAAAGGAGAAAGAAATGAAACATATTTTGAAGTGTGAAGGAAAGTGAAGTTGTAGGGAAGGGATCTGGAAAGAGGGATGTGCTCTTTCTGCTGAAAGGAGAAAGAAATGAAACATATTTTGAAGTGTGAAGGAAAGTGAAGTTGTAGGGAAGGGATCTGGAAAGAGGGATGTGCTCTTTCTGCTGAAAGGAGAAAGAAATGAAACATATTTTGAAGTGTGAAGGAAAGTGAAGTTGTAGGGAAGGGATCTGGGGGCATAGAATCGGATGTAAGAATATAGAAGACAGTCATACGAGTGTAGAAAGGAAGGGGCAAAAACATTATCTGCATATATTGATAAACAAGTAAAAATGTGAAAAATCGCTAATTAAAAACCATTATCGGTATTCTCCTGGAAGGACTGAAAATCCATAAAAAACCTGAATATATTTCAGTGATCTAGGTTTTACATCAGCCAAACGAAAAGCGGAACGGGCAACCAAGACACCGCGTTACTTCATTTTTGTTCGGCTATACGTGAAACATGGAATGAAAGAAATCTACAGAAAACCTGTAAAAAATGCAAGCTATGGTCAACTGGGATAATTTGGTTAAAAACGCGCAAATCATTTGCCGATTAATTTAAAATCAGAACGAATTTAATGTGTTAATATCACTGCCGCTTTGATAACAAAACTTGTATTATTCTCCATTTTTGTGTGCTTACAAAGAAGTGGATAAAACGAATATGTTTTACTCTTCTTTCCTTCTTGAGGAGGAATTGGATGGGTTTTTGAGGTCATAATGTCGTCAGCCCCCATTACACCTTTCAGCTATTTGGCCGGTATTCACAAAACTCAAAATGATCATTTCACCATTGGAGGCCATCCCGCGGTCATAGACTAAATTCCTACAATCAGTAAAAACAACATGGTGGACGCACGAACTGGTCAGGCGGACTAACAAGCGGCACACACTCATGGGTCTTGATACGATGTATATTATATAGAACTGGAAAAAACTGTACCTTTGAAGCAAGAGTCTGTAACAGCGCTGTACAAATAAGCCATGCGAAAATATTCGTTAGCTTTCAGTTTGATGACGATAACTAAAAGATCATTCGAACTAGGCGTGTGACATCTAGTAGAATGACACAGCATAAACACAGCTATACGCTGTATGTACTACTTATAAATTTACAGCTGCGTACATGGAAATGACTAAAAAATCTGAGATTTGGCTCGACAATTAAATGTACTGAATCTGTATTTCATTAATAATTTATCTATAAAAATAACATAAAATAAAACAATAACATTTGTGGATATGTAGAACTATAAATCGATGAAATAGGAAACTATGCTTTCACTTCTACTAAGAATTATTTGCGTGCAAATACACATACATCCATGCACAATGGTCACATCGCGACCATCCAGATTATACGGCCTCACGCGCTATATGTGCAACTGACATTAGCAGTGCACATGAGAACAGCCACTCTGCGTGTCTCCCGCCTGAGCAACACAATCCCCATCTCTGCCCCACCATTCCAAAACTACAATAGGTCTCCTACACGAAGTAACACTAATGGAATTTCCAGACGGTCTGAGGAAACCGTCTGCACACTAATTAGTGTACAATTAACATAAAACATCACCGTCCACAGCGCTACAAGTGGCGGTGTTGAATTCTCAAGCACAATTGGTAAACGGGGGTAGCTACAGAGACTTAATATCCCACGGAGCAAGCACAAATCGTTCACGTAGATATGACTATTACAGGAGCAGTTCCTTAACAGTCATAGAGAACCCAGTTACACAAAGAGTGATTTACTGATTTTGATTTCAGGCTTCCGCCGCGATGTTGACGAGATCTGCGCTCTTCTGAGATATTACGCGGTGTCGTGTGGTAATTGTTAACCGACGTTTCGGGACAACATATCGGTCTCATCTTCACGGGTCATGAGTCGGAAACTTGACCCGCTATCGGTATCTCACGTTACAGAGCGTCGAATGATAACATTATTGATAAATATTTTTGAAGCTAATATCCGTGGTAAAACTTTCTCGAAACGTTTCTGAAGGGACGGGGAAAAATAAAAAAAAAACTGTCAGGTTTACCAATGATCCCATGAGACTCGAACCAGGTACCTTCCAAACACAAATCTGGAGCAGCACCGCTATATCAGCCAGTTTAATGTATTACTTATTAATTTAATTATACCTACTCAATTACGCCTCCATTTATGTAACTGTTTATTTGACCATGGTACATTTAACATCGCTGTAAGTGCCTCAGACTATATAGCACTATGATTAGTGAAACTTTAATTACAAAAAATTGGTAAGAAGTAAGTGTGATGTCACTCGAGGTACAGGCACTTCCCTAGAATAATCTGTGGTCCTTTGGGTAATTACACGGCGTCGTGTGGTAATTATTTACCGACGTTTCGGGACAAAGTATAGGTCCCATCTTCATGGGTCAAAATTCCAAGATGGAAAGAAAGCTTGTGAAAAGGGAACTTGACAGCAAGGCGGGGTAGGGGGACCGCGCGATGTGCCAATGGCCAATAGGATGAGAGGGTAGGGGTGGGGGCCTTGCTGCCAAGTTTCCTTTTCACAAGCTTTCTTTCCATCTTGGAATTTTGACCCATGAAGATGGGACCGATACGTTGTCCCGAAACGTCAGTAAATAATTACCACACGACGCCGTGTAATTATCCAAAAGACCACAGATTACGTCAACATCGCGGCGGAAGCCTGAAATCAAACTTCCCTAGAATGTCTGTAGAGTTACACAAGAATCAGTCAGAATAATACATATTTAAAATCGAGTCCTGCAGAATACAAGGTTAGCCACTCCATCACGACATACGTTAAGCTATTTTGTTAGCAAGTAACCCTCTTTGTGCTGGCAATTACTTAAACAATGTCTACATCCCTGTATTCTGAGACACTGACGGAGCTATCCCGGCTCATACATTTTAAGGGTAAAATGTGTTTATGACAGCCTGTGAGTTAAGCACGCCTTCACGTATCATAGTAGCCTCAGCAGTTTCTCAGTGACAAATGGTAAGCTAAGTTTGGTTTCAGTCATGGAAGACTGAAGTTCCAATAAGAGAAAATTGCAAAGTGTACGTGAAAAGCAAAAGTTAGGGAAAGTTATTCCTTTCAAATATCTGTGGTCGAGGGCAGCTGCAGGAAGTACAAATTAGGTAAGTATGTATCGACGTGAGTCAGCCACTAAGATAAATTACGTAAGTTACTAAAGAAAATGCTCATGAAAATAGAAAAAGTTACATTTAAAATCGTGGACTTCAAAAGCTAGACGCTGTACCTTCATTTCCATAAACTTAAATTAGCTACAGCCTCAACACCACAACAAAAAAAAGAATGCAGAAAAAATTGTGTAAAAAGTCTGACACAGTTTTTCTACCACTCTGATATTTTCTCAAACTTACCAGATATTATACGGTACTAGAAGCACGTGTTCTTTGCCCGATATATAATTCGTTTCCTTATCAATAACAAAATATATATGGCTAAACTTTAAAACCGTAACAACACTCAAATTGAAAAATAAAAGCTTATTGCTGCAATCAAAGAAAGTTTGCAAATGAAAATTCGAATCGCATCCAGAAACCCGACACACAAAACTTACACATCGCTTTAACAGCCATAGCTACCTTACACATTGGCAATATTATAGAGTTAATTCCATTTTTAGGTGCGTTCACAAAATTTCGAAAAGCGACTATTAGCTTCATCATGTCTGTCTATCCGTCTGTCTATCCGTCTGTCTATCCTTCTGTCTAACCGTCTGTCTATCCGTCTGTCTATCCGTCTGTCTATCCGGCTGTCTCTCCGCATGGAAGTCGACTCCGACTGGACGGATTTTAATGAAATCTGATATTCGAGGAATTTTCGAAAACGTGTCGAGGAAATTTAAGTTTCATTAAAATCTGACAAAAATAAAGGATACTTTACATGAAGACCTATGTATAGTTATGATAACATCTCGGTGGATTCTTCTTAGGATGAGAAATATTTCAGACAAAATTTGTAGAGAAAATCACAACACATATTTTAGGTTTAATAACTTTTTCTTTTTCGAAAATCGTGCAGTTTATGAGATAATGTGGAAAAATATGGTATAGCCAACAGGCCACAAGGGAGAATGTAATGCGGTGCAGAAAAGATATATATTTGCATGTCGGAAAACTAAAACAAGAATACAGACACACACTCATAATATTTACTAATTATTGCTTCATAATTGATTAATTTCGTCTGATCTTGTAAAACGTTTTACGGCAACACTTACAAAAACTGAGAAACTCTGTCATTCAGATATGTTTGGTCAAATTATACCTCTAAAGAAGACCATTAACAAAATAACATTCTTATGTTTCAGTGCAGCATCGGGCACTTTACATGAACACCTAAGTATGTTTTATGCTTGCCGGCGACATAAATTTATCACAAAAGCATTGTTGTGCAATACCCAATATTTTTATATAGTTGAGAGTGATGTGTAGCTCAACATCACACACAGAATGCATTGTTGTGCTTCCACTGTTACAATGGTTACTGACCAACCACAGTCCATGTGGGATTTGTGATGGACAAAGTGGCGCTGGGACAGGTTTTTCCCCGAGTACTTCGGTTTTCCCCTGTCAATTTCATTCCACCTGTGCTCTATTACAAGGAAAAACGAAAAACAATTGATCATCTTGATCACAGGGTTGCACAATAAGCCTCAAGGGTGCGGTGCGTCTGTAGCATCTGCTGCGGGGTCCTTCACAACAAAAAAAACAGTTCTATTTCCTCAAATCACGTGTGCAAATCTAGGCAATTGTTATATAACCTTAATGTGCCAGTATTTGGAAACACATTTGCTCTCTCTTTATCGATTTAACAACGCTTTCGGTTACTAAGAGCCTGAGAGACTAATGGACTGATTTGTGAAAAGAAACAAGGAAAGATGTGTGGAAGAGATTGTCGCGGCCTAGCCTGAGGTGAGAACAGAACATTCACATGTACTTTGTTTTCATGACTCCACAGGCCTATTTGACCTAGACCTCCTCATTGAGGCCTCACGATCAAACTCAGACACACCACACTCGGCAAGACTCTGAACGAGTGATTAGCTCGTCGCAGTTGCCGTTACCTACACAACACACAACATTCACAAGAGACAGATATCCATGACCCCGGCTGGATTCGAACCCGCAATTACAGAAATCTAGTGGCCGCAGACCCACATCTTAGCCAGCGCGTCTACCGGTATAATTACATGTTGAACAAAGAAAATACTTCACTTGGCAGCCATTTGAACCAGTTAATTCATGCAGAGTTGCTAACCACTAGACCGTGAAATTCATTTCAGGATTTCAAACTCTTAAAAAATCTTTTGGATAAATTAGCCAAATTGTTGGGGATAAAAATTGAAACGTTTCGATAAATGTCTTCTCCATTATCAGATAGAAATGTCACATCGCTTTATTTATTTCAGTCACCGTGAAAATTTGCAAGACTTGTGTTTAAGGACAGCGATCATCAAATGCGGCCACCAAATACTTTTATGGCTAAGAGACTTTCCTGTTGAACATCTTCCGTAAACTTTAGGTGAATATTCTTCGTGTCTTCTACAAACCCATTGACTATTTTGCGCGGTTATTATTGGTCTGCGCTACACAGCTGCAAATCTTCGCCTTCCAGTGTGCATTTGTGTGTAGGTTTTCATATGCGAAAGACTGTTTTGCGAATCTTTCCTTTTTCTCGTTAATGAATTGGGTTGTTATAAGATTGCTCATGGAATTTCGCCGAGATGAAGAAGTAAAGCTTATGTTTGGTAGTCAGTGCTGCAGTACAGAACTTCTGGTGTGCCTTGTACCTTGCTCATGCAGTCCTTCTAGCTGTAACTCTTTGGGGCACATTGCTTATTATGCCTACCGCCGCCCTTAATATTTGCAAACTCTTCATTACCTGCAAAGTGTTATGTGTTTCACGTGATTCTCAGAATAAACGCTGACTGTTCCCGCCTTCAGCAGTAAGTGGTTTTTAATTAAGACAATGTTTTCTGTGAGGTACAAACTGAATAATCGTAAAGTGTTTAGATTAATTGCTTCAAGGCTCAACTAAGCTTACAGTAACCATTGGGTATGCATGAATATTCGGAGCAGTCAAATCCTTATACTTGAGTCCGTAGTGCAATATACACTTTCAGCGATAGAGAAGGTCTACATCGACTTTGCAGCTTCGCCTAGGTCATAATTTACTCTTGTTTTGCGAGGTTCACTGTTACTATAAATATAGTTGCCTGTATATTGTGAAAACCGTAGGAAATATATCACTACACTGAAAGATTTAATATACTCCATCTGAAGCACACAATATATCTATTTTATTATACACAATTTCCATCCAACCTGTTTCGATTGGAATCATAAATCAACTTCAAAAGCAGGTCTACATTTGTAACTCACTAATGGGGTACCTACAAAGTATATTCCAGAACAACTTAATATGTAGTTACTGAAAAACTATTGTGGTTATTGTTCAAACTTTGAAGACTTAAATTAATCTACCTTACTTACAAACAGTCTGTTAGTACCTCACCAAAAAACAGTATGCTTCCATTAGAAATACCAATCTATGAAATATGTGTAGGGAAGTAATCGCTATTTACTTCGAAAATCACACACAGCACACAAATTTTCTGTGTGTAAAAAATGAAGCTGGTGTTACATACACGTACACGAAAGACAATTCTTTACATGGTTAAATGGCTAGAACGTTTTGCGTTCCTGATATGTCCTTCCGCGGTGTAAAATTACTTAATTATTTAATTGGAGTAATTAATTTCGAAACAAAATACATACCATAAACTAATTAAAACAATTTATACACATATGGTTCAAACGTTTAGAGTCGCTGTGGCAATGGAAGGTGTCTATTTGCACATAGCCGTTTTACGTTGTGTGATTCTATAAGTCTATAACATATAACAGAATTGTGTATGCTGTTTGGAGTTCAGTAATAGGAACAGGTTGTTTAAAACGACGATGCGAACTGAGTTAGACTATCAGTATAGAAAGTAGGCTACGGGCTGGACATCCGAGTAATGATTGATAGATTCCTAACATGGGCAAGAGTATCTAATACAGGGTTATGTAAAGGTAAAGCAATCCCATTACAGGCCTTGGCAGGCCCTTAGGGCTCCAGGAGGTCGAGGCTCCCAGGCACATGAAAGTGGTAAGGTTGTCAGCCCTACGCACCGGCGCCCCTTTACCCCCCAGGAAAGACTCCTGGTACTCATTTCTGTTAGAGGCTGAGTCGACCCCAGGGCCATAGTGCGACCGAAACGATTATGTCAGTGACACCATCGGGAATCGAACCCGCGACGTTCCGGTTTTTAGCGCAGTGCTTCAACCAACTGCGCCACACAGGGTTATGTAGTTCGATATAAAGCAATTCCTTCCCAACGTCTGATACTTAATTTACTTATGTGGTAAGGATATTGGATTTCGGTGAAAAAAACGGAAGTGCCCACTCTTCGTTCTCAAAACGGTTGCTTCTCTTGTCAATGTTAGAACAGACCCATACAGTAGATCTAGCTGAAGCTGTATATAACAACACACACATAAGAAATTAAATTTTCCTGCTGTAAGTGGAAACAAAATTAATGAGGGAGTTGATGCGAAGTTCCAGTCCAAACCACTTTGAAACTGACAGCCTATCCGTCCGTCTTGGTGTCGAACCCCCTCCCCCCCGGAGCGAATGACCATCCATACCGTATTAAGTCGTTGGCGTGACCACTGCGGGCATAGTCGTCACAATATGACATCCACTCTGACGAGAGGATCAGACTGTCTTTTGTCCAGTGCGTTGGTGTTTGATAGAACGGACGTAATGAAATATTATTTAAATGGATATATATGCAATACGTACAAGGCCTTTGTCAGTCCACACTTTATGCCATACAAAACGGACGTGGTATCGTTTGACCGGTCGTAAAATGATCACCGTCAAAATTAGGCTTCCAATACGAGTAACCTGGCACTGTATGTTGGAAATCGCCTTGTTCGATGTTGCGAAAATTTTCATTCTCCCATTTTGTGTGACTTCTGCTTACTGGCAGCTTAATTTTGTGATAAAATCTTATACGTATAGAATTTTGAAAGCCACATATAGATCACGGTTTGGTGTGTGCCTTTGAAAATGCCAGTCGTGCGGAGAACTTTGTTTTGCAGCCGCTGCAAATTTCATAACGTAGGTGCCTGCCGCAAATTCCAGCGCGGTGCGGCGTAAGTCATTACAGACCTAATGGTTGCTTCATGGAGGACTAATTTGACGTTAGAGCTTAATCACTCATATTGGAATACGAAGTACTCATAGATTATAATGAATGTTCTGAAGGCTTCGACTTCCATCTTTTCGCTAAAATTCTCCATGTAGCATTTTTTGTAAAATATTACATCGGGAATTTTGCGTGGTTTAGGAACGAAATATTCATCTGAGTCATATTTAAATACGTAACTCCTACCGCACAGTAAACACTCGCAGTGTGCATCACACAGACCAATTAGCTAATGCTGTGTGTAAGGAGAAAATCCCTGTTTATTCTGAGAAACATATAAATACATACACTATGTGGGCAAAATGCAGAACTTCTTCACAGAATGTAACAGCAAATGGTATATATAATTACCACAGGACTTTCAAGGGAGAAACAATAACATGACACCGAATAAGAGCCCTTGATTAATTCTACTCTGAGCTAAACGAGTCCTGTCTACATACTTTCACCCTGTTTATTTACTAGCCATAGACGCTTAGGCCTTCAAAGTGGTATATTCTTTCAGTTTCTAAGCCTAAAATTAGTATACTTTCTTATTATCTCGCATACATGCTACACACTTGGCCTATGTTATCCCTTTTATTTGATCATCTTAAAAACACTTGATGAAGACTCCAGCAATATAAGAACTGGAATAATTTTTGTGTGACGTTTCTCATGTCGGTATCTTTAGGCCCGGATGCACACATCCGTTTTTCTAACGTGCGGTGACGCTGCGTTGCCGTAATTACGGTGTGGATACACTGAAGTCAGTTGGTAGTGCAAAACATAACTCCGTCGACGTTGTGTCACCGTACGTCCATCTATTGCGTTGGTTTGAACAGAGTTGCTACGGGCCTGCAGCGGCAACGCAGCGTCACCGCATGTTTAGAAAAACGGATTGTTGCACCGGGCCTAATTCAGCGCTGTATGAACTAGCCGATTAGGACAGTTAACTCCTGTAATTTAGCGCCTACATGCACTGAGTACATAATTTCGCGCAGAACGACGAACAGGCAGACAGACACATGACAGGAGTAGCTGTCAGATGCAGATATTACTGCTGTTCGCGAGATATGATGTAATGTTGCCGCCATCTGTCCTCGCTACAAACTGACCTGTACATTATAGATAGACCTGCAGCTTCAGCTACGCCTAATATGTAGTCCCACTCTAACATAGACAGAAAAGCAACGGTAATCAGGATAAAGAATGAGCATTTTTGTTTCATCGCTGAAATGGCAGTATTCTTAACACATACGAGTGTCTAACGTAAATATCACACACTGCTTTATTTACTGCTACAGACGCCTCCATCTGTATTAGACATTTTACTGACATTCCATAAGCCATGAGGCAGAATCCTTCTTGAACAGCGAATAATTCCTCTGCTAATAAAGATTCAAATTTTAGGAAACACGATAGCTAATCACTTTTTATTATATTTTTTATTATTATATTTACTGCAATTGGTTTTCACCGGTGGCAGTAGTCCTTACACTAGTACACACAATACAAATGGACATATAATATACATAAAAGTAACAATACAAAACAAACTATACACAATTACAAAATAAAATACATACAGTAAATACAAGTACACACATTAGAACACCGTACACACATTACAAAAACATCCACACCTTAACAAAAACATCCACTCCTTAACAAAAACATCCACACCTTACAAAACACCCACACACAATACAAACAAAACACACGCACATTACAAAAACACCCACACATTAAATAATACAAAAACAACAAAACACACATACTGCAAAGAGAAAGAGTAGCTAAGCCTAACCTACAACCTAACGTAAATGAATCAGAGTTAAAGTAATTTGATATACCAAGCAATGAGTCAACCATGCTATACAAAAATAAAATTCCATGTTTCACAAGGGCCTGAAGCTGGTCTCCTTCCTGAGCCACACCAATCCATTCCACAAGCTCCATTTTTTTTTTAAGTTTAAATTTATATCATTTATTGCTTTACTTTTCCCAACTAACACGCCGTTTATATTTTTCTTCTCTCCCATGCTCTCCATGCCCCCCCCCCCCCCAATATCTTCCTCATTCATTTTATAACCTAACAATAATTGGCGCGGAGCAGTGCTCGAGCTCCGCATTATTCAATTTTTTCCCCTTGTATTGTTTTACTTGTACCCTCTCAATCCACAATACGAACTGCCCATATTATAGAGAGAAAATAAAGCTCCTGAGTTCTTAAAGTCTATTCATTTTTGTTGGTCAAGGTAGCGACATTCCGGGTTAATGCAAATTCAGCCCTTCCTCTGAGTACTTACGCACACTACATCAATGTCTTCTACGCTTATTCCCCGCCACAAACAATGACTACAGTGTCCCCATCTACTTTGCTGAAATCAAAGCAATTTCATATACACATATAACTATTATTACTCATATTCGTCTTTAACATGAGGATTGTCACAATTTCTGCAAAGTACAAATCTTGCAGCTACTATAAGGGATTATGTTTGTAAACTTTGTTTTCGTAATTTCCACTCCTAAAATTAGAGAGAAATAACCTACACGAGCCAAGTCCTTTTTCCTTTAATGTCACCTTTCCAGGCGGCAAATCACATCACAGTTTTCGTGTGTCATTATTTTGCATTCTGAAATCCGCTACTTCGAATCTCGACGACACAGAAGTGCACATTTTTTTTATAATTTTTTTTCAGCTGAACTCACGATACTACATATAATAGGTCATCTATTCATCCAGTCATCCATCTCTCTGTCTATCGGTCTATCTACCTTTCTGTCTATCTATTTATTCACCTATCTTTCAGTCTGTCTTATACACAGTCTCAGAGCGTCTCACTTACAAGACTCCCAAGGAAAGAGAACAGGATGTGGCAGAATTGCAGCAGCGTGTGAAACTGTTCACAACAGACAAAGGATCCTTAAAGGGTCCTTTGTCTGTTGTGCCAGAACATGGTGCGTCGCCGCAATGACTGCAATGAAGTCGGTGGCCACCACTTCGAAACAATCTTGTAAATTAATTGAAAATAATACTATTAAAGACAAAGCACACACTGTAAACCTTAAGCAATTATGAAAACGAAATGAAGGTTAAAAAAGAGCTAATCTTAGAGGCCAACGCTCGCGAGTTGCCTATCCCCTAGCCGCTGCATCGACGCCGATTTCCATGTAAAAGTGTTCTCTGTGGCAAATATCTCCCCTTCACTCGCCTACAAATCCGAAAATTTGTGAAATCCATTCAATTAAATCCCGCATATACTGAGCTACTGACTGCACACTGAAATAACATGTAAATAAAAATACATTCCAACCTCTGAGATATTTGATGTTTCCTCAGTGGTGTTATTGAAAATTCAGGTCTCTTGGAAAGTAATGCAAGGTCGCTGTGTTAGTGTTTCCTGACCTTCCTTCGAAACGTCGGGAAACACTAACAAAGCGACACGGCGCCACATTCCAGAAGACCCGAATCCTCAAATTCCAAACTATCCTATGAAGACTAGATTCAGAAGTCTAAGAAACTTAAATCAGACGCTAACCGTTTAAAATACGTAAAAGCTTATTCGTGTGTCGTCAGAGAATATTACTGGTCTTTTTAGACTGCTCGAAGTGATTTAGACCTCTCCTAAGGTTTCGTTCTGCTGAACTGACTCCACTGGGAACAAACAGATTGCATCCACATTGACAGTCCTAATGATGATGAAACGGTTAGAACAGAATTAAAGGGAAAATTGCGTTCATCGACTAAGCCGAACATAGATTTTACATTACGCACGCGAAAAATGAAGTCGGAGTTCCTCAGATTAACGAACCTAATTAGTTCTTTTCTACGTCTCATTTACAAAAAAAAAAAAGAAAAATAGCTCTCATAATTGTATTACTGTAGGTTAACTTTCTTCAAAAAATTCTCAACTACTTCAGTGTCATTTATTGCTTCGTGCATTATTTAACAGTTTTATCAGTCCAGCGTCAAGTTTAAAGGGCTATTACGCTCTTCTGGAATGTGACACCGTGTAATTTGGTAGATACGTAACAGAACTGTGGTAGAATCAGCTGCATCCTGACGTTAAGGCTGGAGTTTCATAGTCACGGCTGTGACAAACGCTAATTTCACATATTATATTGTTTTCGGAATATAAGCACAAAAGTACTGTCTTTATCCTGTGTGTATCAGAAATGTGTATGTCTTGATCGAAATTCCTTTACTCTCCGCATTCGACCAGATGAAATCTGCTGCTGTATCCCATATTGTTTCCAACGTTCTTTTCGTAAGACTCATCTTGAATTCCCGCAAGGCACGGTGACAGTGTTATCTGTCTTCAACATCTCTGTTTCCACGTTTGCTTCAGCTTAGAGTATTGAGATGCTGAACGTATCTAGGTCCAGAATCCCCTGAGTAAGGTCTGCAACTGTTGATTGAAGAAAAGTTGATTATCAGTGTGAGAGTTGTTGCACGTGGTACGGTGGAAAGGGGATGAAATTTTTCCCCCATTCATTTGTACAGCCCTCTTCTTTACTTGCACCCCACAAGCTAAACCACTTCTATTGTGGAAGTTCCACTACCGTCCGGTCTCAATTATCTTCCCCTATAGATTAACTAACTAACTAACTCCATGGAGCAGAGTCCTTCTTGAGAAGCTAACAGTTCGTCAGCTAGTCAAGAAATTTCCCGCGTTTTACGGAACCCGAAGGTTCATTACCGCATTCACAACAGCCCGCCACCTGTCCCTATCCTGATCTAAGTTGTACCAAAGAATCAGTCCAGGCCCGAGGCTTTGTCAAATGTTTCGTAACATGGCAATATTTTACAGTGAGAAGTTGTAAGCACCTCGCCCAACCCCAAAGCTGGAGGACCACCCCTTGTCAGCTGTCCGCGACTGCTTATTCAATGTATTCGCAGCTACCCTCCATATCCGGAGGTCGTTCCTCCATCCGCAACCCGAGGACGCGCCATGCCGTGGTGACAGGAACCCCCTTATCATGGATTATAGATTAACAACAGAGTTAAATCAATTCACCTTTACAGTGTCTCACTATTTCGTTTATCTTATTTCAATCACTAACTAACTAACTACAACTAACTATGCCTATGAAGCAAATCCCATGGTAATAATCGCTCAAATAGTCAAGAAATTCCCTGCACGCCCTGACGCCCCTCCTACTGAAGTCGGACCGACTCATAACAACTTCGCATCACGGCTGGGTTTTCCAGCAGACCTAGCTTATAACTGACACAATCTAAGAATGAAGGGCGACGGAATATTGGCGAACCACATGGCTGCATACAGAATGTTTCATTTGGTGTTACACCGTTGTTAAGAGATTCCAAACGTCTCAAAATACTTCCGAAGTTTGAAGTCAAAACTTGGAAGCGAGAAACTTCATCTAACAGCATTTATCGATTCATTTCCAGTCTCACAGAAAACACAATGTCTCTCCATTATGAAGACTGGTTTGTTAATATATTTATAGACATGGTCACTCCTCGTTGTAAAAAATGATATGAAACAAAGATTAAAGTGCGGCAAAACATAGAATTATCTAATAGAGCAGTTTTGTATATAGTTGACATTGTGACAGAGAGTTAAGAACTTAATAATCCTTAACTGAAATTTCCTTAGTTAAGCCGCACAAAAATGTTTATCAAACCCGCCAAAAAAAAAATCATATTCACTGGAACGAAAATTACTCGTAGATATGAACGTATTTTTTCCTCCAAACAGAGATTTAAGAATGGTCATACGAGGTCTGTCCCTCGGGTAACCTTTACGACTGACGTGATTCTCTATACGGAACCACTGTTCTGTGTGTGTGTGGCGGGCTGCGAACAATTATATTATACCTGCAAACTGAAGCGAAGTAAATTCCTAGTGAGCAAATTGAATTTGTAGAAACTCAGTTCCACTCAACTTCCCAGATAGCATTATTGTCTTCCCAGCTCTTGGGCTTTCAAAACTAATATTCAAAATAGGGGCAGAAGCTAGTCGTATTTTTTTTCAGGTCTAAAGTTAAACAGTAAAGTTACGCCCGTACACGCCAGAAAGGTATGTAGAAGTACGGTTCCAATAGGAGGCGTGGTAAGTCCCAGAGCCGGTATTGACGTTCTGAGAATAGAAAAAAAATCACCTGCTCTTGCTGGAAATCGAAAAACGAATCCTGTCTTACAACCCGTAGCTCAGCCACTATACCGACTACGCTGTCCCAGTCCCCTGTTCAGGTTTAGCTAATTACTTTCAACAGCAATGAGAGACCGCAGAATGTGAGAGACGTGCCTTGCATATTGTTCCTGCAGGCTGGCGTTAATCATAGCCAAAGCAAGTTGGACTGAGATATCCTTCAATTACGCATTTTTCTTAAACTGTAAAACAATTACTGAAGTCATGATCACGCAAAGATTTCCACACGTCACAGAAGCCAATACTCGCTGATATTCGCCGGTTTACGCAAAGGGCGCGAATGAAAGGAACCCGGGACATGTACCTTATTTGTGTTGGGTTATGTTAGAATTAATTACTGCATCTTGTGTTTTATAGCAAGATAAGTGTTGCTATGTGCCGATCCCATTGGCCGTGCGGTCTAAGGCGTGGGTCTTCGGCCGCTCGCTTACTGGGATTATGGGTTCGAATTCCACCGGGAGCATGGATGTCTGTCTCTTGTGAGTGTTGTGTGTTGTCAGGTAGAGGTCTCTGCGACGGGCTGGTCCTTCGTCCAGAGGAGTCCTACTGACTGTGGTGTGTCTAATGTGGGTGACCATGAAACCTCGACGAAACGAGGAGGCCCAGGCCCATATAGGTCTGTCGAGCCATAGGAAAAAAAAGTGTTGCTATGTCAGTACCGGTAAGCTAAAAAGAATTTCCATTTCGCAGCTGGCGAAAAGTGAATTATTAAAGCGTATATGCTAGTATCATTTGACAGACAGTGACCTTACCCGCAACGAAGTTTCAGTGTTTGTCACATTTAACACTTTAAAGCATAGCCATTAACATAACTAACACCTTCATTAATATCAGTTTTTCCCACAATTGCATTTATGTGATTCGTATTATGTTCACAAATAGCGATTATTTCCATACAGATATAACATTAACCGCTTATTCTTTATTAGTTTTACCCGTGCCAATAATTCGCACGCAGAAATAATAAAACATTTAAGTAACAAAGATTTATTCACATATTTGAAACTTTAAAGCAATTCTCGACAAAAATGTTCGATGTTACAAATATATCATTTTCTGTACGCTGTCTACGTCATTCAATAATTGCAACAGTGACTTTGTCAAATGAAGAGGATGGCGAAAATGCCACATAGAGCTGGCCATGGAGAAAACAGACGATGGTAGATATATTCCAACACTCAATACATTAACCAAATCATACACTTAATAAAGTACATTCAGGCAATTATAAAACTCCTACATGTTTCGGCACCGGGGAGCCATCATCAGGGACAAGAACATCAGAACAAAGGAGTAACAAGGCCAACAGCAAAACTAGGTATTGTATCTCCTTCTTAAAATGATTAAAGTACTAACATAATAAAATAGTAAATTTACAACAATGTATTTTATGATTAACAACTCTGTATGTTTTACAATTTCAATAATTTAATTATTTTAAGAAGGGAGACACAATACCTAGTTGTTCTGTTGGCCTTGTTATTTCTTTGTTCTGAAGTCCTTGCCCCTGATGATGGCACCCCGGTGCCGAAACATGTAGGAGTTTTATAATTGCTTCTTAATGTATTTTATTAAGTGCATAACTTTGTTGATGTATTGGTTGTAAGAATATGTACGGTATGAATAACATAAGAAATATTTCAACACGTTTAAACGTCTGCCTTTGAGCCGTACTGACTGTCCTAGCAAACAAGATTTTGGTCGGTAATCGTCTTCTGCAAAGTTTGAAGGAAAAGGTAGGATTTGAAGGACGTAAATGAAGGCTGGGTATAAGGATAGTTCTGCTAGAGCCAATAACTTCCGCTCGTAACAAGTCCTCATTCAAGCCTCGTATGATCATGTGCTGCCACCACCAAAGGCAAAGTGAAGCTAGCATATTTCATGTACTTCCCATGGCTTCCGGTAAAGGCAGCACTATCAATTTTTCACCTTAACTTTTTTGTTTAAAACAGTTTTTGAAAAGGAATGAATAGATGCAAAGGAGCCTGCCATCAATACTAAATCATAAGCTACTTAAAAATGTCTATTTTAAAAGATCCGTTCAGTAGTTCAGTAGATAATAATGTCGCGACAAACCTTATCGTATTAATATACATGATAATGGAGAAGCAGGTATACGCTAAATATTTAAATGTAATTCATATTAACATTATTCTTGAGATTGTTAGGATGCAACATACGTCACACAATTCGATATATTCCCTCATTGTGGGATAAATGACGATCTTTAGCCAACGTTCTTGAAGCGAAGAATATATTCCTAACACAGGAATGCGCTTCCATCTTGTGATATTTGAAGTTTTCACGGTGGTCAGTATGAAGACCAGTGTTGTGAGGTTGAGTAGATAATTGATTTAGTAGACAAGGTCTCGTTCGAACGTGCTGCGTCATTTTTCAGAGTAAAGGTAAAGGTAAAGCAGTCCCATACAGGCCTAGGAAGGCCCTTAGGGCTCCAGAAGGTCGAGGCTCCCAGGTTTTTAGACAATCGGCACATGAAGGTGGTAAGGTCGTCAGCCCTACGCACCGGCCGCCTTTACCCCCCAGGAAAGATTCCTGGTACTCATTTCTGTTAGAGGCTGAGTCGACCCCAGGGCCATAGTGCGACTGAAACGATTATGTCAGTGAAAAATTCCAGTGACACCATCGGGAACATTTTTCAGAGTAGATGAACGAAAGAAATCTTTTTACCCCGCAGGTGTTTAAAGAAAATTCGCCTGAAACGTCGGTACCTAACTACAAATTTCAACGTTGTCATATCCCAGGAGACCGTAACTTTTACACATACACGCTGATTTGTCATGTGGCCTTAATGGACTAGAGGTGCCGCCTCCATCCTCCGTTGTAGGAAATGTTTTCATCTCATTGCGCTTTTTATATGGTAAAATTTGATTAGCGATCTCTGATTGGAATTAATTGGATTTATATACACTGATGCCCCAGCCGGTTAATACAATGTGGCCGAATATCTGTGGCCGAAAGCAAAGAGATTTAAATTAGAGACGCTTCCACTTGCAGGCCCGCTTTAAAAACAATGGAGCCAGCAGAATACAGAAGCCGAATTTTAAGCTCATATTACACGAGCAAGGGCACAAAAGGCACCTGGAATAAGCTGGGCATTCGTGCACTCAGAAACAAACGAAGACAAGTTTTCTCAGTTCCAATGATTCTGCCAAGGGTACGCTATACACTTAATAACACAGGATTACTGGTCTTCGAAGAGAACAATGGATCTCCTTACGTCTTCAGGAAAAACGGACAGGAGACACCCACACTGTTGTGTACATGTAATTTATAAAGTGCTAAATCAGTTACAGATCCACTGGTTACGACACTCGCATTAAATTTGTTTTTCAAAAGGGGTAATTTAAAAAAAAAATTGCATCTCTTACAACCCTCCAATAGTACATTATCCGCTGAAGTCACAAATTTTAAATTATACATATAACCATTAGTTACAATAACGCTTATATACAAAACTGCAGGCTATGGTGAACAGAATTATCGATATGCATTTAAACTGAAATATCGACGTCAATATATGACATTTATGTCTCCCACCTCGGAGATTATTAACAATCCATTCTACTGTCATGTGATGTCACATAATCTAGTACATACATACTTATGAATTTGAGGTTATCACAGCGGTGTTGCTGAGAATTCGGGTCGTCTGGGGTGTAACGCTCTGTCGTCGGGATAGTAATTTCCGACGTTTCGAAGGATGGCAGGCCCATCTCTGCATGGTAAAGATTCCAAGTCCAATTTCTTGTTGGGCTGTTGGATCCTGAAGATGAAAGCATTACAATCTTTCGAAACCTCGGGAACTACCCGCCCAATGACACATCATCATACCCCAGAAGACCAGAAACCTTAGAAAGGTAATGATATATCAAATTACATGTCGTAACACCCCTGAAAAACATAAAATTCATTAACTCCACGTACCATAGTCCTGCATAAGAAGCTAAAAACACATCAGCTAGTCACAAAATTCTTCATATTCTGTAGAATCTGAAGGTTCCGACGGTCTGTAAAATAGCCTTCCACTGGTCCCCATCCTGAACCAGATGAATCCAACCCACAACACCCCTTCCAGTTTCTTTAAAACCCCCTTTATTATTACATTCCCATCAACGCTTAGGTCTTCCAAGTGGTCTCTGTACCACAGATTTTCCCACCAAAACCATGTACGCAGCACGGAAAGACAGGTCCTTATTCACCAAGCAGCCCAGCTTTAAATCCGCCTTAAACTAATATAAATCTAAAACTGAACCGTCTTCCTACATTCGTCGACAAGGGGGAAGGGTTGTAAAGATTGCACATGTAATTTCTATTATTACGGTGTTACCTGAATCACAGTCCTAGTGAATGAACAGTATCGTGCACGGCAAAGAAGACACCGAAATCCGGGGCATTATCAGTCATTCATATGCAAAGGCCAGAATCTAAATATATATCCGTATTATTTTGTAAAGAGTGTGTACGAGAACAGGGTGCTTAGGTGAACGTCTGGAACTAAGAGGGCTGAAGTAATATAAGGACGAAGAAAACTACATATCGAGGAGCTTTACAGTTTGTACTCTTCACGAAATATTATTACGATAATGACATCCAGGATAAAAAGGGAAAAGAGAGCAATGCGTACATAATTTTTGAAAATTATTCAATATTATTATATTACATTATTATATACTGTTATATATTATTATAAATATAGTAAAAAAATGTAAAGCCATCCCTATACAGGCCTGGACAGGCCCCTATGGTTCCTGGATGTTGAGGTTCCCAGATTTCTAGACAATCGGCACATGAAGGTGGTAAGGTTGTCAGCCCTATGCACCTGCTGCCTTTACACCCCAGGATTAAGTCAATGAAAAATTCCAATGACTTAATCGGGAATCGAACCCGCGACCTTCTAGCTTGTAGTGCAGTGCCTCAACCAACTGCGCCACCGCGCGCCTCTATAAATATAGTACAATTTATAAATATAATTTCAATGCACTCATAAATTAAAATGAAAGCTTATCATATAGTAATAAACAAGCAGCCATCACTGATGTTCAATGGTGCGTTATGACGCCATCATGGAAGTTTATCGGCTTCCTTGGTACTTTCTGCTGAAATATAAATAGCTCAAATATTGCTTACTATTGTTTTTTTAATACAGACGCATTGGCTTTATGTGGAGTAAACCTTAATTTTTTATGTGGACTTCAGACTTCAAACAGTTGGTCCCAGAGTTACTTCTCCGCCATAAATCACGCAAGGATCTATTTTGTGGATTATTTTAATGACACAATCAGTATCTAAGACGAAGCTCATACAGCGTCCAATGGTAGAGTGACTGAAAATGATGCATTGGAAAGAATTTAGAAGGAAGCGTTCATGGCCTGATCGAGGTATTATAGCAGGGACTGAGGAAAACTATGAAGAACCAATTCAAGACAGAAATTCGAAACGAGCACCTTCCGAGTAAAAGTCGAAGCATTAAAGCTAAGCCAGGATGCTCGAACTGATAAGGTATCCACGGTGCATTTGTCGATAGGTATATTGACTACTCATTAGACCAACAGCAAGAGAATATACTCTGGATTACTTTCCATAAGTCTTATGAGGTCTAATTGTGACACTGCCTCACAGCACTGCACTACAGGCTACTAGAAACAAAAGACCCATATTATGCTACACCAAGTACTCGTATATCCACCTATCAAGAATTCCTGATGTATGATTAATAAGCATACCTAACTCACCTTTTCTACTGTGTAATTAACAGCATCCTGTCACTACACTTAAGGTTACTGTGTAAGTGTGCTCTGTGACAGATGAGAAAAACAGGTCAAGCTAAGGCAGGAAAAAACTGCCCCAGTGCTTCATTAGGCAACCAGTCATGAAGGGGGGTGGAGGTACATTTCCATATATTCTTAACCATGGCTCTCGATGAAGATGATTGGTCAGCGTCACAACCAGGCCGCTTTAACTTCGGAGAAAGGACCATATAACGTCTGTATGCTTTGGAGAAAACAATAACTCAGAACTCAACTAGTTATCGAACTACGATTCCTAGATCGTACGACCTGTAGCCTACACGCATTATCCACTGAGCAATCCCGGGTCACAGATCATAAAGGCAAAGTACACATTAAGTCACTATCTGATTGTAAGTTTGTTTGCAATTACAATAAAATGTATTGTTTTGCGTGTTGCAGAGCAGAAACGCGTTACTCTTCTGTTTTTTTCAGCCTACCTTGCGGAAGTATTTGGAGGGCTTGTAACGTCATGCCTGTAAATGAATTATTAGTTTTGTGGTTGGAGCTACATACCCATAAGATGCAGGCATCTCAAATTAACGTTGATGCGTGGACCTCAGACATCCTGCGTTAACTGTTTGCGGTGTGACATGCAGAGGGAGAATCCTCATCGTGTAATAATGAGCTGGGCCACGCTCACACTGAGACAGGCCAGATGTTTGCATTTACATGTTATCGTATCAGACGGCATGGGCGACTGAGGAAACATGGTTCGATTCCCGGGAGTGGCAAAAATGGTTTTTTATTCTCTAAAGCGACGTGATTGAAGGAAAGTTAGAAGGAAGGATAGAAATGACGGGAAGACGGGGAAGAAGACGTAAGCAGCTATTAGATGACCTTCAGGAAAAGAGAGGATACTGGAAATTGAAAGAAGAAGCACTGGATCGCAGTCAATGGAGATCTCGCTTTGGAAGAGGCTACGGACCTGTCGTAAGATAGACTACAGAATGAATGAAAGCGACCAGACCAGCTACAAGGTCTACCCAGCCCTTTATTCAATGCGTAGGATAGGTTCCTTCCCCGAGGGTAAAGTGACCGGAGAGTGAAGCTGACCACTCAGCTCCATTTAGTATTCAGGCTAATAATGCATGCAGCTATAGGTCTATTCCATATGACTTTACCACATGGTGTTTAATTAAGCATTTGAACAGTTTTGCCTACAGGTACAAGACATCCATATTACGAAATGTCTTCTGCTACTGCGTCACAAGAAACTTATTTGATGTATATTCATAGATTACCTTCGACATAAATACGTGCATGCAAAATTAAATAACCTGTAATATATGACAAATACGTCATTACCAAACGTCTTTCACAGAAGTTCCCTCCAAGGGGCGAAAAAACGGAATACTCTAATGTACAAATACCTACCTATGCTATTTGTCTTTCATTTCAGAGAAGTGGGTAGTGAAATGGTTTGAATAATTTATAGGTAGAGTCCTGTCGTTATTTGCTCATGGGTTAGGTGTAAGGTGGAATATACAACTGAACATACGATGAGAAATCGATATGCCAATCGTGTAATGTGACTTATTCTTCAATAGTCGGAGAAATTCGAATGGAATAAATACAAGAATGCCTCTCAAAAGTTATTTAAAAGCTCCGTGATGGGATAATTGGCGGCTGATGAACAGGCGTAGAGACGGAGTTACATCTGTGCTTAATTGAGCAGCATTACAACGAAAATGAGAGAATAAGGTATAGTTAATCGCAGCACTAGGTGGTGAAAAAGGTAATTTTCATGCCTCGAATATTTTATTCCAGTACCCATTGAACAGAGGAATGTGTGGACCCCGAAGTCGGTAAGACCTCTTGCCTCTGTAGGGAATCGGAGCACCAGTTCGCGGTCGTCCGGACCGCAGCGCAGTCACTGACAACTTATCGTCGATTCGAGGGCTACTAGAATCTAGGGGATATGTGGGATTATGTTTTCCATGGTGACAGTTAATTCAACAAAGCATTAGTTACATACGCCTGTCCCTTAGAAAAGGACAAATTAAAAACTCAGCACCACAAAAATGATGCGAGTTCAATAATATAATGGGCAGAGTAAAATTAAAAAGCGATAAAACGGCACCACAAGAAGTAATAATTTATTTGCCATGAATCCTGAAATCACAGTGTTAATGAGTGTGACTGTGTAATCGTTGCACTTATTAATTTTGATATTTAAAATTTATATTTGATTGCAAGCGTGAGTAGTTGTTTGGTTTGGGGGATTTTGTTAAAACAGGACATGGTAGGTCAGTAGTAACATCTGGACGCCAGAAGTGTGGACAGTGGACAGTGGACAGCAAAGCGAAGGGGGGCCAGTACTTGTCGCACTTTGTCACTGTCAGAATTAATGGGATTTTAGCAAACTCCAGAACCTTAGAAATTCGATACTCTGACAGATTTTGACCCTCATATTTCAACATGTGGGTGTTGACTACAGAAAAATCCAGTTGGTTCGTTAGGGATGCGACAGGGTCCACACAGGCAGATTTTTAAGATTACAGAATTAGGCCAGAGGTAGCCAATGGGAAGAAGTAGGAAAATCCAAGGGGCGATGAATTTCGAACCAGGGTGCTAGAGAGTGCGTGCCCAAGCTATATGAGTAGCGTCCTAGCTTCAGACACGGGCGGTTCAGTGCCGTGTTCATAAAGATCAAACAAGACTCTCTTATACTTAAAAAAATAATAATAGTAAAGAATATGTATTCGATTTCAATTAGCAATTTTATCACTAGGACCACTTATATTCCCTGAAACAAAGAGTTTGCTCTACTGATTGAGTAGGAGAGAGTCGGCCGGTTATAACTGGTGATAAGGATGGTGGAGGTGTGGCAGCGATTATGATGATTGTGATTATGACGATCGTGGAAGGGGCTGTTGTTATACAGAAGTGAGGCCTTGCTATAGTTCATATGAAAGTACATTTCCACGCAAGACTGTATATACAGGAAATGTTATTCCGCGGTTGGAGAGCCCGTTTATACAGGATTTACAAATTCCTCTTTGTTTGGCACTTCACAGTTCGTAACGTTCTCTACTATGTTATACCCGCACAAATCTATAGGTTTTTACTTCTGCCAAAATATATAAATTGCAACATTTGAAGTTCTCATGCCTTATGGTTTACCTATCTAACTACTAGACTGTGTAGTGCTGTGCGTGATTTTAGGCCTCCGCCGCGATGTAGCTCAGATCTTCGCTCGTCTGGCATTTCGCGCCGCGATGGTTGGCACGTACTTACCGACGTCTCAGGTCCCATTCGCAGGGTTCAAGGAGCCCTAGAAGAAAGAGTAACGTTACATCCCCAATGTGGGTGATTTCCATAATTTTAATTTGCGTACCAAATAAAGTTTCAAAGACTTAAAGTCTAAGTTATTTCCCACGATTTCATCTTCTTAGAAATTTCCGGAAGTGTGGAGCTTTTTGCCAAAGAGAATAGAACGCTGTATTTTGTAGCAAACTTTTCGCTACAACTGAATTACTTCTATTATTACTTGATAAGTTATGGCGAAGATAATTATATGTTTATTCCTTCTCACTGCATTTCAAATAAAATTAAAAATAAGTCATATCAATTAACTTCTGAGTGATATTTAAGTTTATCATGAGGTTAAGGAGATTACTCTCCCCTGCGACATGACGCCGTAGAGTCTGAAAAAATTGCAAACATTTCGAAGTAACCTGTTACTTCTACAACGAATTTGGAAGCATAGGATTCCTCCAAAATATTTGAAAACTGCAACCAATCCACAAGGAGTTACATCACAGAACAATTTTTAGTACCTAATACTTGAAAGCGCTCTGGTAAATGCAGGCGGCGCAAAAGTCACTTGACACCCGATATTTAGCATGTTGACTCTAGTGTCAAGTGACTTCAACGTCACCTACTGACTTCGCGTCAGTCGATGAGATTGAAAGTGGTGATGTTAACCTCAGTGTGCATGAAGAAGTGTCCTCCACCCTAGGTGAAGTTCTGGAAGAAGTTTTCAAGGAAGTTGAAGAATAGCACCAAGACTCAAATTGTGAAAACAGTGACAGTGACAACAGTGACGCGTTGAATAAAAATCACAGTAGGCCATTACTTAGCCATAAGGAGGCTCACCAGTGTCTGTCTCAATTAATTACATATTCCTCAGCCCACCAACCTCAATTCATAGGTGATCCCTTTCTGTCCATACAATAGTTTTGAGGGACAGTAGATTGCAGCTAAAATGCAGAGAAGACAGTCGAGATTCAATAAATGTTTTTCACCAAATAAATTTTTGCTACATTTCTAATGACACTTTCTTATAAAATAGTGTTTTTAGTGTACAGATTTAGGTTTATCTTTCATGCTATTACTCTATGTATTCAAGTACTGTAACATCTTGATACAGACACACTTTTTATCCATAAGTGTCCGTGAGTTGGCCACCTGCATAAGTTGGGTGGCTTTGAAAGAAACCGAAGGTGGCCAAAACAGGTTTCACTGTGTTGCTTAAAATTTTTGGGTTCATGCCCGGCCTCAATTTTTGGTGTATATAACCAACGTTTCGGGATTACTTGTTTGTCCCATCTTCACGGTCTTAGGTAAAAAGGTAAAAAGGATCTGGTCGTAATGTTGCTTAAAATTTTTGGGTTGTTGCCCGGCGTCAATTTTTTGGTGTATGACCAACGTTTCGGGATCACTTGTTTGTCCAATCTTCAGGGTCTTAGGTAAAAAGGAAGCCTTCAATTACAGGTTTCACTGTAATAGCACTATTTTTAGACTTGTCTTGGGCTGCTTGATGCTGAAGATTAAAGGACTGCAACGATGATTAGTAACAACCAAGATGACATATCTGCGAATTACGAGAAGTTCAAATTCGGGATTCGATCCAGTGACATGTGAACAGGCAGTTTGTGAAGAATATTGTTGCTTAATTACTAGCACAACATCTGTCATATACTGCAGGCTATATTCTATGTATGTTGTACACAAACAGAGCAATGTGACAACGCCAGCAGAACAGTGATTACTACGAGCTGTATGTCCGTTGCGTGAACACCAATGCAATTTATTACAAACAGTTATCTGATTTGACACTTCAGTAACTCTACTGGTAAAACATGAGGTTTAAAAATCAATTACATGTGCGGTATAAAGAGGAATAATTTTAACGTTATGCATACAACTGTCACATTAGGGTAATAAAAATGTACGGTTTATCTATATCAGTAGGTTTGAACACAAATTATATATGAAACTGAAACCAGACCAGTTACATGAGTGGTTAAAACAAAGTATATCAACAATCAAGTTGCCCATATTTGCCATCAGTTATTGGTAAAGGATATGAAACGTGCATCAGCAAGCTAATGCGTATTAAAGCATGCCGTCCTCACTAAACCCTAGTTCTGAATTTCGTTATTAGTTTTCGTAACAAGTCTGTTACTTACATTTACATATTTTGCCGGAAAAAAAGGCGAAAATTTTTAAAAAAAAAGGTGCGAAGTAAAGTTCGCGGTGCCGTCGCTGATAACACATTTGTTGAAAACAGGGAATTTGATTTCGTTCAGGTTCTTCACAGGAACGAGGAAGAAATGTGTCACATTTTGAAGTATGGATAAGAGGTTCTGAAGCACAGAACGAGAGACACGAATGAAGGTGACAGCTAGATATAATAATAGGGAAAAATGGACTATCGGTAAATGTAAAGGCAAAGGGGAAAGAGAGCTTATAAAAGGAGAAAGTTAGATAAAAGCCAAGTTTTCTGGGATATGACGCCTAGTCGATTGATAGTTAATTATTAACGTTTTTGAGGCAGCAGGATCTTCCGAAATGTCGGTACCTCCCTACCAAATTACACGGTGGCACAAACCATAAACACGTCTTAATTTTATGTTGTATGTACCGTGCAATTTATCAAGATTTTAAGTCAAAACCAACAAATTCGCAAGATAATTAACAAGTACAAAATGTATTTACAACCCCTACGTGTCAGCAAATAAATTGCCATTCTCAGGGGTATTATCAAGGAACTACAAGTTCTTATTGCATTCAAATACACAATTGTTGGTTTTACAATAGAAGTATTGACGCAGCTCACAATGTTGGAATACATAGATGCATAAAACTATAAAATTAATCTTAAATAATCAAACCAATAATCCGAAATCTGCATATTCCCTGCGTATCTTAAACAATAGACATGAATTTAGCAGTTTGCACACCCCCATGCAACTCTTAAAACCATGCACTAAAGGTTGGCCCATGAATTCTCTTGAGGACTTCTACATCCAATTACACCAACAAAAAGGGTTTTTAATACATGAACAAAATTTAGGAGAAATAAATCCCTTATTCGCTTTCGCCTTTAACTAAACCTTACACGCATGCGCTGTCTTCTTTACCCCCTATCGCATCACCACAACACAACCAGTCAGTACACTTAACACAGAACGCCACAGATACATCAATTATTACAATATACGGTTTTACTACTTAGATTACACATCACATAGTCCAAATTTTCTTACTTATATTATAACTTCCAGGACGCGATCGAAAATACATCAACCACAAGAAATTTTTTGTAAAAAATTTTACATGTTTTAAATACCAATATCGCTCCGTGTAAAACTATTTGTATATATATGTTTTATATTTTGAGTTCAAATGGCATATTTATGTATAATCACAACTTGATATATATTTATTATTGTCCTTAATTTTTAATTTTACAATTTTATGCATCTATGTATTTTAACATTGTGAGTTGCGTAAATACTTCTACTGTAAAAGCAACTGTTGTGTATTTGGATGCAGTACGTACTTGTAGTTCTTTGATAAATACCCCCTGAGGATGGCAATTTATTTGCCGAAACATATGTAGGGGTTGTAAATACATCTTATACTTGTTAATAATCTTGTGTATTTGTTGGTCTTGACCTAAAAACGTCATCTCAGTACTCAGTGCGGTCATGCAGTTTCTGCTTGTTATGTAGCTATACATGTACTTAGACACAGCGTCACGTCAGCACTACATAAAGACCTATAATCGTAAACAAATGTATCCCCTTGTAATGAACAAGTGCAGTTTAGCAGTAAAGTTGTTAGCTGAGCAGTTGGTTAGGCTGCCAATTTTATGGAACCCTACGTTTCATCACCGTGTTCACAACATACCTCCATCTGACTGCATCATGAGCCAGTTTATTCCACTCCCAACCCCGACAACCTACTCCTTTAATGTTGTTATTTTATCTATACCTATATCTCCGAAACTGCGCTCCATTTCGGTTGTTGCGATTAAAATCTTGCGTCTATTTTATACACTCAAGAAAGGGAACAAAACAAATTAGCAGACTGGCAATGGTGAAACAAGGAAGAGACAAAAAGAAGAAAAATACAGGTGGGATTTTAGACGCTACGTATGCCAGGAAATTAAAGCGCTCAGCTTAAGCTAAATGCGTTCGAACTCTCTAGAAGTTAACAAAAAAAAGGGAGTAGCAGAAGAATGATGAGAGAAAGTTTTTCAGACTAACTCCGACACAAAAGCAAAGCCCGCCATTTTTAGTCTCAATATATCTCACCTCCAGCTTCACCTGGTGGTACAGACACGGTGAATGGACAGCAGTGTGTTCTGGTACAAGTGAATTAGAACAGTACCAGTAATTTAGGCTAGTAATTTTCTGCTTATTTATAATTTAACAACGCTGTGTGTAGCTGCGGTTGTATAGGTCTATTGCCAAATGGTCGGACAGCTGGTGAATACTGACTTGGAAATGGTGTAGAAGGAAACCTTCGTTAGCAAATTTAAAGCACTAGCCCTGTGTTTGCCTGGAAGGACTGACGAAGAGCACGAAACCTCAATTAAGATAGCTTATCTCGGGGTCCGAGATCGAAACCCAGGAATTTCCGATTACGAACTAAGAGTTCTACACACTCGATCACAATATTTGTTTCCCTATGTTCCAAGTACAGACACAAGAACAAGTTTTTAATAACAAACCGGTATTTTAGGAATATTCAAAAAGAAACTTTAGGCGGTAAAAAAAAGGTAAAGCAATCCCATTACAGGCCTGGACAGGCCCTTAGGGTGCCAGGAGGTTGAGACTCCTAGATTTCTAGACAATCGGCACATGAAGGTGGTAAGGTTGTCAGCCCTACGCAAAGGCCGCCTTTACCCCCCAGGAAAGATTCCTGGTACTCATATCTGTTAGAGTCTGATAATGCGACCGAAACGATTATGTCAATGAAAAATTCCAGTGACACCATCGGGAATCGAACCCGCGACGTTCCAGTTTGTAGCGCAGTGCCTCAACCAACTGCGCCACCGCGTGCCCCAACTTCAGGCGGTACCTTACGATATTTCAAACCCCAAATAAACAGGTCTCTCGAGACTCTTACTCTTTACGTACTTGCTGCATAGAGACGGAACTACAATAAATTTAGCAGTAAGAACAGATGAACAAAAAACCCTGGCAAGATATAGGCATATATTTTCGAATATCCGTCCCTGAACCCAATCAATGAGAACAAAGAAAATCTCATTTCCTAAAACCAACAACACTACAAGCCTTGTTTTCCTATGTTCATATATAACAGCTGTGACATGGAATACATGATGTCATTGCGGAACATTTTACAAACTGGACTGCGTGTCAGGGACTCGTAGTATCCAAATCCCTCAGTAGGAAAACAGCTACATGTTTCAACCCTAATAGGTCATTATCAGGCTCTTTTGCAAAAATGTGTGTAAAAGAGTGTTATTCAATGCCGTTACAATTTCAATATTTCCTTGGTATGAGATCTCAACCTTGCATGAGTTTCACAATATGTTAATTGCTTTGAATTTTATCTTACCGTACCTTATAAAGAAGATATCCCAAGTTGTGTTGTCCCAGATTTTAAGATCGCATTTTAATAATAATAATAATAATAATAATAATAATTGTTTACTTACGTAGAACGTTCAAATATTTTAAAAAAATAAATTTTGTAAAGTATTCTAAGTTCTTATTTGAAATTCCTCATTCTACTCCAATTAGGTTGCGTTTTCCTGTAACTTTGATGTGTTCTATCTATATACAATACATATATTATATAATATATAATATAGAATATTATATATACAGAATATTAATGTTCCATAAATCTCAGCATTAAGAAACCTGTCATAACAACAGCCATACTGGGATCACATTTAGGTCTTCCGGTTTATAACACCTTATAATGTGGTAATTAATTAGAACGTTTCGGAGAGACATAACAATGGCCCCAGCTGCACATACACTCTGAGGCTGGAGACAGCATAGCGGTCCCAAATATCTGATGTCCACTTACCAGATTATTCAGCCTCAGAAACTTCTTATCTTACAAAGTGGGCTATAGAGTTCTTAAAATGGTGACGCGTCCATACAGTTAGATGTACTATATATTATTAATGCTGATTTGATAAAGTAACTTCTATGATAAATATAAGTGACTTGTTCAGCCATTTATGCTGACATCCGCTGGCCATTGCTGTTGTGCAGTTCACACTGCGGCGAGTACCACGCACACTAAACGATGGTCCACATTGTGACCTGCATGCAATCATGCGATCAATCATTACAAGCCCAACTCAACACCCAACAAATTCGTCTTCATGTGCCATAGCGCTGGTACAAAGCAACGCCAATACTGCCCAGGTCGTCGATTAACTAGATGAAAACTTTACAGCACATTAACAATTATAGGTACCCTCTGCTTTAACATATAAATCTGCATTTTACACACACACACACACAGAGTGTTCGCAAAATTTTCACAACGAACAGAAATTATTTCTTTTAAAAACACTAACGGGCTAGAGTTTGTAATGAAGACGGATTGTGTTTGGTGTGCGGTACAACTGAACTTTGAAAATTATTTAGATAAACTCTAGACTTCAACTGCATGCTTCCATGGAGGTCACCTTTTTATATTCATGGAAGTCTGACCAAACGTTAACCACTTTCTCTGAAACCATAAATTGTTTTTCCAAGTTCTGCATTTCACCATTATCCAACAAGTCGAAATTCCACCACTATCAGTATTTTCATATTACTTCTACAACGAGGCGTTAGGAACTCCTGACAACATGACACTCTTCCTCTCCTACTACATAAAAGTGTCTCACTTTTCTTCCCACACTTTCTCTTGCATCTACTCTTCTATTCTTACCTCTTAGTTACAGCTCTCCTCATGTTTCAAAGGGTCAGTCTACAACAATTTTAAAGCGTAAGTTTCAGTCCGTGGACTCGGCTGTCAGGATCAGACCATGTACAAACAGAAGGTTCTCGAAATTTTGGGCTAAATTTGCAGTCGTAACCTACAGGATGAGTAAATCTGAGCGTTACGTGGGGAGAGGGAGGGAGCCTTTATATATTTCGCTACGGCATATTCCTGGATATTCCTACAATCTCGCAAACTAATTCTTAAAAAGGTAATAGTCGCTCACCTAATCACGAAATTATCCACCTTTTATAGAACTAGAATGTTCATTATCCCCCATTCATAACAGCCCACTAAGACCGAGATCCTGTATAACACCCTGTATAACATTTCGAAATATGCTTTTCTTACGGTAAGTTTTAGCACCCAGATCGATCTCTAAGCTGGTAGATTATGCCGTGTTGGCTGTCACGCCTGCTTATCCAATACATTTGCAGTTACACTCCTTAATCATCTCCATTCACTACAGGACGAACTTTTCACAGACACGAAGCTATAAGATTTAACACCATTTTGCTGCTTATTCCAGAAATCTGCTGTGCTTCAGAGGCGGGAATGAATGACAAGTCATCTACATACAGCCTTACAATGGATACTGTAGTGTGTACCTGAAGCAGGAAATTAATAGGACGCGTCAGTCGTCGTATCCCATCCTTCCAGCTTCCCGAAAAAGCGTTAGCAACCCCGATGATGTATCGTCTAACTATGGACCAGAGAAATGCAATCCCATAGCGCAGTATAACATTTGCCCCTACTGAACTCGCCGATTTGAATTCCAGCTCGGCTTCTGGTAGCCTAGCACGGGGAATGTGGGAGTTGATCAGAGTACGGATGGAACATCATAAAAGCGGACCGAGTGACCATTCAATTCCCGTGGCTATAAATCCAAAGACAGACATAGACAAACATTCAGCCAGTTAGCCAGACATCTAAACGATCAGAGTACATACAAATAACATGTCAAAACAGTACAGTACATAACACCATCGAGTTTCACGGAACTTCTGTAATAAAGTATTTGGATATTCTCTGTGAAATAATGCCAGGTCTACCTACAGAAACTTCATAAAAACTTCTATGGATAACGTGAAATATGTCGACAGTTCGGCGACAAAAACAGTTGTGTGTAAAAAGTTTTCAAGAGAAGCTTGTTTCCTCATCTCGCGCTTTCGTGTATTTTACAGACAAAAATCTATTTTAAACAAAGAATTTCAAAAGTCTTGGTTTATCGGAAAGAGCTTTTGAAAGCGTACTGTCCCTTCTTACGCTCAAAGTCGGCTTGTAATGTTATACCATACCTTCAGCTTATATATCTTCTCCCATTCTGCTTTCTTCTGTGTATTTTTAAACAAATAACTAATTTTTACGAAAACTGATGCAATCTTATGCCGAATTATCTGCGGCAAGCTAACTGAATTTTAAATAGAAGCAGATCGCACATAAATACTAGTATTGTCAAGAGTATTAGCGATAGCATTAATAGTAGTGGTAAATCAGTAAAAGTAGTTGCAGTTGTACATTGAAAATCAGTAGCGGACGGCCGATCAGAGGTGGTCCTCTACCTTTGAAATGGGATGGGGACTAACAGTTCCTCACCGTAAAGAACAGCAAGTTCACGGGAATTTTAAAAACTTGCGTCAGTGACTCTAATGACTGATGTCTTCTGGGATTAGAGTACATTAAACTAATCTACCCTGATGACAAATCAGCAGGACCCTCTAAAACGTTCGTACTCTTCTACCAGACAGTACAGTAGCACAGTGACTTTTTAGTACAGGGCAGCCGTGAAGCAAACTTACGCCTTACGGGTCGAAACAACTCAAGCGGAGGAGCGTCCAACTCTTCTGTCTTAAAGCGTGTTTACGAGAAGACACTGAAGACGTAAGATTTGCTGTTCTCAACGTGGTGTCGCCATTAGTCTTCTGGTGTGTGACGCCGTGTAGTTTTGAAGATGTTTAACAACGTTTAAGAGGAACTTGCTTCCTCCACGTTCAAAACAGAATAGAAAATCTGAACAATGAAGCAGCGGGTTCCTCCGAAATGTTGATATCTATCTACCAAACTGCACGGTGACACATCTCAGAATACCGTAATCGTGTCATGTATTAAGAGCAAAAATCCAAACTGCTGTCCTAAACAATGAATTTTACGTTGACTTTGACTGCAATATTCAAGCACAGGGAAAAGAGTGCAAGAAAATTCGGACGGGGAAAATTACTACAGTGTTATGACAGATGCTTCCTATTCTTAGTTCATTAGTGAAATTCTGTCACCGTGCACACATTTACACTTCCCGCAATACATTTTTTTTTTCCTTTCTCCGATCCTCCTGCTGTTACGTTACACTTGGTGTGGGGGTGAGGCTATGCCTGAGTGGAACTGCGGCCTCTAACGGGCTCATACATACTGCTACTTTCCAGATTAACGTAGAGTCCCAGCAACGATACATTATAGAAGACAAGAGACAATATGCCTGGGACCAGCGTTGTTGTTACGTCAACACAGACGCTCCAACAAGAGTTAAGCCCGTGTACATCGGTACGTAAAGCGGTGAAGCATACATTTAAATCACAAAGTTAATTAGTCCTACGTTTAACCCCTTGAGGACCGACATCATTCCTACCTCACACAGAACACAGTCCGTTTCCATTAGAAAGACCAACCAGTTAAGGCTGTGTAGCGAAATAATGGATGTTTATTGTGAGAATCACAGGGAACACATAAGAACCTTGTTCAAAAATGCAGAATTTCTCAATGCTACAGGTGCTGTTACCTACAGGCTTAGTAACCACTGACTTTTACCTTGATAAAGAACTAGAAAAGATATTTAAAAAGTGTGAAATTAAATTAAATTCTCTGTTCAACAGACAGAGAATAGTGAAATATTTCAGTGATATATGACATAACACGGTGGCGTAGTTGGTTGAGGCACTGCGCTACAAACCGGAACGTCGCGGGTTCGATTCCCGATGGTGTCATTGGAATTAATTCCTTGACATAATCGTTTCGGTCGCACTATGGCCCTGGAGTCGACTCAGCCTCTAACAGAAATGAGTACCAGCAATATTTCCTGGGGGGTAAAGGCGGCCGGTGCGTAGGGCTGACAACCTTACCACCTCCATGTGCCGATTGTCTACAAATCTGGAAGCCTCAACCTCCTCGACCCCTCAGGGCCTGTCTAGGCCTGTAATGGGGTTGCTTTACCTTTATATGACATAACATTAGAGTCTTGTGGGATGTGACACCACTTAAAACTTCATTAACGTTTTGGCATCATAACTTTTTTCCGAAAATAAAAGCTCTATTTTCACTTGTGTTGACACAGCACCCCAGCTTCAGGTGTGTATATACCTCAGACAGCTCTACAAACACGTCCTGTAATTGAGAAGTTCCTGGCGATGACTTTAGTCTACGTTTGCCGTGTTCAGCAGCATAATGCATGTTGATTACATGCAATTTTTGGGGCCAAAGGGTGGTTAATTAATGACATGAAAGGAAGCTGTTGTGAATTATGTAACTTACATGAAAGTTGCATACACTAAAGTGACCACATGGCACCAAATTTGTTTACTGTTGTAGTACTGTTTATCTCCATGCATTTATGTCCGAAGTTTTAAATCATCAAACCAAGGAAAATCCTTATAAGTTTAAGGATTTAGATGAAGGATTTTCCTTACACACTGTGTACTTTTTGGTGTTATCATTTAAAATGATGTTTACTCATTTTGTGTTGCAGCCTTTACTTTTAACTGAAAAGTTACGCTTAATGTTTACCAATCAACTTTAAAACCATTCATCATAGGTTTTTACAAGTCCTAACATTTTTATCTTAGATTAATCAATTCATTATTCTTAGTCAACCCCACAAAAATGAACTACACTACCAAGAAATAGATATTCTCAAACTACTTCTCACAACACCATCCACTATTTCTTGGTGGGGAACCAAACAACCTATACAAACAACCCATCCAAAATCAACTTGTTCTTAATGGCAGCTGTGACTAAATCCAAGTGAGGAACCTCTGCCATCATAGGCTTCAGCAGAGTTACAAAAGCACTTAATATCCCTACCTTCCCTAATCAACAAAAATTTTATGATGTAATCAGTGTCATAAGTCTCACCAAATGAAGTGCAGAACTTCCAACATCTCATCTAAAACAGTCGAATTTAATGGGTCTTACCTGCAAGATATCACCATACAAGAAATGGCATCAAGAATTTGCTTTATTGCATGTAATGGCTGAAAGTTTCTGCTGCTACACTGATGTTGATGGTCTTCCTGAAGTTACTGGCATAGCCCATGACCCAGAAAAACGGCACCTTTCCATGGACAGCTTCACCAGAAGTCTGAAGGCTGTTTTGCTGTACAACAGCAATAATTTCCCTCCATTCTGGTTGCTCATTCTGCTCATTTGAAGATTATGAAAATATCAAGAATCTGTTGGAGAAAATCAACTATGAATGTTATGATTGGGATGTTTGTGGGGACTGCAAGATGCTAGGGCATCCTCTACGTCTACATGGTGGATACAACAAGTATTCTTGTTTCATCTGTTCTGGGACTGTGGAGCATCTAATTGACATTGCATAAAAAAAACTGACGAGCCAGAAAAAAATTTACTGCATGCACACAATGTCATTTATGAAGCTCTTATTCCAACTTGCATATTGTGGTAAATATATGTAACACCAAGCTTAACATTAAAAATTCTGTATTTTGCCAATACAGTACATTTATTTGTTTCACATAATTCTTACAATAAATAGCTATTCCTTCCCCACACAACACTGAACAGTTGGTCCTTCTAGTGGAAGAACACAGTTCTCTGTCAGGAAATAACTGAGTCTTTATCTATAATTTACATTTAAGTTCCATCTTCAAAGTGTTTAGGGAAGATGGTTGGCAGCATATCAGCCTACGTAAGCACTGTTAAACTGAGCGTCATTGAGGTACCCATTCTGAAAAAACTACAGGAGATAAAAATTTGAATTTTTGACTGGCTATAACAAATCAGTGTGACCACAATCACATAATGAATTGCCTGTTTTCAAGAAATACATTTTCCATAATATCTATTTTTTGTATTCTCATATATTTTTCCATTTACTTCTTAAGACTTCTTTAACATTCACTCATAATCACAGAACCTCTTACTGTAACCATAATCTTAAATCTTTATAAGATTGATTATCCTAATCTTTTCAAGTAATGAGGAACCTTCAAGACTTCCATAATATAGATTACATAATTGTACTGCAAGATGAGAAAATGCAGTGTTGAGAAAATGATGGTAAATAATGATACAGACTCACACTTAATGCTTCCCAGCACCATATGCTGTATCATCTGGGCCATCATAATATTCTTTGCTTACTTTATGTTCTCTCTTGCTTTTTCTTGCTCCTTTGAGAACCCAGTGTAGCTATGTCTGCCTTCTATATCCTTTCTATATCTATCTGCTTCAGAGCATTCACTTTGTTTGGGCCACATCTCACACCCAGTATGTCTAGCACATCATTTTTCTTTGCTACACCAACAATATAAGATACAATACTGCATCATATACCCCTTACTTGAGTGTACTGTGCTTTGGGTATGTGTGTCCAAATTAATTAGTTCAAACATTCATTCACATTCTAAGTTTTCCCATGAAGACACCTCTTCAGAAGATCTACACTAGCAAGATCCCTGGATACTAGTTTGTCTCCATAACAACATCTGGTAAACAATATTTATGTTCACACCCAACCTCTGAACTGGCACTCTTCTTGAATTTACACTAAGTGTCATTATCACTTGGGCAAAGACGATATTGGAATTTGTCATTTGTTGACTGCTTGTGAAAAAAGATAGCCCACACAGCTCTCTTCATGGCTTCCAAACTGTTGGCATTCCTCCATATGGGTAAACCACAACAATTATGTAAATTGCCTGTTTCAGACTTAGACAGGCAATATTTGCTTCCAACAGATATGCTGTTGTGCACTCTGTGCATATTTTTTTCCTTCACATGTCTCCTCAGTCTTATTCCAGTTCTTTTCTGTACATGACCCACACATTATAATTTTGTTATAAATATGCTGGATCATAGGGATTCTCTGCAAAGACTCTTTGGTATGCTAGGCATTCACTATTACCAAGATACTTTCTGTAACAAATATCTCAGATAAAAAGAGGACTGAAAATGTTGATTACACCAGTACCATCCATTCCACCAGTTCTTCCTTCATAATTATTTTTACACTTATGTTGGAGGTTGACTTAGTGTAGCAAACAAAAGAAAACTTTCTCATTATCTCTATACATAAAATTAGCCCAGTGTCAAAGGAAGTAACTGATATAATGCCATTCAGGGGCATACTATGTTCACATCTTTGCAAACTACCACCAAAACAAGCAGTTATGTGTGATAGATCATCTTCCTCAATCTCTGCTACAGCTTCTTTGACTGCTTACATCATGGAAGATTCACTCACATCAGCAACAGCTGAACCAGTAATCTTACAACAAATACTAAACCTTGTTGGAGGCTGGGGACTATTCAGAATGGCAAATAACATTTTATCTGTGCCTGCATTGGGCAAGTGACCTTCAGCCGTAACTGAACGCATCTTATTATCACACAACATGCCCCTTGTAATATTTGATAACATTATATTTTCAGTATAATTACATTTAGAACATCTAATAACTACATTACTTAAAAACATCTCCTCTTTGATTCATTTTCAAACAAAGAAATATTACCACAACAACGTCTGCAATTACGAAGCCGTAAAGCAGGTTTAAAATAACTAAATATTTCCATCTTGAGTAAAATAACTTACACCGTTACGACAACCCTCACCTACACTAATTTCAATATTCGCACAAGTGTCATATGCCTTGTTGTTGGATGCATTGAGGTTATGTTAATCAAAGCGTCTTTTGCCACTTTGGTCAGATAGAGACAGTTTCAGTTCCGAAACACCTATTGACTTGTTCACTAGTACATATTTATTTCCTCCAAATTTTGGTTTTCGTACAAACTTCTTTCTACTGGGTATTTTCAAATAAAAACTGAAACGTGTCACGTTCTAACACCGAAAGAGAAAAAAACAGCGGTTCATTGCGATAGGAACATTATACATATGGCAGTACAGGAAATATTACACACTAAATTTTCGCTCAAAATACGTGAAAGAAAATCCCTCTCATGCTAAAATGCTGTAAGGATCAGCTCTTTTTATATTGGAGTGTAAAACGTTACCGTGGCATGTATGCACTTAACCTTAAATAATAATTTATTAAAATGTAACCAGTTGTCGGATTTTAATAAAATCATGCACAAAACTGAGCGAGCTGTTCAAATACGCTAAATATTAGAATCTAATGTTTTAGTCTTCATGGTGATTGTCTCCGAGTACCATGGGGGTTGTGAAGCAGTTTGTCAAAGCCTGGGATCACACATCAGCTGCATTGCAGCACGTACACTCTATACTCCCTCAGACGTCGCAAAAGCGAAGAGTGGCGTGTTTACTGGACCTGGAATACAAGAGCTGCTACGATCTTACTAACTGAAAGACAAAAGACTGCTAGGTAAAGTAAAGGTAAAGTTCATCCTACAACAGGCCCAGAGGGGGAGTAGAGGTATAGCTCTACTCTTTCCTTAACCTCGGCGCTAGATGGGGGTGGGTGGTCAACGCCAAGCCCCGGCCGCTTTACCCCCGGGAATGACCTGGTACCCATTGTACAGGAGGCTGGTTAGGTCCCAGGGCCGGTCTGGACAGGTGCTGAAAATCTCGCCTCCACCGGGATGCGATCTCGGGTCCGTCCAACTCGTAGCGAGTTGCTATACCGACTACGCTATCCCGGCCCAAAACGACTGCTACGGAAAGGAATGCTTGGCAGGCTTTTAGGTTGGTAGTATGTGGTCTCCTAGGTAAGAACGGTGACTTGTGCGAAGAACTTGGGGAAAATTCGATTGAACAGTATCACTTCCTCCGTTGTAGAATGTCTGTGAACTTAAACATTTTATACTCACGCCGGGACTTCTTCAGGCCACATTGGTGTACTGTGAGTAAAGGACATGGGAAACATTCCCATCAGGATACTGAAGCAAAGAAGAAGAGATAGCACGGACGAGGGAATAAGGCAATGATGGATTATATTTGGGGCTTACTTCGACGAGAAGAGTCAAGTTACAAACAGCAAAGACATTTCAATATTCCCTTTCGAATCAGGCCGTAGAGTTTAGTTCACATACAATGACCTACCGTGTATTTTTCTTTATTTCGATAAGATCTTGCAATATTTTTGGCAATTACATATGCTTATATTATGAAATATTCCATGCTGTTAATAATGATCTATATAAGCATTAATATTATTATTTTTGTACAATTAGTTGATACAGTGTTCAAACCACTGATATATTTGTAATGAGCGTGAATATTATTACCAATAAACAATATTAACACAAACTTCATTAAATTCAGTTACGTAATGTGTGTACATACTTACTTTTACATAGTTTTTACCATCGATCAATGCTTCGCACTCTTCGGGAACAATGCGAGATATTTGTTTCAAAATTATAAATCAGTGCATAAATCTGTGGTGTGAGTCTTCAATTGTTAAAAATCGCAATGTTACTGTCAACCTTCATTTCACTACTACAAGCATGTACTCTCTATACCTGTGCCAACTTTAGATACTCCTGTGACTCGCTAGTTTAATTAGGTGTTAACAATTTTTAAAAAGTCTACTGCAAAGAAGCTGTCCATTCAGTGAGTCTTCTCCATCTCGTCTCATACTCTGTATAAATCAATGCCACTACGTTTTGTCTACTGCACAAGCTTGGACATTCTCAAACACTGATTTTTACGTCCTTTCTCTCGCCGTACAAGATATTACGTACGCTGCTGCTCTTATAATATGAACCACATTTGTTGGCATTGAGAAAGAAAGTAAACCGTTTGAAAAACAGCCCATTTCATTATGAACGTTCAAGTTTGTAAGACTTTTTATTACCACTGTTGAAGAGATGTTCATAACAGTGTTTTAACAACGTTACTTATGTGCCGACAAGGCTTGAGATTTACTTTTCTTGATACACATCACCGTAAAATGGGTAACACGCCTCTCAGCAGTGCTATTTGCCACGACGACAAAGCGCGTTGTTAGATGTACTCAGGAAGCACTGTGTACAGCAGGTTTCAGTTGTGATTTGATGACCGTGGAATACCAATGGCATGCCCAAATCCCTCGGTGCATGTCATAATCGAGCTGGTATGATGCACGAGGATTCGCACCACAGATTACTACATATGAGCATCTGATGACGTCGACCACGATATTGTAGTAGTAATCTGTGTTCGACATTTTCAGCAGCGTCTCCGTGAAACATGAAGTGTAACAATCTGTAATTTCAACTATGAAACGACAGCGGTTGAAATATCTGAAGCGATATGACCATATAATTAGGATAATTCCAACTGACGGTCTTCAAAGTACTTTTTACCATCAGTTGGATCCATACCTCGATTCCCGGAGAGCACATGTTTCCAAACATTGTCTTCTACATATATTTACGTGTAATTACGGGCGCACACAGTTTGATCATTTGATATTTTGCGCCACGTGACAGTGACATATAGGCCCACCTGTAAAACTAAACGTCTCGGAACATACGCTGCGTAATATTTTCGTCTTATTTTGTAGCTAGGATTCCAACCATGGCGAGTTTGTGACCGAATTTCTTTTACTCTCTATGATTTTAGAGACTGACAGCTGATTAAATGAAGAATTTCTCTCCTTTGGAGTCCAATTCCTATTGTTTGTATTATTTTCATACACTCATTTTTATTGACAGGGATGCTTTAATTCTTTGTATAATATCGAACTGTGTTTGGAAGTTTTATATCATGGTTTGAACGCCTAATAATCCACATGGTCCGTATTCTACTGTTTTCAGACCCTGATGTATGAAATTCTTCCATTTTATTAGAATGAAAGACTGACATTCTAAAATATTTGTAAAATTTTAATTCGTTATTGAACAATTCCATAAGTAATGTTACGCATTCTGTTTTATTTTTTTTTATTGTAGTAACATTTTACGAACCCAAGTAAGGTTAGGTGCCATATTATCCTGTTCGTCGTCCAAGAGGAAAGTAAGAAATACTGATAGGTTTTATGAAAATGCGACTTGTGTGTTTTAAGGACTACAGTTTTGATCAAACAAAAAACAAAGGCTTTGTCTCCTCATTGTAGGATACTTGCCGCACGGTGTGATTTACAGTTGACATTGGGTGTCGTTGCCAGTATGCCTACATGCCATGACGTAGCTTCGGTATGAACTGACCCTGATCATAAGGTCACATCGCATTGATAAGCGTGTTGATAAATTCCGACATCCTGGGTACGTTAAACAAATGTGAGAAAAGCTATCTATGTTCATGAAATGAAACAGTTTAGATGGATTGTGAGTTTTGTCAGTATGTGTGTTACACATTGGCCAAATACATAAAAGTACACTGTGTGTAATTACTTGAAAGTACAAGCATATACATTTTTCATAATTTTCACAATATGACACAATAATGTTTTTTTCAGAGCAGACAAAGAAGTGAACTGAACTGATATATTCCCTATACACGTTGGCAGGCAGGTGTGGTGAAAACTTGTTCATTCTCAAGTAAGTGGCAAAGGTAAAGGTAGAACAGGCCGAGGGGGAGTGCATTGTAAAAATGTATTTCCTACTGTAAGAGTGTGTTTAGTTAAAATAACAATTAGGAAATGGGCTTCTGAATGACTGATACTGACAGATTGTGAGTGCACACGTAAATTTTCCACCACAAAGCTTGTATTTACAAAGTGGGTTCAAAATTTGTGTAAGTATACAGTTCCGAATTTTCATTGTATTTGTAATACTTTTTAAGTTCAAATACACACCAAAGACAACCGTACACTGATATATGGAGAATATAAAATTGTAACGCATTTTTCGTCTCTGTTTCACAAAAGAATTTTGGTGTGTAGGTCAGCCTATGTTTCTTAAAGTTTTAAACCCTAGGGGTTACTATATGTACCATCTACCGTAATTTTGCATTTTGCCACACAGGTTATTGATGTGTTTCACATGGGTTTCACAGTAAACATAGATCAAGCCCACCTGGAAAAATACAATATACTGGTTAGTGAACAACATGGATTTAGAGCAAACTCTTCTACCAAAAAAGCTATATATAAGTTAATAAATGACATTTGGAGGCTATGAATAATAAAATGATTGTTGGAGGATTGTTTTGTGATCTCCAAAAGGCCTTTGATTCTGTAAATCATAAAATCTTATTGCAAAAACTAGAATTTTATGGGCTAGTTGGAAAATTTAAAACTTTAATTGAATCATATTTTAATAGAAGATATCAAAAGGTAATACTAGGTTGTATAACTAGCTACAATTGTACATCTGACTGGGAAGAGATCAAATGCGGAGTCCCTTAGGGATCAATACTGGGTCCTTTGTATTTTCTTCTCTATATAAATGATCTTCCCAATATAGCAAAGAAGGATACAAAAGTCATCCTTTATGCAGACGACACTAGTGTATTAGTAACAAGTTCAAATGAAACGGACTTTAATAAAGCTATTAATGAAGCTGTTCGAGATGTTAATAGGCGGTTCAGGGATCATTTACTTTCATTGAACTTAAATAAAACTCAATATTTGAACTTCAGAACCAAAAATTACCACAATAGTAACATTGAGATCATTTACGAACACAAACAAATCCCTAACTCTTCTATAATTAAATTTCTGGGATGAAATTTAGATGATACATTAACTTGGAAAAATCATATAGACCTAGTAATATCAAAGTTATGCTCTGCATGTTTCGCAATAAGAAGTGTAAAACCAATACTATCCCAGAATGTGCTAAGGATGATCTATTTCTCCTACGTGCACTCTATACTGAATTATGGTATTATCTTCTGGGGAAATTCCCCACATAGCGTCACAGTATTCAAAATGCAAATGAGCATAATTATAATAATAACCAACTCAGGTGATAGGGATTCTTGTAGGGAGTTGTTTAGGAAAACGGAAATATTGCCCTTTTATTCACAATATTTATTCTCATTAATACTATACACATTGAATAAAAAACACCTATTTAAGGCAAACATGGATGTTCATAATTATGAAACAAGGAATAAAAACATTTTCATCAGCCATCAGCCAATTTGGCCAAATATTACAAGGGACCGTATTACTTTGGAATAAAGATTTTTAATCATCTTCCAGCTTATATAAAGGAACTATCCAATGACACAAAATGTTTTAAAAATACCTTAAAGAGGTTTCTTCATCAACATTTTTTTTATTCTATGGAAGTGTATTTTAATTATAATATAAGGAACTGAACGATATTTTACTGGTTTTTAATGTTTTTATTATGTTGTAATGATAAGGATGAGAATGTTGTGTTTTTATTGTAACTGGACAATTGCTACTTGGCATGGATTGTAAACATTGTATGTAAACTGTCTGTTCTTTTGGACAATTTCCACATCACATGTAGAATTATTCTATCCGGATCTATGGAAAGTGAATAAATTGAATTGAATTGAATTGAATCATTTCCCTCAACAGCATTAATTCTGAGGGGTAGACACTGAAATCATATACAATTTAGATAAATTTCAGTCTTCAGAGGGTTAATTATTATGTATTGATTCTATATTTTTCATGTAATTGAATAGTGTATCAAGTAATTTGATTCACCCACAATAACCACATTACTCACCTTAATTAGGAAAAAGTAAAACTCTTATAATGGTGGAAAACTGATTGTGTGAATGTAATAATATTGTTTTATATGCCTATAATTTTTGGAGGTTGACAAATAAATGACGAATAAGTGCATATGGACCTAGAGCAATGAATTTGTTCTATGATTCATGGATCACTTCATTCTCATAATAGTTTTTTACTGTGTCTGCTTAATATGATTTTGTCGGTAACTTTCCTTATAGAGTAAATACCAGGCTATTGAAACTTACTGGGCTAGACATTGCTTATTTTATAATGTAGGAGTTATTGTCAGCTGTGATGATGAGCCACAATAAAATACAGATGTCACCGTTTCCTACACCATATATAATTTTACTTTTTCTTTTCCAGGTAATAAATGGAAGTGAAAATGGCTGTCATATATCCTAAACATTTCAGAAATTGCATCATATTTGCAGTTGCAAGATCCTTGTCATCTTTCTCTAGTAATATTAATACTGCAGATTCTAATAAAACAAAAGCTTTCAAACAAATACCTGGGCCAGTGAGGTTACCCATAATTGGAAATTTGTATCAGTACAAGTTTGGTATGTTATAGCTTTATCCAGATTTGCTTTGTTAGGCACATAAACAAGACTTGATCAGGTCTGAAGAGAAACGAATAGAAATGAAATTCCATAAGCTATAAGAAATTGGAAGTTTCTCTTATCTGTTGGCTCATTTATATACAAGGGTTTTATGATGTGATATTGGAAAGCCTAGGATTAATTCGAAATCATAAATATTGAAGTAGGGGAAGGTGGACGGAATACTCAGACTGCACTTGCAATGGTCTGCTTTGTGCTGTGTAGCCTACAGTCTGCATTACATGGAAGTGTGTTAAGATGTTTTCTTCAGTGTATAGAAAGTAAAGTTAAAATTGCAGTAGTAAAACCACTGTACAAAACAGGGGACAAAAGTAGTAGAACAAATTATAGGCCTATTTCACTATTAACTGCTTGTTCTAAAATTTTTGAAAAAGTATATACTGTAGGTTAAAGCATTATCTGCATACGAACAACATACTCTTCTCAGAAAAGTATGGTTTTAGGAGAGAGGTGTCTAATGAAACTGCTGCATTCAAACTAACGGGTAGTATATTCAAATCTATTAACCAAAAAATGCTTGTTGGTGGAATTTTCTGTGATTTGGCAAAGGCCTTTATCTGTGTAAATAATGAAATTTTGTTAGCTAAATTACATTTCTGTGGCATTCAAGAAGTACAGTATATGCAGATTGCTTCTGGTCATATTTAACAAATAGAAGACAGAAATTTGAAATAACATTATCTAATGCAACTCAGAATTTTTTCTCTGACTGATGTACCTTAAAACATGGAGTTCTTCAAGGGTCAATTCTAGGGCTTTTACAGTTCATAATATATGTAAATGGCCTTCCCCTGAGAATAAATTACTTATCAAAATCCAGAATATTTGCTGATGACACTAGTGTCATAATTTCTCGTACATAGTTTGATAATTCGTCTAAAATGTCAAACTTAGCTCTGTCTTGTATTAGTACACAGTTTGCTACTAAAAAGTTGGTCCTAAATCTTGATAAAAGGAATGTAATAAAATTTATAACAAACAATTCACCATGCTATGCATTCAGTACTGGTTATAAAGAAAGGTATATGGAAGCAGGGGCACACCCAAGGGGAGGGCTGCCGGGCTTCAGCACCCTCCCTAACCCTAAAACCGAAATTTAAAGAACACAGATTTTGTATATATTATTATATCAAAGGTTTTACATGATTTACCCTTCAGCCTAAATCAGCCACTGAAATTGGCTGATGACTAATACATTAGAATTTTGAAAAATAAATTACTTAAAAAAAGAAGAGCAGGGCACTGTTTTGAGTCATGGAAGATGTATTTGTATGTATATAAATGCAGTTGCAAACAGTGTTATGTTATACTTACAACATGATTGTTATAACATAACATAACATACATATTCATTTCACAAATCCAATCTCCGTATCAATTGCGTCAGAATATGAAACATGTCAATAAGCATCAGACAACACAAAATGGTAAAACAAAGACAAAACATTTAAACACACACACATTCATTCACAGGAGTAAGCCAAAATATTATTCCTGGTCATCACATACAATGGACAATCACATACATGAGGTATCATATTCTAATAACATGTAAAATGTTCCAAAACTCTTATTTTAAGAGAAACATAACTTTAAAATCAAACATAAATTATGTATAGCCTCAAGGTCAGCCCACCCCAGCGAAAAATTCTGGGTGCACACCTGTATGGAAGGAAGGGTAAATACAAAATTCCTTGATTTACATATTGATAACCACCTAAATTTGAAGAATCATATTGATCAAATAATTCCTAAGTTATGTGGAACATGTTACGAAGTTAGATCAGTGGTCTGTATCACTAACGTCACCAGACTCAAATCAATTTATTTTCACTTAGATTCACTATACAATAAAGGATTGAATAATTTTCTGAGATAATTTGTAAAACAGTGAAAAGAAATTTATTTAAAAAAATAAATTTCTTAAAATTATAGGTGGTGCAAAACCTAGAACTTCTTTTAGAAATCTATTTAACAAAGTAGAGATGTTACTACCTGTTCCATGCCAATGTATATTTTCATTAATGAACTTCACTGTAAAACATCAAGAGAATTTTAAACAAATTATGCTGTACACAGTATTAATACAAGGAAAAAAAAAGACTATCTTCATAGAAAAACTGCCAACTTCTCATGTTTTCAGAAAAGTGCATTTTCTGCTGGTATCAAAATTTTCAACAATTCACCACATCATCTCATGAGTCATGGGAATGAAAAGGCACAATTTAAAGTAGCAATAAGAAGATACTTATATACAAACTCCTTTTATTCTGCTGATTAATTGTTTATGTTTAAGGATGATCCATAGTACTGCATATGAAGTACTCTATATGAGGTTGTAAAAATTTTGCATAATTGAATATTTAGTGTATTTTTTTTTGTTTACATTTGTATGTCTGTATGTTTATGACTTACTCCACATTTGTTTATGTTTAATACAAATAATACAACAAGCCAATTGTGATACCCAGGTTGATGATTTTAACTTTTAAACATTGATGAGCCTTCAAAGTCTTATATACAGTGTGCTTTTATATATGACACAGTATACGTTAAATAAGTGATTTTAGAAAGTGTTTTTATACAGTGATCTTACTTACATAAACATCGAACTATAATGAGTGTGATAACACAGTGAACTTATGGATGTGAATTAAATGTAGTTTGAACCACCTGATGATGGTCTAGGCAGACTGAAACATATGTAGGGAAAGTTATGTATTACTATTAAAATTTGATAGTGAAGGTGCATTTTGTTGGTTTAATATACAGTGAGATTAAAATGCACGGTGAAGGTCATATAAAAGGCTCCTCACATCCATTCATAGGACCTGAGCCTGCACTTGATATATCTGCAAAGGTTGCCAGGGAGGTGATCAGGGACTGGACGAGTAGGAAACATGAGGAGCATTGGCAGTCCATACACGGACAAAGGCAGGCTAAGGGCTTTCTTAAAAAAAAAACCCTCTGCTAGAGAAACTGGCGAATTGCTCAATCTGAGCAGAAACCAGTTAAGAATAATGACAGGGTTGCTGACAGGACACTGTCATTTAAAAGGACACCTATTTAAACTGGGGCTGGTAAACAGTCCTGACTGTAATAGATGCAAACAGGCATCTGAAATAACCTCACACATTGTTTGTGATTGTGAGGCTTTGGCCACACTAAGATTCAGGCTCCTGGGTCGTCATTTTATGAAACCAGGTGACTTAGAAGACATCTCTGTCAGTAAGATACTGCACTTTGCTCAAGATGCGGGACTGCTGAATGAATGAGCTAAAGGGTTGCACAAAAGATCGATAACGGTCAAAGTGCACGGGTCACTGTGGTGCCCACCCTTCTGTATTCTATGTATGTATGTATGCATGTGCATGTACCGTATATTCTCGAATCTAATCCGCACCCAGTTTTTGGCGACTTCTTAAACGAAAAAAAGTTAGTTCGCGATTCTAATCCGCACCTTTCCTTCAACCACCCCTTGCCCACGGGGCGACTGATTGAATAATATTGGATGTTACCAATGCGTTAAAATCCGACGCTACGCCTGTGGCCGATGAGTCATACCGATAGAGGCGGGGCCTTTCTCAACAGACGTGCGCAATCTCGTCTGAAGCCATCTGATCTTTAGTTGTTGAAACGTGGGAGGTGCTTGTTCCAATTTGTCGTGTACCGTAGTTATGGAAGAGGGACACCTGAAATCTAAACGACTCTCATATACGGCAAAGTTCAAACGTGAAGTTATTCGGTGCGCAGAGGAGAATGGAAACCGCAAAGCCGCTGCAATTTTTGGAGTTAATGAAAGCAACGTTCGACTATGGCGGAAACACAAGGTAGCGATCAGCGGGTGTGACGCAGCTCCTTCAGAAGTGGCGCGGTGGGTGTCGGCTGCATGGAAAGCCATCCCGGAGAGCATTATCGTCAGATCTTTCAAGAAGTGTTGCATAAGCAATGCTTTGGACGGAACCGAAGATGACATTGTATGGGAGGACGATGTTGAAGATAAAGATGATAGTGACTGGGTGGAGAGCACGGATAACGATTCAGTTATGAGTGATGACGGCGAGTCTGATGAATAATAAATTATAATAATAAATAATAAAATAATAGATTATTGTATTGTATTGTTCTTACGTTGTTTATTAATTACGTTAATTACGTTATTGTTATATTGTACAGCAGCTCAATCATTTTTCCAAAATCCAGCTCTAGACCGCGAATCTAATCCGCACGCGAATCTAATCCGCATCTGATTTTTAGCCCTCTAAAACTGTAAAAAAGGTGCGGATTAGATTCGAGAATATGCGGTATATATGCAGGAATTTATGCATGTATGTACACATGTATGCATGTATGTACACATGTACGAGTATGTATTTATGCATGTGTGCACGTGCGTGTATATATATTTGTATGTGTGTATGTATGTGTGTGTATGTATGTACTTATTTATTTTTTAACTACATGAAATTTATTGTTTAACCACACAAGTCTGTAAATCCACTACTCAAGAGGAGTCCATACTCCTTTTTCCCTGGGTGTTGGTGGACCATGTAATGATTTTGCTGCCAGCCGTTTAACTATTGCAACAGTCTGCTTTAGGTGTTCAACTTTAGCAACTAAAGTATTTAAAATTATTTGTAATCAAATTCTAATGCAACAAAATATTATACACGGGAAATAACCATTAATAACGAAACAAAAGTTAGTATGAATATTTTAATGAAATGGGTGCCTCTTCCGCAAACCACCTGTAAAATGCTCCATACTTTGGGAACCTCTGCATTAGCCCATTATTTTCGAGTTTGTTTCAGTGACAGTAAGATTTCCATTGCAATGTTAACTGGATCTTTACATTATTTGGTGAACCTTTTGGGCTATGTGATGAAAGAAACAAAAAGCCATACAAAATTTTGGTTGAAGAACCTTGTGGATAGAGATTATTTTGGAAGTTCAGACACGACTGAGATAATCTTAGGGAAATAGGTTGTGGCATGTGAGTTGGATTCAACTGGCGTAAAGTAGTGTTCAGTTCAAAGTTTTTATGCTTCTGGTAATGACATCGCTAAGTGCCTGTCAAATACTCAGTGAGTACACTCAACAGTTGTATCTATGAATATCTTCTTGCCCCCCAAAATGCAGTTAATATAACAAGTTTTGCACCTGGTACTGTATTATCATTTTGTTCATAGTTAGAATAAATAATCTACTCATAGGCAGTGCTTTTTTTTTTTTTTGTGATGGTATGCAAAAGTGAAACATCACAGAGTACTGACACCTTTATTGTCAGTGATGCATCAGATGAACACTATAAATTTAGCACTCGGGAAAAACAGTTTTTTTGTTCACACAATATTATTACAACATGAAACAACAGCATAAAATTATGTTTTACTTTTTTAATACAAAGGCAAGGAGCACTTTCAACTTTACCTGCTCCAAAGAATGAGTACTGCCACTTGCTTTTATACAAAAAGAGCATTGGCTGTAGGCATTTTCATTTAACAAGCCTCTATATTAAGCTGTAAATTTTTGTATGAAGTTCAAACATATAAAGTCTGTTATTGTGTCCAAATTCATGTCTTTCTCTACATGAAGGAAGATGAAACCAAGTTTGGCAGACTTCAAAATGACATTACATCCAGTCCTAACTCTGAACATAATGTTGAAATGGATTCCAGAGGTATTGTTTATGTAACACAAAATTGATTTGCTTGATTCACAATGGAATACTAACTGTGTTTAAAGTATGTATGTGTTTTGAGGAGGGGAAGGAATATAATTCATTAAGCAAAATTCCTTAGAGACTTGGAGGAACTAACAATTTCATACTTTGTATTTTTAGGCAAGTATAAAATTTATAGATATCACGAAGTGTTGGAAGACCTGTACAAGAAATATGGATGTTTGGTGAGACAGGATTTGGGAACAAGAACAGTTATTCACATTTTTGACCCAGAGGATATAAGAACTGTTTATATAAATGAAGGGACAATGCCACATGTTGTTCCACTCCAAGAGACAATACAGCTTTATAGGCAAGAAAGGGATATATCACTAGGCTTAGGAAATGTGTGAGTATATATCTGCAATGAATATCGGAAACAAAATTTGAATAATTTAGATTGCATTCGCCTGGGAAGCAATGCTGTGTAATTAGGTATGTAGGTACCAAAGTTTTGGAAGAACCTGCCACTCTTCAGTTCTACCTATAAGATGGAGGCATCAGGTTGCTGCAAACATGGCATGACATCTTGGAAACTGAATCTGATTAATGACTGGTGTGAGAATATCAAATTTAAAAGCAAGAAGATATTTCTGAAACATATTACAGAATCAAATAATTCTATAGGGAAAGTTTGTATCCTCCTCACAAAGTAAAGGAAATTCTTTTATGAATACGATGACTGCTGTGTTATATTCCACTATAATTATAGGATAATGATGAGACTGAATCTGAATTAATGTTATTTGCATTCTTGAAGCCTAAGATTTAGGGGAAATAAAGTTTCCAATTTATTCACAGAAGGAAGATAGGATACTACACCTTGAACCCCTTCAGTGAGAGTACAACCTTTTTGATTAACATCACCAGGCCTATGTAAAAATATGTATATTTAATAACATTTAAACTTATACTCTTATAATTCAAATATTGACTGATCTCACAGATAGTGACAACTCACAAATCAACATTGGTTCACGAAGGAATGTTAATTCTTTGTTAACATTTACAGATTTGAATTTTTTTTAAAAATACATTTAGGTGTAGCCAAATAAAACAATCATTTTTGAATAATATTTTATATTTCAGTTAGGCAGAAATAAGTGTTCACACTGGTCATCCCATTCTGTTTCTATATAGGCATATTACAAAGTAGTTAGCACTCACCATCAACACAACTATTTATTTTCTCATGTAGCCACGTTAACTTTTGCTAATACATAATAAATAGTTTTGTTGATGGTGAGTGCTAACTACCTTGCATGAAATAAATGTGATATTGTTAGGACTCCAATTTCTGGTATTAATTTTATCAGGATCATCCGGTTGTGTTTTACAGAACGCTCAGCTGCAAATGCTTAATATTCTGCCCAACACAACCGTGTGCCTTTATTCAAGAACAGCTGTTCTTGAATAAAGACACAGGGTTGGGCGGAATATTAAAAGTTTGTTGCTAAACTCCATTTCCAGTTATGATTATATTATGTTAGGAACGGAGAAGAGTGGTACAGATTAAGGAGTGCAGTTCGTCAAATGATGCTCCGGAGGAAAGAAGTCCACTACTACTTACCTTTAGTTCAAGAAGTTGCAACTGATTTTGTGAAACATATTATAAGGAAGAGAGGAAAAAATGGTGAAATTGAAAATCTTTCGGATGAAGTAGCAAAATGGTCCCAAGAATGTAAGTGCTTCTATACATTTCTGTACAATATCATGACATTTCAGGATGGTACAGAGAACTTTCTGCTGTGTAGACCTTTTATGTTCAACTGAAGTTTTATCTTCATAATGACTATTTCAATTATTCCTTTCATTGAAACAGCATTTGCCTCCCACCCCTCTCCCATTCTGTGGTTCCTTTGATACAATTTAAACTTTTTTCGTGGATTTTGTTTTCTGGAGCAACATACTGATAGATTTATTTGCTCATATGATAAATCTGTGATATTTAAAGCCTTGCTTATGACCAGGACACTGTATTTCTGGCTTAGTTTCTGTATCTGATAACTGTATTTGACTGGAATAACAACATAACTTCCATATTATAGCTGCTTGTAGAAATGTAGTGAACACACACACACTCACACACACAGCCGTATTGTGTTTGTGCATGTACATGTGAGGGTGTTGAACTTGCATTGTGCATCATGTTGTTCTGGTTACTGTTTTCTGTATTGCATTGTTCTGGTTCAATAATACAAGAAAATGCTTAGTTGTGCCAAATTTAATGATACATACTGCAAATGACAAATGAAGCCACATTTGCATGTTCTGTAGGACATTTGAACCTCACAATCAAAATTGTCTGGCATGTGATGCCTTGTAGTTTTATAAATGCTTGTCAACGTTTTGGCAAAACTTGGTGCTGCCAACTTTAGGATAAAAGATTGAAAAGGAAAGCACACCTGTCATATTTCAGAAGACTGTAATATTTATATTCAATGTCAAAGAAATTTCAAATATCACACCTAAGTTTGCTTTGGTAGTTAATGACAGCTGAGTGGACAACTGTTCTTCATATTAAAGGACTATAAATATTACACATGCAACTGAACCAGAATTCTTACATTTGATTTTGAATAATTATCTTCAAAGGAATTACCCTTTTTTTATTTTATGTAAACTTGCAGTTTTCATTAAAATGAGAGTTTAAATTGTTTGTTGTTTCCAGCTGCAGGGATAGTGTGCTTTGAAATGAGACTGGGTTGCTTGAATGGAGGTTTAGAAGAAGAAAGGGCTCAGGCAATGATAAATGCCAATAAAGTTATATTTAATTTGTCTGCACTTTTGAAATTTTCACTTCCTGTCTACAAATATATTTCAACACCAAACTGGAAGAAACTTCTTGAGGCTGAGGATTTTTCCTATAGGTATGAAACAAGAGTGGTAAAAGCCATATTTATAGACTAGTCTTGCACATGTGAGAGCTGAGGTTCCCATGGCTTTGACTATGAAGATTACTGTTTTTAGGAGGTGACACTTTATAGTCTGGTAGAAATGTACTGACACTTCAGAGGGACCGCCTACATCCATCGTGAGCAGACGGCAGTCTTTATCACCTTACATGGTACTTAATCCTGAATTTCATAATATATACGTGTCACAGTCAATGGTAATGATCGTAAAAGCATTAATACAAAAAATTCTGCCATCAGATCTCGCCTAAATCAAGATTTGAAATCCCTATACAAGAAAAAACTAGTACTCAATGCACAATTATATAAATCCCATTTAGAATGTGCGTCTTACTGGCAGGATACATGGCTATGTATACAAATGTCACTAAACCAAAAAATCAATAACATGAATGATGCCCTGTACAAGAAACTTGACAACCCACACCACACAAAACAAAAACAGAAACATGGAAACACTAATTTACATACATCCAACTCTTTTTACACCCGGATTAAGAATTTTTCTAATATTACTTTCAATAATGAAGAAATTGAGATCCTAGAATGAGGCCTTAATTTGCAGTTTAAAAATGAGCTACAAACTTCTTACAGGACCTAATTATAGACACATGATCACCAGTACCTTACCCCTCTAGTGCACCACCACATCATCACTGGTCAGTACACTGTACCTCACCGAACACGAAATGCACACAACGTATAGGACAAGATCCACAATAGATTAATCCAATGCTCGCATGCATGGCCAAGCACTAGTTTTTTAAAAAACACAATGTTTAATATTTTAATATTGATTTATGTAAACAATTTGTATATATTTTATACTCTGGGATCTTAAGGCACATTTATTTTTAACCATTCATTCATTTATTTACAATCCATAAATCCAATATACAGTCACAAGACAAAACAGGATGTGGATTTGGTCAAAAGTGTATGGGTTAACAAGCTATATAATATATACATTGTCAAAACACAGCAGTTAATAAAACAGACATATGATACATAAAACACGATGATAAAACACACAAGCTTCAGATAACGAAATTTGCTAACATCAAGATAATAACCTTTAACATAAAATATAAAACTTAGCAAGTAATATAGTCACAACAACTAAGTACACGTTAATTACAACTATTCATCATCATCATCATTCACTCGTAATCCACAAATCCAACGCACAATCACAAAGACAAAACAGGATGTGGATTGGCCAATAGCATATGAATAAAGAATTTACATATTATATACATTATCAAAATACAACAGTTAGTAAAAACAGACATATAATATATAAAACACAGTGATAAGACACTCAAGCTTCAGATAACGAAACCTGCTAACATCGGGATAATGAGCTTTAACGTAGATGTAGACCTTAGCGAGAAATTTAGTCACAGCAACCAAGTACACGTTAATTACAACTGTTATGATTAGGGATGGTAATAAAAGCATTTCAGTTTTTGTCGAGATCAGATTTACCATCATATGCAAAATATTCCTCCAAGGAATAGAATGAGTTTACTAGAAGGAATTTTTTAAGTGTAACTTTAAATTTATTTGCATCGCTTGATAATTTCTTTATTCTTTGAGGCTAAAAGTTATAAATCTTGATAGCAGAAAAATACACACCTTTCTGGGCTTTAGTTAAGTGTAATAGTGGAGGGTGTAAATTGGCATTATGTCTTGTACATATAGAATGTATTTCAGAGTTAGAAATATTTCGTTATTTTTAATAACAAATAATAATATTGAGTATATGTATTGGCAATAAAACGGCAATATTCCTAATTCTTTGAAAATTTCGCGGCATGAGTCACGTTTACCAATACCCGTAATTAACCTAAGTACCTTTTTTTGTAGTTTAAAAACCAGATGACTGTGTGTTGAATTTCCCCAAAAAATTATTCCATATGACAATATCAAATGAAAGTAGGAGAAGTAAATATTTATCAAAGTTGCCAGTGGCATAAAGGATTTTAATATTCTAATGGCATAACTTGCTGAACCTAATTTGGTATGTAAATAGTCAATATGATTCATCCAGGTAATATTAGTATCAAGCACTAATCCCAGAAATTTTATACTCTGTGTGTTAGAGATATGATTATTGTTGTAATTTATTGATAGAGTAATATTATTGTTTACATGAAAATTGCATAAAATGAGTTTTATTAAAGTTTAATGTAAGCATATTATTTGCAAACCAGATATTTAGAACAGTAAATGATAAATTAATTTATTTTATAAAGTTATTTAAATTGGAATATGAATAAATTATACTTGTATCATCAGCGAATAAGGTAGGAGTACCAGCATCCTTTAATATGAGAGGCAAATCATTTATACAGGCGAGAAAAAGCAAGGGGCCCAGTATAGAGCCTTGGGTACACCTGTACAAACCATTTCCCAGTCAGAAAAGCATGTAGTCGAACTATTATTTCCTACTAAAACTCTCTGGTATCTGTCACTTAGATATGATTTAAGTAATTGATATGTTTTTCCTGTTATACCATAAAATTTCAATTTAGACATTAAAATTACGTGGTTGACACTATCAAAAGCCTTCCTAATGTCGCAGAAAATACCACCCACAATTGATCTATTATTAAGAGATGTTAGAGCAGCATCTAGTAATTTATAGGAGGCCAATTCTGTTGATAGTTTATTTCTAAATCCATATTGCTTGGGAGCAAATTAGAGCAAATTAGAGGCATAGTGTATTATTGTTTTTAATCTAGTCCATCTACACATCTTAAATCGTGACATGCATAAAAAACTTATTGTGAAACCACATATTGTATATTAGAATGCAGATAGCACTTGTAGTTCTCTGATCTATACCCCCTGAAGATGGCAATCTATTTGCCAAAACATATGTAGGGGTTGAAAATATATCTTATACTTGCCAATAATCTTGTGTATTTGTTGGTTTGATTTAGACTTACGATAATATGTATGGTACACAAAACATAAAGTGTACTTTTAAAAAGATCATGGCATAAAGTATCCAAGACAAACCCGAAATCTGTCTTGCTTAACTTAATGTTTTACTGTGTCTATAAAGATTACGATAACAACAACATTTGTCATGCTTTAAAAGGACAATAAGTAAATAAAACGGCAGATTCTCGTCGTATTGTGAGGAGAATTAGAGAAGGCAGCAGATCAAACTGAGATAGAAATTTGGTATATGACACACACTTTCATATATAGCACTACAAAAAAAATTCAACGCACATAAGATAACACTCATGTAATTTAATAATCAGTATGGACAGGCATCCAAATTAGTACCTGTCTGCTTTTTCATTTGTTGGATGCTACATGGCACAGAAATTTTTTCATAAACGGTGCAAAGTTAACCCTGCCAGCACAGTTTTATCCCCTCTTACAGTACTTTAAATCAAGTTTGAATGCCAACAATAACTTTTCTCATTTCAGGACAGCAACACAGTATGTGAATACAACAATAAATAAAATAGATGATCTAATCCAAAGAAATGAACTTCCAGAAGGAAAGTATAGCTTCATGACATACCTCCTGTCAAGGAAAGAACTGAGCAGAAAGGATGTAACAATTATAACAGTTTCCTTGTTTGCAGATGGTCTGAGCACGGTAAATAATGAACAGAGTTAAAATTAATCACTCTTTGTGAGATCCCTTCGAAGAATGTGTGTTATGGAACCACTGGTTCAGTACCTTGCTCACAAGGAGTTTCCACTGAGTTTTACCTGAGCCAGATGAGTCCATACAATGCATTATGAACTATTTCTTTAAGATCTAATTCAAAAATTTGATGAACAAAAATGTCTTTGCAAATGTTCTTAGAAAAGGTTTGTCGGATGCACCGCATACAAACAGTATTTTGTGCCTGGACCCGGTTTAGGGCAATGTCCAACCACTAGTCTGGCATGTTGCAATATTCTTTCACCAAAGTCTGTTGAAGTTGACTTTAATAATTATCTAACTCCATGGAGCACAGTCCTATTTGAGAAGCTAACAATTCCTCAGGTAGTCAAGAAATTCCCATTTTATGGAACCCAGAGGTTCCATAAAATGTGGCTTGCCATTTGTCCTATCTTGAGCCAGATCAATTTCCTATTTTAAGTGCCAGAAGTGGCAGTTTTTAGTGAAAACAGTATTCATGATGCAATAGGGCTTAAATGATAATGTGATTAAATTAAACCTCTGTATGCAGTGAAATAGGTTAGTCTGATTGTTTTGATCCTTATATCATTGTTAGGGCCATGTAAGTGTTTGTTTAGGTTTGTGGATTCTTTCTTAAATTCGTGTTTAATCTTAATTTGTTTGCAGGCATGTGTAAGTAATAAAGACCATATTAAATCATTTTCTGAAATCATGTTATGAGTAAGATGACATACATCAAATTAAAAACTGTGAAGACAATTGATTTATTTGTACCAACAAATGCACTAAGACAGTTTTTTCACTGTTTACTTTATTATTACGATGCCCCAATACGCATTTCGGCAGTTATTCTGCCATCATCAGGCAGATGATGATGGCAGAATAACTGCCGAAATGCGTACTGGGGCATCGTAATAATAAAGTAAACAGTGAAAAAACTGTCTTAGTGCATTTGTTGGTACAAATAAATCAATTATAAAAGATGCACGGTGAATAAAAAGTGAAACTGTGAAGACAGTTAAGGACAGATCCAGTTTGGGAGATGTTTACTGCTTTCTAAATCAGAATCCTTCCTATGTCCTATCCAAACCTTAAACATTAACGTGTATGCAACCATAATCATGCACACTGCCTATGCATGTGTGAAATTCCGTCACTTATTCTGCAAGGACATTTAGGACATTAGAAAACATAGTGTTGATGGAGACATTTCAGTCTAGGACAGATGCAGAAGCAGAAAGTACAGAAGTACTTAATAAGAAGCTTCGTAACTTGTAAATATGAAATCAGATTGTTCTGATATTTACAACAAAAACAAGATGCGTGCATGAAACATGTAGAATGCACAAGGACTGTAAAGTATCGTTTGAAAAGACTGAAAGGTAGAAAGCAGTTGGGAGACAGTGTAGGTAGTACAATAATTATTAAATGGAATTCTAGATAAATAGGGTGTGAGATATGGTCCAGGTTTTGTTAGCTCAAGATAGAATCCAATGGCAAGCCTGTATAAAGGTGAAGAATTGAGATTGCTGTCGTTTGAGATGTGACGCTATGAAGTCCAATAGAAATGTACTGATGTTGCAGAAAAACATGCTGCCTCTATCAATGTAGATATCAATACATGCTATCACATCGCAAAAGACATGCAACTTCACAGTAATTTTCATGAGAAAATATCGCAGTGTAATAGAATTTCGGCTTCCTTTAAAAAATTGATTTTCTTCGCCGCTTAAATACATATCATTTGCAAAAGATCTTGGAGGTAGTTTCTTGGTTGGCAATATTAAGAGAAATTATGAAAGTGAATTAAGATAATTGTTAAAAGAAACCTGAAATAGTCGCATTAAAGCCTTCCAACGTTTCTTCACTTCAGACACTGATTCATCATTTACCTTAGTTTATAATAATTTGTCCTACAAAATGTAATATTCTCATGATTCTACTATGTTTGTCTAAAATATGCTATGAAGTAGTCTATCAGACTGTTCCAGCTCTTCAGTATAACTTGTACTGCCTGGCAACTAACCCTGAAGTCCAAGACAAAGCATATCAGGAAGTAAGCAGTTACTTGAAAAGAGGTGAACCTATTACACACGCTATCATCAACAAGCTGTCGTACCTAAAAGCAGTCGTGAAGGAAACATTCAGGTAGGAAAGTGGGGGAAGTGCATGAGGGTTTTGAGGATTTGTAGTCATAAATGTATTTTATTTTATTTTATTGGAATCAAAACAGAGAGAGGAGAGGAAGACAGTGTTAAGTAGATTGACATAGAGGTAGTGCCTTTCATTTCTCCAGGAAGTATATGTTTTGAAACCGTGAAAAATTTGCATGGTTGAACTTAATCAATCTGAGTGATTGCCACACTAATACAAGGAGTATTCAGGAAGTAACTTTTGTGGATTTGTTACAGTTGTATTTACTGATTCAACATAGATGTGAAACAGAACAAGCAGTAATGTACAAAACCATCATAAGGAGCACTAACTTTCAAAATTCTTGTAGATATCTCATCACAACCATAGGAGTTCTTATTTTTCAAAGATTTGATTATTTTCTCAATTTCATACGTAGTAGTATTTCTAAGTTTCATCTTTGAAAATAACTGTCCAAATGCTTGATATAAATAAGACATTGGATTTTTTTACTAGCATTGTTCCCTTCAATAGATTCATTTAAAAAATTGTCAGCTACCGATGTAAAATAAGTATTAAAAAACATTTACAATAGTTAGTAAATCACTAGATATTTTATCATTTATTTTCATTGATGGTATATAAATAGGAATATTTTTATTATTAATGATAATATTTGCTATATTGCACGTTATTTTTGACCTGTTATTAGATTTCTAGCGACCCTAGCGCTACTGACCGATTGTCTTCGCCGATTTTTCACTTGGATTGCACTGGGTGATGCAGATTTACGTTTCTCGCTCACATTGGTAAGAAAAGCCAATGCTGTTGAAGAGGACACTAAATTAACCGCGTGGTTATATCACCAAAATAATCAATCCATACACATGGCTGATGGCATGACAGTGACGTCACTTCCTGCTAGCCTCCTACAGAAGATAAGCGCGACCACGCATCATCTATGCCAAATCCCGTTAAATCGAAAATTATCGCGTAAATTCGAAAAGTGGAGTAACTTTTCAAGTCGCGTTAAAGCAAAATCGCGTAAAACGAGAACTACCTGAAAATGAAAGCAGGTGAAAACAGTGCTATGTTACAGTTATACATATAACATGATTTTTACAACATAGTTTTTAAAATCAAATATACATTATACACAGCCACGGGGTCAGCCCCCCCCCCCCCCTCACCAATGAAAAACTCTGGGACCACATTTAATATCAATTAAGACTGTTTCTTGGTGACATATCGACTGCTTGATTCCCTTGGAAAAGAAATTAAGGCAGTGTTCCAACACTGCAGCTTGTCATAATGTCAGAAGTGTGCATCTTCTATCTGTCACATAGTTCCTGTCATCTTCAACTAAGACCATTTTGAAATCTTTGCACAGCGTAAATTGGTAGTTAGTTACTGATAGGTTGTCCCGAAACGTCAGCAATTATCAATCTATGCTGCGTCACATTCCAGAAGAGCGAAGATACACCGCGGTCGAAGCCTGAAATCTCGTATGAGACCATGTGTTTTAATCATCAACTTCCAAATTCTGGCGGAGTGAATTGTATTGATATATTACATTTGAGAATGGAATGGAAAGCAAAATGTTCCTTGGTGTATCTTCAATTTTGAGATTGTTGGCAGGAACTGTGGTAATTTTGTTGATGGTTGTGAAGTTACAGTGCAAATAATGGTTATGGTTTCAAAGTATATTCACCATGAATGGTAATATTTTGTAAACTTCATGAATTTGTAACCTACTAGATATTTTTTGTTGCCTCTGAAAATCACTGTTGTTTCATTACTGATTTTTACAGGTTATATCCCATTGGAACAGAGATTTCAAGAATTATTCCAAAGGATCTGGTTCTTTCGGGTTACCACGTGCCAGCAAAAGTAGGTAGCTGTTTTTTAATTCCTCAATATTTGAAAAATAATCTATTTAAATGACAGCTGCAGAGCAACCTGCTACCTCTGTCTTCAGGGGAAATGGATGCAGAAAGTGCTCTGACATATTGGTACCAATTTACAAAACTACATGAAACCACATACAGAAGACTGTAATCCTATTAATATTTATTTCCATAAGAACCTCAGATTTTATTTACCAATCTTATATGATTGTATTTAAGAGTCTGATTGATATTTATCAACCTTCTTTCCAGACTCATGTTAATTTAAATCCACATGTACACTTTAAATCGGAAGAATATTTCCCAAAAGCTTTGACATTTTTGCCTGAACGTTGGATGCGAGGTGAAGAATCCAGTGATGTTCATCCATATCTCTTGACACCATTTGGCCATGGTGTACGAACTTGTGCAGGTAATATATACTTACTTGGAGACACTTGTTTAATATACATGATTTCTGTTGTAACTAGACTAAATGAAATTTCTTCTTCTCAAATACTATAATGTAAGTGTGTGTATATATACAGGGTGCGTCAGTGAATCGGGCGATTTTGCAACACTGTACGTTTTTAAAATCACCCGATTCACTGACGCACCTGTATATATACCCCAGTTTAATTAGAAAACTCTATCCTACCCTCAAATGAAGCAAGCTTTCTGATACCCTGCACTGCATTTTGTATAATTGTACATAAATATAGTTATAATCATTTTGAAGTTCATGCCTTATGGTTGTGGTTCTAGTGTACTGACTAACAGCATCTAACTACATGGAATAGCCTTTCCTTACAGGCTAATGGACACTTAGGTAGTCAAAAAAGTACCCACATTTATGGAACCTGAACATTCATTACTGAATTCTCTAAAGTCCATAGTGGAACCTCTCTATAAGAAGACACCATGTATTTCTACTTTCTTCCTTCTATTAGCTAAATAGGATTTGAACCAATCTGCAGTTACTCCTTGAATGCCATAGAAATGTAATTTAGCCAACAAAATTTCATGATTTACACAGTCAAATGCCTTTGCCAAATCACAGAAAATTCCTCCAACATGCATTTTTTGGTTAATAGATGTAAATACACTATCTGTTAGTCTGAAGGTAGCATTTTCAGTAGATATCCCTTTCCTAAAACCATGCTGTTCTGTGACCAGTATGTTGTTAGTATGTAGATGTTGGCTTAACCTACTGTGCATAACTTTTTCAAATACTTTAGAAAAAACAGTTAATAAAGAAATAGGCCTATAATCTGTCATACTAGTTTTGTCTCTCTTCTTGTATAGTGGTTTTACTACCGCAATTTTAAGATGATCGGGGAAAATACCTTTATGTAGTGAGTGATTACAAATGTAGCTTAATGGGTGGCTAATGAGAGATGCACAAGCTCTTAAGATTTTACTTGTTATTTCATCATAACCTGATGATTTTTTTTGGTTTAAGGGAATGTATTATACTTTTAATTTCAGCCTCGGTGATTGGGATTGTTTTCATGCTAGGGAAGTTTCCTGGAAATTAATCTTCTAAAAATGAGACAGCATCTCCTTTCTCTATTTGCTCTATGTTTAATATTTCAGTAATTATTAGAAAGAAGGTATTGAAGGCATTAACCACGTTTTTTTGGATCCGTTAATTCTTCATTGTTCGTAAGCAAGGAGGGCACTTGTTCCATGGAATATACTTTTCCTGTCTCTTTCTTTATAATGTTCAAAGTTGTTTTTATTTTATTATTAGATTTTGCTATAAGTCTGTTGTAGTGTTGCTTCTTAGCTTCTTTTATAACTTTTTTAGGATTCTACAATATGTAATGTAATGTACTTTATATTTTGGATCATTGTTTTCCTTAGTGAAGGTGTATAGACTCCTTTTATGTTTGCAGGATATTTTTATTCCTTGTGTACACCAGTCGTTTTTTACGTTGTTTGTACTTTTGTATTTAACTGGAAAACTAGCTTGGAAATTATTTAGGACAGTACAAAGAAATGAATTAAACATAGTTAGTATATTGCTAGAATAATGATGCTGTATAAAGTGGTGTAACCACCCACTGCTGTATGTTAACTCTGTCATGCACATCTTTTGCTTACTTCCACCCCTTCCTTAATAATTTCATCATTTTCAGCATTTAAATGCCCTTCCCATTTTGGTAATGCTTCCTCGAGTTTTTCATGTTTTGCACCTTTCAATTTTTTATGTTAGCACTTGCTAGGTTTTTCCACTTATTCCCTTCACTGAGTACATCACGTGTACAGAGTCGACTGGTGAGTTGGTCCCATAAGGAAAAGTGATTGGCTACATTTTGCTGAGAGGCTATTTTTGATACAGAGTAGCAACCTCATGAGAAATATCAGGTTCATGTCTTTCCTCTCTCTCAGCAAGAGTGATGAGTGCACGTGGACATTGAATATCTGTGTCCAAGAAATTTTACACTGGCAATATTCGCCTACGAATGTGTGTTGCTGATTTGCTTTAAGGTGAAAGATTTTACATGACCATTTAAGATCTTCAGTGGTTAACTGAGGTGGTACCTAGAAAATATGGTCCACCTAAGATACCAAACGAAGTGGCAGATTTGACAAATGAGTTTGTCCCTCCACACAGCACAAGATTTAGATTATGGCAACCATATGACATAAAATTTGCGAGTGGATTCTGAACTAAAATTCTATTCTGTACACTTTTTTTTTGCCCTTCATTCTGGCTGCATTGTCATAATCTTTTCCTCTACAGTGTTTCAACACAAGTATATTTTTCTTAATGTAATACCTGCGAGCCCCTTACCACTGCAGTCATTTACAGAAGTTAACCCCAGAAATCTTTCACAGATTTTACCACCATTATTTTCATTTTTGACAATAAAATATTTTATGACAATAAAATATTTTATTGTCACAGATAGTTGTTTCACATGACCAATATCTGACGTACAGTTAGCTATTATAGCAAAATCTTTTGCTCTTTTAACAAATGAAATTATTTAAAATTAACTTGTTCAGTGATTAATCCAGTGAGTTCATTTAGGATATTTTTCACAATAATGATCTCCTAATTAGCACCTAACGTGATCCTGTGTTACATAATCGAATTTTGCCAGCAACTGAATGAGGCCTGAATATTTTCTGTCATTTTGTATATACAACTTATCGGACTTACCCAAAATGCCATACTGTTTTCTGCAATATACAAAGCTGTCTTAATTAATCTGGTCAGAATATTTTTCCAGTGCTCTTGATTCTTTCTGAATCAACATTTGTTCTAACTTGTCAATTGTTTTGTGCCTACGAGTGTCGATTCAACTTCTATACACTCTTGACAAAATAACTGTGACTACTACAGATTTCAGAGTGTCTTATACAAGAGTCCAATCATTGAAGCCAGCCTTTGTAAAAAAAAAAAAAAAGGCTGGAGCCATAATCTATGCACAGGCAGCAGAAATAAAACATGCCAGGTTCAATTTTTGAATACATCAACCATCAACATGAAACAAATTCGTTATTTGCAAGTTCATGGAAATAATGGCTATCTGGGAAATGTTGACCACTTTCATCTTGAGGATGATTTGTAAGCTGAACTTTCTTTGGACCATGAAGACTTAGGCGATCTATGATTCTTCTTTCCTATTTTAGACCATAAAGCAGTATTACATAACTTTATTTTGGGTGTTTTGGGAGTATGAATGTCATCAAGAACTTCCGAAATACCGTATATTCTCGAATCTAATCCGCACCCGAAACTAATCCCCACCCAGTTTTTGGCGACTTCTTAAACGAAAAAAAGTTAGTTCGCGATTCTAATCCGCACCTTTCCTTCAACCACCCCTTGCCCACGGGGCGACTGATTGAATAATATTGGATGTTACCAATGCGTTAAAATCCGACGCTACGCCTGTGGCCGATGAGTCATACCGATAGAGGCGGGGCCTTTCTCAACAGACGTGCGCAATCTCGTCTGAAGCCATCTGAGCTTTAGTTGTTGAAACGTGGGAGGTGCTTGTTCCAATTTGTCGTGTACCGTAGTTATGGAAGAGGGACACCTGAAATCTAAACGACTCTCATATACGGCAAAGTTCAAACGTGAAGTTATTCGGTGCGCAGAGGAGAATGGAAACCGCAAAGCCGCTGCAATTTATGGAGTTGATGAAAGCAACGTTCGACTATGGTGGAAACACAAGGCAGCGATGACATTGTATGGGAGGACGATGTTGAAGATAAAGATGATAGTGACTGGGTGGAGAGCACGGATAACGATTCAGTTATGAGTGATGACGGCGAGTCTGATGAATAATAAATTATAATAATAAATAATAAAATAATAGATTATTGTATTGTATTGTTCTTACGTTGTTTATTAATTACGTTATTGTTATATTGTACAGCAGCTCAATCATTTTTCCAAAATCCAGCTCTAGACCGCGAATCTAATCCGCACGCGAATCTAATCCGCATCTGATTTTTTAGCCCTCTAAAACTGTAAAAAAGGTGCGGATTAGATTCGAGAATATACGGTATTAGGCTGACATTGTAGTTCCTTTTTGCATCAGAATCTGTATTAGTTACACCCTATTTAAACCAGTTCATGTTCATAAGTTGTGTTGAAGCTGCACCTTGTTTACACCTCTCATTCACGGCACTTTTATATAAAATATTTCTGCAGATTCAAAGATTATTACATCCTTCATATTCATGCTCCCTCTCAGCCCACACTCTTCTCTATTGACAGCCAATGATTTCTTTTTAACACCGTTTATATCAGAGAGAAAGAGAAATGACTTTTCACCAAAAAAACTGGACATTAGTTATCAATAAGAGGGGCAAAAGAGATGCTCTTTAATCACACAACACTCCTTTTAAAAAACTTTATATGATCCATGCAGTGATCAAATATATACAATAATGGCACCAATAAATGCACACGGAAGTATACGAAAACTAGTTTTACACATACAATGAACTCCTACATGTTTTGGCCAACAATGTGACCATCTTCTGGGATATAAAATACAAAGGTTTTGTATATTAAAAGCATAAAATTAAGTTATAAAGATATCGGAAGCAATGCAAAGGTGTAATTACAGTCATATGAACCAATAATTTAAAAAGTACATAAATATGAGTTATTGTGACAAGAACGTGTTGATATTGGTTGGATGGTGTACATAGAGGTTTCAGTTGGCAATTCACCATCCAAAAGAAAGTGTCGTGTTATGGATTGTACGGTATACCACACAGTGTGGTCTCCCGCCGGATCCATAACACAATACACCAAAATTGGGGAGTTTATTATACACTGCCAGTTTTAGGAACTGAAATATTAAGTGTATGCATATTTCTGCAGTGTACTTCTTTGTACCAGTTGCAGTGGGGTATTTTTGTGCTTGGAAAAAAGTTTCAAGATTTCACTTCATCCAAAGGAAGAAAACATTTCTGGAGTATAAGCATAATTGTGTGTACACAGTGTGCCAGATATGGTCAGGTACAACCTAATGTCTTAAAAACAGCAACAATTTGGTATTGTGTGTGCCATTTTTTTAAATTTGTATTTTAAGTAGAGTTTAGTTGTTAATTTTAAAAATGGTTCAGTTACTCGTAAGTTTTAGTTTCTTTAGTTTGTGTGGTGTACAGAGGTAATGTCCTTATAATTGAGTATTCAATAAATGTTTACAGTTTAAACAAAATGAAAAATAAAATTCTTGGGTGCACATACTAATACGTTGTGCAGCACACACTTATGACGATAAGATATGTGGTGGTTTTGAAAGGAGAATTGAGAAATACAAGCACCTTCTTACCTTTCTTGTAGCAAACAAAATTTATTGTGTATTGATTATAACAAATTTCTTTATAAATGAACATTACATGGTTTCGTATTTACCATATTTTCATTATTGCTTTACCATTTATAAACAGACTACAATTTTCAGGGCTAATTTCAAGGAAAGAAACTATGTCTTATACACTAGGAAATACAGCATAAGTGAAATTTGGGGCTCACGCCTATGTTGCCTTAAGTGACTGTCCTGTCCACCAGTTGCTCACTTTCTATTCCAAGTGTCTACAGTAGACCCTCGATTTAACAAACTAATTGGGGGGAAGGGGTGTCCGCTATTGCCGGAAGTCCGTTAAATCGAATGTATTTTAAAAGCATATATTAATAACGAACTTACAATGTACAGGATGTATTAAAATGTTATTATAATGTATAAGTATGAATAAAATATTATTATAATGTATACTGAGTAATTTATATATGCCACTAAAACATCTGTTAAAAATATAAAACTAAATTTATGATGTGCTCTATTCGCGAATAAAAAAAAAAGGGTTCTAAATTTTTTCCTTTAGGACAGAAATTTTTAGTCCGTTAAATTGAGGACCTACTGTATATATGTTTCCTACACACAACACTGTAGATATACTTCTTACTACACATAATACAACTTCAGGCAATATGATTTGACCTGAAAGAAGAAATGTAAAGTATGCCATCTGTAAGTATTGTACTGAGCAACCTTATTTGGAGGGGTTTGTTTACCTCAAATTTTATCTGGATGGGAAGTTGATAAAGAATAGTTAAAAAAAATAGATAAGCAAAACATGTTTCATATTTCAAGAGAATAAACTAGTCATGTATCAAATTCTTGCATTTTTTTCTCATAGGGATGCGTTTTGCTGAACAAGACCTTCATGTTGCCCTGTGCTGTATTCTCCTCAACTTCAAGTTGCAGTACCCAATTACACACCCTCTGGAACAGATCTATTCCACGTTGCTCTTCCCTGCTGGTCCTGTGAGAGTTCAGTTTATTTCCAGGAATTGAATATGCAAATATCAGCAGTCCAGTAAGTAATGTCTGTGTTTAGAATATACAGTAACGTGTTTCCTGCCTGCAGGCTTCACCCACTGGTGGTATCAACTCTGCAAATTGCAGTTTCTACAAAAACATCAATATATTGAATTATGTAACTTTTATGGGAGGATACTACTAAAGTGATGCTGAAGAAATAGGGTGGGTGGATGTCACATTCATTCATTCATTCATTTTATTTCACATTCAGTAAATCCAAAAGGGTTAGAGAACCTGCCAGATACACAACAAGTCAAGTAAAAGATTAAAATTATATACAAAGTAATAACAAGTAAAAATAGAATTAACAATGAATACCTTGTTAAATATAAAACTATAAGTAACAATCAAGATCCATTATCATTTATTGTAACCAAAATACTCCTCCAATGTATAGAATGAATTCAAACAAAGAAAATTTTTTAAAACTATATTTTTTATATTGTTATATTGTTATACTGTTTTATATTGTAAATCAAATCTTTTATTTTAGAAGGTAAACTATTGAATATCTTGATGCCCATATAAAAAGTTCCTTTTTGGAAGATTGATAACTTAAGAGAAAGGTTGATAATGGTCGGCACTGTCTAGTGTTATTACTACGTAAATCTGAATAAATCCTACAATGATTAATATTATTGGCTACAAACATTAATATAGAGAACACATATTGAGATTGAAGGGGAAGAATTTTTAGCCTTTTAAAGTGATCTCTACAGGAACCTCTACCACTGATACCAGTAACAATTCTTATAACCTGCTTTTGCAATCTAAATACATTAATACTATATGAAGAATTGCCCCAGATTATACCATACCTCATAATCGAATGAAAGTACACACAGTATACCATAACTAATGTATCCTGCGACATTATGGGTTTAATGGTCCTTACTGCATAACAGGCTGTACTCAGTTACTGTATGCAGATATCAGGGAAGTTTTTATTGGATTTCCCATCTCCTGGGCATCTCTTTTCATCTGGTTCGTACCCTCTTGATCTGTCCGGCTTGGGAGACCCTACTGGTAGCAATGCTACGACCGGCTTAGCTCTCAACTAGTATGACTATCTCCTAGAATCACTATTCGGTATTTCTGACATCCACTTTTCTTCTTAGATTGAGTATATTGAACATTAACACCATTCAGAAAAACACTCTTCTTGATTGGCACTACATCACTATGACATACATTTACATTAGTGGCCTCCATAGTTGCCACTTCAATACTATCCCTTGTTGTTACGACTCCAACTGGACCAACATTCGATCGCCGAACATCACAACTATGTTTATTAGAAGGTAATTCTTTATTGTTATGTTTTGCCTTTGATGCTTTAATGTATATACATGGCAAAGACAAAAGTTGTGTTTAAGTTTAAGGAACCAATTTATGCTGGAATGAGTGATTCAGACATGACAAAATGTATCAGTTTGACTACAAAGTGTTTAAACCCCTCTATGATGAAATACTTTCTACCTGGACAGATTCATACGTTAAGTGCAATCTGAGGAAATGTAACAGGACACACAAAAGTTGGAGTCACCGTGACACCAGTAATTTCATATGGTTCATCTTGTATTTTTATATTTAGACACCAATAATTAACCATCTAACACAACACTTATTTATTAAAATCCACAACCAGCTACATATTTTAGCTATACTAAGCCATTCTCAGTGAGTACACCTATACAAAAAGAGTATGTACAACTGTAAATGTAATAGTATTAAAAACTGAGGTCTCAATTTGTCACACCCATTATGTTCATTTATTATATTGTAATATTAAAAATGTCATTGGTAAAATGGCTTGCATTTACTGCAATATTCAAATATAGTAGTCATATATGATATATAAAATGCTATGCAGTGTACTTGAAAATTGAGAAAGAAGACGTACAAAATGGAATTCATTGCCCTGTAAAAGGAAGATCCCGGGGTGGTTGGACTTCATACGCATGTTACAGTCACAGATCTGAAGAATCCATTATATAGGCTGGTTGTATAGTAATAGATAAAACTTCTGTAAATACTGTATAGGTTTATTAATTAGACGTTTATTTGGAATATATGGTCTAGTAAACATATATATATAGTATATATATAGTGCTAGAAACATAAAATTAACTTACATTTGGGCTGCATAACCTAATGTATGTTTATCATGGCCAGTGAGGATATATCCTCATTGTTATTATTTCTTGTAATAATGTTAAATTTTATTTTATTGTAAGCGTAACTAACAGATATTGCTATTAATGCATAGTACATTACTACTTATAGAATTTTATAGAATAAACTACACTGTCTTCTTACTGTATCTCACTGCCTACGGTGCTGTATTATTTTTGTTACATTATGACTAGCAGGGAGTGGTAGAAATTAGACCCATGCAGTAGTATGTTCATTCTCTGCTGCTACTTCAAAGATTTTATTTGGTGCAACCACGTGTTTATAATTCAAGTGATTGCTGTTAGTTTATATATATATATATACATAATTTTTCAACTGTACTCATGTAAATACCCATTGGAATATGTCTGCTATATTTTAATATTGCAGACATATATATGACATTCCATCTTTACCTATGATATCTTTAATATTTTATAATGTAATATAACATAATATATGAACATAACTGATGCGACAAAAATGGAGATCCCAGTTTTTAATAACATTACACTTACAGTCCTACGTTTTCTTTTTATATAATTGTACTTTGCCTGAGGATGGCTCACCATAGCCAAAACATGTAGCTAATGATAGGAAAGATAAGAAAGAGAGCAATTATGTGATAGGATTTGAAATTATGCATGGTTTACAAGGCTTAGAGGAATGTTTATTAATAGTGGAAACAAGGGGGTAGATTGAGGTAAAGGATGTGTAAAAACATTGTTTGGAGTCCAATGTTAAGAAGACACAGCCTTCTGTACATTTGGCTCAACTAATAAATATTTTATACAATGTAGTTTATTGTAAATTTTAATAAGTATTGTGGTAGATGGTTAATTATTGGTGTTTATTAACACTAGTAATTACGCAAGGAATAAACACATTTGATTCAAGTAAGAATAAAAGTTTAAAAATGAGGTAGCAAGTGAGAGAAGTGCTTTTCCAATGACATATTCTAAGGCAAAATTAAAAAGCAGTTAAGATAGTGTCCATTGTTTGGCCCATTGCTAACTGAACGTAGGGTAAAATTTTTCATCCCTGCATGGACTCAAGCTCCTCAGCAGACCACATCCCAGCAGATCATATTCCAGATCACTTTTCAGACATTTCTGCACATGATAAAAACTGCCTAATTATGCAGTTGTGATTGCACTCTTCTTTTCTATTCTTATGCCTATATCTAGATCTTGAAACCCATCTGCATCATGTCAACACAGGCCCTCATATGCACACCAGTTACAAATTTAATGTTTAACATCTGCAGGACAGGGAGGATTAGCAGAGAGAATATTAATAAATAAAGTTCACGATTTATCCACTCATCGCAAATCTGTTTATATCCTTACCACTCTACATATAAATCTCCCTATTTATATTTACATTTATATTTATATGGCAATTTTGGTTTCTTAACCAATTTCTTGGGAAGAAATAATACAAGAAGCAATATTTTAAAGTTTTTTATTTCTTTATGAGATTATAAATACAGAGTGAATAAACTATTCTTTATGAAAAATAAAGCTGTACACTAAAAATACACTGAGAAGGTCCCAAACCAATTCAAAGTGCAAGTGAAGTTAAAGTTAATAAGACTTTACAATATACACATTTCCAATATACAGGCTTAAAGCTTTCACACTAATTTTAGTTATTTATACATTTATATATTTGTTTCTATAAGAATGCATTAAAAGCTCATTTTTAATACCTATGTTTCAATCCATTGCTGGACACAATTTAAAATGTATTAACAGGTACAATGCATGACTAATATTTACCCAATTTGAATTTAATGGTGACAGGACACGTAACACTGGTAACTGGACTACCTTCTACACTGCACCAAAGATCCACTGTTGCAAAAACATATCATATGAGAAACCAGGTTGAGAAAGTGTAAATTTATTACATATCTTACTATACATGTCAGAACCATTTGTTCAGTATATACAACCAGTATCATAAACTATTAATAGTATTTAAAATGGAATATTTTTAAAGTCTGGAAGATGTTTGTATTTGCAAGTTTAAATTAAAGTTTCAAGCAAGATAGAACAGATACTGTGATGTGCCCTTTACCACAGCTCATACAACTTCATAATGGTGGTTGTTAAGGTCCTTTGTATATGCAGAGTCCTTAAAATAAAAGGAAGAATTGTTTGAATCTTGATTTTTAATGCACCATATCAATGCCATTCAAATTTTTTGAAGTGAAGGAAATAATTTTGAAGCAAGTTTGCAGGGATGTAAGAAAGATTTTAGTCATCCTCTCCTTGTCATGAAATTATCTGCACCATGAGGCTCATTCTAGCAGGCCTGCCACAATTGCCTTTTGCCAGCAGTTACAGGGTGGTTTTATTTTGCATGTAATTCATATGCATGTTAACTTCTCAAGCGGGTACAATGTTATGCCCATCCATCAAACCATGCAGCCTACAGTATGCATGTCATAAGCAATTCAAATCATGCACTTTAGAAACAGAAGCACGAAATGAAGTCACCTTTTCGAGCCAGCGGAGTGGCTGACAGACGCACGTCATGCTCAAAGGGCTGAAGAGATGGGACAAGAATGCAGAATATTTGATTGCATGTGGGTGGTTCTGTAACATCAGCAGTGCTGAGAAGTAGAACGTGTTAATAAGAGGATATTTTTAGTCTTGAAGTTACAAGACTTTCTCCAAGAACACGGACTAGTCTGGGCTATTTATGCTTAAAACAGGTACAGATCAAATATTGGATGTGGGTTGGTGGTTTATTTTATGATATAGCCAGCCTGCCAAACTGTATAGAGTTGATGGTAGAATACTGGTGAATGGTGAACTGGAAAGCATGTGAAAGGAAACAGTCATGTCATAATCATGGTACAGTCCTGGGAGGACAAGAAAACCACAAAAAACTCATGGCAGCTGGTGACCTGGCAGAGATACAAATGAGGCAGCTCCAGTATGAAAGTCTACAGCATGACTGCTATACCAAACTGCTCAGTCAAAACTGAAGCAAATCCAGAAATATGGGATGAGGCATTCACCTTCAGTCTTATTAAAAATCAAATCAAAGATTAAACAGGAAGTTTTTGTTTCCAGCAAATACATAATCCATAACCAAATAATCCACCCTCCCCGAATGCAGTGATGTTTGTGTAGGAGTAAGTAAATGAGATTTCTTTCCCTTAACATATATAAAAAATCAACCTGGTTCCACATTAACTGAGTCACCGGTATTGTTAAAATAATATTTCGTGATGTGCTATGACTTCCTTTACACTCATATGCAAAATATGTGTCAGATCATATAAAAAGCATAAATCTGCACCCAGTACAGCACCAGAATAATAATATAAGCATTCCACCTAATTCAAATGAATAACAATAAATTTAAGTTAGACTTATTTTGCTTCTGGACCTTATCCATTGCCTTGTACTAAAAAGAAAAAGGTTCAGAAACTATTGTTTTTGTCCTCAAGTGAAATTTTGTGGAGGCATCTACTTAACTGAATCTATAAGGCCCTATTCTTCTCAATCACTGCACAACCTTGGTCAATTAACTATTCCCATATATGCACCTAGGATAAGGTTTTGCCAAGCAGATAATAGAAACTATACAATAAAAACTGTACGAATATCCACAAAGACTTAAACTAAGACAGAACGAGAAGACAATTGACCTGTATATTTTAGATTATCTCCTGTGGACAAAATCGGATCCCAGAGGCTTGCCAATGATTGAGAAAAGCTTTTTCTATTGAAACCAACTGAGTAGGTGCTCACTGAATAGTTTACCTAGGATGGAAACATATCCAGTTTCTAAAACACTATCTACTTTTTTTGAATACAAGACAATGGACAAAGCTAGAAAGCAAATGACTCCCAAGTGTAATATACCTTTCAGAATTAACAAATTTAAAATACAAAATTGATATCCATGTAAAATTTGATGTGTTATTGTCTGAAATATTTGTTGTCAAGTACTGTCAAAATTTACCAAATTATAATGTTACATTAAATTAAAACCACATACTTCTATAGAATAAAGTTGTTACAGTTACCCAAAGAGTAACATCTAAAAACAACACATCAAGGGACAATGATGGATAAAACTGCTACCATTATACTACCAGGAACAGCTAGCTTGTTACATTATCATTTACTGTGACATGTTGAATGAAACTTTCTCTTTTCATACATAACTATGGATGTTCCTATAAAGCATAAATTTTCAGTCTAACCTTCATTACTTCCTTACTGGCATTTCTGAAATTTCCATTTTGAACTCAGATGGAAAAAGCAGAAGTGTAAAGTTACACTAAAGCCAGTTCATGGAACATCTGAAACCAGAATGAAATGAACTAAAATAAAATCCTGGTGTAATCTCATTCATATCACACCATGAAAAACAACAAATCATTTGTCTTCAGTGCCAGCATTTGTTCTGATAAATTCTGCTGGCAGGTGTGAATGGTAACTTCTCAGAATTCTTTGGATAATAACAACTAGCATGTTTCTTCAAAGTGCAAGAAATAATGTTTAAGAACTCAACCAACTTTTAGCTCTCAGTGTCCCTTATTACAGCCTTTGAAAGAAGTACCGGTATATACCATTTTACAAATTTATTACTGTTAGACTATACAGGATGCACACACTCTATTGTAATATGCTGCAGCCATACTTAGCTAGTAAAGGTCAACTGAAGAAATGTAAGACTCTGGCAATAGTGTAGCATTAAATTAAAATGTGCAATTATTATGTCAGCGAGAAAAGTATATCCTATATCATATTCTATGAATTATATGTAGCACAGATGTAATAAGCAAGTCAACTGCCAGAATGTGTGAGGCCTATTTAGATTTATAAAGGTTAAATGCTGTCACTATGCATGAGTTTGTATGAATGTTACATCCTGATTTCAACATAATAATTATACAAATGCATTGACACTTTCCAAATTGTGTGAACTATACTACACCCTGTCCATAAAAATTCGCAGTCTGGGTTCAGTGTTTGACAATATGGAGATGGTCCACAGTGTGAAAAATCAGTCTATAGTTTGAAAAGGATACATAAGTTAAGTTCTTAAAAAACTAACAGTCACTCAGCTCATCAAGAAACTCCCTTCCATTTATGGAGCTCAGCAATCCAACAGTGTGTTTGCCAAGCCTATCTGTGGTATCCTGAGTCAGATAAATCCAGTCCACATCCCCTACCTGTCCCTTGGCCTCCTGAGTGATCTCTTACCTTCAAGTACTTGAACTAAAATTTTGTAGTAATTTTTCATTTCCATGTGTTACTCATACTCGTCCTGCTCATGTCATCAGTACACACCTGTTTTTTTTTAAACCAAGCAACAAATATTGTGAATGCATGAACTTTCATTACCACCTCCTACTGTCAGTTTCAAGGATAATGTACTGCAGACCCTCAAATGAACAGACTAATAGGGGGAGTGGGTGGTCCGATAATGCTGAATATCTGGTACTTCCGAATTATGTATGTACGTACATATGTATGTGCATATAGCCTAAAAGGTTGCCAAAACAGTAATAAAGTACTGTGTATATAACACTAATGCATACGCATAATACCGTACACAACTGTCCTGTTAGCACTATCACTTTGTCTGGAAGGCATTGTTAATTGGAATTTATTTAATAAAGTTCAAATTAAAATAATAAATCCATAATCCAGGTTATGAAAAGAGTAATACTACCTTCACGCGAGTGTCAGCAAAGACTGAGTGCACGTCCGTGTCTGCCACGTAGCGGTCACTTCGCTAATTAACCATCAAGACCGCTAATTTCACATACTCCCATTGCAGACAAAAATTTCAGAACCAACAGATTTCGTCCGTTATTTCTAAAATCCGTACATAAGAGGTCTGTTAATTCGAGGGTCTACAGTAATAAAATTGTTAGAGGTAATGGGGAAGTTGCCCCTGTATTTAATTAAGAACCATGGCATATGGGGGAGTGAGGTCCAGCTCCATGCTTTCTTCGTATTGGTATTATATAATTTTGTTATGAAGCTTGGGTGAAAACCAATCAGAAGAATGCTATGCAATAGGGTGGGGGCGTGTGGGGTGGTCCAGCTGCAGTCATCTGTTTTTCAGCAAGTTCCAGTCAGGTCATGTGGTACACTCATTAGTGTTGCCAAGTGTTTAATGTTTTTTACATTGCTCAATTTCCCTGGTTAACTGATAAGTGTGACAACACTGCACTGCTCTGATTGCTCAGGACAAAGTTTCCACACCCTTGCCAAATGACCACTAAAGGCTTTGAAAGGAGAATTCCCCCAAACCCCTGCTGTGATTGGTTGTTGTACAGAGTCCGGCAGAGAAACCTGACTATTTTTAAAGAACGCTGTGCCCAAAACCACTGGGGTGGGAGAAGTGCCCTTGAGCTCACATGCAATTCCACTAAAAGCAATTTTGTCACCATGAAGCATTGGTCTGCATAACATCACACTTTTTTAAAGGGGACATTTCTAAAAAACAATGAGTCTGTGGTTGTAACTCAGCATTTACTTTGCCAGCAGTTGAACATTAATCAAAATGATGGTGTTCCTATCCGCAACACAACTAAGCTTTGTGTCACAATCAACCAACAATTATCGCTGAAGTGAAGCAGAACATTTTGGGTGGTGTGGCAGCAATTCCTTCTGAAATGTTATGTGTAACGGAAAATTTTCAGTCCTGACTGTAACAATGTGGAATTGAAACTGAATGCCATCTTACTGATGTGATTTTTAAGAGTTAATGGTTGTGAATAAAATCCTTTGAGTTCTACTGCAATTTGATAAAAGGAATTCACATAAAAATTATTTTCCTTTATACTTGTATTTCAGAATTTTCAGGTTTATGTGCTGGACTGTGTTTCTCAGCTAGCAGAACTGATGATAGATGGAGGTGAGTGGTCAACTTCATGCTCCAGCCACTTTACCCTAGTACCCATTGAACAGCAGGCTGGTTGGACCCCATAGCTGGTACAGACACTTTGGAGAAAAGTCTCTTGCCCTGTCAGGAATTTAACCCTTATTCTTCAGTTGTCCAGCTCACAGTCTAGTCACTACACCAAATTCTTCAGTTGGATGGAGCCTTGAATTACAACTCCTAATGTGAAATACAGTTTCATTACCTAGTTTATGTTTGAGTAACACACATGGAATTGACAAATTACATTAACCAGTCCAGTGACTCAATTACTCAACTTGATTAGAGTACAGTGAAGTGAAATATCTACATATGTATATTACAGCAAAATGTTTTTCCACTGAGATGTAGTCATGACAATAAACACTGTACTGGACATATGCACTGTCATTTCGGCCATCTCCAAATCTTTTAATCAATACAGAAAACAGTGACACCATCAACAAATTGTGTGCACAGAATGTTCCTGAAATAAGTGCGGTTCATTTACAGATTGTCGTGGGGGAGCCGCAGTAAGTTGAAAAGTTTGTTGACCTACAAGTTTCTGGAAATGATGCAGTACAGAATTCATGCCACACTCCTGTACCGAGAATATATCCAAAGTTTCCAGACTGAGACATAAAGGAAATTACATGCCATTGGTCCTTGTTGTCCCCTTCTGAGTTTATGCAATGCATCCAGTGTTTCTACTGCTGATGGAAGCACTGCTGGAACTGGCTTTTTGGAACCACATCAAGGATGGTCTGTGTCTGTTACTGACTTTCAGGGATGTACTGGAAATGACACACTCATAGCTGCATTTTCATTATTGGAAACAAGAAGTCACAAGGGGCCACAGCCGTGTTCTTAGTGGCCAAAAAATGCTTCTACTTGTCAATGAGCAACAAAAGCACAGACTTCATGGAGTTGAGTCACATGTTCAAGTCCTCCGTTGGAATTTACTGGCATATTCCATATGGGGCCTAAACTGCCAGCTATCTCAAAAATGGTACATCACTGGTGTTCACAGACAATTTTGTACACTTTCTCAATGTTTTCGCACATACGTCCTCTGGAGGGATGACATGAATGCTCACAATCTCCAACAGAAATTTTCCCACATTTGAATCAATAAAACCACTCAAAAGTCTGTTATCCCCATGGCACTTTCACCAAAATCTGTTTTGAGCATTTCATGCATTGTTTGCCATTAGAAAATTACAGATGGCACTTAACATCCACAACCATACACATCCATTGAGAAGCAACACAGAGATTTATGGCTGCAACACTCCGTAGACTGACTCAGAAGATAGCAGTACTATGGTACCTAGCGGCAGAAAACTGTGCTACTTGCTGTTCTTGGTCCTAGTAATGCGTTTGGAAACTTTTGGATAAGCCTTTATATGCTTGGCCATTTACTGTGTGCAGATCTGCAAGATGTTGAGCACAATACAAGCCTCTATATAGTCACGACATATGAGGTTCAATAGTGACTATGAAGATTAACCCTTGCATTACGGAGCAATAAAACTTCCAACTTTTACTGTACTGGGTACATTTTGTACCCGTTTTTTTAAAATTACTTTCTCAACATATTTTTTTTTCATAGTTTATTTCTTAGACTCAATTAATGACAATAACAATCCTCTCATTCAAATTTTTCATTTCTCATGCAACTATAGAGAATGAAATGCCTAAAATTTTTTAGAAAAAGAAAATACAGTTTAGAACAGAAATGTGAATGAAATTTGTCTGCATTATGATTGTTCCTAGCAACTGTTGCATGTTATTTGAATTGTCTTCATAGAGTGGTCCTTGCACACCCATTCTGAGCCCTGGCAACACTTCCAGTCTGTTTTTCTGTCCTTGGCTGTTGGATAAACAGAACTAACATGGGTACAAAATGGTCCAGTCAAATTTAAAAAAGAAAAATAGCATACTAGAAAAACAATATATTCGCTGCATAATTTCGGGTCAAGGGGCCTTCAAAGAACAAACAGAAAACCTGGTAAGATTGTTACTCTATACCACCGAGTGTTGAAGAAATGACCAACCCTAGATATGTTTTGTACTCAGTCAATAATCCAAGGGTTAATGTCTTCTAAGAGGTGTTGCAGAGTAGTTTGGCAGACAGGCACCAATGTTTTCGAGACAACCAGTATCTGCAGCTTTATTGTTTCAGAAGACTGATCTTAATTCATGTAATCACGCCTTTCTTTGTTCTTACAGTCCCTTCTGAAAATGCAGTAGCACATTTCCCACGTGAAGCATTTCTGGCAATTCGTAGAATTAACTTTCCTGCTACCTGGAACCCCATGTCACTTTGTGACAAATGGCAGTTACCTCAGAAATATCTCATGTATATATATTTATATATATCATACACTGTATACACAGCTCATGAAAAAGGACCTGGGTATTGGAAAGTGTCAAAACAAAGTAACTGCTGAAGAATTACATTTTTGATGGTGAATAGCACTGAACAAGTAGCCCAGTTATGTTTTAATACCTGCACAATTTAAAATCACAGGCCTGGTGCCTATAATTATAGTTGAGTATAACGAGGCTGTGACAAATTCAAAGGCGTGACTGCAGTTTCAGTGCTGTACTCCCCTTCTGTCTTTGCCAATTCCATGAGTGCCATTGCACCCATCCACTTCAAATTATCCTCAGGAGGAATATTATTTCCTGTCCCTGATGGCCAGGGTGCAAACTTGTCACCTTGACAATTCTCTTCAGATACGTCTTTGCAAGCCAGCATTAGAACTGTAGGCCTTGTCAGATTTGCATCCTTGTTAATTGATGCTGACAGAACATCAACAGGATTCAGCAACGTGTAAGACAGAGAATCCAGACTACTACAGTCAACCTCATCTTTATCATTCCATTGCAAGGGTTGAGCTAATTCCTGCTTTTCACCCCAAAGTGATTGATCCTGACAAGCTTCACGTAGCCACCGTTTCTTTGGTTGCTCTTGACGATACATATCAAGCTTCCTGTGCTCTAATATGTCATTTGTGCTGACAATTCCAAAGTCATTTGAATCGGTGTCTGATGTTGCATCGGGTGGGGGTTGTTCTTTTGTATCTATTACTGTATCATTATTTGAATGCTGCCAGCTCTTAACAGTATGTGCAGACTGAATTTTTCTAGGGGACTTACGAACATTTTCTTGTTCCATCTCATTTGCCAAGCCCTTTCGAATCTTACACTTCTTGGTTGGTGCTGGGGGTGCAGATTCATTCTCCAGTTCACTCTTCCTGCTTTTTACTTTCTTGTCAAGCTCTTTTGATGGAGTTCTCTCTTCCCGATCCTTTTTATACCTAAAAATAACACAATGTAAAAAATGCACATTTACAGAAGACTGAGCAAGAAAAGAAGAAGAATTTGTAAATACATGTAAGTAAGCTTCAGTACCTCTCCAGCCAACGAAGTACATCACTAGACTGTTCTGGATTGGAGGCAACAGGCCGCAAAACAAAATCATCACTACGACGAAGAGTAGCCAATGGGTGATCAGGACAGTGCCTGTTAGCATGTGTAAAACGCATGTTGCACCTGCAGAACAGGGGTGAAACATGTTTAGGTTGTCTTTTGATGTTTTTAACACTGTAAAACAATAATGCTTTGAAGTCCTTTGTTTTCATACTTGCTACCAATGATGCTGTGATGCAAAGGGCTACGGCAACATTGAGTTAATGATAACACATAAACGTGAAATTTCACAATGCTTACATTGATTACATTTTTACATATGACAGACACTGACAGACAAGTGTACATGAAAGAATCTCACTCATTACAAGAAATAAAAATGAAATTTCTGCTATATGAAGACTAGCAGTACTGTCAGCAGACATAATTTCCTGAAGATGACAGTTCTATTTAGAAGTAAATCTTTTCTGTAAAATATGGATAGTCTAAAATCACAGGAAGTGGAATGTGATTTCTTGATTGGTGTATTTGGCATATGGGAAGTTGCATGCAGCATTTAGCTGCAAGGGTCTAATTTCAATCTAAATGCTTGTAGACAAGTTTCTTGGCAAGATACCTTAGAATAGAATAGAATGGAATACAGAAGGGCGAGCACCACAGCAACCCATGCACTTCGACCGTTATTGATCTTTTGTGCAAGCTTTAGCTCATTCATTCAGCAGTCCCACACCTTGAACAAAGTGCAATATCTTGCTGAAAGAGAAGTCTTCAAAGTCACCTGGTTTCATAAAATGATGACCCAGGTGCCTGAATCTTAGTGTGGCCAAAGCCTCACAGTCACAAAGAATGTGTGAGGTAATTTCAGATGCCTGCTTGCATCTATTGCAGTCAGGACTGTTTACCAGCCCCAGTTTAAACAGGTGTCCTTTTATATGACAGTGTCCTGTCAGCAACCCTGTCATTATTATTAACTGGTTTCTGCTCAGACTGAGCAATTCACCAGCTTTTTTTGCAGAGGGATTTTTTAAAGAAAGCCCTTAGCCTGCCTTTGTCTGTGTATGGACTGCCAATGCTCCTCATGTTTCCTACTCGTCCAGTCCCTGATCACCTCCCTGGCGACCTTTGCAGATATACCAAGTGCAGGCTCAGGTCCTATGAGTGGATGTGAGGAACCTTGTCTGGCTAATTGATCAGCTATTTTGTTTCCATCAATTCCCATGTGTCTGGGCACCCACACCTGTTAGATCCTGTTATGTTCTGCCAGTTGGCAGTCCCAAACTAATTTGGAATTTATCTGGAAGCTGTCAGGGGCCTTGATGGCTGTCTGACTGTCAGAAAGAATATAATGTTCCTACCTGTGTAGCCCTTTTCTATATTATCCATTATACAAAGTTTAATGGCATATATTTCAGCCTGGAATACTGTGGTGTGGAGCCTAAGAGTGACACTGTGCCCCTTTCTCTAGCCCCCTCGATACACCCCAGCACCAGTGCATTTATTGGTCTTGGACCCGTCCGTGTACCAGACCAGGCCCCGTTTGTTGTCTGGGTTGAACCCATTCTACCATTCACACTTGCCAAGGAAACTGATTGTGAATGGCTTGTGGTATGCATGTCTCAGAAGCATCGTGTCAGACCCCATCTGTAGGATGGGTTCATGCTCCATATCCTAAGATTTTTTGGTGTGACCAAAGTTAGTGGATTTAGATCTCCACTGTTGGGTACACATTAGTCTATAGATCCCTGCTTGGACCTCCGCCTCGGTCATCACATGAAGAGGAGGAAGTCCCAGGAAGACCTCCATCGCAGCTGTTGGGGTCATCTTCATCGCCCCTGTTATAGCCAGACAGGCTAATCTCTGTAGCTTACTGAGCTCTGTCCTGCTGACATTGTATCTGACCCTCAGCCACCAAAGGGAGCTGTAGGTCGATATGGGTCTGATCATCAAGGTGTAGATCCAATGCACCACCCTGGGTTTCAGACCCCAGGTTTTACCAGATGTGCCCTTACAGGTCCAAAAACCCTGTAAGCCTTATTCATCACATTTTTCAGCTGTGCCTTCCATGTCAATCCCTTGTCCAGAATAAGTCCAAGGTATTTGACGTCAGTAGTCAGCTGCAATGTGTGTCCACAGAAGGTTGGTTCATTTAGGCCCCTTAAATCTCTCTTCTGGGTGACTGGTAGTCACTATATTTTGTGGATTGATAGGTGAGTCCTATCACACCACTGCTGTACCATACTCAAAGCCTCCTGCAGAAGCTCTGAGACTGTGTTCTGGAATTTTCCGTGGATGAGGATGGCAATGTCATCCGCATATCCCAGTGTATAGTAGCCATTCCCATTGAGTCCTCCCATGAGTTCTTCTACAACCAGGCTCCACAGCAGAGGTGACAGAACACCCCCCTGTGGACAACCCCTGGCCACAGACCCCACCTGTTTCTCCTGCAGTGTGACTGTGATTTTCCTGCCACCCAGCATGGACTCGATCCTTCGAGAGGTCTTGTCTCCAGGCCCATGCTCTTTGGCAGCCTTTGTTATGATGTCAAATGAGGTACTATCAAAAGCTCTCTCACTATCTAGGGAAGCTCCAAGTGTAAATACCATGTTTTCCACTGTTTCCTTTATATGTGTAATCACATGATACAGTGCGGTTTCAGTGGACCTCCCTGGTTGATAGGCAAATTGGTATCGATGTAGGGGACGTAGTCCCAAAGTCTCATTCCTGATATGCCTGTCCACCAATTTTTCCATCATTTTCAGCATGAAGGACGATAGGTCTTAGCCTCAGTATAGTTGGCCTTCCCAGGTTTAGGGACAAACATCACCTTGACCTACCTCCAAGCTTATGGTATGTACCCTCTTGCTAGGCAGGATCTAAAGATATGGCACAGATGAGTCACTAAGTGATCGACTCCTTGTTGTCAGAGTGCAGGTACAATTCCATCAGTCCCTGCCAAATTAAATGGTTTGGATGTGCTAATCACCCATCTTATTTCAGACTGATCAAAGACCTTTTTAGAAAGTTCCCAGTCCTCCCTGTGACCAGCAAATGCTCTCAGGTTTGGCTGCCCCTGTCCTTCCAAGGTTACTTCTTCTCCAGCAGACCCTGGAAAATGAACTCCATATAGTTCCCTCAGGGTCTCTTTCACAGATTGGGTATATCGGCGCTCAAGTAGTTTAATAGATTCAACTCTGCTGGCCAACTGACTGGCCATGATCCTCATGAGTCTGGCCCTGTCAGGTACATCCTCGATTGCCTGACACTAATCCCTCCAAGAGGATTGTTTGGCCTTTCTAATCTCTTTTTTGTAACAGGTGAGGGCCATCTTATATGATTCCCAGTCACCTGTCCTTTCAGCTTGATTAAAAAGTCTTGTTGAAGCTTTAAAGTGGCTGAACTCTTTGTTCCACCAGGGAACCGTCCTTGGCGAGACAGCCACCCTGACTGGATAGGTTTGGTGATAGGACAGGAGGATGGCCTGTTGCAGCATGTCAACAGCCAGCTCTACATCATGCACCGAGTGTATTACTCTTGATACAACCCCTAGATTCGCCTTTAGGTCTCCCCAATAGGATTCACAATTGGTTCTCTTGGGTTGTGATATGTGAGCCTGGTAACTTTTGAAATACTATGTATCTGTGATCTGACAAAGAGATCTTATCAGATTCATACCAATTAGTAACTAGGTCACCTATCTTGTCAGTACCAAGGGTCAAGACTGTAACCTCCTTCCTATTACTAATTACCAAAGTAGGCTCGTTACCTTTATTAAGAATATTAAGATTTGTGCTAACCAAATATTACATTAAGCATTCTCGTCGTGGACTGACGTTCATGCTCCCCCATAAACTATGGTGTGCAATGGCACCACATCCAAAAATGAGCTGCAATTTATTCCTACTGCACAGTAGTCAATGACTTCCCTTCACACCTTTGACAGGGTGGTTCGTCTGAATCATAGGGGAGGTATGCCGATGTAACAGTAAGTTCACTCTAGCTCCCTCCTCTAATGTAAGTCATCCTCACCATCATCACATCCATAGAAAAGAGCTCTGACAGTGGAAAGGCATGAACCATGTTCCTGACAAAAATGCAGGATCTAGGAGCAATACCGGATCCAGGAGAGAAGTGTCTCCCTTATATTGCGTAATCCCCTTATTCGGTCCCCATAATCCCTGGGTTCCTGAATGAGTGCTATATCTATCTCCCCTATAGCAAATTTTTGGCAAAGGAGTGCCGTTGCAGCCTTGCTATGGTGCAGATTAATTTGAATAAATTTACATTTTTGGGACATCTTGTGCCCATTTGTCCTTGACTTCTGTTAAATGTTCAATGCCCCTAAGTTTGCTGGGAATACCAGATCCCTGGGGTGGTTCACCAGACTGGCTGGCTCATTGTTGAGCAAATTTAAGCAGGTGCCTCTGTACAACAGAGTCCCTGCTTTTGATAGGTTTTTATTTGGTATTTTCTCCATTACAGTCCCATGAGTAGTGGGGAAATAATAGTCATCACCTGCAGAGCCCCTTACAGGTGGAAAGCATAAATACAACTGGGTGCTGCCTGGTGCCCCAAGGGATCATTAATGGCACTGCTATCATCACCCCAGTGCCACGCAGTCATCAGTACGATGCCTCACACCTTGGCTTGGGTGGACCATTGCTCCTGTTAGCCGCCTACAGACGTTACCCCCCTCCATGATGGGGACGCCAGAGATTGGTTTTTTGAAGGGCAGATACCTTAACTTACGTACTTTAAATTTCAATCTGACAGGTTTTCACTGCATTCATTTTAGAATGCAATTTTCAGTGCAGATGACTTACTTTGTAACTACATATTCACATCATACATACCCCTGTTCTGAGCAAACAAAAGGCTTCTCTCCAGTATGTAGTCGCTGATGTGTTTTCAACTGCCCACTCTGTGTAAAGGCTTTTGCACAACCAGGATAATCACAGGTGTAAGGACGTTCACCTACAACACATTTTAAAAACAATGAATGCATTACATAAAAGATAAAATTCAAAATGTCATAAAAGTTCCTGCTATGCTCTGCACAGCAAGAAGCAGTGTATGCAAGGCTCAAGAAAACTGACATAGATAGCAATGCTACTTCAACCTTTTAAAGTCTGACATCATCTAATCAGGCCTGCCTAACCCATTACTCATGGGCAACATGCTGCCTGTGAAGACATTTAAAATAACAATAAGTCCTTTAGCCTTTTACGTGGGAATGCCATGACAGAACACAGAAGCAATCTCACCTGTTCTGTGCAAACTGTGAAAGAATACTTACCACTACCATACACCCAAATGACCCGATCATAAATGCGGTAGTACTGTGCTTGGATTAAAATAAATAAAAGTGAATGTTGATGTGAATTAGCACAGGGATGTTTCTTAGTTAACAACTTGCAAATGTGCAGGCACCAGCAACAGCTTCTTTCTAATATCTTAAGGTTAAAATCTATGTAATGTGAAAGACAACACATTCTGGAGACAATCCTTAGCTTTTGGTGGTTTAGGATTTCCAGACAGGAGGGACCACCTCTTCATCTGCAAGTGTTGTAGTATAGATCTGACTGACTCTAACTCTTAGTACATCATTACGTTTCTAGGCAACTCGTTGTGTGGCAGTCTTGTGGTTTTCATGTCAGCAGCGAACGTTTTCATATTTTATTAATATTATTAAGGTTTGCCTTCCATTGTGTGTTAATAACAAGTTAAAGTAGACAGCTTTTCTTTGACAGAACTTCTATTTCTATATCACTTAGGTAAGTTTTGTGTACACATCAAACTACATGCTTCAATCCATTCCCCAGACCACCTTCAGGTCTATCAGAGGTAAAAATTCACCCTAGAACAGGTCATGAAGGCCCAGAGGGGGAGTAGAGGTATAGCTCTACTCTTTCTTTCACCTTGGCACTAGATGGGGGTGGGTAGTCAACGCCACGCCTCGGCCGCTTTACCCCCGGGAATGACCTGGTTCCCATTGTACAGGAGGCTGGGTAGGCCCGAGGGCCGGTCTGGACGGGTGCTGAAAATCTTGCTCCCACCGGGATTCGACCCCCGGACCATCCAGCTACTGACTACGCTATCTATCAGAAGAGTATTTCATATTTTTGTCATGAAATTGAGTTCTCAAACTTATGACCATGTATGACACTGCAGCATTTAAATGTCTCTAGGTAATTAATGTAATTATGGATTGTGTATAAAAGTACAAAAGTAAGACTTGTTGTATTAGGTATCAAATAAGTAAAATTCCCTTAAAGGATGTTAAAATCTTTTTAATAAAGATCAAGATGAAGACAACATAATTTCTTCAAAACACTCCTGTGTGTCTAGTCTTTTTTCTTCATACTGATTGTTATTGTTTGTCTCAACTATTGCATGATTGTAGAATTACAGTAGCGTAGTCTTAAATTTATACTTGTTGTTAATGTTGTTTCTATTTTGAGTGTTCTGTGGGAGGAAAGACAATGGCTTCTCAGTGCAGTAGTACTAAAATTAAACACAGAACATTTGTGTACAATTTTAATAAAATTGGGAGAAAAAGAATTGTTTCATCCATGTTCATCACAAATTCCTCTAAATTGAAATGTGTGTGTTAAATGTGCAATGCCAATGTAGATGTTCCAAGAAATACAATGTGAAACATTTCATGACTGTGCATAAAGACTATACAAACAAATCTCCTGACAACAGCAAAATATGTAGTAACAAAGATGAGGATTTGAAGCAAATTTTACAGTCACATCAAACAACATTTTCTAAGCCTATTAACAAAGCCAAAGAGGCAAACACCACTTTGTATAGAATCACAGAAATCTTGGCTAAGAAAAAGCGCTTTGAAGACGGTGATGTGATTAATAAATGTTTAAGTTTTGGCAAGCAAATCATTATTTAATAAATTAAAAATACAACTTAAATATGCAATGCAAATCAGGAGGACCATTTATCTTGAACTATTGTCACTACAAGAATGGAATGTATGTCCAGTGACATGATTATCAACTGAGGCAAGATCTTGAAATCAGTGAATCTTCTGTACTTCACGTAGATGAGTCAATTGATGTCTGTGATGAAGATACAAGTCTTTTTGGATGTGTACCTAACAAATCCCAAGATTAGAATCTTCAGCAGCACCACTATGAGAACCTGCAAAATGCAGAGTTTCTTAATATTACAGCCAGTGATATATATAGTCAGCACTGGGCTTTAAATGGTTGAATGGTCCAGCACAGAATGTCAAATTTATGTAGTCAATGTTCTGGCAATAAAACGTCCTTTCTTTGAAAATACAATGAATTGGTTAACTATGTCTCATAAATTTCACACTGTTGGTCTGTAACTTAATTTAATATGTCTCTTAGTTTTTCCGACTTCCCATTCTTATCACTTGTTATTTTAAGTGAATGGTGCATTTTGAATGTACAGGAACTCTCTTTATCTAACTCCACAAATCACTACACTTGGACTTTGCTTGTTAGAAGGCAGGGCAGTGTCTCCACTGTGCCACTTTGCTGTGAGTTGGGGTTCACACATTTTAGTTTAACGCACTGTAGTTAATGTTATTTTTTTTTATTCAACCCATTTTTAAAGGTACTAGAAACATTTTTTGATGTGAGCTGCTATACTGTCTTGATGAACAAAGGTGTGGGTTCTCTAGTATCTGGACAGGTGTTCAAAAAAATTGTGTTACAAAATGTGTTACATATCAGTGTGACTTTATGGTGTCAACAACAACAGGCAGGTGAGATGTGGTCATCCTAGTTGCACTCACAACACATCACACATGAACTGTAACACCATGTAATGGCACAGAATGGATTAACATGGGATTTTCTATGCATCTGATATTCAGAGATTTCACACATCCACTGAGATGAAACCAAGCTTTATCACTAAACCAGTGTTGGGTCTATGTCTCCAGCACACACCCCATATAGTTAACATTCACAAAACTCAGTTTTGGTCCATGATCTGTTTCACAGAGTTTTCTTTAACTACAATTGTCTTATACAGAAGCCAATACTTGTTTTGTTGCATTTTGTGCCAGTGATACTTTTGCTGTCCAAACTAGGCCAAAGATTTTCCTACAAATATCTCCAATCTAGCACTATTTTTGACCAGTCCTTCCTCAGAAAGAGAACACAGAAGATGTAGGCTGTCTAAAATGAATGTACTGCTGAAAACCTTCTCATGTATTTGTATATTATTTTCCTCTGTTACACTAGTGCAGCAGGGAATTTTCATCTGTATTTAAGACAGTAGTTGTAGGGAATCATATTTGCTGCATGTATCATAAAGCAATCCACATCTCTGATAAGCAGTTCACAAACAAGCAGTAAAACAAGCTTTATACATAACACAAGCAACATGCTGGGAAGCAACTAGCAACTGGAGTTAATTAAAATTAACACTCTACACAGCATCTTAATTCTACAGGCCTAAGTACACTGTTATATGACAAGGTAGCCAGGCACAAATGTCTCCAATTTTGAAGACTGTCTTTTGCGATGTGATGATACGTAGTCCGGCAAGGTATGTACTGACTTTTCTTACCTTATAGTTGGCTGACTGATATGAGAATGTCAATTTAACCCATAGTGTTATTTAACCTTTTTGTTGCTATGCATTATGTCAAGAATGCCCATTGTGAAAGTGGTAGTATAGTAGTACTGACACATGAGCTTCCTTATCAGCCAATTTTAGAGCTGTGCAGGATGCAAGCAAATGAGGTACCATGCAGTGCCACAAAGGGAAGAACTGAAGAAGCTTTTGCAGTCACAAGTGGGGAATGTTAACCAAGCTACGAAATCCATGCAAAGTTAAAAAAATAGCAATAGTAGCGGACCAATAATGTAAAGAACAAAAGTTAGTGTTGCTCAACACACTAACCTTCCTAGGATTGGACTGGAGAAAAAATAAAGAAAGAAACAGAAAAATATGTACCCTGGAAATCCAGTGTGCTATGAATACTTCCAGGTTTAAAACATTGCAACATTTCAGGAAATAAGAAGTGGCAAAGACCTTTTAGAGGATCGTGAGATCTGAGTTAGCTGTTACCCTATTTATGATGCACAACAAAGCTAAGAATCTACACATATCTCTCCAAACATTAATGGTAATTAATTTATGCAAGATTTGAGGTTTCCAAGGCAGATCTTTTTGAGAATTCATGTATTCTGTGATGTGGTACTGTGTACCTGGGTTATTGTTTGCCGATATTTCAAAGGAACACTGGGAAACTAACCGAGGGACACAGCATCACATCCCAGAACTAAATCCACAATTAATGTACAATGACATTTTCCTTTGTCAGCATTATGTAAATTGCAAATCTGAGTCCACTGTTTCTATGGAAGGTGGTTAAATATGTTAACTAGCTGGGCAGTTATTAGCCCCTATAGGACTAGACATATTTCTGTTATTTTGTACCATACTGTACATCAGTTCAAGTGTAGTGTGTTTACTGCATTTATTCAACATCCTACTTCGACTAAATTTTGTTTAATGCACATAATATATTATGGAAACAATGAAATCTGACTCATTGTGATGGTCTGTTTAGTTGACTGAATTCACATTTTCATTTGTCTTGGATTTAGTATGCAAGAACACAAAGTTTACAAGTTTGAGGGTAAAGAACATCATGTGGGTGCAGGGTGAAAGAGAAATCAAAGTACATAGTTGCCATACTGTAAAGTAATTTGAACCCCAACTATGTGTTCATGACTTGTAAGACATAAGAATGGATGGCTTACACATGGCCATAAATTTTACAAATTAGGCTCTGGTACTACCATTGATAACATTTTGCCATGAAATGATTAATCATGACCAACTTTTACACAAGCATATGATCAACAAACTAGATTCTGCGTTCCATCTTCCCTCCACTTATATTATTGCGTAGGTTTGTGACAAATGTCATTAAGTATATGCACGTACATTCTTTGACCTTCACTAAAAGATACACTTGAGCACAGTTAGTTAACTGAAATTTATACATCCACATCCATGGGTTTTTTTAACTTACTGTTTGAAGCAACAAGCATCTTTTTCCTTAAATGGAAAATTAGACCTTTCTGCTGAAACTGCCATTTTACTTGACCTGAGCAAGGTGCTATGAATTTCAAGGCCACTTTTTAATATACTTTGTTGAGTAGGTTTAGAATACAAATACAAGCACAGCTGATGGACATTCAGTAACCCAACTATGAATCCTTCTGGTTACATACAGTTGTTGACAAAATTATAAAAATAATTCAGGTATTGTGTACTATGGTCTTCATGGCCCACATGTACCCTGCATGATTGTAACAAAGGCATTGATGGTATGCTACACATGTTCTGCACTATTAATTAAATTTCTGAATTGGCAACATATAAAACTGCATGTAAAAGTGAAGACTTGTACTCAATCCAGAATGTATTTCAATTACACTGTAATGACATACCTGTGTGGGTCCGAAGGTGGGCTTGTAGAGACTTTTCTCTGGGAAATACTCTGTTACAGAAACGACATTTAATAGCACTAGGTGACGTGGAACCTTCCACCATTAAATTGGTAATTGCATCAGCTCTAGGTCTGCCCCTTTTACTTTCATGACGTATAGCAAATTCCGGTGAGCTACAACCACTCCCCGGACTGTGTTCCATTTTCTGAGACTCTCCTACCCATTTCCAGGAAGATAACATAGTATAATTTGTTGTTGGGGTTCTGTGCAACCGAGACACGATTTCTTCACTCGATTTAAAACGTTTCGGAGTCTTCACTTCCATATTTCACCTTATATTTCAGACCTACCCCACACTTATTTACAGCACTTCCTACCACTTAACCAATGTTGTTACCGCCAATACATGTTTACAAATTTACGCGCGTTTACAGCACTAATTTTATTGGATGAACAATTAGGGGGGGAGTTATACTGGAATTCACGTTCTACTACTTAGATTCTATGACTTAAATGAATTTAAAGTTTTATAAGAACAATAGCATCTCGTTATATGTATAAAATAAGCATGTTGTCGAGATGTTCTTGTTTTATGAGAATACTATAGCTATTTGAAATGTTATATCGCCCGGCCCGGTTTCCCGCCAATAATTATATGATTTTGTCGTTCATGAGGTGTTTGATAATTGCCAAAACCGTACACAAATATTCAATAAATAACATGGTATTAAAATACATTTATAGAGTAGTTTATTTATGAAATTGAGATTCTTGTTTTAATATGTTTAACTTGACATGATGTTATTTTTGAATTGATTCACCTTGCATACCGAACATTTCATGAGGCGCCTATCGGTATTGTTTTCGCTATAAACCTCGTGGGATAACTACAGTCGACTATCGCCATATTGAAATTGAATGTCGGTTTCAGCGAGGGGCTCGTAGTAGCCATTGAGTTTATCCGTTGACATCCTCATAAACTGGAGGATTCAGAAAACATGGAAAACACGTACGGAATTGGTGTTACAAATCGGTACGCTTTGTTCCTTGATGATGCAGAAGATCCTTTGGAAGTTCTGAAAGTCCAGGAGCAAGAAAAGGAAGCAAAGAAGAAAACGAAGCTTTCTGAGAAAGAAAATAAAGGGAAGACTGAAACGAAGGGAAAGACTGCCCAAGTAGCTCGAAAGGGGATCAAGGAAACTCAGAATGTGAAGACTTTGGAATCTGGAAAGACGAAGGAAGGTACTGTGTTTTGATGTTGTTATGCAAATACGTCTGTAAATAGAATGATTTATTTACTGGCAGCGAATATGCTTACGCCAAAAGCCTATCGTAGTTGTACCGGAGAACAATTGAATTGCATTGTTAGATTTTCTATGCTTTGTATGCTTAACTGAAATTAGGAGTTTATTTTTCGTGTAATTTAATGCTGCATGTGTGTACTTTTGCACGCCACATGGCTGCCAATACGGTGTGAGACGTGATTCAGTGATTCGTAATGTGCCAATAGATGTGAACTTTTTTGCTCCATGAAGTACCATACTAGAGCTCCAAGACTTAGTAACGTGATCAAGTCTATACGTGATGTTAAGCTAATATGGCACCTGGTCTCAGTGTTAACACCAGTTTGGGTTGCTCAGAACTCATGTTGTGGAGTAAAAAAGAAACGTCTGACATGTAATAAGCACATATTTATGCAAACAGCAGCACAGTAAGATTCAGATCTTCAGGGATGTTGATATGTCATAACATCCCAAAATACTTTAATCTTCAGCAACACTTCAATGAGAACTGCAGGTTATGCATAGCAGTAGGATAGGCTGAGGTACAGACCGCGTTGTAAACTAGACCATACAGGACAAGCAGTAAAGTGGAGAAAAAAAGCATTGGAAAAATTAAATGTTTCCTCCAAGTTTGCTGGGTGGAAAAGGATTCGGGGATAAGGGATATATATTTCCAAGCAACAGGTTTATTGTCCTGACAGCTAGTTGCATAATTTTCATAGGATTAAATTGAATAATGAGTATTGTTTCTTGTAAGAGAATGTGCCATCTGATCAGCAGAACATGTCCTTGAAAAATGGCACACAAGGAATAAAGACTTACTGATATGCATCAGGGGAAAGGAAAGTGCTTACAAAGTTACAGATAGGTGTTCAGTAACATTTTCTTCATGGTGTGCCATTTTGTTCTTAATTGATTTTTCTGCTATTATTGAAATTGTGTTGAATTTCTACAAAATTGTAAGTTATCTAAACTGTTAACCCTTTGGAGCCAGAATTAAGTGCCCATTGTACTCTGTAAAAGATCTGATATTTAAATGGCCAACTATTACTTTGTATGTTCTTGGCTGATGACTTAAGTGGATGTTTGGTTTTTTTCAGCATCACACTATGCATCAAATGTAGTCTATTTTCAATGCCAAAGGGTTAATATTACAGTGTTTACTATGTTACTGTGTAGTTTGGAAGGACTGCACCATCACAGGAACCTGCTGCCTATTTTCTCTACACCATGTTTAAATTGACACTGTGGTGATATGAGTGCTCATATATTTTGTCTCTGTTGTGCTTGGGCCATATGTAACATGTATTATTTCTTTAGTGCATATGGACCATTAGCTTCTCAGTTTGCTTGAAGGTGCATGTAAGTGACTGGGACTATTTTTAGTCTTAAGTGTGGAATTCCAAATTTGAATGGAACTACTATAAGCAAGTTATTTAAAAACCCAGATTTGCTGAACAGTTTTGTGCATATAATTAACAGCATGCAAAATGTATTGCATTTACAAGGGTTCCAAATTTTGGATGTTATCTTTTAGTTGTTTGCTGGTAGAAAACCTACTGTAGTTGTCAGATGGTCCTAATCTGGGTGAGGTGACAAGGGCATGTTATTTATCATTGTATAAGTGACTTCCTCCTGACCTGCTTGGAAATTTGACAAGGTAAAGACTGAAAAGATTATATAGCTGATTATAACTCCAAAAAATTGTGGTATAAGATACTATAGAGAACCCACTTCTAACCCTTGACATATGTAACTGTTACCATTCTTCATTCACCAGCACTTAGAAAGTTTGTCACTTGTATGAAACCTCAAAACCTAACCCTAGTTGACTACATTTTGTATGTTTCTGTATGTATTGGCTGTTAAATAATATGAGTTGCTGTATTGATAAACATGACTTGATTTCCTGTAAATTGGTGCATTGTCAGCCTTGATGCAGTGTTGTATGAATTGTATGGGGTATGAGTAGAAAGGAAGGCATAAAGGTGTGTGTGTGTGTGTGTGTGTGTATGTGACAGAGTGAGAGAGAGAACAGCAGTAATACTTTTGCCATGTGGGTACATATGCTGTGAGCATAGGGGAGGAGAAAACCAAACCTCTAGTACCCACCTTTTCAAACCCTAGATTCCTTGGAGTTTTAGAACCTTAGGCCTAATAATAAAAAATGACTGCACTTTTTGTGCTGTGGGCAAATTTGGTCCTAAAGGAAAGATATTTATAATCTAACATAGCTTATATTTTTCAGTCCAAGTGTTCCTGCATTGCATAGAAGCTTCATAATAAAAGTGGCAATGCATGCACCTGTGGAAATGGATTTTGGCACCAAATTGGTTTAGTGATAGTGCTGTGCTGCAGGCCTTTCTGTTTTTCTCCAAGAAGTAAATACTTTGGACATTTTAAGTAGAAGGTGTATGAAATGGTTGAAGTGTGGGCAGTGACTTGAGTTTGCATTTTGAGAGTGACGTGTCTGTTATGTAATACTGCTGCTACATTGATTTGTTGCACCCAAGCTTCTGATACGTGCTTAAGAAATGTTTGAAGTGGTGACATTTTTGTAAATGGCTTCATACATAACACTGTTTTATATGGGGGCAGGCAGAGCTGCTGTTTGCTTTGAGCTGAGGTCCATGTGTTTTAGTCTAGAGCAGGGGTTTGCAAACTACGGCCCGCGGGCCAAATTCGGCCCGCCGCCTCTTTTTGTACGGCCCGCGAGCTAGAATGGATTTTACATTTTCAAATTCTTTAAAATTTCAAAGTACGCACTATAACGGAACCGCATGTGGTGCTCGTATAGCTTCGCATTCGCACGCTGCTTGGTGGCCTCTGCTGTGACGCCACGCAGTTATAATTCGGCAGCATTTCCAGTGAACATTTGCAATCAGTTGTGATGATAGGGAGTACTAACTTTGAACCCCAATTTGGTGAAATGTTATCTCAAAAAAAGCAATTCCATTCTTCTCATTAGTAGAGCTGTATTTCAAACAATTGTAGTCTACTTATTATTATTATTATTATTACATTACATTTTGTTGAAGGCATTTGTAAAAACTTGTTTTTTTCTTGTTATTTAAGTAGGCCTACCTACATAAATATCCTCGAGTTTGCCTCTTGGCCCGCAGAGCCTAAAATATTTACTATTTGGCCCTTTATAAAAAAATGTTTGCTGACCCCTGGTCTAAAGCATTTGCTGTTAAGGTTAGGTTTTTACTCACCGTGTTTAAAGATGAAACAGTTTGTGGTGTGAGCTGTTGGCAGTGTATTGCTGACATGCGTGTCTGTCAATGTGGATGGGTGTGTGTGATGTCACTTTACGCATCTGGTATTTAAAACTTTATGGCTCATCAGTAGTTTGATCAGTTGTCACACATGTTGTCTGGTCAGGATCAAATTATGCAAGACACTGTCAGGCTTTGCAGTAACGACTGTCAAGTTGAGCCTGAAAGTGTAGCTGTGTCCGTATGAAATGTTACATAGAGAAAGCATTTGTGCCCCTGGCTGTAGTGTGATAATTGTTTCGTAAAAGGTTGTACAGTAAATGTTAAATAAAATGTGATTGAAAGTATTATAGATACGAACACTTATCCAAAAGTTCCTGAACTTGCCGTTAGGTCCAAGAACAAGTAGTACGTCCCAGTGGGTGTTGTGTCAGGTATACTCTATGAGTGACTCAGGTGTGTTTTGCAGCAAGAGCCCTCAGTGTTGCGTCTCAGCATGTTGTGCAATTGTAGCATGATCCACAATTTTCTAATGGCTTATGTGAAGGAGCAACACATTTTCGTTAAGTTTTACTTCAGACTCGGGGAAAACTGCGTTGGAAATTAAGGAGATGAAACCTGGCTTTACTCTAATGACCCGGAAACTAATTAGCAGTCCTCAGTCGAAAACCCCATTTTCTTCAAATCCAAAGAAACAAAGCAAGGCAGGTCGTACATCAACAGCATGCTGATATTTTTTGACTGAGGCTTTGTTCATCTGGAATTTTTTCCCCCCAGGCCAAACAGTTAACCAGCATTGCTGTTGGGAGGTTTTATGATATCTGAGGGAGCAGGTTCATTGGAAACATCTGGAACTGGACAAACCAGGCCTGGTTGAGTTGCCCAATGCACTAATGCATGCTGCTTTGTTGGGGCAGCAATTTTTGGCCACTAGAACTATGGCTGTGGTCACCCACCCTCTTTAATTGCCTGATGTGGCCCTTTGTGATTTATTTTTGTTTTTGAGAGTGAACTTGAGCTGTGAGGGTGTCATTTCCAGGATGTTCATGAAATTCAGGAGCAATTGGTACTGTTCTACATACAGTTCCAAAAAGTCGGTTACAACAGTGCTTCCAGCAGAGACAGAAATGCTGGACCTGTTGTGTAAACTTTGAAGGGGACAGTAATGACCAGTAACAAAGGTAAGCATGTACTTCGTTATTGACTTGGTCCAGGAACTTTTGGATACACACTTATAAATAAGGTCTTTCGGGTTATGACTACTTATTTCCCTGTTGTAAGGTTGAGTGTGTGAATAGAATATGATAAATACTTCATAGTAGGTAACAAATGTTTACTGTCATCTAAGCTATAATTGACTCCACAGAGCAGCTTCTTTCATATTTAATGTTCTGAATTGGGAGAACCCATTGTTCCTCTTCATGGCAGGTAAAGGTAAAATGAGCAAAAGCTTCTGTAGGTTATTTGTTATAGTGACTGGCCTATGGGCTGGATGGCCAAGGCATTGTTGTTAGATTCCCTGCTGGGGCAAGAGATTTTTCTCTTTGAAATTGTCCAGACAGCGTTGAGGCCCACCTAGTCTCCAGTTCAGTGAGTTCTGGGGGCTTTTTCTCAGGGCTGAAGCAGCCAGAGTGTGAAGCTTACCGCTCACTATCTGGTGGCAACGTTAAGAATGCATGGAGGTATACCTCCACTCTGCTATATGCCCTTGTGGCCTACATGGGCACAGCTTCACTTTTTAGTCTTTGTTCTGTAATGCTTCTGTAATGCCAGCTTTCGACTTCATAATGGAGGCCACTTGTGTTGGAATGGGATGAATAGGAGCCCTTTTAAAACAAAATGAGAGATGATGTAGCAGCACATTTCTTGCACAGAGTAAGAAGGTACATATCTCAAACATACTACTAGTGTAAAATGTGCCATTTGAGTGAACAGAGGTGTTTGCAGAGTTGTTACACTCCATCACAATCTTTAGTAGGCTGTCTGAAAGCAGATGTCCTTGATGAACATCTGAATGTCCACTTTGGAACTTGAAGGAGAAATGTTTTAACATAGTGTGCAAATGTTTGTCATTAAGCTGGGAATAAAATTTTCTCCTTCAGAAGTTCATAAAAATGTTTGTTTGCAGATGTGTAAGTGCTGCCAAAAGTTGGTATTTTCTTTGTAAAAGTTTTGATGGAATTGGAATTGTCAGGTAGGCCCCCCCTGTAAAACTGCTGTATCTTTTCCTCAGTGAAAGCATGTTTGAGTGTTTCATTTTGTAATTTGCATCTGCACTAAAACCTGATCAGTACCAGTGGAAAAGGGATTTTGGAACTTAAGAACTGCATTGCCTCTTACATGAAAATCTCTGAACCTTGGAGACAGTTCTCTTTGATGCTGTTGAATGATGCTGCAGGATTGTTCGTCTGCCGATCATGTGGTGGGATGGAAGATTTGAAAACAGTTTGGCAGGGTGGGAGGTGACTAAGATGTTATTTGGTATGTTCATGCAAGGCAGTTTCACTTAATAGGCCTTCATATCAGGGAACGTGTCACATCATAATTTACCCGTTCATGACATTTTCTGTTGAGTTTAGTAAGATAAGTACACAAATGTAAGAGCCAAAATCCATTTCTCATCAGGTAACGTACAATTTTGGCCTGTCCTTTCATGGATGTTCCTATTTCTTGTGAATTTTTAGGCTTTTGCAGCAGTGCGGTGTGAGACCTCCATTCTTCTGGGATAGGCATCGCACAAACTTTTTGATTGTTGAAGACAACCCTGCTGTCTTCAAATATTGGGCACCAACCATTTAGTGACATGGCGCCAGACCCCAGAAGAATGGAGACCATCGTTGTGTCTGTTACCTTAAGTGTAGTCCATTTTTCATCTCAAATTAAAAAAGAAACTGCAGCACAGTGCCACTGGGTGAGAAACACAGTAACACATTTGAATTGTTAAGAGATCAGTGCATACTTTTTCTCCCAGATTTGTCTTATTCTGCTGTTACCAGAGCCATACATACTTCTGCCACCATTCCAAAGAAGCAACTGTTCCCTTTACTTTCAGGAAGAAATCTTTGCCCCATAGTCCCTTTCAAGCTGCATCAACTAGCAGGCTCTTCATAAGCACTGAAGGCACTGTCGGTCTGTGCCACAGATATGTATTATCAAGTGCACAGTTTCTGTAATATGTGGAGGCGTGTCAAGTGCATAACTATCAAATGACTGTGACTGTGACTGTGTGTCTAAAGTTCAAATATGTTGCTCCCAGTTCTTGTATACACCTCACACGAAGGTGAATCAAAGGTAAAGTGAATTTGCATGTAGAGGCGCTGGAGCCAACGCTGTGCAAACCCTAGCTGGCATCTCGGTAGCTACATACTGGGCATTGTCGCAACGAGCCAATGTCCGGTTTAGTTGGTATTGTGTTTACAAATCTTTTTTAAAGATGGCAACACCAGTTTCGAATTGCACTGCTCTAGAACAATGAGCTATGGTTTTGTGTTTTGTGGTCAGAAGGTATTAAGACATATTAAATTTATAGGTGAATGTTACCATAGTATGGTGAACAACAAGTGCAAAAGTTTGCTGCTCAAGGGGGTTCTTTTGTTCCACAATAATGTATGTCTGCATTCCATATCAGCTACCACTGAAGCCGTGAGGCAGCTGAAATTTGAACTTCTCCCCCCCCCCCCCCACACATATGGTCTGGACTAGTTCCGTTGGATGATCACGTTTGCTCACTAAAAGAAGACTTGCGTGGACAAAGATCTGCCAGTGATGAAGTTAAGGACAAGGTGCAATGTGGCCTCAGTCACAACCAAAAACTATAGTGACCACAGCTGTAAATAATAAATGTACATATTACCATTTGTACGCTGCGCACGTCTGTGGAAAGTGACTCCCTGATGATGGCTACGATGGTTAGCTGAAACGTGTAGGAGTGTGCAGTAGTTGATAATTATAATAAAAATCATATATAAAACAGCTGCATGGAATATGTATAATATTAAGTATAACTAAAAACTTTCTTTGCACATGGGATGAGAAGGCTTATGAACCGCTACACAACATGTGTTGGAAATAGGGGTCATTATGTTGGGAAATGATACATTTTGCATTTGTCACATTGTTATATACAAAGTAATTAATAAATTCACTTTACCTCTTGACTGCCTCATACAAATTTGGACAGAGATGCCGTTTTGAAATCTGAACATAACCTCTTCGCCCACAGCTAAAAAAACCGCTACACAGATTGAAGCCTGTAAAGGATTGTCGTTATTTTGCAGTTTATGTTTATATCCACTTCCATATTTTTTCCCTTTATTTGGTGGACATTATAGTTTCCCACCTGATTTCTGTCTGTGGGCCATGCCTTTGTTCTAAGTCATGGGTCTCCAACCCATGATCTGTGGACCACCAGGGTGTATGATGCAGCCCACAGCCACATCTGTAAATTATGTATATACAGTAAAAAATTACACAACAATTCAGGCTGTTAGGTATACCATTTATTTATCCATGGGTGGTCCATGAACTAGCCCACAATAATGGGTGTGGCCCTTTGCCATAAAAAGCTTTGAGCCCATGTTCTAGGTACTATAATTGTTTTGAACAGGGGCTTGTTTTATTCTACAATGTGCTCAGTTTCTCAGGCTACAGTACTGAATGGCAGGATGAATGATGAATTGAAAAGAATTTGGAAGTGGCCATGCCCTAGTTAAGGTACTGTCTCGGCATTTTGGATGGTCTGAGAAAAACCTTGAAAATCACAAGATAGTTACTGTCGCAGCTAACATTCAGACCCAGCAACTCCAAATTTAAGCTGTAGAGTGTTAATCACTGCACAACTTGCTTGGTGGTGCTTGCCTTAAAATTGGATGTAAAAAATTCCTGTGTTTGCATTATTAGTGTGCTGTAGCTGATATAGAATGTATTTTCAAATCAGATCTCACCAATACTCAGTTCCATATTGACAACAGTTTAAGTAGATGAAGTTTCTGTGGCCAGTTGGATGTTTAGAAGGCAGAAACTGTTATGCAGTAGAGAGGATTTAACATGAGGGTTGTGTGGCTGTAACAGCATTTGTTATAGTCTGATAATGCAAAATAACTGGACTGTATATGTGTAGGCATATAATCAGTATTTTTCAGAGGGATAGTTGTATTTTATTGCTAAAAACCTCCACTGTTCATTGCTGCCTTAGTTATAAGAGCATTGAGTAGTGATTTTTTTTTTTAAGCTAAGGTCTGCCTGACACAAAGTGTGCGGTCAGTATGAACCTTTTATTGTGTCGTAGTTAACCCATTGTGTCAGCATGTGGTAAAACATTAATTTCTGCTAGCCTATGTAGTATGTTTTAACCCCATCAAGATTTCTTCAGTTGGCCCCGTGCCACCTCTTGCAGCTACATTGAAGTGGCAGTATGTCAGTGCTGTTGCTTTGTGTTCTTATGTTTTGTTTGGTGTATATTGATAAAGAAAATGGTACTCTTTGGTTAATGAGACCATAAACATAAAGCTGCCATACATTGTAAAAATAAAATGCTACCAGAATCTACATCCAGTCCTGACAACAGTGCATGCCCCATTGTCTCAGAGATGTGTTATTGGTATTTGGACAGAGCAGCCAACCATTTCTTGGAAACATTGTTGGTCTATGATGGGTTAATGTGAAAATGGGCAAATTATTGTGCTTTTAACATGGTGTCATCTCGTGTCTTTCCATTGAGCTTACAGCTGTTCCATGAAATGATTTTGCAGTTTTATGCTTGAAATATACATACAAATTTCAGAAGGTCACTTGAGTTGTGACTTTCTTGTTTGTCAACAAGCCAGTACTGTATTGTCTTTCAAGGCTGATTTTGTCATGAAATTTAGTAGTTGATTGGCCATTGAGTTAGGATAACACCCATTAAGTTGCGTTGCTGACATAGTAACAAAACTAGTAACGGGCTTTGTCCCATTGTTTGTTTACTAACTTACCTTTCCTGTGAATTATAAATTAAGGTTAGGATTTAGATTTGTGTATGTTCTTGGGGTGGAGGGTATAGTCATACATAGCTTGCATGTATGGTTGTTTTCTTTAAACCTGGAGTCTGACTGTAGTTTACAATTGAAAGGAAAGCTGGATTGCCACACATTGAACCAAATAGTGATATTTATTTACACATTGATGTATGACTGACTTAGTTGGTAATTCTTGGCATTTTTGACATTTGGGAGAACTGTGGTGGTGAGATAATGCTGAAGAACAAAAAATATAATTTTATGTTTTTGTAGATGAGAGGTTCAAGTGAGTTGGGCATCGGAAGGATAGTATACAGGATGAACGAAAAATTCCGTGCCAGACCTACAGAGGGTGACAGTACAGGGGAAAATTGCTCTATGAACATAGGTTTTTTGAAGCATGGTGTCAGTGTTACAACTTAAGGAGAGTGCTTGAAATGTCCACCTTGTGTTTCAGTGCAGGATGTTGCATGTCTGCACAGTGTTTTACTCACTGGAAAATTCCTCGTGTTGTATGACTTACATCAAATACATTTTGTAACCATTGTTGCAGATCCTGGATGCTAATTTGTCTTTAACATAAACAGTGATTTTTATGTGTCCCCAGAGATGCTTGTAAGGCATCAACATTCTTAGCACTGGATGGCTTTTTATGTATTAAAATGCTAATAGGGAATGTGACATGGACTGAGTTAAAGGTGTAAGATGGTGGTTTTTTGTGAATGTTAAGAAACCTGAAGGTTTGATAAATGCAACAAAATTATGGACCAGCTGAATATGGATTTTTCAGGGGGTGCAGTACAATGTAATGTTGGTATTAATTTTAATACTGTTGTGCTAATTGTATATTGTATATACCATGCATTTGATCATAAATCTAATATTGACCAATAAGTGCACAAGAAAAGTGACATGTATAAAGTGTATGTACATATGTTTCAGCAAGCAAGTTGCCATCTTCAGGGTTTTTTTTTAATTTTTTTTTTATTTTTTTATTTTAACAGAGAACTGCAAGAACTGTTCATGTAGTTCTCTGCTAAAACCCCCCTGAAGATGGCAACTTGTTTACTGAAACATATGTAGGGCTTCTCAAATACTTATACATGTCACCTTTCTTGTGCATTTGTTGGTCAATATTTGATTTACTGTTGTGTTAATTTACACTTTATACTCACATTGATAGAAGTTTGTGTTTAGTCTGTACTGTTGTTGGAAAATCCCCCATATAGGAACTTTCTTTTGTAGACACTGCACAGTGTGAAAACTTGACATTTTTTTGTGTGTGGATTCCCATCTGAAGGAATTTTGAGGCCCCTTTGCAAAATTCCAAGAACTGCCTATTATCTTTGTCGTGTCTGTCCACACATATCAACTTGGCTTCCACTCCGTGGATTTTCGTGAAATTTTGTTTGGAACTTACTAAATCTTCATTGGGCACTTTACATGAAGGCCAAATTATGTTTCATGTTGACAGCATATGTAGCTCAACCATACCAAAGGGAACTGATTGTTGTGTTCCCATGGTAACACTCTTAAGATTGTATATTGTAGGCAGTGACATGTAGCTGAATAATACAGAACTCGTTCTGTGTCCATGGCAACACTTTAATATTTGTCTTTCATGTCACCACAAGAAAAATAGCTTGACATTTACATTGAGGATAGCAAAGACCAAACGCCGCACGATTGTTACCTTGTACATACATGTCCTATATTGTTTAAATCTAGTTTCAAGTTCAGGAATGTTTAATAGTGTGCTGTGTTTGTAATGAATGGAGAAATGTACTGCAAAGAAAAGGACACTTGAGTTGGTTTGTTAGGCATGTTTGCGTTCTCGTGAAAAGCCTCCATTAGCTTCGTCATGTCTGTCCGCCCGTGTCCACGTGTATCATCTCGGCTCCCACTGGATGGATTTTAGTGCAGGTTGATATCGGACACTATTGAAATCTGTTTTGAAAATGTAGGTTTTATTTAAGTTGGACAAAAAATATTGGGCACTTCCATGAAGACCTAAATATGTTTTATTGCTGCCAGCAACTTAAATTTCCCATAAAATCACTCTTGGAGTGAAATAATAGTATCAGGCTGTTAGGACAGCTAAGGAGGATGAAACATTGTGGAATGTTTTTTTTTTTTTTTAGCTGAACAGCGAAACTACAAACTACACTGTTGTTACCATGACGGTGCATTCAATGTTTAGATTGTTGGCAGTTACATGTAGGCCAGCAGTACAAAGGTGTTGTGCTTGTGCATTGAATTTTTTCTGTAATTAATAGTAAATTGATGTAAGTCATGATCTTATTCTGAACATGGTATTTCCAGACAGTAACAAGAAAACCATCCAGCGATCTACTGACCGTCCTGAGCGCAATGTGAAATTTGCTGGCGAGTCTCGTGAGGAAAGGAACAACAGGCGCAATCGTGAGGACAGACTGCCTACTGCAGCTGCAGACTTCAATAGGTTTGTTTGTACAGGTGTCCCCCTGACGTATGTGAATTCATATTAATATGATTTTGTGTTAGTTTCTTAGTTAAATTGTTCTGTTGTAGGTAAGAAATTATGTTACTGGTCTGAAGCAAAAGTATAGGACTTGTACGTTTCAAAAGAGTGTTTTTCAGTGAAAATTTAAGGCTGTGAGACCAAGAGAGTAATGAAAATGAGCAAAACTTTAGATTTATGCAAAAAATGTTGGGAAAGAATGCAGCATGCAAGTCAGGGGGATACCTGTATTGTACTACTTAGAAGTTTTTGACGAAGTGTCGGGTTTAAACTTAACATGGTTTCATGTTTTGAAAACATTTATAGATACATATGGAAAGCCTTTGTTCTACAAGACACATCTCTTGAGTTCAATGTATTTCAAGGAAATCCAGAGCAAGAACAGAAGAAGGTATCCAGAAACCAAGTGTCCGTTCAACTACATAAAGAATGTGGAAATGTACAGCAGACTGTGCCAGTCTAGGCTGCCCTTGTTTTACTCCTTTTTGACACCATTTGCGATTTTACACCACCTTCTAATTTATGCCTTCTCATTTTTGGTTTAACACCCTTGGCTGGCTGCGCTCTAGAACACTGCTGAGAGTGTACAAAAAACCCAGGGCGTTTGAACAAGGCTGGGAGGTAGTGTGCTCACTGTAAACTGCATCAGTTACTGTGTGCTTACTGTTCAGATTTGTATTCTGTGCTGCGTTTATTTGCCTTTATTTAAGTATTTTTTGTTGTTGAATTAGTGAGAAATGTAAATCTACATCCCTAGTGTAACCTCAGTGAAAAATAGCAGAAGGCTGTCATTCATTTTTGGAGAGAAATGAGATGTAATAAATGGGCTTGAAGAATGTGAGCACATTGTTAATACCTGCTGTGCTGTTGCCAAGACCACTGTACATAAAATTTGTGATAATTCTGAAAAAATTAAAGAAAATGCAAAGCCAGGAGCTCCCCCTCTCACGGCTAAAACACAACTACCATCGCCTACCTCATCGTCATCTGACATCTGATCACCTCCTCCTTCACCTCTTTTAACACAGCTTGCACCAGCAGCACCAGTTTCTTCAAGCCATCTCATCCAGCAGTTAACAGAAGTGCACCTAGTAAACTACAAGAAGGTGTATGAAGTATTGAGACGAAGAAATGCGGAAGGTGTATCTGTTGCAAATTTAGGAGAAAGAAATGAGATCAAGAAAGCTGAGAAGATTCTAAAATACAAAGACCTTAACAATAGAAGTACAGGGCACGTGGAATGTAAAAACAAAACTGATACCACTAATAATAGGGGCAGCTGGAATCATTTCAGAATCATTCAGAAAATACCTGAGCAACGTGCTGGGAAAGCACGAAATCAAGGAACTACAAGACAGCCGTATTGGGAACTGCACACACACCTCGGGAAGTACTAATGTAAAAGTACAGAACATTCAACATGGGAACTAACATTGCATGTACCATAAATTGTAACTACAGAATAGCTGCAAAACTATGTACCCTAGAAACATGGTTTGTTTGAGGTATGTAATTGTAAATATCCTGCATAAAGATAAATAATAATAATAATAATAAATAAATATGTATATATACCATATTTGAAGAGGCTGTCACTGGTATGACTGCCCCAAACATTGCTTATTCCATTATATCTTACGGGAGTATCATTTGATTTACACCTTTTTGATTTATGCCCACTTTGTCAGGAACACAATTGAGGCATAAAACAAGGCCTACCTGTACTTGGTGTTTTCTTTGGAAATGCTGAGTGGTGACGAAAATTGCAGCATCTCTTTCCTGAATATTGCTCTTAAATTCCTGTCATTGTGTAAAGGTAAATTTGTCTCTGTGTGTAAATACAGCACCATGATGGTTTCTGGGGCAGTTGACATGAAGCTACACACATTCTTAATCTTGGCAATAGATGGAGGTGACAGGTCAGCTTCATGCCATGACTGCTTTACAGCTTGGGAAAAGAGCTCCCCATTGTACATTGAATAGGAGGGTGGGTGTCCCCAGATCTGGTATAGACATTTTAGAGGAAAGGGAAATCTTTTGCCTCTGCGGGAAATTGACGCACACAGTTTCTTTGTCATGCTGCCCATAGCTTACTGTACCGACCCTTTTGTGTTCTGTCTCAACTGAAGGGGAAGTTGGCAAGAAATCAACAGGTCTTTACCTCAGAGGAAAATTATCTGATCAACTGTATGCAAAGGTGGAAGGTATAAAGAAGGAGGGTTGTTCAGTTACGTGATTGTTGGAATACAGATTAGAAAACTAATCTGCATGTGTGCAAATCACTAGTGTGAAAGAACACCAGTCACATAGTGTTATTTGATGCCTCAGTTCCACTGAAACTGGCATCATCATATCCCCTTGCACTCTTCCCCACACCTTTACATTTCTTGAATATCATTTTTTGTCTCCAGCTTTGTTGTTGGATTCTTTGACTATATAACAGGACATGTCCTTTGGTCATTTTGGAAATACTGGCACACAATGTCATCTTAATTACTTTGCTTGTATCGCTATGTCCTTCAGTGTGTGTGTAGATCTTGATCTGATTTTTCTAGTGCAGCTTTCTCTTCTACCCAGAAGATGGAGGCAGCAACTTTCTTTGAAATGTCAGTATATTTTCTGTGAGACTGCTTGGAATCACATCCTCATTGTCACTCATGAGGCCTCAACTTCCTTTGTGCAGTGTGTTTTGCTAGAAAGTGAAGGATGGACATCCCAGCCATTGTGTGACATGTTACATGATGTTTGCTTTGAAAATTACTAAACCAGTGTGAACTTGAATGCAAAGTCTTCTCGGGTGCACAGCCGCATCAATTCGTTTGAATACAACGTTTCGGGGACTAGCTTCGTCCCCATCCTCAGGCAGAACTGATCAGTTTTGCCTGAGGATGGGGACGGAGCTAGTCCCCGAAATGTTGTATTCAAACGAATTGACGCGGCTGTGCGCCCGAGAAGACTATATTGAAACATGTCGCCGCGAAAGTTTTAAAACTTATATTGAATGCAAAGATTTCCTGACTTCATACATCCTTGTGGTCTAGTTATGAAGTAAGAAACTTTTATGACATTGTTTGAGCCTTGCTATGTAACTGCAGAGCACAAATTTTTATTTTGGTGGTGGGGGGGGGGGGGGGGGGGGTGAATGATCAAAATTGGGTAGTTTTTACTGAATCAAGTATGTTGAACACAAAAATGACAGAAAATTATAATGTTTATGTTTTGTTTACCTTTCATTTGTATGAAGGTCATACTTCTGTACATGCCACTAATTGTGCTATTTTAAATAATGATGTTTAAATGAGAATTAGCATTTTATTCACTAATGAAACCACATTCTCATGATATGCAGGCTATACAGTCCAGTTTTGTTAACATTCATTAAACGATGCTTGTTTCTTTATTGTATGTTTGATAAGTTGTCATTGAAGTTTTGATGTGATGCAAAATTAAAATTGGTACATACCTGTTGGCAGAGACATGTTTCCTTAATATTCTGTTCTTAGCTAGATGTAGGGATATTTATCTGAGGTCATCTAGTTGATAGGTGTGCTATGTATTAAGTGTACTTGAAATATAAAACACATGAATATATTCTGGATACATGGTCCTTGCATATGTTTTCTTGCATTGTGATAGCACATTGTTTAATGTTTCCAACATGAGTGAAAATAGTATTTTATATTCTTATGCACTTGTAACAGGAAAAGCAGTATGTTGAAATTTATGATTTCACATTGGTAATTGTTTAATTGGTTTGTCAAGTTTATTTTGACTTCCATTTGACCAGATTTGTGAAGTGTGCTGTATTATAGTGTGCCACAAAGTGCCTTTGGTGTACTTTGTTTTATGATGGTAATGACAGTTATAACTATTCTTGTATCTAAATTCTTTTACGTATAATTTAAAATTTTAATGTGAAATATGTCTTGTTGTCAACAGAGAGACGAGAGATCGTGATGGTCCTCGATCGGAAAGTGATGTTCGCCAGAGAGGTCGTGGTTCAGGACGAGGTCTTGGCCGTGTAGGCCGTGGTAGCAGAGGTACTGGTCGTGGGTATGACAATCGTGGCAAACGGGAATTTGATCGTCAGTCAGGATCTGATAAAACGTAAGTGATCTAAATCAGTGTCTTGACCGTTCATATGAACAGTGCACTTTCATTCAGAAGATTTGTAGAATTTCAGACTTCAATGCAAAAAAAAAATTAAGAAGCCCTCTTAAGTAAGATTTCCTCATATGGTGCAAAATTTATTCAACCAGAACCAATCCAACAATTAGAATAAATTTTAAGCAGGTTGACAGAGTAAACTGTTGCTTGCAGGGAAATGTGAACACAGTTATTTTGCGTATATGAAGAAAGCATAGGTCATAGATTTCCAGTATGTAAATATTACAATGCAACATAACAGGCATTAATGAATGGTTTTTATACAGAACATGTGCTGACCATTCTGTACTCTGAGGTAAATGGTACCACCATTGAACACGGTTGGTATTATTTCATCTGTGTACTGGGAAACTGCTGTCCCTTGTTCCTGAAAGGAGAACAAAAAAAAATTGATAATGGGGGAAATCCACCTGCTGCAGGAAAGCAGTAAATCTGTCAGAAACATGAGGAAGCAAAAAATAGACATTTTGCACTTAACACCTACAGAAATAATGAACAAGTAGAAAGGCACTTTGGTACCTGTGTGCAGATCGATTTTTTCCAAAGAAATCTGTAAATGACAAGCATTTAGTTGGAACCATATGTTAAAAATGTTCTGTTTGTCATACTTGCCAATGCAGTGTGTAAAAGAATAGTTTTTAACAGTTCTGTAAGTATCGCAGCTTCAGTAAAGCTCAGCATTGTTTTTGCCTCACATTCCTCTCCCTGTGCCTCTTCTCATTTTCCACCACCCTCACAATCATCACAGCTGTGCAGTGCTGGAAACACCATGGGTGGCAGCCCATTGTCTACATATATATGGGAACTGTAGTCTACATCCTTCTCAGCCTAGCCTAATCCAGTCCTTGTGGAAGGCATCATCATCTGCACTGCTGGAGTCCAGGCCTGTTTGTGTTACGTTCATGTCTGTGGCCACACTGATGAGAACACTTCATAGTTGCTGACTGACCTAGTGTGAAGCCACTGTTGTGAAATGTGTTGCAAAGATTGGTTTTTACTATGATGTTCTGTGAGTCCATCAAACACAGGTCTTAGTACTAGGTGCATGTGGTACAACTGTTTGAAACAATTTATGATGCCCAAATGAAGAGGTTGTAACATACTTGTGTAGTTGGTAGATAATATATAACTTTATGTTCCTTAGAAATGGCTTGTGTTGTGGATGAGCAGCACAGTTGTCCATAACATCAAATGTTTCTACACCGCACACCATGGGGACATCCAACGCCTTTTATAAACTTGGTGAAATCGTTGTGTAATACAGGATTTGTGTGTGTGTTTAAAACAACATGTTTTCACCAATTTTCCTGTCAGGATCTGCGGTCTGTTCACGGCACAGTAGTAGCACTTGTCGTCTCCTTGGCACTTGTCCCTCGTTACAGGACTGGCCTTTCACTGTCAGCATTTGGTCTGGGTGGCAGTTGCAGAAGAGGCCTGTCTCATCTGTGTTGCTCATTTTTGCGGTTGCATTTTGTTTGCTGTCTTTTTGGTTTATGTAATGTGTAATCAGTAGGAATACTTCATGCCTGCATGGTCTGGTACCAAACCAACAGGGTAGTCTCAGAAGCTAGCAGAAAGTAGGATCCCAACCAGTCTTTTGTTATGGGACTTGCACTTGTTGGCTTGTTCTTGGATCTTCCTTTCTTTGCAACAGTGTAGTCAGTGTTGCTGATGCTAGTCTGAGGCTTTTCATTATGTTGAACCACTTCACAGATTTGTCTCTGCTTCTTCACTGATCATTGGTTTTTGGGGAAGTGTCCTGACTTTAGAGACTACGATATGGCCAGCTTTATCCGCAAGAAGTAATAATAGGAAAACGGGAATCACAAATAGTAACAAATAGCACGAATGACACTGAAGTCGTGCAGCTATTAAATGGTGAAGTCAGCAAGGTAAAGCGAACGTTGTGATGTAAGAATACTAACTACTGCAGAACATTGTTTTCAGGTTTCCCATCTTGCATTTTGAGCCCCTTTCTCACCCCCTGTTGTTCTTCCTCCATTCCTGACTTGGCCAAGGCATGGCAACATTTTATAAGTACTGTTACGACTGTAATGGCCCTACCAGTATGGGCAGGTTATCACTGCTCTGTTCCAAAAACAGCACATTACTTTCACTGTTTTGTCTCAGAATTATCATTCATAATGTGATTTCAGGATAAGGAGTTATGAACGATTCACATGGTAAGACAACACTTCGAGAAGCGATGCAATCGACATAATTATACAATACTTTTTGGAAAGTGATGCATAGGAGAACAGTCAGTAGGGGTTTCATTGTACATAGTTGTAACACTTTGGGCATCAGCTGTGTTTGTACATAAATCGCAAGACAAAAATTATCTCAGTCTTACTGGAGGTATGAACCTGATAGGTTGTATGTTTTCATTTTTTCTCTGAACTCCATGATTTTGGATGGTGTGGTTTTACTGATATTACAAACTTGGAAGAGTAATTTTTGGTGTAAAATTCTTACCTTATGTATTTATTCACTTTCAGCATTGAGGTAAATGGGTTGAATTGGATTGCCTTGAATACTTCTAATTTTTATGAATAAGTCTGATACTGTAACAGTATTTTACAGTTAGTGCTGAATGGGAGGTTAAATGTGTGGAAGGATTTGGAGTCCGTAGTTGGATGCTTGTGATTGTTATGGGGTGTGGAATAACTGTTGTATTATTCATTGAAAACAGACTTGCTGTTTTAATTTTATTACTAATTGTTCAGTACCTGTTCTCCATCCAGGACATGGTTCTGCTTGTCAGTATCACACTAGAACTTTACAGAACAAATAACACTCAAATTATTAAAGTTTACTCACAATTAAAAAGAAGATAGGGAATGAAGTTTTGAATTGCAGACAGAAAGTTTGCCATAATAATTACACATTCCCATAACAGCTGTGACTACAGTACATATTGGCAAAATTGTGGATTATGCTTTATAATATCTTAGGTCTTCAGTAGGAAATGACAAGTTTTTGTTCGCCAAGTTTGTTTTATCTTGAACTCTTATATCAGAAATAAGTTTGTAGATGTTGGAGCAGTTATAATTCAAATTACAGGAAGTGAAAATAAGTCATTGAATGTTGTTGGACTTGAGGCACTGTTTCTCTGCATTTTTGTCTTGTGTGCTGCATGTTGGAATTTAAGTGACAGATAATTGTAATCCAAAATAGTCGTCCTAATTACAGTGGTGTGAAACCGGTTGACAAGCGTGAAGGTGGAGGAGCCCACAACTGGGGAAATCACAGGGATGACATTGAGTGAGTATGGGTTTGAAGTATAGATGCCCCCTGACTTAACAACAGGGTTCTGTTCTTACAACCACATCATGAGTCGGCATAAATTGGAAATGCCTTGCATGTATGCTTTGACTGCCTAGACTGCATACTGTGGCTGAGCTGTTATTTTCATTTCCAAATCCCTTGCCATTCTTTTATTACCACCTTTATCAGTTTCACTTTTCCTCTTACTTGCCATGTGGCACAGAAGAAAACACAAAATAATTTATAGGCAAATGTAATTCATACACCCTGATACAGTATTGTATACTGCATATAGTAAACTGGCAAAAATGAATAGGGACCAGACGTAATATTGCACTTGCATGCAGATTACATTGACCACTTGCAGGGTTTACCAGTTGTTTCATGATCATGGTAATGAGGGGTTCATAAGTCAGTGTGTTGTGTAAGTCAGGGAGGGTGTGTACAGTGAGTCATGCTTAACAGGCAAACATCTTAAAAGGGTAAGCATGAAAAATGTGTTATTTTATAATTCTGTATCGAAATTGAGATCTGCTTACTAGAATATTCATATAAATTATGCACTAATCAGTTAGTGGTGTGTTTCCACATTTACCCCACATGGCTACTTTATGTTCGTAAACATTGAAATATGTAAAGGATTTCTTAAATTCTTCAGGACTTCTGCTTGCCTTAATTTCCCAGCGACTTGTAATGATACATTTATGAAGAAAACTTAGAATGAAAGAGCAGTTGTCAGAGGGCACACATGTGTATTTCAATGTGTGTCACCCTTATGTGAAATTTAAATTAATTTGTTGTAAGACCAACACTATAATGTTATTTTGAATTATTATGCCACTGATACGGATTCTGGTTGGAATAAGGTCATGCCTGATGGATTCCTGACTTTATGCAGTTCTAGTCGTGGATGTAAGGTACTATATAGTACATGAACTTGACATACAAGTGGGTAGAAGTTCGGTTGACGATTCAGCTTATGAATAATGGATGCTTTAGATTTCTGTAATCTCTGTCCTCTGATGACAGGAACTTGCCCGGGTGAAATTTCGCAGTGACAGTTACAGGTATGGTGTGTATGTGGGCGCACGTGCGTGTGCATGCATGAGAGAGAGAGACAAGTGGTAATAACTGCCAAGAGCCAAGTAATTGGGTCTTGAAATATATGTATATAGAGTAAGGTTGTGGTATACATGTACAATTAAATAATATTGAAATGAATGCTACTTATCCCACAGCATTGGTGTGTCACTTTCAGTGTGTACTGTGTTGCATTACAAAATTTTGAGTTCGTGTTCAATACCTAATGGCAGTATAATTTCTAAACTTGAATAATCTTGAGATATTGGTGGTTCTGACAGCAGTGCTGGTGAAAATTCCAGTGTTTGGGGATATGATGCTGTATGTAGGTACCAATGTTTCTGTACAGCTTGCTGTGTCCATCTTCAGGGTCATCAGAGTATAATCCTGAAGATGCAGGCAGCTCGCTCCTCCTAGATGTTGGCACGTATATATCATTTCATGCTGTGTCATATCCCAGAAGACGGGAGTCTTTGAATAATCTTTAATCTTGTCTTGAAAGATATACCATATTTACCCATATGCAAGACAACCACAATCTAAGATGGACCCCCCCCCCCCCCCCCCAAAAAAGAAACAAAAAAAAAGGAACTGTCTGCGAAGAAAAAATAATTTATTGTTAATTTCGTTGGCTTACTACACAAAGCATGTTAGATTCTATCTGCCTTCACCAATTAGTGTCACTTTCTCCATCGTCAGTGTCAGTGCCTTTATCTTCTTCAGACTCATTGCTAGCATTCCCATCCTCTTCACAGTCATTCCACAACATATGATCAGTCCGGTCCATTCCATTGGATATACAGCACTTCTTAAAACCCTTCACAGTCACTTCTGGTGAGATGCATTGCCATACCGTTATGATCCACTGACAAAGAAGAGGCACGCTGGGCATCTTGGTTGTTCCAGCTTGGGTCAACGCATGGTCCCCTGTCAAGAGCCGTTCATTATACAGCTGTTTTAGGTGGTCTTGGAACAGTTTGTTAACCATAATATCTAAAACCTGCAGTTATGAGTCATCCCCCAGGTATGATCACAAGGCCTTTGTTACTGGAACTACCAGTAATTGTGGCTTTTATTTCAGGTGTTAAATGTCCCTTAGATGCATCCAAGAGCAGCATCCTCCATTTTCTCAGGAGCACCCTTAGCCTTCTGTTCAACACCACTAACAATCAATCCTTCATAAGTTCACTGGTCATCCAACATTTAGGTTGGCATCAGACAGTGATCCTTCTAGACAGTTGCTCATTGGGTATTGTTCTGCAATTTAGAGTCACATATTGTGGAAACTTGCTGCCATCTGTTAAAACCACCAACATGACAGTTACATCTTTTCATAATCCTGTGTTCTAATCACCACAGATTTTTTCCCATTATTGACAGTGTAATTGGATGGCATATCAAAATACAATGGTGTTTCATTGGCATTTCGTATTTGGCTCAGGAGGTATTTGTCCTTTTTTTTAAGTTCAATCACATGTTGCTGAAAAGCAGCAAGCTTCTCCTTGCAGTCTGATGGCAATTTCTGCCAAAGCAGAGTTCTTCTACGAAGAGATAACCCGTTCCTCCATGTCATATGAACACACCAACCCGTCCTGGCCTTGAAATGATGGAATATGATGTGCGATGTGGCAGGTTCCCCTGCTTTATATGTTATTGTCTCACATGTAATCAGCACTCCAGTTATTGTGTTCAAGTGCACAAACTCAGCAATTTCCTGCTCTGACTTGTGGAAGTGTACACTTTGGACCAATAGAAGATTTTTGGGTGGTGTTTGCATTTATCACCTGCTTTTGTTGCTTCTGCCTTCACATGTTTGCTTCTGCAATACCGAACATTCTTGCTGCATTGCAGTTATGAGGGTTGTCCAGAAAGTAATGCCCCTTATTATTTTTTTCTCAGTAAATATTTATTCCTAGATCATGAAAATTACAATGAATGAAGGGTGATGGTTTGACTCCGTATGCTATTTTTCCACAAAGTCTCTGTCCACTTCTATGGCCTTGTGCCAACGAGGAACAAGTGTGTGCATGCCTTGTCTGTACCATGCCTAGTCCTACTCACATAACCAAGTTCTCACTATGTGAATCAGATTTAAAGGTAAAGTCTCAATAAGGCATAGCAAGTACAGATGATCTGTATTTTCAGGCAAGTTATGGTTATTTTGAAAGGTTCTTTACTTGCCAATTTGGACAGCCTTATGTCAGGTAAAAGGGTGACACTGATGTAGCAGCTGCAGCAGTGTCCCTATGCATGGAAACAACAGGATAGTCACTTAAGCATATTTTCAGCGTTGAGCTGTGCTGTGCCTTCCCATATCTATTATTGTATTTGCCAAGCTACTAAAATGCATCAGGAAGTACTTGGAACTGAATCAATTTATGCCCAGCAGCAAGTTCATAGGACAAATGTAATGCTTTTACTGATATTTGAATGGTAATTCACTGTTGCTTTTAGGAGTTTTAACCTGTAAGCAGAAATTTGGAACCAGTTGCACTTATAATGAGGGATTGCTGGGTACTGAAACACCAACATGGGAATTTTGCCTTCTGGTTTTGTCCAGCTATTAGCAATTGAGGCAATGTATGTCATATTACAAAAATGTTTCTGGTAGTACATTTTTATCCTCTTTGTTTTTCTGTGTTATCCTATCAGGTAAGCATCATTTAGATCCACTCCTCTCATCATTCAGTTATAGCTGATAAATATTTTGGCTTAGGATGTCTCGGTCTTGAACCCTAATTAGACCGATTTTTTGTCATGGGTTGTACTTGAGACAGGTGTCTTTCTTGACTTTCCACTTCAGGATCATCAGTTTAACCTTGTGGACACACACTTTCACTTTTAGCTTCTCTTTTTATTCCACCAGGCATGGCTTATCTCAATGTAATGTTTTCCTGTTGTCCGTCTGCAGCACATCTTGCTTGAGATCAGTTGTCCTTGGTAACACTGTGCCTGATTGATAATGGGTTACTAGTTCTTAACTAGTATTGACCAACATCTCATTGTTTAGGGAGTCATGAAAAGCAGTACCTTGTCCACTGTAGATAATGAAACTCCACACATAATCACACAATTAAAATGGTTTTTGCCAAATTTAGCTTGTTTTGAGGGGTTGTACTGAGTCCGCCTATTCCAGGTTTGATCCGGGAACTGGCACCCTTGAGATATAAAGGTTTTATTTTAATGCTGTACATGGAAATTTTTATACATATTTACCTTGGCAAGTCAGTATTCTGTGCGATTATTCCGTGATTTCCCCAGAAGCCACCAGAGTAATAACGTACATTGCTTCTTCTGTTTTGTCCGTATCTGTATATTGAACACAACAGGATGAAGATTGTCAGGAAAGACGTAGCTTATAAGAATTGCTATTGGGTGAACCAAAAATTATTTTGCACCGCAGTGCAAATGTTGGCAATGTAATGGGAGAAACTGAGGTGATCCCTACATTATACTTTGATAAATGTGTAGCGTATAATAGTCTGTAGGAAGGCAGTGACTAGTGGGTTGAAAGTGCTTGACTGTTTTAAGCAGTGTGTTTTTTTTTTTCCCCCAGGGAACTTAATACAAGTCATTCATCTGAAGATCAGCATGACTGGGCTGCCGAAAAACCTGAAGGAGAAAGTCAGCCAGCAGCAGAACCTGCTGACACTAAGTATGTAAATACAGTTTATGTAACTTGTTATTCCAAGTAATTGTTTTTCCCTGTTACTCTGTTTATAACTTGCATGATAGAAGATTTTTAAACCTCCTCAAACATAGAGGCAGGTGGCAGTATTTTAACTTGGGATCAGTGGTATTAGTATTGAAAGATTACAATTGTCGGCCAGCTAGACCATGCACAATGCATGTGCTCCAATAGTGTAACAAACTGCCAGTAACTGCAACTTACCCTTGTGGGATAGTCCTGAAGGAGCTGCACTTTAGAGCGTAAGGAATATATGATCACTGATATAGCAACAACTGTTCATTACTGCAGTTTGTGGTGGTATATGGAGGATGGCAGGAAATCAAAATGTTGAAAAATAGGGAATATCTGTTCACAGACTTTCATGGATTGAAAGTGGGGGTGGCATTGTATCAGAGTTTACTGTATTTGCCACAAACAGCTTTAAGTGGTTTTCAGGCCTGTATTTACATTATCTGCTTGTTTTTCAAATGTGAAGGTGTAACCTGAAATTCAAGGGCTGGTTTCCTGTGTAGAGGATTTAACAAAATCATCTCAGCTTCATTAAGATTGCCTTTTGAATAAAAGGAACATAGAAAGTATAGCTTCATTACACCATAAACTTGTATAGAGTTTGGCATTATTATGCAGGAAATTCTCAGGTGTATGTTTGAATTTACCTTTCGCTTTGTTTGCATAATTTTCTCAGTCATTTTGATTGCCTTTGAAAAAAGTCAAATGATAGAATTTTTTATATTGTGTCTCCTCTCCATTTTTGTGGTGGGTAGGATGTATAGGTGGATGAAGTTCTCCCATAAGTCGCACGTGAATGCTGGTTCTTAAGGGTTGATGCATTTTGTGCTCCAGTATTGCAGCTTTGTTGCAGAGCTGTGTTTTATCCTTCCCACATCACCAAAATTAGGTATCCATTTTTTTTATTCATTCCCCCAACTCATACTAGAGCAGTAAGTCACTTTTTACATCTAGGATCACAGGAACTGAAATGACAGCAGTGCATATGACTGGCATATTGCAGAATATATGTGCAAAAATGGTTTGTTTCAAGTTTGGGAATCGGGAATCACAATTTTCCATAGAACATGGTAATCCAGAGAATCAAGGAAGATCCTGTCTCTGACTTCATTTATGTCACCACATTCATATTTCTTGTATTCAGGACTGCATTCCCATTCGTTGAAGTTACAAACACGATGTAAAACAAAAGTGAAGTTTCAGTAAGTTTGTCTGAATCTCCTTCCCAAGACGGGTGTCTGCCATAAATTATCTTCCAAGCTGCTTTTCCACTGTAGTAAGTTTAAACAGCCTTTTGGCTGTGTCATTCTCCTACAGATGGACTTTTCCTTCTGCCTCATAAATAGTTTTACATGCTGCTGTTGGGCAGTTCCAGTTTTCAGCCATATTGATTCATAATAAAAGCTCAGCTTGCATGAGGCCATAAATAGACTTTTCCATCTAGTCCATAACTTTCCACAGATTTTGTTGGACATAGCCTTAGGAGACCCCAAATTTGCATTTCACTCTTGTCAATAAGCTCAATACACAGCAAAGAATAGTGCTGGTTACTCTGTTGTGTGTTGCAGTATGGTGTATTCTTATGTCAGAGGGTACATGTACTGCAGTGTACTTAATTTGGGTATAGAGTGAAACCTGTCTATGTTGGCTGCCTTTGGTTCCATTTAAAGCCACCCAACTTACACAGGTGGCCAACTTGCAGAAACTTAAAGATTCAAAGTATTTCTGTGTTAATATGGTACACATATATTAACTGCATGAAACAGAAGCATTAATCTGTGTATTAAACACATTATTTTGTAAGATTATGTTATTTGAAATTCAGCAACAATAATTTAATTCATTTGGTGAAAAATATTCATTGGTTTTTGATTGTCTTGTTGACATCTTAGCTGCAATCCACTGGCACTCAGTCCTGTTGTACAGACGATAAAGATCACTTATGAACTGAGCTTGGTGGGCTGAGGAATATGTAATTAATTGACACACACACACACACACACAGTGGTGAGCTTCCTTGTGGCTAGGTAATGGCCTGCTGTGATTTGTATCCACTACGTCACTGTTATCATCACTATCTCTATTTTCACAATGTGAGTCTTGTTTCTGTTCCATTTCCTTGAAAATATCTTCCAGAACTAAATCTGTACAGTGAGGTCAGTATCATCCCTTTCAATCCCATCGACTGACGCTGTGTCCTTCTGAACATCCAATGGAACACAGCATGTTGTTTGGTTTAGCCCCATATCTTCCTCACAGTGCTCATTTTTGTCCTGGTGGTAATTAAATCCCGCTCGTCGGAAACACTTTACAGTTGTTGGCCTTGAAATTTGTTCCCAAGCACTACTTAACCATCGAACTGCATGTAACACTGAATCTGATTTGTTGAAATCAGTTTCTGTGATTATGACAATGTACTATAACATTTGTTTGCGATATCATGATTTTGCAGCTCTTGTGATTCCCTGGTCTAAAGGTTGAACTTCAGATGTTAAGATTTGGTGGAAGGAATTTCACCGTTGCGTTGCTCATCACTTTTGTCACAGAGTGACTGGTTGCGTTGTGAACAAGCTGCAAGATTTTCCAATTTTGTTTTCTCATCATACAATTTAGATCTTCAAGCCATTTTTCAAAAATTGTCTGGGTCATCCATGCCTTTCTATTCAAATGCCAGTCAACTGGAAGATGCGTGGTGTCTATCCATTGCTCTTTGAATGCACGAGGGCGTGCAGCAGTACCATTGACTAGAGGCTTTAACTTTTCACCAGTGGCACTACGACAGAAAAGAACAATCTTTCCTTAGGATAGTTTCCCACCTTTACTTTTGTCCCTTTCTGAATCAAGCATTTTCTTGGCATTTGTCGATAAAACAATCCTGTCTCATCCGCATTAAATTGATTTGACGGTGGGTATTCATTTATTACCTGGTGTAGTTTTGATTTCCAGTTTTCAACCGCTGCCATGTCTATTGCTGCTGATTAACCAGATAGGAATCGAAAGTTAATGATGTGTCATGTCCTAAACGATTCAAGCAATCCATTGCGTGCCTGAAAATTTTCAGCATGAAGCCTCTGTGCAATTTCCCCGGCTTTTGCTTGAAGCAGTGGTCCAGTAACTGTTTATTCATTCCATGATATTTTAAAAAAAATGTAGTGTTACAGCTTAACATTCTCATTATCTGTTCTTCATAGTTTTTGTTTCCTTTCATTACTGCAGTTTTCTTCCCACGCCTTCAGTATTGCACCCCTGGTTTTGTTTTATTCCCAACAGTGGATTTCGTAACACCAAACTGCACAGCAGTTGTTCGTTGACTAACACGTTTATCAATTAAGTGTAGCACTTCTTTTTCATTCTCTGTATTCAATTCATTTAACCTTTTTTCACATAGAGCTCATGTTTAGTTTTCACAAGTTTTTAAATGTTACACAGTAACATCCTCCTGATACCACCAAAATCTAACCGTGCACTATCATTCGTGAAAAAATACAGCTCATAGAACAGACAGCTGGTGGAGATAGAAGGCAGGTACAGTACATAACCCTGTCAATGAATAGGGACTGGAAGTACAGTTACGGGTTAGTTCCACCAGGATATACCAATCTGTTGTCCACACTTGTGGAGAAAGAATGGAGGTTGTGTGGGCAACGGGTAGTTGTGCTAATACAGTAAATGAGGAGTCGGCCTGTATACAGTTTGACACAAAAAGTATAAAATCTTTAGGTTGGCCAACATATGTAGATAGAACTTAAACATAAAGCATAGCACTAAACTTGAAACTGGCCAAGGTTCAAGATATGCAGGTAGCAAAGTTATGGAGTAATGACCATGTGTAATATCATAGGAATTCGCTGGTTCCATAAAAGTGTGGCCGACTTAAAAGGGGTCGCCAACTTTACAGGTTTTACTGTATACAGGGACACTGATGCAACTGTTAGTGCTGGTGGCGATGCAGTGGAACAGGAGAGTGCAGCACCAGTACAAGAAGAACCCCGTGAACTGACCTTGGATGAATATAAAGCTCTGAAAGGCAATAGGCAGAAACCACAATACAATTTACGTAAAGCTGGAGAGGGTGAGGACCTGACTCAGTGGAAGAAAATGTATGCTCTGAAGAAGAAGGAAGGCGAGGAAGATGACGACGATGAAGAGGTATGTAGAACTGTGGTAACATTTTGCATTGGGGAAAAAGTGAACATGGAGAAAAACTAGAGCAGTCATATTGTGGGGGTTTGCTGTACTGGTGGTTTAATTTGACATTTGAGATTTTTATCATGAAGCTGGGTTTTGAGACTGTAGTTCAGTAGGTGGTTATGTTGTTGTGGGCTTTGTTAGGCTGTGTCCTGCGTGGCAGCGACTAGCATGCACACGCGTTTTCCGCCCACTTACTTCAGCAAACAAGCTCATGTATGTAAATTGGGCTGTCCTCCGTGGCAGTGTGTAGTGGGCGAGCATGTAAAATAGGTGCTGTGGTGGGTGGCATTGGCCAAGCTTGTTTGTCCACTGCTTCCTGGTGGCTCGTGGGTGACACCGATAAGGAGTGCTGGTGAGATCGTAGGGAAAAGACTGCAATAACCGAGGCTTTGTTTACAAGTAGCGGAGAAGCATTCTACAAGCAGTGTTGAACAGTGAGGCCAAACAGCTGGTAGGCAGGTATTGAATGTCTTGATTTCATGTCTTTGATGACAGAGGCTGTAATTTCTGAGGTTTTTAAGAGACCGCTATTATGGGATCATGGAAATAGACTACCTCAACCAGAATTTTGTTGACACCAATCTGCGACGCAGAACAGCAAGAATCGCAGGACGAAGAAATTACAAACATTGGGGAAAGCCAGGAGTGTGAGGTTGAATCAGCATTTTCAGAGGATGCCACTTCTGAAATACAGGATCCTGCTGCGCCTGCACATTCAAGGGTTCCGAAGATAAAGAGAGGGAAATGGACATTAAATTATCAGGAAGAAATGCTACGTTGAGAGAACAGGAAACTTGAGTGGTTCATTAAGCAAAGGGTTGACAGTGATGAGGCTCAAAATTTCTTCAGGTCTCGAGTTCTGTATATGAAACTGCCTTACACAAAAAAAGTTATTTGGAGGTAACAGTTCCAAAACATGGTGGCAGATGAGATTACTGCATTACAAAATAAATTGCTTCATTCTTCAGCTTCATCTTCAGCCCCAAGCTCGAACAGTTTTGATGACAGTAGGTCCACAGAATCGTATTATGTATGTACTTGGCATCGATGTAACAACACCCTAATGTGATGCCAAGAATAATTAACCTTCAAAATCTACTGCAACTGCTTAAATGAGTTTGCTATAGAAGGGGTCGTAGATATTAGGTATTCATTCAGTCATTCATATTGCAGTTACTGTAAATCATGTAATCATGATATTTGCATTAATCTTGCCACATGTATTATTTTATTTACCAATGTATTTATCAGAATCATTATGAATGTAGCAGTCTTCCATTGAACCAAACTGGCTCCATCACGGAACTGAATAAAGTGTGTTAAATGTGAAGCATGTTGGGCTTACCTCATTGTCACAGTTTTTCTTCCCTGGGTATTGTTTTCTGAAAATTTGTTGAGATGTGTGAAATGTGCTATCATATGGACAGCACTACGCAAGTATATGTTGAAGGCAACATTCTGAGTGCTCAAAAAATTTAGTGGGATATTTCCTTAGCTCATTATAGAGGTGATAAATTCCCCTAATTGATACCAGCTTTTAAATGTATCATGTTAGCTTCACCTCTCCCCGCCACTTACATTAAATTTTAAGGCATTTTTCTCCAGCAGAAACAGATTGTGCGCTCTCAGTGACGCCATTGTACTGGAGCCAGTTGCTACCATGCAGGACACAAAAAACTCCAGTCGCCTGCACATGCATGATGCAAGCGTTTGCACGCTAGTCACTGCCATGCAGGACATAACCTTATTCTGGTCTTTGGACCTCGATAATGACGGAATGAAGACACAATTGTCTTGATTTAAATGACTGGGTGTATTCTGTGTAGTGTTGCATTCCCATTACCTATCTGCCAAACTACAAAAGTTGTACTGAAAGTCATGAGCATCGTGGAATTACAAATAAATACCAGGCATCATTGCAGTGCATGACATATGGCAGCTAGTTCCATCTGTCATCTCACGCCAGAATGAAAATTACATCACCTGCCTCTGTCCCATGTTCGTACTTCAGGGCGAGAAAATGGCTGGCCAAGACACTTTTCAGCAACTTGCAGTGATAGAATTTCTTGTTAAGGAAGAAATCTCCATGTCATATTCATGCATGAATTCAGCTTGCGTATGGAGAGGCCTGCATGTGCGCTAACAGTGTCAGACAATGGGTAAAGCATTTTAAAGATGGGAACCCATTGCCTATCATCCTCATAGTCATCGCCCATGAACTGCCTCTACTGAGGGAAAAGGATGGAAAAGTCCATAAGCTCATCAGAGAGAATTGACGCATGACAGGGAAATGGCAGCAGAGATTCGAAGAGGGCACCGTGTCACAGGAGGTGGTGGAAATTTTGGGATACCAGAAAGTTTGTGCTTACTAGGTTCCTCGCTTGCTGACAGAGGAGCACGGACTTCACGGAAAAAATGTTCATCACAATTGCTGGACCAGTATGCTGTCATAGGCGATGGTATTCTTCACAGCATCGTGGCGTGATGTGACAAAAGCTGGTTTCATTGCTTGAATTCAGAAAAAGAATGATAGCATGGAATGGCAGCTAGTAACATCACCCACGAGACAGGAAGCTGAAAATGCCTTCAGCCTGTAGGGCCATGGGAACTGTCTTTAGGATGCTGAAGGATGGATATTGGTCGAGTGTTTGCCACAAAGGGAAACCGTCACTGCTGCTCGTTACCTTCAGATGCTCGATAAGCTTTGTCTTGGTGTGAATTGACAGATGTCCAGGGAAGAAAGAGATTATCCTGCAACATGACAAAGCACATCCCCACACTGCTTGGTTGTGTGTGTGGAGAGGATTCAGAAGAATGGTTGGGAACTTTATACCCTTCCACCTAATGGTTTAGACCATGTGTTCGGGTTTGTAAAAAATCAGATGCGAGGCTGGCACTGTGTGACCAGTGAGGCAATCCAGGAAGCCATCCATTGTCATGTACAAACTGCTGAAATAAAGTTCAACCACAAAGGGTTTTTTAGACTTCTAGAATGGTGACAGAAATGCATGGATCGGAATGGGGATTTTGCAAAGACGTGATAATGGTGCACAGATTTGACTGACATATTTTCCTGGTCATACCTTTACTTGATTGTGAAATTAATTTGCCAGTGACTTACGGTATGGCCCTCATACATCATGCCATCAAAAGGCCTCCTTGATAAGGCTGTTAGAACCTCAGATTTCATGAATTTGATTCTGACTGCTGTCCAGGAGTATGATGCAGCTGAGTATCCTCAACGTGTTGGAAGGCAGAAGCATTTGTTGGACATAGATATACATTTTGCTGATTCTCGCCGTGGAAGTCGTGGGCGTGGCCGTGGTGGACCTCGTGGCCGTGGTGGTGTACGTGGTGCTGGTGGTGGTTCACGTAATGGAGCTCCCGGGTCTCGGATGGGTGGCGCAGGTGATGCTAGAGGTCCTGGTGTAAGTAGATTCTCTGAGTTGTGGAGGATTTCTTATGTATCTTTGAGGACATTATTGTTTAAAATCTTTCATTCAAAATGCCTAGTGTTACGTATGAGGGAAATTCTTCACTTGGAGGATCAAGCTGCCAGTAGAAATACAGTAAGACCTTATATAAGAGTAAAATACAAGAACTGTCAATCACAACTCAATTTTGACAATTATTATATGTCGGATTGTACTACGTGTTTTGGCCTGACAAGGCCATCATCAAGTACTTGCATTTATAGGAATAGTGATAAAATTATTATACATAATAATACATACTTTTCTCAATATTTTTATAAGTGCAAATACCTGATGATAGGCTTGTAGGGCTGAAGCATGTAGCACAATCTGACATTAAATAATTGTCAAAGTTGAGTTGTGATTGACAGTTTTTTCACTTTCCTTGTGCATACCGTGTCATAAGAGGATGTGTTAGAATAGTACAGAATTGATAAAATTGTCCAAAGCCTCTTAAAACATCGAGGCTTGGCGTTTTTCCCAATAACCAGCATCTTCCATTATCAGTTCCTGACACATTTGAACAGAATAACACATTTATACAAGCCATTGCTTTCTCTGAACCATACAGTGTTGCATGTTTGTAGCTCAGGTAAACTGTCCAGTGTGGCATGATAAATCAGGCCTATTTCATCAGCATTGTAGAGCAGACTTCTCTGACTTGACTTCTAAGCACTGGACCACTGACATGCACATCTCGTCCAGTTACAATACAGAACCGTTGATTGAGGGCCTCCTCAACATGTGGAGCCTTGCCTTCGCACTTGTGAAAAGTGACTATTAGCTTTGTCATGTCTCTCTGTTTGCATGCAACAACTCGGCTGCCACTGGAGAGATCTTTATGAAATTTGATATTTGAGCATTTTTCAAAAATCTGTCAAGAAAACTCAGGTTCAAAATCTGATGAGAAGGACAGGCACTTTACATGAAGACCTACGTACATTTATGATATGTCACTAAATTCTTCTTAGAATGAGAAATGTTTCGTACAAAAATTGTAGATAAAATCAAAACACATTTTATGTTCATTAACTTTGTCCCAAAAATTGTGCCATTATGAGATAATTTGGGAAAATGTTGTAGAGCCAGACAGGCCACAGATTATGATATAATAATAATAATAATAATAATAATAATAATACAGTGCACGTGCTTTGCTTGGTGGATCACTTAAGGCTAAAGACACACACTATCAGAATATGTATACGTACTGCTTTTCCACGGCTACAATGGTTATGTGAACGCATCTCAGTGTTATGTTTATACGCACGTTGCCTGTCTTGTTCACTGTGTTCTTTGTTGTTATTTGCATAATGCCTGTTCTTCCTGCAGTTCATCTTGTTGCTGTATAACACATGTGATAGTAGATTTCAGCACTAACTGCTAACTGGCAATGACTGTTGCTAGGCAGTTGGATTTTGATTTGGTCAAGTAAGGCAATTCTGTTAGCTATTGTCAAATCTCTCCATGGCATGGGTCTGAAATTTTACAAAATCAAGCAGAATTGCTGTACTGAATACGCACGTGTTTTGTTACTGACTGCTAAATTCTGCTCACATATGCATCATGTAAGTCGCTGTGCAAATGAAAAGTGATGACAAGCGCAGTCACTCCAAGCAGAATTGCTACACTGTCTGAACACACACGTGTTTGTTACAGCGTTACTGCTAGATGGTGTGCAGTCACTGTCTCAATTAAACAGCTTGCCCAAATTAGCAAAACAATTTCTGGTTAATTTTCTCTTTGTTTTTGTTCTTTAAGATCTGTCCTAAACAAATGGCTGCCGCGATTAACTGGTGGCCCAGTTAACCAGAATCTACTGTACTTTTTATAAGCAGTTCAAGAAAATCTGGATTTTATAAAAAGTCAATGCTAGTTAAAATTTTCCTTCCAAAAAAAAAGTGATAGCTTTCCATTTCAGTGTCAACTTAAAATACAAGACAGTACGCAGTCGCAGGCGGTAAGTGAACATCTGAGCGTGTGTAAATGGTGAGAAAGCAAAATACAACAAGATAGAATTGGTATTTGTGGACTAGTTCCAGCAAGTATGGACTTTTTATGTACCAGTTGTCCTTGTAAAAAATAAATTTTGTATACAAGAATGTCAGAATCACTAAAGAAGGTAAAGACTTGGAAGTGAATGAGGTTGCTGGTGAAGATGGATCATTTCATGTAGAATTTGTATTTGGAATAATATTCTAGTAAAGGGAATGTCAATATCAGTGTGGAATTACAAAATAATGTATTTTCAGGCATACTGTTTGAGGACATTTTCCCACTTAGTAAAGTAAAATTCATTGAATTTTTCCAGAATCTTCTTAATAGTTATACTGTATAGATATTTAAAACAGCATAAATTTCTAAGTATAGTAACATTACACTTGTGAATGTGTGTATAGTATAGCTGTGAAAGAAAAGAGAGTAACAATTTTGTGTTTGTGAAAGATTTCTTTCGTTCATAAGTGTGTCAGAAGGTAAGACATTAAATGTAGTTGACAGTAAGAGTTAATCATGATGAGTAATTTTAGGAACGTGAATGTGATTTTCAGTGTTGAATTACAAAAAAAAATAATTTTCGCGCGTGCATTTTGAGAAGCATGCCTGCTTAATAAGCATGATTTGTTGAATTTTTCCAAAATGTAAGACGGTTTCATCATGCAAAATATGTGGTTTAGAAAAGCACGTTTAATAGAATGTTTTCCAGAAATCTGTAGAACAATTAGATACAGTAAACCCCCGATTTAATGTTCCCTCATTTAGTGAAATCCCGGATTTAGTGATGATTTTTACATGTCCTGACAATAGCTCCATATTAATTGAAAACCTCCATTTAGTGAAATATATTGTAATCCCCAGCAATTCATTAAATAGGGGTTTTACTGTAATTTGTGTAATCTTTCATTGGGATTATCTGCTGACTCTCTCTTATATTACATGTGCTGAAATGTGAACTTTAACTGTAATGTGCATGTGATAAGGCAAAATTGAGCATAGACAGGTACTTATGCTTTTCATTTCTGCTAACTTCATCGTTTTATATTTTCAGTCACGTGACCGAGGCGATCGATTTGACAGGGAACGTGGTGAAAGACCAGAACGTGAGTCATACCAGTCACGTGGACAGAGGCAGAGTGCACCGAAAGTAGACGACGAGCATGACTTTCCATCTCTTGGCTAAGCAGTCACAAGATCGTTGTTGATGTTGTAAACCTCAGTACCCCTTCTGAGATCAGAGCTCCTTTAATGCTTATCATTGGAGAATATTTTCCCTTGTACAACTTCTGGAAGTGGGGCTTCCAAAATGTGTAGCAATGAAATTTTCAGTCATCATGAGGGAAGAAAGTTTTGTTCACTGTTGTGTCGGTAAGTTGGCTGTGAAGGTAGGTGTGGAAACCTTATTTGCCATCTTAAAAATTGCATACAGAGACTTCCACGCTTCTTCCCCTAGTCAAGTCTTGATAGGAGGAATTTTTGTTCATTGAATACGGTGATCAGTCATACCTTGGCAAAATGACAGAAATGCTCTTAGCGAGGTCTCTCTTCTGAGCTATACATTCTGGAAAATCGTTTGTTGTGGGTTTTTGCCAGAAGCTTGTCCTACATTTAGTGCTGCATTACTGATGGTGTTTTTATATTTTCAAATTAAATCTTCTGCATTATTATTTCCACTGAAATTTGCTGTATTTATTATACAGCATTGATTAGGGTGTGTGCTGTTGTATATACTATTCATGTTGGCAGGTGACCACTACCCATCATCAGCCATCAACTTCTTAAGTAATAAGTAAAACTACCGCATATTATATTTATATTTACAGCTATATACAGAAAATTAAAATTTGAAATTCTTGTATCCTAAATGATGCAAGTCTACAGAGTGAACTGATAATTAGATGCTAGGATCTCATTTTACAATTTTGTATGTTATGGATATCAACAGATTGTGAATCCTAAGAAGCAAAAGTGTTGCATTTGATTTGGTTTTATTCATTGACGCATGTCCGGGCAACACACGGACTCCTGAATTTGAGAATGATGATTTGTCGTTCAGGAGCTGGTTGTGCAGTCAAGGAAACGATGGATGACGAATGCAGTAGAACAGTGAATTAGGAATTAACTGCATGAGTACTTGTATTACAGCATAAGACACAGTTGTTCATTATATGTACTGTACCACTGGAAAACTTGGAAATTGAATGCTGTGAACGCAGGCGAGTGACGTTTGTGAACACCATGTTGAATGTACTACAAGACATGCACGATGAGCGATGTTGAGGTTGATATGTAGCATTGCTGGGCAGTGTTGAATTGCTTAACGAAGGTTATTTTGTGTTGAGCACTGGTGACATAATCAAGTTTTTCTCATTCACGCTGTGTGTCTTTTTTTTTTTTTTCTTTCTTTTCTTTTTTTGTAACTGGTCCGTTTGTAAGTGCTGTTATCCCCATGTGAAGTTGTAAATAATGAGAACATTTAGTTGGTTTTTCTTTTTGATCACTGTCATTGCTATCATGTGAATAAAACTTTGTTTTCTCTGTGAACATTAACATGGGAAAGGAGCATTATGCGGGCAGGGGTGAGGCTATTTCACTTTTAACTCGGTATGGTAGGATAGTTCGAATGAAGTTTGCATAATTTTTTTTTTTTGTGCGCCAAATCCTGCGATTATTTATGTATAATATGAATAGACATGGAGTTGCTTTCTTGTGCACCAAATAAATCGTATATTTTAACTTTATTCCTTATAAAATGAATACTGGCTGTTATTGGATGAAAGTAATTTTATCCTTGGATATGTCATAGCATTTACGTTAATAAAGGGATGCTTACGTCTATGATAATTTGTGTAAATATTCCAAATCAAATGGTGCCTTTGTTCAGCTGTTTTAAAATTGTACTTGGCTCTTATCTGTTTCCACTGCGGTGTTAGATATTACAGCCGAATTATCTGTAGGCATAATGACTTTCGGATGAGATGTTCAAACAGGAAACCTTTGCCTATAAACATTTGCATTATGACCTTCAAAGAAATTTTCTCCATCTTCGTGTGTGATTGTGTGGGTGTGCGCACTGTTGATGTAGTTGACTGACCGACTGAAATACCGTACCTGCATGCTATGGCAGATCGTATTTTGCAAGTCGTTCATAACTGCATGTAGCCAGAAAGTCCAAAATTTCATTGAGCAACGTTCTGCCATCTTGGCAGACTTAATGTACGGGTTCACTACGGTACCATCTTTGGTTTTATAGTTATGACTGTTAACATCTGTGTGTATTTATCCAAGTACCATTCATTCCCAGATTCGCTCGTTTTTAAGGAAGAGGATGTAAAATGTAAAAAAATTTAAGTTGCCGCTAACTGGCTGCTGCCCAGTTCAGTCTCGGATGTGCTCACGTATTTTTGTGCAGTTTAGAATAATGTGTATGGTATTTGAATAAGTATGATATTTCATTACCTTTGAGCAAATTCACAGTGAAAGAAATGTATTTCAGTGCCTGTGGATACTCTTTGGTAAGTGCTCAGTCCTTATATGAATTGTATGATTTGAAATACAGTGTATGAAAGTTGCATTATTGTGTAGTTTACATTTTATCCATTATCTTTTGATCATTTTAAACTTTGGTCTGTGATAGCATTCGGATATTGAAATACATTTTAGTTTGTGTTGGGGAATCCAAGCATCCGCAAGTGATCCGAAAGTGCAGAGATGTGCAGTGCCAAAGGTCATGAATTACGTAGCCTAATGGGCCATGTTTGACTTCTTTTGGCTTGCAGCCAGTGTCCAATTTCTTTTCACCAAACAAAAAGACGACAAAAACTAACATCAACGTTAACAAGATAAACTGAAAATGATAAGAAATCTATTGTCAATCTTTGATCCAACTACAGAAATCAGCAGACTGCCCATAAACTGAACAAGAACAATTTAAGCATTGTTATTTGGAAATAGGCAAGGTATTCAGTGTAAATAGGTTTTATACTTAAGTGAACTGCAGAGGATTGTGATGGCGGTCTGTCGTCTGTTTGCTCGTACGAGAAAACCCACAATGTTTTAGAGGCTGCATCTGCCTTCTGGTGGAATTCTCTTCCCCTGTTTCGCTTGAAGGCGGCGGCAGATCCAGCGTCATTTTTTATCATAAGACTGTGTCCAAAATTTCAGTTCTAAGGTTTTGTACTTGCTTTCTGAAGACTTGTTCGTAGTTTGAGTGTATCTCTATGTGGGTACTTGCAGCGTAGGTTTGTTTCCTGTTTCGATCACACTGGTAAACAATATTTGTCACATGAAAACTAATTTGTGTTTCTTATGTATTTTTCCATGTTGAATTCAAGTGTGTTTTTAGAGTTGCTCTGTCACACAGTTTTTGTGTGACAATTTTTTAAAATGCAATTTTAGCAAGTTTCCCAGGATAAGTGATGCTAAAATCAAAGAAGGGGTATTTGTTGGGCCTCAGATAAGAGAGTTAATACAGGACGTAAAATTTTAAGACCAGCTAAATGAAGCGGGAAAAGCAGCGTAGAAATCATTCAAAACTGTCACTACCAATTTTTGGGAACTCATAAAGGCAGAAAACTGTCGTGATGTGATGGCTGATCTTATACAATCCTGCGTACATCATGTCTCTGAATGGTAATTGCTATTTGGTACTTGGTCAATTCGTACTTGATCTATTGATAGTATAATAAACAGTAATCTTTTTATAATTTAAATTATTTTATTTTATTTTAGAATTCATTTTAATCACATTGGTTGTATAACACAGGTCTCCACCCCACAAAAACTTTAAGTGGTTGATAGACATGTTTGGAGACAGATTTTATACCTAAGTTTTATGTAATAACATACTGCATTTTATCATATGGAATTTGAACTATAAAATCAGTGACTGTGGCTGTGATGGGCAATTACCATTCAGAGACGCCATGTACGCTGCTTATATCTGTACGATGACTCCCTGATGGCTGAGATAGTCAGCCGAAACATGTAGGACTTATTGTGCAGTAGTTGGTAGCTCAGGATAGGGACAGGTGGTGGGCTCTTGTGAATGTGGTAATGAACCTTCGGGTTCCATAAAACGCGGGGAATTTCTTGACTAGCTGACGACCTGTTAGCTTCTGAAGAAGGACTCTGCTCCATGGAGTTAGTTTCTTAGCAGTAGTTGGTAATAGAAACTTAGATAAGAAGACATTAATTTTCTTTGATTTTACGGGCATTTCATTTTGGGCACAGACGTGAGCAATTTGTTACTTAAAAATATATTCGCCTTATTGTATGTAGATGTTCCTTTTCTCCTTGACTATATGTAACACTTCATTTTCACACAATTGGTCCATCTGATGTTCTCAATCCTTCTCCAGCACCACATTTCAGAACTTTCAAGGTACTTCTGGTCTACTTTCCGAAGTGTCCAAGTTTCAGCACCATACAAAATTATGCTCCAATATAACATTTCACTAGTTTCTTCCTTAATTTAAGTGTAATTTGCTGGTGAAAAGAATCTTCTTATTGCATGCTGCTTTTGCCAGGGCAGTACTGTATTTAATTTCACGTATATATCTTGCATCATATGTTATCAGGTTACCAAAATAATTGAAATATTCCACATTATCCAATTGTTTTTGATCTATTGTAATCTGTACTTGGGATGGTTGCCTTGAGACTCACATTACCTCTGATTTTTCCACATTAATTTCCATTCAAGAGCATCTTCCAACTTCATGTAGTCTATCGTGCGCTGTAGGACAGTTTTTGCTTAGCCAGTAGCACAAGGTCATCTGCATATTTCACAGTGCGAATTACTTGCCCTCCTGTTTTGAAGTGTCCAAGCCCTTCAAGGGCTTCCTTTGTAAGGTACTCGCTGTATAAATTGAATGCATTTGGTGACAAAGAGCATCCTTGTCTACTTCCTCTTCCAGTCTTCACATTTGTGTCTCCTTGGGCCACTACCACTTTAACGTGTACAGTTTGCTTATCAATCTCTTTTTGCATCAGTTGACACCGGTGTTTTTTACGTTCTGCATCATTGGTCCAGTTTACACGGTCAAGTGTCTTCTGCCAGCATAGGAAGCAAACACAGTTCTTTATCTATATCCAATGTTCTTTCTGATATTCTCCGCATTCCAGTTCCATCCCGAGTTCCCCTTTTCTCTTCTAAATCCAAACTGATCTCTCCAAAAGCCTGAAATATAAGACATGTCCGGGAAACCCCGGACGTATGGTAACCCTATTATACATAGTTTCAGTCGTACCGCGCAGTAAACACGCCATTTTGGTTATAAAAACAATCAAGGTTGCATAGCGAAGTAATTGATGTTTGTTGTGAGATCCGTAGAAAACACAAATACACTGTGTGGGCAGATCGTGGAATTCTTATGTTAACACTGCTGGTACATATAGTAGCCTAGCTACTCGCCTTGAAGGGTTATTGGCTGTTCAAAAGTTCCATGGTTCCGTTACACGGAATTCTAAAGAACCTCTTGCGATTTGTGTTGCGTAGAAAATTAACTGTATGAAGTGGCCTTTTGAACTTTTCGTCAGTGGAGATGGTAATTTTCATAGTCAAAGTTTACAGATGCAGCATCGAATTTCCTAATGCACTTTGCACGAATTAAGGACAGGAAGTATGAGCTAAACAGGAATATGTTTGTGCCGTGGCTGTCAGACTAGATTTCATTGCGTGCGCTCCGTAATCGTATTAATGGCAATTTCCTTGTTTCAAACAGTTACGCGTGTACCTCCGTTTATTTTTTTCTTGTAAATGGATGGCATCTGCGGCAGGTTTAAATTTGCAGAACATGTTACTGCATATGCCCAATTATGTCTCTGCAAAACGAATGTGTGTCAAGTTTGCGTGTGTAATGAATTTTTAAGGGAAGTGAGTTCATGTAGGCTTACTGTGCCAGTATGCGTAATTGTACAATGTGAAATTGTGCGTTCTCACTTCGGTGAGTACACAGACGACGTCCCTTTTATAGCGATGACGTGTAGTTTGGTAGATGAGTAATAATGTTTCAAAGGATATGGTACTTCCTTCTTTAGAGCAAAATATGTAGGCAGCACTGAATATGAAGATCACTGTCTTTCTGAACGTGATGTCATGTAGTCTGGCAGAAAGTTGTCGTTTCGGAAGAACCTGCTGTCTATTTTCAGTGCAAAAGATTAGGATTATGTTTTATCCTGAAGATGGCTACAGCAGATTCTTGCGAAACGGTAACTTTTCCAGGCGGCAGGAAGTTACTAAGGTCAGGGTCTTCTGAAATGCGACGGCATCTCTTGTTTGCTAGATAGACGCTAACGCTTCGGAGGAATCTGCTACCTCCACTTTCACTCTTCTACCAAGGAGATGGTGGCTGCACGAACGTCCGAAATGTAGGTCAGTATCTACATTCATCGCCATGAGAACCTCGCATCTCACGGAAAAGTGTCAGTTGTGCCTTATACAGTTCTGATGGTACGTAGATATCAGCATTTTGGGGGAAACATATTGCCTTCATCTTCAGGATGTAAGATGGCAGTAGTTGATTACTCCGAAACGCTGGTATCCATTTGTAATACCACATCTATAAAACTCATTTTTTGACTGTGTAATGGTTCATGTTCGTCTAAGACCTCCATAACCGAATTTAAACAAAACAGCCTCCCTTAAATTTTCATCGAATAGTGTGAAACGTGTAACAATGTCCTAGGGCCTATTAGACCTATTATCTGAGCTCTTAATCATCGCTAACCTTCAGCTGTAATTATTGTTTCATTAAAAAACACGCAGTTATGTGATATACATTATTTCGTAACAGGGCGCACTAAATTGACCACAAAATTAGGCCTGTAGTTTTAGTAATTCTCAATATTGCGAATCTGAAATGTACCATGAAATAGTAAGACATGGCACTTCATGTCATTCACTTATTAAAACATAGGTTATCATCCGCCGTTCGCACGGCGCCAGTTCTAAAGCTCATAATTATTTTAAGTGGAGAGGGTATTTTTCGAAAAGGCGTACGATAAGTATTCGTGGGTTACTTAACGACACTATATAGACTGCAGACTTCAGCACTCAATGAGACGATAGCTAAGTATATGCCGTGAACTGAGAGAAGGGGAAAGGGCCTCCTCGTGGACCATTTGAATACATTATTCCGATAAGTAAGATGCGAAAATTAAGAACCAAGAAATGTTTCTGTCATGAATTTTTTATTTATAGTAAAACATGTGCATTTGGTCATCCTTGTAAATCGGCAACATATCACAGTTGGCCACACTTTTGCAGAACCGGCAAATTCCTATGATATTATACATGGTCATTACCCCGTAACTTGGCCACCTGCTTGTCATGATTCTTGGCCACAGTTTCACATTTAGTGCTATGCTTTATGTATTTTCAACCTCCCTACGTTGGCGGACCTATAGAGTAGTATAGGGTTTGTGTCATACTGTAGATGGGCGGTAATTCTGATTCAGTAGCAGAACTACCCGTTGCCCACTCAATCTACATCCCTTCTCCACAAGTGTGGACAATAGATTGGAATTTTGTAGTGGCAACTGACCCGTTACTGTACTTCAAGTCCCTGTTCTTTAACACGGTTATGTGCCTGCTTTCCAACTCGACCACCTTTCTCTGCACACTAAACTGTACATGTGCATAAGTGAAAGTGCACAGTTCAATTTTTATAGTGTCAAGTGTTTCCCATAACTTGGCCACCTGTATAAGTTAGGCGGCTTTGAATGGAACCAGAAGTGTCAACATAGACAGGTTTCGCTGTATTTATGCTGTCGGTAACTCAATACATGCGTTGAATGCTATGGCGATTAATAATTTATGAATTGAAAGTGATTAGGAAGGAAGCAGTCGTAGCCTAATCGAGGTACTGTCCCGGAATGTACCTGGAGGAACTGAGGAAAACGGATTTTACCGCCGAGATTCAAACCGGCATCTTCTGAATGAAAGTGTGGAGCGTTACTGCTACACACATCAGCGCGTTTGTGTGACGATAGTCTAGTATCAGAGACTCCAAATAAGTAATTTAAATAAAAGCCACATTCTTATTCTACATTTGCTTCCAATTTTTCATACATATGTTTCATTAACAATTCGTAACAATAACAGTACACGTGTCAGAGCTAGTTATTTCCAAATACACACCGTTCGAGATAGCTCCAAATATATTTCACCTGAACAGCCAGCCAGAAAATTTTTGTAGTATTTTGATTTTTTTTTATTTGGAAAGGTGTTATCTTCAACCAAAATATGTGGAGCTGTACCTCCACTCCCAATATGCCTTCATGGTATGAACAGGGACAGCCTTGCTTTACAAATTAATCTATTTAGAATAACAAGACTGAAAAGAATGCACCACATAACATGTTGTACAGAGTTCTTTGTAGTTCATTAAGCTTGCTTTGAGCCTGGTTTACCCATTTATGACTATAAATGAAATGGATTTCATAGTGGATCATTATGGCTGAAATTTCTATTTACATCTACAGCTAATACACAGAACCGCATATAACAAATGAAGTCACAAAGTGTGGGAACAATTGTCTAAACAACAAACTGAAGAAACAGCATTACTAGCGAAATTCTATAATGTACAATTTATATACATTTCCGGTATGCATACGTGCAATTATAACCACCATGCATTTTATAGTGTAAAACTGCGCAACCACAATATATAAGGCAAAATCGATCACTACAAAGAATTGCATTATAGCGGGAAAAATGACAGGATGTGCTTCGTAATTCATAAATAATCAGATGAATTGATCAGTAGCCAAGAAAACTGCGGAAGGAATAACCACTATAAGACACAATATAGTTACAACTATTGCATTCCACGTTCAAACATTTTAGTTTCAGGATTTTGGTGTAATTTTGTCATAATAGTTCTATGGACGAAAATTGCATAAGTACATTCTCGTGACCTGTGTTTGTTGTTCTGTGTAATGTGTCCGTATCTGTTCAAGATAAATTTATGATAAATGCCTAGGCCTATTGTTTGAAGTTGAACCCAAGTAGGCGTATAATGTGAAGTGTGGAACCTGTTGAAGCTTAGATATTAATAAGAACATACGTAAATACCTAAAGAACTCTGTCTCAATCTCAGACATCACCGACTGTTTTGGGTAATAATAATTGTTTATTCTGGGAATCGTATGGAAAATACTTCCTATGGGCAACGGGGTTTTATTGATAAAGCAGGTAACATTTATAGTAAACACCGTGCTTTAAAGGGTTAATCGTTTTACCTAAACAGTGAGCTACAGAATGTCAGGAGACTGCCAGCATACAAATATTCATGACCCTCCGCCAGGTTCGCAAACGTGATAGACACTGCAGCTGGCTAGGAGAAATAATTAATGATGTTGGCAGCAACGAAATCAACAACAAAAACAATTTATAGTCTAACATCGCTTGTGTATAATGACACAGAATTTATTATAAGAACTGAACACAATAAATCTGGCTTAGTATTGAATACTAAGACAATGATCACACCTTAATAGACTGGAGTAACAGCACCATCAATCAAGGATCCGCAAACAAAAGTTTTCATGGGTGACATGCAATATGCCTGCAAAAGATTATGATGACGCGGGAGCAGAATGAAATTCGGAATATACTAAAGCATTTGGTATCAGTCACAGATCATACACAGAAAACTACAGCACAGTAAATAGGCCACGGCCTCATATTTCATTGTTCTTACCCGTGAATTAATCATGAAATATTACATTTTCATTATACTCGTACATTACAAGCAGAAGTATCCTTTCTTCTTACAGGATACGGTTACTTGTCTTCTCAGTATCACAATATATAGCAGGTATATTCAATTTTACTTAGCGTGCTCGCCACTGGACCCAAGGTTCGCGGGTTCGATCCCGACCGAAGTCGATGGATTTTTAAGGGTGATAAAAATCCGGAGCACTACTTCCTTCGGAGGGGAAGTAAAGCCGTCGGTCCCATGTCGTAGATTTACGGCATGTAAAAAAACCTTGCGGGCATGAATAGAACTAGTGATGCTCGTAAGCAAAATTCAGCGGCCATTTCTCACCCAAGTCTCCTGACTGACTGCCAGATGGCTCTGGCAGTCACATCAGGATTGAGTCGAACAGCGCGGCCAGTGGGCTGGCCATTCACTGTCACAAATGCACAAGACCAAGTAACCTCGGAAAAGAGGAGGCCCAAGCCCATATAGGGCTGTCAAGCCATGGTTATTATTATTATTATTATATTCAATTTTACACACGTAAATGAAAGGAAAGTTGGGAATAAGGATTCGAATCGTATCCAGAAATATTCCCGCAGTACTTCTATATCGCTTTAACAACTGTGGCCACCGTATGTATTGCAAATAATCGAAGCCAAAGTCACTGCGGCTGAGAGTCATTCGGTCCCTCTTAGCATCGAGGCCCCCCTGGGGCTTATGGCCAGATCTTGCTAATTAGAAAATGTGACCTTTCCAGTGTTTGTAGTCGTACGGCGCACTTTCTGAAGAGGTGGGCTCTGTCTTGTGTCTAGCGTCGTAGTCTTTGTAAGGTATAGACATTGAACACTTTTACACTCTGGTTACAGCAAACCTACAAGAACATAACAGTTTTTTACAATCGTTCATGTACACTGCGTCAGTCCAGGATCATTAACAGCAGATCGTGTCGTATAACTTGGTTCTGCTGCAACGGCAGTAGGCTTGACCATCGCGAAGATTTAAGCCTCGTATTTTCTCTGTGTTTGGCCTCACCGTGTCCAATCTTGCCAACGGTTTCATTCTCATGACTTCATACAACTTCTGCTTGCTTCGTGTGTAATTTTGTGATAAAATCATACACCTCGAAAGCGACATGCAAGTCACTATCCAAAAATACCGTAGCCTTAGGCATTCTTCAAATTGAGGGTCACGTAAACTCTAAGCCTCTTGCATTGAATTGCCTACCGTGCTGTGACGAGTACGGAAAAAAAAAATGACTTGCATTTACCGAGTTTCTTACGTCAGTGTATGTTCGAAAAGGTTTTATAATAATTTTTTTCGAATAGTTTATCAATCGTATACAAGAGGCTAATCGGAAGCAAATCTTGCGGAAGTTAAGGGTCCTTGCCTCATTCGGCAAGACAATTACTTTCACTTAGTTGCAAGACGTTGGCAAGTGCGATACCGAATTACGTTGGTTAAACAAGCGTGTGAGATGTACCAACGGCCTTCTGAATTGCCGTGAGTACGGAGTAGATATCATATGATTGGGTGTCCTCTGTTATGTCCGCGGTAAGAAACAGGAAACAACACAGATTTATATATGCCTACTGACATGTCGTGCTCTGCATCCTCTGTATGCCTTCATGGCGTGTGCAGGGACAAATGTACTTTCAGCTTATGTATGTATATATACAGGGCATACACAAAAGAATGGTGCGGTATCAAAAGTGAATACAAAATTTATTTCTCACCTTACACGGGCACAACATACACCGTCAGCGGTGGCAACTGTCCAAGTTTCTCATTTGGTAATTACAATCCTTCAATGTATGCACCCTGGGTCACACGACACACATCCACACGGTAATCAAACTCATCCCAGACCCGGTGTAGCATGTCCGCTGTAATGGCCTGCAGTGCATGCGTTATCCGATCACGAATTTCATGGATGGACGTGGGCAATGGTGGTACATAAACGCTGTCTTTAACGAACCCCCAAAGAAAGAAATCGCATGGTGCACTGTAATCACAGATCTGGACACCTCAAAACGGAGCACACAGAAAGCCTTCTCCTGCTGCAACTTCATCTTTGAAACTGGCCCCGCGGCCACGCAGTAAGCATGAGAAGCGAACTGCTGGTAGCGCATGAGAAACTTGGACAGTTGCCGCCGCTGACGGTGTATGTTGTGCCCGTGTAATGTGAGACATAAATTTTTTATTCACTTTTGAAACCGCACCATTCTTTTGTGTATGCCCTGTATATATATATATATATGTGTGTGTGTGTCTTTGTGTGTGTTACCACTAAGTGTGAAATCTCTCATTTCATAAACTACCTGTTCTCTACAATGACGGAAATGGGCCGGTGAAGTGTAAAATCATGGCCCATTAAATACTTCCACTACTTTTTCTAGGCAGTAAGGAAAGCACCGCCGTTATAGCATAGCGTGAGAGATCATTCAACAGCTGAACTACTTACTTTATAGAGCAGCGACCCGGATCACTTTAGGGCATAGAATGAGGATCCATTCTACACGTTGAGTGTCTGTTTGATACAATAATGACCTGACTGCAGTTGTGGCATGGAGTGCGGAGCCAATGGACACTTGAACTAGGTATTTCATACCTTAACGATCCGATGCCTGTTAAAACATGGCATGAGAAACCATTCAGCACTTTAACTAGATATGTTGTAGAATAACGTTCCGACCTCAGTTTAAGTACAGAGTTAAAAGCGACGTGCGATAGAGCTTACAACGAAGAGATAGTTATTACAGTTAACGCAGTAGTTACTTATGTTATAGAAGACATCAGTTAAGTAGAAAATAACGCAACGCCAGTTACAGCACACAATAACAAACATTATCACACTAAATTTCACATTATATTCACCGTGCATTTTGTCTTTAAGTAATAGCTTTATTTTTACCAACACATGTACTACAATTATGTCGTATTTTTTACACCCCTAATAAATAAATAATAACTAATAAATAGTCGAAACATATGTAGGGGTGTAAAAAATACGACATAATTTTAGTGCATGTGTTGGTAAAAATAAAGCTATTACTTAAATATTACACTAGTTTCATACAACGAATTCCCGACCACAGTTAAAAGCATAAAATGAGTCATTCCTCAAATGAAATACTTATATCATAGACTAACGACCCGACCACATTTACGAGTATAAAGTAACCTAAATTTACGTTCACACATATATAGTTGTTGATTAAGTATAGCCTTCTTCTTGTACAAGTATTGTATCTCTTGGTTTAAACGGCATTTTATCGCCATATTCTTGGTGTTTGTGCCTTTTTGATTGTTGCCGTTAACTGTAATATGTATATAGTTTGGTGTGAGGTGTTCTGTTTTGCATATTTTGTTAAACCAAATGGAAGCGTTAGTTTTGCGAAGTTTTTCTTTGTGAGTGAATATTAATACTAAGATGCATGGTGAACACAAAGTAAAATTACTGAAGTTACGTAATCAAAGATGACCTAACCTAACCCGTGCGTTGACGTGGGTAATTTTAAGTTAGTTTCAGTTAGGTAAGGTTAGGTTAGATAAACGTCGGTTACATTACGTTACGTTACTTAAGATTATTTTATAAATGTGGTGGGGACGTTACTGTGTGAAATAAATGGTTACTGGTCGATCCCGGTGGCCGTGCGGTCTAAGGCGTAGCCCAGCGGCCGCTCGATTGCTGGGATCGCGGGTTCGAATCCCGCTGAGGGCATGGATGTTTGTCTCTTGTGTTTTGTGTGTGTTGTATAAGTAGTGGCCTCTGTGGCGAGGTGATCTCTTGTTTAGAGGAGTTATACAGGGCATATGTGTCTAATTGTGTGTGATCTAGGAACCTCAACAATGAGGCTTTACCGGGAGCCGATAGTTTATGTAATAAGTAGCTTTATTAAGTGCATAGTTAAAGCATTCATTCTTCTCTTCGTACCACACCCTCACTAAAATTCCCATAAGTCCGGTATCATACGGAAAATTATCATTTTGTGTTGCAGGTAGAGTAACATGTAAAAGATATAAATGAGAGGTACACTGTCCAACAAAAGGCGGTAATTGTCCTTTTTGCATGCCATCAGACAAACCAAACGCAGGTCGCCCGAGACCTTCCAACTGATGATGAATGCAGTATGGTTGTACTTGCCAAGATCGCCGTAAGTCCACAACGATTGGTGATTATGATTGTATCTGAAATTGTACTTCAAACGTCATGTGTACACCGAATTTGTACCTTCACAAATTGTACTTCAAACGTCATGTGTACACCGAATTTGTACCGTCACAAATTGTACTTCAAACGTCATGTGTACACCGAATTTGTACCGTCACAAATTGTACTTCAAACGTCATGTGTACACCGAATTTGTACCGTCACAAATTGTACTTCAAACGTCATGTGTAAACCGAATTTGTACCGTCACAAATTGTACTTCAAACGTCAAGTTTACACCGAATTTGTACCGTCACAAATTGTACTTCAAACGTCATGTGTACACCGAATTTGTACCGTCACAAATTGTACTTCAAACGTCATGTGTACACCGAATTTGTACCGTCACAAATTGTACTTCAAACGTCATGTGTAAACCGAATTTGTACCGTCACAAATTGTACTTCAAACGTCAAGTTTACACCGAATTTGTAACGTCACAAATTGTACTTCAAATGTCTTTTGTACACAGAATTTGTAACGTCACAAATTCCATCCGTACTTGGACATTTTGTACAAGAATTTCATGCAGATGATACAGATCGCCGAGATCAATCTTACGAATGGTTTAAGTCACAAGTAATCCGAGCGGACGATGTAATGTTTAGCGATGACTCGTGTTTCCAATGACATGTATACGTAAACCGACATAACTCCGTATAGACGGTGCACGATAATCCTCATGTCACAGTTGATGTTCATCACCAAACTAACCGAAGCATAACTGTGTGGTGCGCGATACATGGAAGAACTCTCTTGGGAGGAGGATGAGGAGGAGGAGTGTAGGCCGAACGATATCTCCAGTTGCTGAATGACCACATGTGGATGAAATGCCTGTCGCAGTACGTCTGGTTTACTTTCAGCAGGATGGAGCCCCACTTTATTTCGCTGGCGGGGTACGGAACTGGTTGGATGAAGTTATTCCCGGGCGATGAATTGGGCGCAGGGGACAAATTGAATGACCACAAAGATTCCCGGACTTCACGACCCTAGATTTTTGCCTGTGGGGACTTCTGAATTCACTTTTTTACCATACCGCCCACGTACCATTGACAACCTTAAAGAAAATATCTCTGCTACTTTTAGAGACATCACACCGCAGACTTTAGAATGTGAGCGACGCAGTGTGCTGTTGTGCAAGAAACAGGACGGACATGAATTTAAACACCGGCTTAGCTAGTGCTTTTTCCTGAGTCCGAACTTACTTGACACCCGTTATGTGAAATAACTAGGTGTTCTATAAATTAACGGAATTAGACACTTTAACTGTAATATATACCTGTATAGGCCTATGTGTGATAGGGACAGGTGGCGGGCTCTTGTGAGTGCGGTAATGAACCTTCGGGTTCCATAAAACGCGGGGAATTTCTTGACTAGCTGATGACCTGTTAGCTTCTCAAGAAGGACTCTGCTCCATGGAGAAGAAGAAGAAGAAGAAGAAGAAGATAAGCCTATGTGTGTGTATGTATGTATTAAATTTTCTCTTCATTTCCTAGGCTATTTGACGTATAGCGAACCCTAGCTTCGGTCTGTGTAGTAAGCTGGGGTAAAGTGGGTCAGTGTAGGAATTCGCTTCCTATACTAAAATCGCCATAAGAACTCCAACAATTAGGCTTGAAACCGTTTGTGAATAAATCACCAAGGACTCCAGGAGAAATGTCACCATTTCCATCAAGGTCAAAGTCATTTGAAGACTTGCTGGCCTGTCTACAAAAGCGAATGAAAATTAGTCCAGGAAGAGAAGAAATGGGATTTTTCATCACCTTTCCTGAGAATGTAAAATAAGATATAGAGGAAGACTGGACACAAACAGAAAGCAGGATCGCAATGCGTGACGATTCCACCAATCACAGCACGTGTAAGAAGACGACAAATCTGGAAAGAAATTGCATCACCACTATTTTAAGGCTTAGAGAAAGAGTGCTATTCTTACGACAGTGAAGATGGTTACACATTCTGTGGATTCTGCCGCATTAAGTGCTGCAACCTTCTTTCGAAAAAAATGGGTGATTTGATGCAGTGCCAAAGGAAAGCAAGGGAAATGGTGGCTTGAGAGATATGTTGGTGGTTGCTGCGCAGTGAAAGAAAATGTATATTTGCGAAGATGTGCTAACACGAAATTAAGCATAATGAAGGTACACATGATATTTGTACTTTACAAATCTCTGTTCTGATGTGATATTTATATATGTAATGCAAATATCAGAAATGTGTTGACCCGATTCGTCATGTAACGTGACCCCATTCATCTAAGGTGAATAGGGTGACGCGATGGTGTTCTTGAAATAGGCCTTAACTCAAAAGTTTGTACGATTAAGTTAAAATAATTATTTGAATGTGTAGGTCAAAGATCAAGCTGAAGAACGTCTATAATACCTGTAACAGTTATTGCAAGGTAAGCTACGGTTTGAAATTAAAATGTTTTTTCGACCCGATGCACTGTAGCTGATCGTAAAATAAAGATAAAGTTCACCCTATAACCTGCCATGAAGGCCGAGAGGGGGAGTAGAGTTATAACTGTACTCTTTCTTTAACCTCGGGGCTAGATGTAGGTGAGTGGTTAACGCCACGCCCCAGCCGCTTTACCCACGGGAATAACACGGTACCCATTGTCTCCAGCTGATCTTAATTTTTGTTAATTAACATATGTTAAAACGGTATGATGTTTAAATCTTTGTTCAAGTACCTTACACAGTTTACGTATCAGTAGAATAGAACACGGGAATATTTATTTATTTATTTATGTATATATTTACTAAATAGAACACCTACAATCATTTATTATGAATCTGAAATAGTGAGAAGTGTCACAGTGAACTCGTATTTGTTGTTTGTTACCTACTAAATTAAGATTTGTTAAATTTGAAATATAAATGACATAAGTATTGTAAATAAATGTAACAAATTCCTTAAGGTACTGTCAGTAAAACTCAGTGCAGGCAGTGGTTTCGAGCGGAAGGCAGTCGGAGCGTAGCCCCTTTGCTGTTAGCCAAGACATGCTGACAGACTCTGGGACCTTATACCGTGTGATTAGTACCGGGGGCTTTCTCCGTCGATGTTGAGAATGTCGGAACATGAAGTTGACTACTGATCTCAATCTAATGAAACTAAATTAAACCAACTGATGCACAAATTGGGCCATCTTTATTGTAGCGTCCTTATTATGCCCCTACATATGTTTCGGACCTTGGTCCGTCATCAGGGGGTCTTGTCCATAAAAGCTACTACCTCAATTATAGTTTTTATAAGACATACATCACTCTACAATAAATGTGGCCCAATTTGTGCATCAGTTGGTTTAATTTAGTTTCATTTGATTCGTGAAAATGCTCGGTGTTAATAATGTGATCTCAATCTAGTTCCGAATTTAAGAATGTCTAACTGACTGACTGACTGACCGACCAACTAACTGTCTAAATAACTACTAACTACTGCGTACAGTACACTATACCGTACAGTACACTAGACCTTACAGTACACTAGACCGTACAGTACACTATACCGTACAGTACACTAGACCGTACAGTACACTAGACCTTACAGTACACTAGACCGTACAGTACACTATACCGTACAGTACACTAGACCTTACAGTACACTAGACCGTACAGTACACTATACCGTACAGTACACTAGACCTTACAGTACACTAGACCTCTCCGTACACTATACCGTACAGTACACTATACCGTACAGTACACTAGACCGTACAGTACACTAGACCGTACAGTACACTATACCGTACAGTACACTATACCGTACAGTACACTAGACCGTACAGTACACTGTACCGTACAGTACACTATACCGTACAGTACACTAGACCGTACAGTACACTAAACCGTACAGTACACTAGACCGTACAGTACACTAGACCTCTCCGTACACGTAATACACAACGCTACAGGACGAGATCCACAACAGATCAACCACAACACTTATATGCATGGTCAATAACCATTTCTAAAAACCACTATAAAGTTTTTAATTTTTAATATTTTCACATCGATTCATGTAAACTATTTGTATATATTTTTATACCCTGAAATCTTAAGGCATGTTTTATTTATAACTACTACTTGAGGCATAGAGTATTATTGTTTTTAACTTATAATCTTCTGCATCTGTACATCTTGAATTGTGACAGGCGTAAACAACTTTTACTGTGATACCACATATTGTATACTTGGATGCAGAAAACACTTGTAGTTCTCTGATAAATACCCCTGAAGATGGAAATTCATTTACCGAAACATATGTAGGGGTTGAAACTACATCTTATACTTGCCAATAATCTTGTGTATTTGTTAGTTGATTTAGAATTACTATAAAATGTACGGCACATGAAACATAAAATTAACTACTAACCAGTTCCATGGAGAAAATCTTTTGAGAAGTTAGCACTTGTTCAGCTAGTCAAGGAATTTCCCACCGTCATGGAATCCGAAAGTTCATTACCGTACTCACAACAGCCTTCCACTGAACCCTATCCTGAGTAATTTCAGCTCTATCCAGAAGTTTCGAATGACAGTAACTAGCGACGCAGTGCCAGATTTAACCGTGTGCCTGTAGTAGTTTATGTAATAATTTCGCGATAAATTTACAGTGAATTGAAAAGAAGTCACGATTACTGGAACAAGTTCAAAGAGCTATTTACACTTTATGACACATTTACGTGTTCGATCCGAAATATATTTTGTACATATTGCATTTATAGTCACTCAACTGGTTTCCCTTAGAAACAGATTTCCACTTCCGACGTTGGATGAAACTGGGAGTTCAGAAATACAGTGTCGACGTACGCGGTAGATATTCATTGCACCAACAACGGACGAGACAGATTTTTCCGACTTCCCACCTTAAACTGCAATAGGTGAAAAAGTGAGAAATCAGAGTCCGGTCTAGCCCTGATTTGATGAGTATAAGGTTTCTCTCAGGGTCTTATCAGGGTTACAGGACGCCAACTTCGTCAAGTCAACGTTGTAAGGAGAACTTAACACTCTCATTATCTTTGATTTATTCGGAATTCCATGCAGAATATGTCTACACTCACAGGTGGACATAAAGAAAACCCATAGATATACTGTCGTGATTCAGTCTCCTTCAGACTCTCTTCCTGCCCGTTTACTAATTTCTTGGGATCTGTCTTCTCTGGCCTCTGAATTTCGATCCTCTCTGTCCTTCTACCCATCTCGTTATCTAGGGTGACACCTTCAACACATTTTTGACTCGTGTGATTGCTCAGGCAACGAAAGAGGGTCTACTTTCGTTCACTTACAAATTTTTAGAAAACATTAGCTAACTTTATTGGTTAAAATTTGAGTCTCCCGCGAGAACAAAACGACCACACAAGGTATAACCCTCGGTTCAGAGGTTAAACCTATAAATTTGTCAACGCGAAATATAACTGCCAAATGAAACTTCCAAAAGATCTAGTTCTTATAATGAATTCCATAGGTTTCACGACCGGAGTGACATGGGTGAAATTCGAGAAGGTCTGTGGGCCAGAAAGGTTTTCCTCAAGCAGGTTGCGGCCACAAAAAAAAAAGTTCCCCTTCCTCATGCTGAGGGGTGGTCCGACTGGGGCTCGAACCCAATCAGTGTGCGGCTACATCAGGCATGGCATAATGATGTTGGTACGATCGCTGATTTTCGTTTTACTATCTTTAAAAGTGTTAGTTTATGTAAAAACTCTTAAGGTAAAGCTATACAGGCCTGGACAAGTCGTTAGATTTCCAGGAGGTTGAGGCTCCCAGATTTCCAGACTATCGGCACATGATGGTGGTAAGGTTGTCAGGCCTACGTACCGACCGCCTTCCTGGTACTTATATCTGTTAGAGGCTGAGTTAACCCCAGGGCCATAGTGCGGCCGGAAGGATTAAGTCAATGAAAAACTCCAGTGACTCCATCGGGAATCGAACCCGCGACCTTCTGGCTTGTAGCGCAGTGCCTCAACAAAGTGCGCCACTGAGTACCCAACGTTTATTTTGCACGTGTTACATTGAAATTATGTGTTTGTGGCGTTTTTACACCGTGTAGTGTAGTGGGACTGTCCAGACGTTTCGGAGGAACGTCCGTCTTCAGTGTGACTGAATTTGGTTCAGGTGAATGCTGAAGCCACTCAGATGAACATTTACCAATTTATGTTCTGGGTGCTAACGGAAGCGTCTGCGGGTATTAACACAGAGTGTCCGTTATTTGTGCCTAACTGTAAACAAATTAAAACATATCGACAAATTTTAGTGGCGTACTGCAATGTCAAACTGAATTAGCGGCCATTCTTTCACATATGTAAACAGACAGACATGACGAGGCTAATAAGTGTAGTTTTGCAAGTGTTCTTTGGAAAAGTTCTAAAAACTTTGCTGCGTGTGTTGTACAAAATTTGTATCCATCTTACACGGTGTTGTATTCTCGACTTTTATTGAATGATTGGGAATAGTAATAACCATTGATTACTGACCGTTGTCTGGTTTCTGTTAGCATGTTCATCAACGGCGCAACAGGCCAGTGCCACACAGGACCTCCCGTTTTCCGCGTTTACAGACATCGTTGTGAAACATTTAATACGACGCCTTACATGCGTGTGCAGCCCTTGGTGATGCCAGCACCCACACAGGACCCAACAGCAGGATACCATTATACCTTCAGTGGGATTGGAACCCACGATCCGGCTTTGAGCGGCATAAGACAGTACGAACTTTAGACCGCACAACAGACACTGTGAGTGGTAACAGTGGTTGGGGGCGGAGTACATATTGAACATTCGTAACCATGCGGTTATAGATGTACGGAAGGCATGACTGCTCTTCGAATGAAACGTGATTTACTGTAATAACGTTCACTTCGGGATTTATACACGGAGACAGAATACAGATGGGGAAACTCTGTGGTTTATCAGTAAGAGCAGGGGTTCTGGTGGCCAGTAGCTACACAGGGCTTTTTCAGACATCCGTGGGAAATCAATACAGTGAAGCGAGCACGCTAGTGCTTGCCGCAGCGTCTCTTGTTGCTCCGTCCACGTGCACAGTTAGAACGTGTTTCCGAGCAAATTGTGCAAGTTAGTGCGTGAGATTCCTCACGGCAGTGACCAGGCAGGTTACCATATTCTGGGACGTGACGTCTTATAGTCTGGTAGAAATTTACTGACCTTTCCGGGCAACATCGCTGGATCCGACTTCAATGTCATTACGGACATAGAGGCAGCGTCATTCTGAGCGTGAGAGCAGCAAGTTTCTCCAAAGCATAGGTAAATTGCTACCAGACTACACGGCTTCAGATTAAAACAGACGGTAATCTTCGTGGAAAAGTTAATGTTGGTGGTTTAACAATGAGACACGGCTGAAAATCCTGGAGTTAAAAATATTCGTGCAAAGGACTAATATCGAAATAATAGTTTTATTGAACACAACTGTCTTTGATTACAGAAACAATATTTGCCTTTATAAAATGTTTTTATAATAAAAGATAGTTGTGTTGAATAAGATTATCTTTATAAAGGGATGTCTTCTCTAAATACATATGGAATTTAAGAGGTTTATGAGTTTTGAGTTTGTAACTGCGGCGCATAATAAGATTAGTGTCTTCTGGGATGAACGCGTGTAGATGGAGGTAAAGTACAAACTTTCCGGAGGAATCTTCAGACTAACGATTGAGTGAGGGGGTTCCACCGAAACGTTGGTATCTATCTACCAGACTGTAAGTTATCACAACTCATAAATCCGTAATTCTAAAGGGGTGGTTGCCACTGGTTGCTTACGATTCCTCTTGAAGCATTTTGATTCATCCGAATTGCTTTAGGCCTATACTCCCTCTAGAGTTAGAAAAGCGAAAGAAATCAGATGAAATTGGAAGTAATTCTTTTAAATTAGCTGGTATATTGTGGAATGTGAATTTATTAGAGGATAACATACATGGGTACATGAAAAGAAAGTCCCCTGAAAAGTCTATGAGATGTTTTATAAATAAATTTAGATGGACTACGTACATGTTGCTTAAAAACTGATTCGTCTTCTACCGTGTATGGCAAATATAAAGAAAGCTGCCGTACACCAATATATGTATTTTGATAGTCATGGCGTACAGTTAAGTAGGTCTATTATTCTTGCTTCAGAACCAGAATAAATGACATTACAATGTAATAATTTATAATAATTTTTTATATAATGCGGTTAGAATGTTTAGTAATTGTTATAATTAAAAATATATTGATTATGAAATTCAGAGCAAAATAAACTTAGCAAATTCACGCTGTCCAGCATATTTTTCTCAAAAGGTAAATTTTAAAAGTAATAAACCTAAATTTATTTTTGTTGCTTTACTTGGTTGCTGTATTTCGTCTATCATCCTGAAAGAAAACAAGTCTTGAGGATATTCTAAAAGAACGAGCTGAAGAGAGAAGTTGACGCCAAGGTGTCTGGATAGTGAGGGCAGTCATAATTTGTAATGTTCACTTACGTCTCTTGCATGTATGTGTGTGGGGGGGGGGGGGGGGTTGCATGAAAAAAAAAAGGGCAAACGAAATTATTCTCACAATGAAAACTTTATAGACTAAAATTAAGTTAAGAAGATCTTAATGAAATGTGCTTTAGAGAGGACGTTCTGTTGTGCAGATGTGAACCGAATTAAGCTCAGTTCTGAAGATTGCATTCAGGATTACAAGGTTTCTGCAGTTTGTCCATCGTCTCGTATTCATAAAAGAGCTAACACAACGTTTCAGAAATTGGAGCTGTCCCTTGTTCAAGTGGAAGGGTTGGGAGGCAAATACCGGGCTTATGGCCGTTAGAGTGAGTTATTTGCAGCCAGTGGTCCAGTTTCGAAATATGAGACGATGGACAATTTCAGAAACCGAGTAATCTTTCCTTCATTAAAATGTCATTATAGCACACGCAGTTTTTGTAAGTTGTAATTTATAGTAGATCATAAACACAACGTAATATTTGTTATCATGGAACAACCATTGTAGCGATTTCACAAAACATATGTGCAAAATAAGCTGATTATTCTTTGTCTGTCTGCATGTAATAACTTGAGAACTATTAATTGGACTTCGCGAAACTCGACAGTAGGGAATTGTGCTAGAATTTATGTACTCATTTCAGTTGCAGTCAACAGTAATGGGTATTGTGCAGGAAGAGTTACACGCGTTTAATAATAATTAAAAAACTTCGCAGACGCACCACAAGTGTTGTGTGATGCGTGTATTTCCCAGCTTGTAGTGTAATATAATACAGCACAACACAGTAAAATGTAATGATTTGTGTTACATGGTGTTACATGATTAATGTAGTGCATTGCGTAACAAGTATTTGAAGACTATTGCGTAAACTGACGCGTATGTTCAGGTGTCTCTTTGTACTGATGCAGGCAATGTAGTCAAGTTATTGTACCAACAATACAGAACAATATAGAACAATTACAGAATGTCGTACTGATGCAGGCAATGTAGTCAAGTTATTGTACCAACAATACAGAACAATATAGATCGATGCACGGAATGTCGTACTGATGCAGGCAATATAGTCAAGTTATTATACCAACAGTACAGAATAATACAGATCAATGTACGGAATGTCGTACTGATGCATGAAAAGTAGTCAATATATTGTACCAAGTAAATTACCACATTGATCAGAACAATGCACGGAATGAACGATCTTAAAATGATGCAGGCAAATCAGTTCCGTACTACCGTTCTGTATTAATCGTCAGATTTTTTCATTAAGAAATGGCGTTAATTTGAGCGTTGAAATGTAGAGGTACTTGTTGCATCTCCAGGGAAATAGGTTGTCCATTTGTCGCCTCCCTCCGCCTGTGCCACAGAGGGCGCGTGCGCTCGATACGGCGCCTACCTCGGCTGGCGCTTGATTCTCACTTCGACTGCAGTGTTCGTCCACTCCGGATTCGATCTGTAGTGTTGGGACGACACATGGCTGCAGATACCACGTGAGAACAGCTGACGCGAGCATGGCGAGCCTGCTCTGCCACTGTCTGCTGCTTGTGGCAGGAGTGCTCGGCGTCATGGCCAACTTGACAGTAGAGGATCCGCCATCGTGTCCCGAATCGTGTGTGTGTCGCAGTGATGAGGAACCTACAGTGGGTCGTCGAGCCAAGTCCGTCACGTGTTCCGGCCTTGGTCAAGTGGAACTGTCAGTAATTTCTCACATCAGTTCTACAGTGGAAGTGCTTCGGATGTCCAACACAAGTATTCGTCGCGTGGACTTTTTTGCTTTGCGGCGATATCCAGGTCTCTTATTGCTAGACTTGAACAGTAACGGAATTAATGAGATTACGGGCACAGGCAAGACGCTGCCTAAGCTAAAAATATTGGATCTCAGTGGAAACAATCTCCATATAATACAACCGTATACTTTCCGTGACTTTCCTGAGCTGTCAGTTTTGAATCTCTCCGGAAATGGTTTGCATACGATCTCCCCGTCATGCTTCCTGCTTCCTGTTCTTAAAGTGCTCGACCTTCGCCATAATCGGCTATCAATACTGAAAGCACATTTCTTTGCAGATACTCCCAACTTGCAGGAAGTGTATCTTGCAACTAATTCACTGTCTCGTGTTCCGAGTTTTGTATTTGAACGCAATTTCCACATACTTGATCTCTCAAACAATCACATTATTCGACTCGAAGACAGTGCCTTGGAGGGTATCAATATCTCCGGTCAGTTGAACCTTGCACAAAATGCGCTTCGCCGTATGCCCAGCACAGCGCTGAAGCGCCTCGGCCATGTCCAGAATTTAGTGTTGGACGCTAACTCGTTCCATGTGTTTGAAGCCGGTACGTTGGTCGGTCTCGCAGTGACATCCCTCAGTATTTCAAACCAGAGATATCTCCACCTAATTCATCGAGAAGCGTTCCTGAATTTGATTGATTTGGAGGATTTACGAATTCGTGGTAATCCAGCACTCACATATATTCACCCACAAAGTTTGATAAATTCACCTAAACTGCGAGTTTTGGATCTTTCTAGCAATTCTCTTATTACATTGGAACAAGAGATACTGCAGGGTATACCAGAATTGACGGATCTGCGCGTCACCAACAACAACTTTATTTGCCACTGCAGTTTGTCATGGCTCCAGAACATAACGCAAGACGAAGTGTTTTGTTCACATATCAATAATGGCAGTTCGATGGCACTAGTGCAGCTCCCTCATGCTTCTTCCAGTTGCTCCCCGTATATCATACCTCTGTTTCCCATATCGTATTACGAAACACTAGGAAATAATGCCTCGTTTCACTGCCGAGCTCTTGGTAAGCCGGACGTAAAAGTAAATTGGGTTTCAAAGACTGGACAGCGCCTTTATAATGGAAAATGTGCTGGACGATTGTGTGTTGCTGACCATACGCTGACTGTGCATTACTTGCACAGTGATGACAGTGGAAGTTACAAGTGCGTGGCTAGAAATGATGTCGGGGAGGACAATCGCTCAGTGGAACTTCACGTGCGTGATATTAACGTGCATCTCCTCCCTTTGTCCATTACCTCTACGTTCGTCACGCTATCGTGGAATATGTCAAGCTCCGTGTCCAACAGCTATGCGTTAAGGTACGAGGAAGTTGCTAAGGAAAGCGGCAAGGCTTCATCACCATCTGTTCCCAGTCCTCAGTCTGTGACATTCTCGGTAGGTCTCAAGATGCACTCCTATACCATACACGGACTCAAACCCGGGACTACGTATTCCTTCTCTCTCTGCATTCAACGTGAGGAATACACATTAGTGATATCGACAATTTCGGTTACGACACGAAGAGAAAGCTTTCTGCTCACCCTCGGCATAGAGCGTAGTTACTTTAGCGCGATCCTAATAAGCGTGGTGATGGGGATCATCCTAGCCACGTGCTTGGCTTTCTGTGGGCTGCGGTGTTGGCGCCAGCGGATAAAACTACAGCAGCAGTCCGCTCAGTTGAGGAAGAGCGATTCTGGGTATTCTGGACGCTCCATCCTGCAGTCGTCCTCCACACACTCGGACGTGGGCTTCGTCACCTACATCAGCCTGACAGATGACACTCTCCTTGCAGACCAAAGTACGGAGAGCAACCTTATGGGTTTCGCGTGACGAAACTGCGACGTGTGGGCGTGTCTTGTTCCTTTATGTACAGAAGTGCAACCCAAAACATACACAGCAGAGTTGAAGAGGGGTACTAAATTCTTTCTTTCTTAATCATATTTAGGGAATATCAGTTAATGTAACGAAAAAGTGTCCTATTTTACTTTGTGACTTGACGGTAAATGCCTCTCTTGACGGTAAGACTGCGATGTGGTTTTACAGGAGCATGTCGGTGCTAACAGATATTGCGATTGATGCCGCCTTTTTCGATACAATATATAGAGTGAATCTAAACTAAGGCAGTTTGTAAATGTTGATATCTTTTTATATCCGTTTATAAAATTCATTCTAAATCTATATAAACAGTCTAGATCAGAGCAGACATAAGTCACAGGCTGAATTTAGTGACTGTATTTATCAGTTAGGGTAACGCCCCTACGTGAAAATAAATGTGTACAATGTTACAAAAATTGCAAACAAGAAACAGTAGATCTAGAGCAAAGGGGATAGTGCAGTTCACGATACGTGCTGGCGGAAATATTCAGCTCGGAAGACCCTTGCCTATGTATGTAATACTTGCCCTGAAACGGTGAAACAGGAAAGAGATTTTAGTGCCCGCAAAACAATGTATTGTCACTGTGACAAGCCACCTAAATGGACATTTTTTCTAATAGGCCTAAATGGTAGACCAATTTTATTGCAGTGAGTTGCTACAGGCCAGCTTTTCTGAAAGTTTTTCAGTCATTGTACCCTTTGGTAGAAACGTCTCATAGTGTAAAGTCGCGCAACACGTGTTGTCAGAATGAGACTTCATGTACCTGTTTGTAATATTGACTGAATTTTCATTTCAAACTACGTGTTTTTGTGCATTATAACACAAGATACATACATTTTTTTTATTTTAAACAAACTTTATTTATACATATATATCTGTATTCTTGAATGTGACGCCTTGTTATCTGATAGAAATGTATCGAAGTTTCGGAGGTACCTGCTGTCTCCATCGTAATGGTAAAGAAAACCTTGGGGTCAGTACGTATCTCCGAAAGGCGAGTACACTTCTGCCAGACTACACGGCGTCACATCCCTCAAGACAGCAATCTTCAGCCACCGCCGTGAGAATTTCAAATCAAACATTTATTTTAAGCATATATTTGTAGCAAATGAAGTTTTCAAGGTTTTAAACCTCTTTTTAACAATGTTGAACTGTGTACCTTACGAAGCTTCACATATTCCCGCTTCAGAACCGATGATATAGACGAAATGAGCGTATCATTCAATAAAATCAAAAACTGTTTCAACACGAGAGCAAGAGACTAAAATATTTTCTAATTGGCTTTGATGAAACTGACAATGTAAGTAATAAAGTTCAGTGTTGTAAACTCCTATCCCTGGAATGTCATATCGGCTTTTATAAGCTTACCAAAATGTCTGATGCTTTTCATCGAAAGTGACAATTGAGTAAAGGCAAATTATAATTTGCCTGAACCTAGAATTTTGATTATTAGTCTCTGTGACTGACGAAGAAACTGAAGTATGTTTGGCAACTGCATTTGGTATGGGACAATTTAAAACACCGATACATGAAGAAATCATTAAAGTATTTAACCTTTAGCGTCCGGACTTATTTCTCAGCTTTGCCCTTTAAATCGAGATAAGTGGCCTACTTTACGGCACAATACCTGTGTGATCGGTTCTGCGGTCCCCGCGTTGGCCGTTTAAATTTTTGCGCATTCGTTAGAAAAACTTTAATATTATTTTTTCTTTAAGAGATAAAATGGTGGAATTACTTCCATTTTGTAGAAAATGAAACAGGCTTTTAGCAGTGAGCTTTATAAAGTCAGCTTGTATCCTTTCTGCTAATACACACAATAAAATTCCGTATTCGTATGAATTTGCATTTAATGTCGTCTATTTGGGGCTGTTAGCGACATCTATTATGAAAAAAGGATTTTAGCAGAGCGCTTTATAAAGTCAGCTTGTATCCTTGCTGCCTAAATACACACAATAATGTTCGTATTCATATAAATTTGCAGTTTATGTCGTATATTTGGGCTTACGAAACATCTTGTTATGAAAACAGGCGTTGCAAGCGCTTTATAAAACGTCAGCTTGTATCCTTACTGATATCTCGTCTCTCCACTCAATGAACACAGTTTATTATCTGAAGCAGCTCAAACCTAACTAGCCTCTGCTACAGTCTAAACATTGAAGGTTTATGCGTTTTCGATGCAGGAGTATCCACACCGCTATAGCAAACAGAAGTATATCTGAAACCAGTGTCCAACATCACATACCTACAAACTATTTTTGAACCTACAATGATTATCAGAAGACAAAGAGAAATTCTCGCATTCAGAAATATTAACGTTTTAATTTTCAGACAAATAGCGCTTAAATAATTAAAGGATTGTTTGGCGTTGTTATTAGACTAATGACAGTAGAGTTTGTACATTTTGCACACGAATTCGTCTGTCAGGAAGGTTGACGTATATATTTCTTGGCGACGAAATATACACGCTGCGATACTAAACTGCGATTACTAAACACAAGAGCTCTTTATGACTGGTCCAGATTTGTTTTCATTTTGGGGTCTGTTTGTTTTGTTTCTCACTAACGCTAATTACAGTAGGAAAACTTGTGTTGTGAATCACTACGCCTATGTCTACTCAGCTATGATATAAAACTCTCGTACAAGTGAATCGCGCTTTCCCAAGCGTTGTTTCATCGACTGAACCACACGACCTCGCTGCAGTGCAAAACAAGTTACGTAACTTCCTAAGCTTCCAGAGCTGTTACGCTGAGTTCTTCCTGGTAAAGTAGTCGGAGCGTGAAACAAACCAAACATTTCATTAACGCGGAATGTGGAGGTATCACTTACCTACATGTATTTAAGCTGTGGGAGCTATCCCGCGTCATGGGCAGAAAGGATGACTGTCGGTTTACAGGGCCCTGGCAACTATATGGCACGCACGGACTCTAAAGGTTTAATTTATGGGACCCAAAAGCTATGTATTATGACAGTGAACGTGTCTAATGAATGTGATGGTATATTTTGTCTGTTGTTATATACAATAATGATCCATAATTATTGAAGGGAGCTTTGTCATTTCATAATAATATAAATTATGTAAAATTGTTTTATTGGATATAATAACCACGTTTAAGAATGGTGAAAAATATTCATATTGAACTTTTGTGTGAGCTTTCAAGACAGCATATTCACCACTGTAGGCCCATTTCTCCATCACATGACTTTAATAACAAACCATTTAAATGCGGTATTTAAAGTATTCGTTATTTGTGTGAAGTTACACAACAATCAGGATATTACGGAAACTCAGAACAATTACAAATTAAAAGCAGGGAATTTAGAATCGCCTTATGGTAATTAAAGCCAGACAGAAGGGTTACAAGAAATAATATATTTTATTGGGAGGTGCCATTTGTGGTTCGTGATGACAAGGTACTTCCTTCTTTGAACATTATTATTATCTCGAGCGTTTTATGTATTATGAGGAAAGTAATTGTGTTAAAAATAATTTAAGTTGAAAACAACGTTGCGGTCTTCTGGGATGTGACATCGAGTAAGTTGTTAAATGGATATTAGCGTTTTGGAGGAACGCGCTATATCTGTCTCGAGGGTAGTATACAGTAGGAACTGCTTGCGATTGTAAATTTCGGCGGTCACTTTACGTAACTTTCAACGGAACATTTTCCGTTTCTTTGTGAGTTATGCAGACAGTGTGCAGTTTTATACGTATTATATCGGATTCTGGCTATTACGTATCATATTTTGATTCATTCAAGCTTTGGACTTACTCCATCTTACCATGTTCAAAATAAAATTAAAACACAGCGTTTCGGGGACAAGATCGGTGTTTATCATCAGGAAAAAGAGAAAAAGATACACCAACCGAGTTGAGCCCAGCGGGAAAAGGTGTTCTAAACCTGTGAGCCCAGAGGTTATTGTATTGTGTGATGATGAGGACCGATTCTGTCTGCAAAATGCTTTGCTTTAATCTTATTTTGAACACGGGACAATGGACAAAATCAAAAGACTGAATGATTCCAAATCTCACGTATCATAATAGAAAAAATGAAAGACAATTTTGCCCAACACAAATAACTTTTTCTAATAAAAAATGTTTGCCTTTATAGAGTAAGGAAGCCGTATAAAGAAAACAATATAACACTCGGATGTTACTCTGTCTAAATAAAGGAAAAAGCATCCCAATATATTCGTCGATAAAAAGATGAATTCACGATATTAGTGCAAGGTCAACGGACACATTTTACGCATATAAATAATTATATATATCGGCAGCAAAATCAAATAATATAAACAAAAGAAGGCTAATGAATTCTTACTACAATAATGAAAAATACAAGAATTTTATCGATTTTAATTTTAATATATAGTACTATAACATAATAACTGCAATCAAAAAATTTTTTATATCATACAATTGAGGCGTGTGAGATTAATTTTTTATAAATAGTATAACTGTAGTAGATTAAGATGCAAGAAAGAAATATCTTTCATAGAAGTGACAATTTAGGGTATCTTACTGCCTTATTTTGATTTATTCGTGCCCTATGATGAAGCTTGGGGCCGAAACATTTAGCATTTTGTAAAGGCAAGTATTTTTTCTGTAGAAAAAGATAGTTGTGTTCACTAAAATTGTCTTTTATTATTTCATGAAACACAATGTGATGTCTTCTCAAAAGATGACATATCATGTGATATTTTGGATTACGACTTTGTGTGGTCGGATGGATGGGAGTTTTGATCTAATATATTCTTTACCAAACAAAAGAAAGAATTTCACGTCAGATCTTCGCAGAAATACTCGTATTTATGTCCGTCATTCCACTGTGAGTCTGTTGGCTTATCCGCTTGTATCTTGGCAACAGACGTGATGCTGTGTCGTGTGGTCAGTGACTGCGGGTCCCGTAAGACGACGAATTATGGGAAATATTACTGTCGGTCTCTGTAGATGCTTACGCGTTCTTTACGAAGTAATAAAACAGCGTTTTGCATGGAGAACATGTCCTGTCGTCCGTATCAGCGACTAAACTGTTTATCGGATTTCCATGGATTTCGGTGGAATTCTTTGCAAAACAAACTTTATTCTATTTTCACCGTGCATTTTTCGAATATAGACAATGTTTTTCACCAACTAAATGCACTTGTTATAAAAACACTAAAATATTCTAAAACTGTTTGATAAAAAGCCCCGACATGTTTCGGCTCACCAATGATCCATCCTCAGGGGGTCACAACTGACTGTTCTCAAAACACGTACATATGTTAATCCTCTGTAGATGTATATGGTCAACGTCTTATCTCACCAATCTTACTTTATCACTTCGCAAGCCGATATGATTTTTTAAAACACTTTCTATATATATATATATATATATATATATAATATAGTGCATAATCTATAGGGAGTGTTTTAAAAAAACATATAGGCTTGCGAAGTGACAAAGTAAGATTGGTGAGATAAGACGTTGACCATATACCTCTACAGAGGATTAACATATGTACGTGTTTTGAGAACGGTCAGTTGTGACCCCCTGAGGATGGCTCATTGGTGAGCCGAAACATGTCGGGGCTTTTTATCAAACAGTTTTAGAATATTTTAGTGTTTTTATAACAAGTGCATTTAGTTGGTGAAAAATATTGTCTATCTTTGCAAAACATTTGTCAAACAAGTGCGTATTTCGTGAAATCGACTTAGTGAAAGCCATACTTTACGTATGAGCGCAAAGGAATTTCTACCCATACTTTCCGTAATTCTTGAATGATATGGACGCCATTCGATATCAAATATCTCCACTTTGAGCAGTTATGAGTTTTGTGTAAATCGGTACTTTGCGTAAGCAGGTAAATAAAATGTTGCACATTCTCTTGATTTCATGCTTCCGCCGCGATGTTGATGAAATCTGTGGGTCTTCTGGGTTATTACACGGCGTCGTGTGGTAATCATTTACCAATAATTACCACACGACGCCGTGTAATAACCCAGAATACCACAGGTTTCAATGTTGCACATGTCGAACACATTTTTCATCCGATTTTTAAAAATGAATTCGTCACAATAGATATCCAAAAAAATTTATTGAGTGAATGCGAGTGTCGTAAAAATAGGCGCTGTGAAAGCGACGCTTTACGTAGGAGCGTCAATTAATTTCTATACATATTTTCCACGTTTGTTGTCCGATTAGAATGAAATTCGCTATAAGAGGTCTACACATAATGCTGATGGACTCTTATGAGCTTCGCAAAAATCGGTTTAGTGCGGACCGTAATTTGGTACGGGCGTAAATGAAATTACGTTTACGCCCATACCGTGAAACCGAAAGTTCGTGTACCCGACACGGAGTACACCACTTGCAGTTTTGCTGTCAGTGAAGTGAAGCTGAAGATGTTCTATCCTGAAGGTAGAGGCAGCTGATTTTTCTAAACGTCTGAAGTAATATAAAAGACTAAATGGTGTCACATCCCAGAAGACTGTAGTCCGAATATTAATAGCAGTAATCACCTCACATCTGAAGTTAGTATTATTTATCTGTGTGAAATGAAAATAGAGTGTATTTATATTCTCGTAAATAATATACAATTATTTTGTTACGTAGATATGTATTTTATAACAATTAATAATTAACAGTCTCCGTGGAGCAGAATGCGTTAGTCTTTAAGTCGCCAAATTGGCCGAGAACTGTTCTGTTTTATGACATTCGAAGGTTTATCGCTGCATGAACAAAAGTCCGCAACTGGACGCTTTCCCAAACTAGTTGAATCTAGCGCATATTCTGCATCTTCTTCTAACCAATGAAATGATCCTATTGAGCATGGTCTTCCTGGAGAAGATAAAATCCTCGGCTAGCCATGAAATTTCACGCATTTTATGGAAATTGTAGTTCATTACTTTGTTCGAATCACATCGCCGGTTGTCAAATCCTGAGTCAGATGAACTCAGTCCGCTTTAAACGCTTTCTGTTTCTTTAGGGTCCATCTTAATGTTGTTCTCTGTACGGCTAGGCCGCCCGAACGGCCCCTTTCTTTCAGTTTTTTCCACAAAAGTTGTGTGCATTTCTATTCTTTCCCCCCCCCCCCTATAAGACTATACCACGTACCACACCTCTCTCACTCTCCTCGAGTCCTCACAATATTTGGTGAGTGGGGAAAAAATTACGAAACTTTCGTTGTGCAGTGTTGTTATGTCTCCTTCCATTTCCTCTTTCTTACAGTCAAATATGTTCCTCAGCTTCAGCACGCACTTGTTATTTCACCACTATGGTATATAAAGACTTAAAATTTGAAATTTTCTTATGCTTATGTGTGACGGAAAAACTGTTTAGGAGGAAAATATGGTCTATTTGTGTAGATTGTGTTGTGCTTTATAACTGAAACAACTTAGAAACTGTATGCACAGCGCAACGACTTAACGCTTTCACTTTATTGTTGCCTCCAGCATTTGAAAGCTTTCAAACTGTTTAGCCAATTATATCGGAAACACTTAAGCCCTTCGACAATATTGCTTTATGTAAAATAAGCGTGTCGTGTTCTGTACAATTTCCGTGCAAAATTTTGTTACTCTGATAAATACAGAGTTAGGCAATTACGTGCGCGTAACTTACGAGTTGCGTGCAGAAACGCATGTAGGTCTTAATGTATAGTAACCGCTGCGAGGTTTAGACCAGTGGTTCCCAAAGTGGGCGGTACCGCCCCCTGGGGGGGCTGTAGGATTAGCGAGTTGGGCGCTAAGAGATACGAGAGGTGGAAGGGAGCGGTGTTATTATCACAGGGGGCGCTAGTAGACAAGTAGTGCATTTATCTTTATAATGAAATTCAAATAAAGTAATTTTTGTGTTAAAAATAAAGACTGAACTAAATTACTTAGAATTTTAATTTATGAATCTTATTCAAGCATATTATTTTTTTAATAAACTATTGCTAGATGAATTATTGTTAATCATAAAAAATACAATACATTTTAATTTATTAACTAACACACAAAACATTAAGTTTAACTCTTAATTTTATTTAAACGATTTTTTAAATATAAATAAAAGTGGAAACAAAAACGCATTTATGTTTTTTAAAAAAGGTAGGGGGCGCTGTGGGTGTGTATACGGAACCAAGGGGGAGGTGGACCGTAAAAGTTTGGGAACCACTGGTTTAGACTTTCGCATCGGTGTAGTCTAGTCTCCGTGAATCTGGATTGTGGTGCCGCGTGACAGTGATTGGTGACCGACGTTTGGAGACAACCTATAGGTGTCATCTTCAAGGGTAGAAATTGTCAAAGAGAGAGAACATTATTATTGTCTGAGTTTGCCCAAAATTAAAACATGTGCATGCATTTTACTAAAACTCTCTGATACGAAATTTAATGAAAATTCTTTCACCGGTTATTGGATTTTCACATGCAGGAAGACAGGCGTAATGATTTTACGAAGCCCATTTCTGTAAATGTTAGTTATGAACACGCTATAAATTATTTTGAGATTTCAGTTGTCGCAATCTTACAAACATGTAGGATTTCTTATGTGTTTCATATCTTATCAAACGCCGTGTTTTGGTATGTGCGTGAACATTGCACTGTTGGTTATGAAAGGAACGTCGCCCATTAACTGATGGGCCACTTACATTCATGTGTTATCCCACAGTGATTTGGGCTCTTAATATGTTGATATTTGGGCGTCTAAGCGCTCTGCAGAATATAATATTTATTAAACTGAACATCTGATTTTCCTTAGTAGGTGTCAAGTGCTCTAGAGGAACAGGATCCCTATAGTCATGTTACATAACTTACTTAGTCGTACAAACCCGTTCATGAATTGCTGATGCACAGTGCTTACGGTGGCACATGGAATTTGAAGTCTGAGTACACGTGTACAAATGCATATACAGTCTTGTGTCATACCTTATTTCGTGGTACGACCTTCTAAACTTACTAAAAAATTAGGTGTCTGTTCTACAGTTCGTGTTAAATTTTTCCATTATGGAATCCCCTACTACAAACTATCAAAAGTAACTGTGTAACATATATAATGAGATATTTCTGGTGCTGCCGTCATTGACGCTGCAGGTTACTGTCTTCTAGGATGTAAAATCGTGTTTTTGGGTGTTTGGGTTCCAATGTTTCGGAGAAAATTGTTGCCTCCTTTTTCAGGGTTGAAGATCACATGCTTCCAGAACGTTGGTATCAAGCTACCTAAGGCGTCACACCCAAAAATATTCATTTTGCGTGCTTTGTGTTTCATAGCTTCCAAATAAGAGATCTATTTGGAGAAAAAAATGTTAGAAATCATCGTGGAAAACATACCTAATTTTGTGGCGAATTTGATGTATCATACGAAGCAGAAAGGCACGTCAGTAGATTGACTCTACATAAATACCGAGCTATTACAGCTGTAAATCTAAGTTATTTAGCTATATCTACCATCCGGCCAACATTTGAGGTAAATAATTATTTTATATTTTCATTAGGAGTAATGTGCTCACAGGCCTGTGAAATGTTTAGCGGTGTGTAATTGGCTAAATGCAAAAGAGCAACATTGAATAGCTTTATAACTTGAAACCGTTGAGGTCATTGACATATTAATTCTGTTTTGTTTCAATATTCATCTCAACAGAATAACTGATTACACAAAATTATGTGCAATTTATTAATATGCTGTTGAAATACGTGTTTAATTTTGATTTTGTTTTCCTGTGTAAAATGCACAGAGCAAGTATTCGCAAGTTACACCGTTTGAATCTCGGCCAGGATGCCGACTAGTGGGACCGAATATTTTCGTGGTCTTCCTCACCCTCTGCAAGTAAATTCAATATCTCGACGCTATAGTTCCCGACTTACTGACAGCGTCTTTAAAGAAATTACAGATAACTCAACAAATGTATGCGAAATGTAACAAAGATATTACGAAATGTGTCAGTGATGTAATGCGATGTCAGTTTTGTTCACACACTTACAGTAACTGCATTGTATTGAATTCCACGCTGTTGAATAAGACCCCGTTGTGAGTCACTTTATTATATTATATTATATTATTCAGCATTTTGCATTGTGTGGGCAAAATGGTACAGATTACATCCTTATTTATCACAGATAAAATTATGGGCCCCGTATGGTTCTTCCATGGTCTGTAATTACGTTCTACTTGTGTACTTGGGGCCCTCAAACTATTTTTAATAAAAACGAATTTGTAAGGTCGCAAGTGATATATAATACCGTAAATTAATTTCATTAACGAAACTAATTTGGCACAAGTATGAAATAATCTGCCTCCGCATTAATTAAAGCATCGATATCTCCTTGTCCCCCCTTTGTGTGGCGGCAGGCTGTTAGTTCGCAATAAATTTTATCGTGTCTGCTTCTACCTCTGTTTGGGACCGCTTCCTCTCCAAACACCGTGGATCACGAAAATGGAGTATGGATTGGGCTCGGGTCTTTTGATCAATAAAGCTCTCTCATCTTGCATGAAAGAGAATTCAGGTTAAGTCTACAAAGTTTCTAGCCTTACAAGATGAACACGTTATAGATTATAACAACGAATTCAAGTTAGGGAAATTATTTTGATTGTTAAGCTTTTGATTTTGTTAACCCTTTAATTTACAGTGGTTTCTCTATATGCATAGCGACTCGCCACGGGCTGGACATTCCGGGGATGGAATCCCAGTGGGGGGAGAGATTTTCCGTGCCGTCCAGACCGGTCCCGAGACCCACCAGGCCTGCTATACAAGGGGTACCGTGTCTCGGGGGTAAAGCGGCTTGAGCGTGGTGCTTATCACTCACCTTCTTCTAGTGCCGGGTTACGAATGGTTAGGCGCTATACCTCCGCCTCTCCTCTGTGCTTGCACAGGCATGTCAGGTGTGACCTTTCACTCTATATGCACCAGCTTTAACAATAAAGGAAATGCATTTGGCTCATAGAGTACATTTTATGTTTATCATGAGTCAGAATAAACAGCGATTATTTCGGAGATTCAGTTCTGCTGGGATATAACGCCTTGTCGATTGTTAAATAGTTAGTGCTGTGCCTCCATCTTCAGGGCTTGTGTAGTCCCGTTTTACTTGAATCTTCTTTAACATCGTTGTGAAAACCTCAAATGTCGCAGCGATTAGGTCCTTAAACAGCATTAAAAATTTTCTATTTGTAATGAAGGAGTTACAGCACCGTGGCTACTAAGCAGCAACCGCTCGCCCAAAGCGATTGTGACTATAGGCGCTTGGGAATAATTAAGTATACGGAAACAAATCAAACGATTAAAAAACCAACATATGCACAGTGCATGTGTTGGTTTTTAAACTTTTTATTTGTTATCATGATGCACGGTGAATATAAGGTCAAAAAAGAAATACGGGAACAATTTTTCGAAGGCTGCAAAATTGAAATACACGCAGATAAACTCGGTTGTTACTCCCTCAGACATCAGCGACCCAAGCACTGTGCAAATGTTTAACATTCACAAATGTATGTACTGTAAGCGATTGGGTGGGAGGGGTTCAGAAACCTCCGCATTCACGTAACCCTATTTTTTCCCCATAATAATTTCGCACAAAGCTGTTTTGCCTAATACTACATAATTCCTCTTCCTAACCCGCCGCGTTGGACTGTGTACCACTTGTTTTCGTATTAAAGAGACTCTACATTTGGCCTAAACAACATATTTATGTGATTCATATGATTCTATGAGCAAGAAGCGACTGTTGTCCTGCGTAGCCTCAACAGATTAGTCTTTGGAATAGAGACGCTTTGTTTTCTGTGAGGTAGAAAGTGAACTTTTAACCATTATTTAGTTGAACGTCAGGCTTAAAAGGGTTTCGGGCGTTGTGAAAGCTTTACGTCCATGGCTTTATATTCTCTTGTCCTTATGATATAGGGAATTTTTATTGGAGAGGTGAAGTTAGCTTAGAGACGTGGGAAACGCATTTGGAGTGCTCCGAACTCTCAAAGGCTACCATTGCTGTTCTCCCCGTCTGTAGCATCGCTTTCAATAATTATCCCTATGCTGCACGCTATAGCATTGCCAAGCTGAAATGCAGGACGGAATATGAACATTTTGGGAGCTAGGAAAGCGTAGTCGTTGTTATGATTAGGGTTTGGGTTGGAAAATCGAGGAATGATGTTTCGATTCCCGGCAGGGACACAGGACTATTCTGTTCTCCAAAACGTCCAGACCAGCTCTGAGGCCCACCCAGCCTCCCACTTAATGGGCATCGGCTGCTTTTCCCAGGTGGTAAAGTGGCCAGCACGTAAAGATGGTAAAGTGGCCAGCACGTAAAGATGGTAAAGTGGCCAGCACGTAAAGATGGTAAAGTGGCCAGCACGTAAAGATGTTAAAGTGGCCAGCACGTAAAGGTGGTAAAGTGGCCAGCACGTAAAGATGGTAAAGTGGCCAGCACGTAAAGATGGTAAAGTGGCCAGCACGTAAAGATGGTAAAGTGGCCAGCACGTAAAGGTGGTAAAGTGGCCAGCACGTAAAGATGGTAAAGTGGCCAGCACGTAAAGATGGTAAAGTGGCCAGCACGTAAAGATGACCAGTCACTCGCATTTAACCCCGAGGTGAAGGATGTGTGGAGTTACACTTCCAGCCTTCCATATGCGTTCATTGCATGCATGGGAAGAACTTGCTGTTTCAGTTTTACTACGAAATATGCCATTTTATTTGTCTGTACCTGGATACTAATGCAACAAATGAAGAAATGCAGGCGTAGCCTAAACATTCCTGCGCCTTCTCTCTGTTCAGCCGCTCTGCAGTTAGATGTCACAACGTAAAAGTAACGTGTTTAATTATTTATAAAATGGCAAGACTTTCGCATAAGTTTTTTGAACATAAAGAGAGATTCTCACTTTCTCTACACTTTTCTTTTTCGTGATATTTATAAATTCTATAATTATTTCTAAGGAGTTATGCTCGGGATGCGTAAGTCTTGGTATACAATTCCCGTTATTGTTGTTCGATTTTAACAAAAATAGGAAATATCGACAACGTTTAGTTAGCCCCGGTAACGTCAAATTAAATGACGATTTGTTTTGTTCGGACAGACACATGAATAAGCTCATTGGCGCACCGAGCATCTTTTGTTGTTGTTGAGATCGGGCCAAAAGTTTCCTCATTCAATGATACTTGAGGTTTTCACTTCAATTACCTCTGAGGCTACAGGTGGAGAGTGGTTTTGCATATCGGCCCCTACTGAGTATATTTTGACCATATTTTTAGCCTGAGGAAGGGGACAGTTCCTGTTCCCATACGCAGTGTTTTGTTGATTTTTTATTACCATTTTTTCACATGGGACCATAGACAAAGTCCATAAAGGAAATGATTCCAAATGTGATGTTCCATCATCAGAATCTTATATAACTGTATAATGCAGCGCATAGGTCCCAGACTTTTGGACTCCGTTATCTACTCTGAAGAAAGAAAATCTTTCGCTGTCTATTACAGTACATAACGCATTAATATTTAGGTCAACTAGGCAAAGAAATGTAAAATAGCATAATAACATCAAACATAAAAGTAACAGTGCTTCATTTATTAAAAATCGATCTTTTCGAACTAAAATAATTTGCCATAATTAAATGGTATTTTTCATTAACCTTTGTGTTGCGAAATTTATGCATGACACTGAATAGGTTTATAATTAATATAATTAATAATATTATTATAATTAATTAATTATAATAAGTGGGTTTATAATTACTAAGGTATCAGTGAAGACCGTACTTTAAATGTTCATGTCAGACGATTTCGGTGACTTGATTTAATTATCTTCATCTGGGAGAAGGTTGATCCAAAAAAATGCTGTCAAAGGAAGAACTATTGATCGTACTGAGGCGGCAAATAAATTTTGATAGAGACCAAACAGTTGGCCGCGATCGACTGGTTGATCGCGGCCAACTGTTTGGCTACCTCCGATGTAGCGTGTTTTACAAGAATTCTGCGCCATACCTTTAAAAGTAAACACTGCGAATCCTTATGTTTAAGCATAAATATTTACCCAAAGTACATTAACGTTTTGAATTGGATTCCAAAAGGTGAATTACTGTCGGCTTCTGGGATGTGAAGATGAAGGCAACATATTCTTCGGAAACGTCGGTAGCTATCGCCAAACAACACATCAATTTCCATAAAACAATCATTTTTACTGCCACAGCCATGAGACCCTCAAATCTCACAATTCAAGAGGAAGTAGACTCACGTCTTTGTCAATGACATCCCGTAGTGATATATTAACAGTAAAAGGGAAGTACAAACCGTCAACCACAACTGAATTTATATCAGTACTTCCTTAACACTGAAGCGAAAGGTAGCCTCCTCATTCTACGAAGATCTAATCGATTTGTTTACCAAACTTACGAAGATATATTCGACCTACTCTTTTACTTGGAAGTCCGCTAATTGACTGGATGAGACACAAATAACGAAAAACCAAGGGGAGAAACTGTATTCGTTATCGTAGCTGTTCAACGTCAATAAAAATTAAGAAACAGATTTAAGGCAAATTGTACTTTTAAGGCTTATTTTAATATTTATGGACTTCTCCTTCACACCCGAAGTACTGGAAAAAATTTAATATCTTAATATAATAAACACTTATTATATTTTAATATTTTTAATATACAATCTTGACTTTTATCCAGTTTTGGCTTATACAACTCCAGTTTTTGTAAATTTGAGATCTCAGCTATCTGAAAAAGTAGCATTTGAATGGGTTTGAATAGGTTGAATTTAATTACCTTTCCTTATGTTTTTTTTATTCTTTGGTGATATTTTTCACTGAAGCCGAAACATGTAGGAAGCAATAAAACTGATATAAACTCAGTTGTGGTTTACAGTTCACATTTCCCTTCTACAGAAGTAGAGTCAGACATTGTTTGTGTCTGACGTCAGTAAAGCTGAACAACCTGGTTACTGCTGACTGATATTTCCGTACTATTTTAAGCATTATTCTAAATTGTTTTAATTATACTTAGGATTACTTGGTTTCTATACTGATCCATCGTTTGGTTTTCGAAAAGAACGCAATAATGCACAGTACCTCATTCTGTCACATCCTATAAGCAGGTGCCTAGCTCTTTCATCTAAAGACAGAAACAGATCCAATTTGCGAAACGATATATCGTTACTCGAATACGAGAGGATGGACAAAATGAAGGCGTGATGCTTCAGTCAGACCTATTCAAATCGATTGATATATCCGAATTACTTAATCAAACGTCTCAGCTCAACTTGTAATTGGCTGCTAGTGTCCTCAGTGATACGAATTACTGTAGTGTTGGCCCTGATCGGTTGTTACGGATTGGCGGTGAAGGGGCGTAGACGGCGGTGTTAAAGTGATCCTGTAATATCCCTCGGCATGTAACTGATCCTAGCATTATGTACGACATGTGTACACTGCGTACATCAATAAACTGATGGAAACTAGTGACTCCATATTATGCATCTCGGATTGCAGCTTTGTACAGTTAGATGGAGGCTACTGAAAATTTGTCATCTGTCAACATTACAGGGTTTTGATTTCCCATTACATGAGATATTCGTTTTTTCCTCTCGCCCAATTTGTGTGTTCCGTGGTAGATATATTTGCGTATGTGAGTCACGTGACTCAGTTAAGAAATCGTATAGAATGTGGACTGGACCATCGGCGAAATAGAGTTCAGTTCAGGGACGGCTCGTCCATACAGACCGTAGGGCTGCAGCCCTCCCAGAAATTTTGAAAAAATTAAACTAAATATCTGAATAACAGTTTTCGTTAGGCGATACGTACACTTTTTACAAGCGTATGAATGCAATCATATTAAAGTCATATACTAGCGGCGGACTCTAAGCGATGCGAATAAGAGAAAACGAGCTGGCTGTGCCCTATCTATACGTTGCGCGATGGCTTCGGCACAGCTGGGGCGGATGGTGGGAAAGACGGCCAGCTGGACCGCGGGCCGGGTTGCAGGCACTGCAGCCCGGAGTGTTTCAAGGAGAACTTTGTATAGCTGTTTGCTTCTTCTAACGTTTCGAACTCCGGCATTTTGATAACAGTTTTTGGCTGGCTGTTTTCAAAGCCATATTTGTGAATGTTTTAACTTCAGTGGTTGCGTTTTTAAGATAAGCATAAACAACAACAGTGTGAAATATTTACAGGGCGTAAGTTTTTCGTAATTAACTCTCGCCGAGAAGACGGAATTTAAGAACTTAGGTCGTGCAACGCCTGATTTAGTTATTTCTAAGTCATCAACCAGAATACAAACTTACGTGAGAAAAATTAACCCTGCTATATATATTCTGAACTACTGCGCTACAAGTCGGAAGGTCGCGGGTTCGATTCTCAGTGGAGTCATTGGAATCCTTCGGCCGCACTATAGCCCTGGGGTCGACTCAGCCTCTAACAGAAATGAGTACCAGGAATACGTATTGGGGTGTGGGAGGGGGGGGGAGGGTAAAGGAGGCCTGTGCGTAGGGCTCTTACCACCTTCATGTGCGGACTGTCTGGAAATCTTGGAGCCTCAAGTTCGTTGAACCCTGGGGGCCAGTCCAGGCCTGTATAGGGATACCTTTACCTTTACAGACGCTAAACATAAGTAGTTGAGTGGCTGTGCTGAAGGAAACGCTCTATTAGGCCTTCTCATTAATGCTATAATAATCCTAGCCGAAACCCTACCATAAGAAAGTTCCGCGAGACGCCACAGATTCGATTCCAGGCGAGTTGGACGTGTTTCTCTTCATACCACATCCGCATCCCTCTGAGGCTCACCCAGTCTCCTGTGTAAATGGTGCAGTCTCTTCCGGCCGGAGTGAAGCGGTCGCGGTCTGAAGTTGGCCACTCACCTTCAGCTATACAGAGGTTAACAAGAAGTGCGTCTATACCTACACTCTCCCATACGTCTTTATACCTTGATGTTTAACTGAACACAGGCACACCTTGGCCGTTATTATAAAAATATGCATAGTTCTAGGAAAGTAACTCTAGAGTAACCACAGTTTTACCACTTTTCCTCTACATGAGCTTGTAGTTACATTTTCATTGTTTCTGTAGGAGTTGTCACATCAAAAATTGCGGACCAATACTCAGCATGCATGCTTCTAATTCTTTATATCTTTGAGTTCAAATATATTCCCTGAGACGGGGTGGCCTGATTGAGAATTGTTATGGTGTCCTCAGTATTGCCATCAATTGTTTTAAATTTGACTACGACTGCTGGGTTCCACAAACCTTCCGATTTATTATCCGCTAATTATCCTACCATTCAATATTATTTATTCTGAGATAATGACAGCGTTGTTAAATAAACGAAGTGGACGTTGTGTCACGTGCAGATTGAAATAACTACCAGCGATATTATCGACAAGCATCAAGTCAGAGTCAGAGAATCCTTCAGAACCAGCCTTGTAAAATTAATATTCATTCGCTTTTCACTGGTATTATTAACCATTTCAAGCCTGAAATTCATGTAAGGTCTGTGTAAATGTTTAGTTTGAGGTCACCAAAAACGCTGCTTCCCCTTTACAAAATACCATAACCATTTGATTGCACGAATCCGTTGCTCCTAGGCCTAGCCTGTTTAGATCTGTCGACGTCGAATTTTCACCAGACAGTTTGTAATGAGAGCTGTAATATGTGGGGCGGCATACACTTGCTAATTTGACAGGTCAGACAAGCTTGTGAGAAATTTGCCGAACTCGATAACTAGCCATCAACGGTAGTTCCGAGCATGGCTACTCCCGCTCTCTCCCAATACACTAAATTATACTTGGCAGAGAGAGATTATTGCTTCAGGTAAATTCTAATGTATGAGAAGTCCATACGAAATAATTTAATTCCTAGCTTTCCTACTAATAAGAATAAGGTCAAAATACGAATTCAAGTAACACATAATCCAAATTCTTGTGTCTTTATTCAGTTTCCTAAATGTCTCTGTACCTAAACTGTCATTAAACAGTGCGTGTCCATTATACCTGAAATATATTTAATGGCAATAACAATTGTTTCACAAAGTTTTGAGGATTGACTTCCGTTCTTTTTAAGGAATCAAGGCGACCATCCAGATTTAACTAGACAGTAAGTTTCTCCCTGACTTCATGTAAAACTACATTATGAAGTTACATGTGTGAGTGGAGGTATTGCTTCACGCATCTTAGCCTCTTACCAGAGGGGGATGAATGGTTACCTCCGTGGAAAGGACCCCGTGTACCTGTTCAAGAGGAGGTGTGGTGGGCTTCAGAGCCGGTCTGAAAGTTTTGTAGAAGGGAAATTTTCTCACTCCTGCCGGGAATCGAACACCGTTTCTTCGGTCGTCCAGCCCGTAGCGTAATAAGCTACTGCGGCTCCCGAATTAAAGGAACGAGCAGCAGCAACCTTTTTGAGTGTGCCTATTGTCCGCCATGTTGACTATCGGTATTATCAACTCATACGGACGACGTAATCGGCTGAGAGAGCTAGCTGCCCAGCACCAACCGACTTTAACAACCGTTTATAAAATAAAAGGTATTAAATTCTAAATAAATGAATTCAGCAGAGCCCATTGATCTCAATGGAGTAGGGCCCTGCTTTAGAAGCCAGTAGTTGCTCAGTCAACAAAGCGCTCGGCCTTTATGGAAACCGAATATACATTATCACTTTACAAGGCATTCCACTGTTCCTTACACTTTTACCAGATGAATCCAGTGTACACCCAAACCATTTCTTTAAGATCCATTTTAATATTATCCTGCCATATACACCTATTCTCCAAGTGATCTCTAACCTTCAGCCTTTCTCACCAACACCCTGTATGCAGTTATTTCCTATCCTATACGTGCCACATAACACGGCCATCCCATCCTTCACCGTTTATTCGGGTAGGGCCTAAATGAATGATGAATTATGCCTTCGCTAGTAACAGTAATACCACCAGCTACTGGGGCAGTCTGGCCACTACTCGTATATCTTACTTCTTATATTTTAAGCAAAATGTAAACCCTTACTCTGTGATGGATTCTGTTAGGCATTGTTTACCCAGTTAAGTTGATCCGGGACTTTGCGTTCTGATTGTAAGCAGTGCTGTAAAGTTCAGACCTTCAGCCAGGTGTGTCAAGACTACCAACAGTGTGACAGTTCTTTATGTTTACATATAGGACGCAGTTTCTTGGAGGATAATTTTCATTTCCATGTATAATCCTATTTAGTTTATTACTAACATTTCATATTTCTTTTAGTTTTTATAGAATATATTTTATTTCCTGTATAGCATATACTTTTTGTTCTTGCCTGTTACAGGCTTCAGCAGTTGGCAAGCATTCTGCCGAGCGAATTGAACTGAATTAAAAATTTTAAAAGTATATGGCAGTTCTTTGTAATATTAAACGTACTGACATGAATAGGTGATATGAAATCGTGAAAAAGAGTCTATGGTATATGGTATATGGTATATGGTATGGAACACCTAGGCGTAAGTGGGAGAAAAATACTAAAATGTACCTTCGGGAGGTAATTTGTGGGAATGTGAGTTGAATTAATTTGTGTTAGGATATGGGTTGTTTTGTATATGGCAATGAAACGTATTAGTTTTATAAAATAATGTAAATTTCTTAACCAGATGAGCTACTTTAGCTTCTAAAGTAGCATTCTGCTCCATGGAGATATCTGATTACTTAGTTTTATGTTCACACGTACATACATACATACATACATACATACATACATACATACCATACATACACACATTCGTTTAATGTATGTTCTGCTGTGAAGGTTTCTGAAATACCGCCATTGTTATTTAAAATACAATTGTGTATTTATTATCGTATTGGTGGATTATTTAAGAGCAATGTCAGTAGCCCAGACTATGAGGTGTCGAAATGTGGAATTATTAGTGAATGGTATATTGAAAATAATGGAGAAGGAAGTAAATGTTTCTTAATTGCAGGTACTATCTTTGTATTTTCCTGCAGGGACTAAAAGACCACAAAAATTCTCATCTGCAGTAACTGATTGCAGGGTTTGTATTTTGGAGAATATTTTTAAATTATATCGTCAGTTCCACGAAAGCGAAAGTCAGGTGACGAAGGCTGATAAAGAGTGTAAATATGTTTATATCAGTAAAATGGCTTCTTCCATTCATGAAAAGCGAGTTTGTATAACATGAAGTATTTATTAACTGAACGGTTTCATAATTACGATAACGATATCTGTGCTTCACCTTCCACGCACGCAAAATCACATCTTCATATCGGTTCTTTGTACCTGGGGATTCATCACATGACCTACACACCGAATTTTGTATTTATGTGTATATTTATGTCAATATAAACCAAAACTGCCTATAACCCTCCACAGTTTTTACGTACGAGGAGGTACTTCTTTCTGCCAAATGCAATTTCAAAATTATAATTTATGTGTGATGTATAGTTTGGCAGGTGGGAACCAACAAACAAGCTCAGAAGAGGGTGAAGATGGAGGCAGCAGTTTCTACGACACGTTGATAATTATGTAAATCCTACAAGTCGTGACATCCCAGAAGACCGTAATCTTAACAGTCATTGTTGTGAGAGCCTCAAGTCTCACAAAAAGTAATTTGTTCGTTCTTTATCTTAATCCTTAATAATTTTAATTTTCTGAAGTTAACGTGGCGTGAATGAATGCTATATACAAGTGTACGAAAGAACTCCATTGTGGTTCACATACCAATTCTAAATAGCGCCTAATAAATCTGCAACATATTAAATTAAGTTTAAACCAACCGATGCACACTAAAACCACTCTTTAAGTAGCTTTATTATAAAATTGTTAAAATTGTACCCCTACACGTGTTTCGATCCTAGGATCATCGTCAGGGGGTTTCTTGTTAAAAGCCACAGTCACTTGAACACACGATTTAAAATATTCTATCAGCACTTTGAACCATAAGTTAAAATCTTGTCAATAGATTCGCTAGATTTTTAAATCATGTGTTGAAGTGACTGTGGCTTTTAACAAGAAACCCCCTGACGATGATCCTAGGATCGAAACACGTGTAGGGGTACAATTTTAACAATTTTATAATAAAGCTACTTAAAGAGTGGTTTTAGTGTGCATCGGTTGGTTTAAACTTAATTTAATATGACGAAGATGCACGGTGTCAACAGTGTGAAATCTGCAACATGTTTCGGTCAATACAGGTCACCATCAGTGAGACGTGCGAGTGAGCAAGAGGTATTTACTAGGTTCACGTACATGTAAGTTACGTGCTTCAGATTATACATAAACACAACAGGATAAACATGTACATATTATTTGCAAATTGTTATAAACGTACATCAGGGGTGCACAAATACTCCAGATATGTAGGAGCCATCTAAAAGTTATAGGCGCCAGAAGGGTTACATGAAACACGGTCCATAATTGGGACCAACAAATGTTAGGCGCCACTGTACATGATTACATTTGTACACCCCTGCCATACATGTCTTACTGATGATAATATGTATTGATGTAAACGTCTTGCGTATTTAATAAAGGACATTTAAAACTGACACATGTTGCACGAATGCTTGTCTTCATATGTAGTATTTGAGGTACGTTTGATTCAGTGAATTTTTCCCACTGAATTAACAAAGTTATTTCCATAAACTAATTCTGAAGACAATATTTTAAATAATAGTGTACATCACTACGTAAGAGGATGATACGAGATTACTGTGCAATGGGATAAGACACCTTGTCACGTTGTGTATGGGAACCAACTATGAAGTTGAAAGCAGCGTATCCTCCGAAACGCCTGTCCCCTTTAATCGAGTTGCACGGTATCAGGTCACAGAAGACAGTAATCTTCATGCTCACCACACGCAGGATAATAAAATATTCTCCATGACATGTATGTGAAACATACTGCGGATGTATTTGTTCTGAAACATTAAGATACACGTGTTTTGTCAGTCGTGTGATGTGAGGAAGATAAACTGTGGAATAAAAAACTCTTTCAGACAATGTCGTGGTCATATTTATTTCTGTTATACGTTTCAGCTCACCTTTAATTATGGGGTTTATCATGAGATATTAGTAATTTACTGACAAGTGAGTTATTTAAGGTATTGGCTATTACCATTTAAACAGCACAACTTTTGTTTACAGCTTTGTATAATGTGTGAAAGTAAGGCAGTTCGTTGCAATAGATGCTGCATGTTCAAGCTTTCACCTTGTAAATGGAGACTAAAAAAATTACGCGGTTCACTGTTTCTTCAAACTTTAAGGTTTAAGGTACTTTCAATAAGCTCTACTACAGTTCTTACATAGTGCAGTGTAATAACCCAGTGAAACACCTAGAAGTGCAGTGAAAAAGCCTTAAACGTTTGAAGAAACAGTGAACCGTGTAATGTTATGTATACTTTTTAATTCTATACTTTTATTGTTTATGTTTTTAACATATGATACAAACGTTTTACGACCACCTGAAACGAACAGTGAAGTTATATTGCGAGTGTCGATGACAGACCGTAGCACAGCATTTGATAAGTACTAACTGTAAACCCCTGATGATGGCTTCTTGCAAGCCGAAACTTATGTAGCGTAATTTAATAATGATAAAAGTTAATATAATACCTTTATTGACGGTTTTATGCATTTGTTGTTGAATTATTGCTGATGTCTGCCAACACTTAATTTTCGAGTGAAAGCCCAACAACATGTTTGTCTCAACCTTTAGACTTTATCTGTTTTTCTTTTCCTATGGTTCAACAGCCCCTTTTCGGGTGCCTTGGCCTCCTCATTTCGAGGTTTCATGATCACACACATTAGACACACCACACTCGGTAGGACTCCTCTGGACGAGGGACCAGCTCGTCGCAGAGACCTCTACCTGACAACACACAACACTCACAAGAGACAGACATCCATGCCCCCGATGGGATTCGAACCCACGATCCTAGTAAGCGAGCGGCCGCAGACCCACGCCTTAGACCGCACGGCCACTGGGATCGGCAGACTTTTATCTGTGGGGACACTAAAAACCCCTATTATATTCGGCTGCAATTGGAAATGAAGAGACACTTCACCAGCGCATTTTTTATGCTTGTCAAACCATTCGTAATCGCCCTAGGACCTTTGAAATGGTGCGACAGTCCATGATGAGACGTGTCCATGCGTGTGTTGATTCAGGTGGAGGACCTTTTGAGCGTCTGTTGTGAATTTTGACTTGATAAACAATAAGAAATCGACAGTTATGAAATCGGTAACGTGTACTGTAAATTTATTACATCACTTTTAAGTGAAATATTACGTAGTTAAGCTATTTGTTGTTGAATATCTTTCAATTAAAATAAAATAACACTAATTTCCGGACGTACGTCTATATGAACTTTTTATTTGTTTCGATGTGAAACTCTTGAAGTTTGTCCAAACATTATAGATACACCCTGTATAGTGTTAACCACTGGCAGCGTCTTCAAATAAACTATAAGTACATGACGGTATAATAAATGAATACAATCGTGACTAAATAACTTACCCTGACTGTGTCGTATTCTACCAATATTTAGACTTCCTGCGTCGAATCAAGTAACTTCGTATATTGGCAGACTTTTTTTAAATGTTCCAATTGCCTTTAATTCAGTTCTAGACTGCGTTGTTCAAATTATTCAAGCCTGATTTATCAGCCTTGTTACGTTTGTGACTTGTCGCCGCGGCGTGACATGTCCTCTGGTTGTTAGTAGAACAGACGGCCTCCAGAAAAGGAGAGTAGCTGCGAACGTATTGAATAAACGATGGCGGACAGCCGACAAGAGATGGTATTGCAGGTTGGCTGTTGGGCGCTCTTTTTCTGCCCTGAATGGTGTGGTAGCAGTTTCTTCGAAACGTTGGTAGCGGCACAGATAACTACACTGAAGACCGCAGTATATACAGTACAGTACAGAAGAGAAGGCCTTCAGGTTACCCCTATAATTAACCTTCGAAGCCACTTTGATTTCCTTTTCCATGAAGCCACAATGAGTGACACCACTTAAAGTCGGTTGATGCCAGAGCCAGAAGGAATGTCCGAAATGCGATTCTTAACAGTCTTGTACCCCGCACCACTTCGTCGTGACGTGAAAGCTTCCATTAAAGGCAATCTCATCGTTAAATGATGAATGGTCGTCTTCTTCCGCGAACATCATCTCCCGACTTAAACCACACGAATTTCTTTACGCGACTGTGTGTGAAATTCAGAGTAGGCCTAGTGTCATTCCGCGACAGAAAGTAGTGACCAATATTAAGAACTGCATTAGCGACTAGTGACGTAGCGAAGGAAGTCTTTGTAAGATGGGAGAAGTAGGGGAAGCCATTGTATTTCCGAGCATCGTGTAATTCGGACTTTTCGTAGATCTAGCATACTATGACAGATGGCAGGATATTATACATTGTAGTGACGAGACACTAGAACAGAACTCTTTTCGCCTGCAAGTTTCGTCATTTCCCTTCTTTTGGCATTAGCGTGGGAAAGGTTCTGATGAAATTGTGTTTATGAAAGTATTTTATCTAATTCGGAGTGAAGATTTTAGTACCATATTTAACATATGTCAAGGTAAGTGTCATGCGTGTATTACTTGTATATGTGGTCACTTTTGTATGGAATCCAACATGGCGAACTTTGTAACCTGTTGTGTACTGTGGAGCTATTGTAATTTGGTTGCGTGCTCCGGATTACACGAAACGCTGTAAGTTGTGACAGTTCATGGATGACAACCAGAGGAGCAACAATAAGTGTCATACATAGAGAAGTGGAAGTGGGAAATGTTGGAAGCGGCGACAGAATTGAAGCGAGTGCAGTGGCGAGAAGATTTAAGATCCCCAACAACTAGTTGCAGAAGAGATTCTGAAGGTCTGTCATTGTCGAACTGTCGAAACTGCTTGCCTGAGGAAGTGGAAAACGATCTTGTCCAGCATTTGTTACAATTCGAAGAAATGTTTTGCAAGTATGCTGAAACTTATGTTCTTATATGAATGAAGTCTTAAAACTTATCTGACATAAATTTGCCTTTGTGACAGCTGAGAAGAATAGTCTGAAAGTGCGGTTTAATCACAACGTCCAGACAGCTGGTAAGGAGTGGTTTGCAGGCTTTATAAAACATAATACTAAATTCAGTTTGAGGCAGCTGTAATTCACATCGTTACTTGGAGCTCCTAGGTTCATTATTTAGTTATCAGTATATTTATAGTTATCAGTATGTTGTTCTGTTAGAACTTCTTAGATGAGAACAAACTTACAGCTGCAAGAACATAAAACATTTGAAGGAACACAACATATAGTGGTGCAGAGTTTTCAAAGATAAGAGCGCAGGAATGCAAGCGTCAAGTTGGAGGTATTACATCTTGTGAACGAGGGCAGAATGTGACTGGTGTCTATGCAATGGATGACAGCGGCTTTTATATCACCAGTGCTCATTTATCTTCAGAAAACGACTGAAGGATAGAACCTAAATCTGAGCATCCTCCGGTACTCTTTTCTACTGTCAGGAGGAATGTCCGATGAACGCCAAGATGTTCTGTGAATGTACGCATTGCTTTATTTACACGGCGAATCCTTCGTTAGGTTTGGCGGTAATATCAGTTGTAGGTGGCCATAGCAGTCACACACACACAAACTTGCTGGAAATTAAATCTCATACAGACACGAAACTCTGTTATGGCCCTTACCATCTCCTTGCACTCATCGAATGCCTCCCTAGATGTGGCATTCTTTAAACCCCTAAACATAAGACGTACAAGGATTCTGGTATCGCAAAAAATTGAGAGGAATCTTGTATAACGGTTTACAAAACAGCACGTTGCATTACTGGTGGGTGTGAGGTCACCAACAGCCGCAACATTACGCGTGCAGACAGCGATGAACGGGTTTGACAGTGCTGGACTATGCTCTGCTGATTGTTATGCCTATGCGGGTACTGACTGTGCTTCGTCTGTGGGCACATATTTTTCTGAAACATAACTCGACGTAAAATATTTCGAATCAGTTCCTGTGTGTCCGCTGTTCGACAGCCAAAACGAGAAGCTAGGAACATCAGTGACAAGCCTTCGACATCAAGTGAATCCAATGGAATGTCCAGATTATCCAGGGTGAGCCCAAAACATGCAACAGAGCTCAAATCTGCACCACAAATTGGCAGAAAAAGTGCTACCTTTAAAGCTCCAACAAAGACACACTCGGACTGCATTCTAAATGTGTTCTCTGCAACTGGCGTCGTTCTAGCTGGAACACGATAAAAGAAGACAGTGGCTGTGACCACCAGTCTTGGACCTCAACCTAAGAAGAAACGACTAAGGTTCTCAACAATAACGTCACCGAAAAGGAAAAGCCTACAACGAAATGAAACAAAATTTATCAGATATAGGCAAGACTTATTATCTTGTGCATTGGAAAGATTATGTTAATGAATGGATTATAAATTCGAAAAACAAAAAATGTCATGGAAACTGTGCTGATTTAACAGATTATTATTATTTGTTATCGCTTTGTGCAGGATATTTACAATTAAATACTTGAAATAAACCATGTTCCTAGGTATATAATGTTGCAGCTATTCTGTAGTTACAATTGGTGTTACATATAGTGTTATTTCCCATGATAAACATTTTGTACTGTATTAGCACTTACCGAAGCAAGTGTACCAGTACCCAGCTGTTGTCTGTAGTTCTTCATGTCATGCTTTTGCGGTATATTGCTGAGGTATTTTCTGAAAGACTTGGAGATGGTTCCAGTTGCCCTCATTATTACTGGTATTGCTATTGTTTTTAGGTCCCACAGTGTGCTCTATTTCTATTGTAGGGTTTTATATTTTAAAATATTTTCAGCTCCTTTCGTGATCACATTTAAATCTCCTAACATTGTAATGCCTATAAACACACATGTTCCCTTTTCATTATCACGGATTATGATGTCTTCTAACCTTTTGCTGCCATTTAATTGTTGAATTTGTATTTGTTTGATTTATTATTATTATTGTGTCATTGTGCAAATCTAAGTTATAGATTAGTAACAAGCATTTTTAATACTCAACTACTTCTGTACAATATAATAAAGGTTAAAAATTGCATAATATAATACAATGTGTTTTTTACATGAAAAGGTCCAATTTACATAACATATCGGACAAAATTACACGCCCGTGGCCTCAATTAAAGGCGTTAAAAATTTATTTCGGTTTCTTTGTATCACACATTAAATTGTATGAGAAAATTTTCACACCAGGGCGGAATGTTTACTACGCTGTAGTTCCTTCCACAAAGTTCTTTTAACCTTATCGTGCTCTGATGTCGATCTAAAGGTATTAAAATTAAGTGGTTCAAAATACGGACTTCCCCTACAGCGGTATGATCCGGGGAAAGAATAACACAAGTTCAGCTTGAGAAAGTGAAATGTCAGTTTAAATTTCCCTGGCCTCAATAGTAAGTCAGCAAAGTGAGAGTCTCAGCAGAGCTGATATCAACGACAGCCGAAGAACCCCTCTAATTTATATATTCACGGCTTTTTCCACAAAGATCAATTTTTGTACCACTCCTGGAAAGCGGATTGCATTATTATTATTATTATTATTATTATTATTATTTACTGCAATTGGGTTTTCACCCGGTGGCAGTAGTCCTTACACTAGTACACACAATACAAATGTTTTCACCCGGTGGCAGTAGTCCTTACACTAGTACACACAATACAAATGTTTTCACCCTTTGGCAGTAGTCCTTACACTAGTACACATAATACAAATGTTTTCACCCGGTGGCAGTAGTCCTTACACTAGTACACACAATACAAATGTTTTCACCCGGTGGCAGTAGTCCTTACACTAGTACATACAATACAAATATTTTCACCCGGTGGCAGTAGTCCTTACACTAGTACACACAATACAAATGTTTTCACCCGGTGGCAGTAGTCCTTACACTAGTACACACAATACAAATGTTTTCACCCGTTGGCAGTAGTCCTTACACTAGTACACACAATACAAATGTTTTCACCCGGTGGCAGTAGTCCTTACACTAGTACACACAATACAAATGTTTTCACCCGGTGGCAGTAGTCCTTACACTAGTACACACAATACAAATGTTTTTACCCGGTGGCAGTAGTCCTTACACTAGTACACACAATACAAATGTTTTCACCCGGTGGCAGTAGTCCTTACACTAGTACATACAATACAAATATTTTCACCCGGTGGCAGTAGTCCTTACACTAGTACACACAACACAAATGGACATATAAATATACATAAAAATAACAATACAAAACTAACTATACACAATTACAAAACAAAATACATACAGTAAATACAAGTACACACATTAGAACACCGTACACACATTGCATTACACATTCCATTAGTTTGAAAATTTAAAGAGATTGCGTTATAGATTTCTGCTGATAATTTTCGTGGTTTTTGTCAGACAAATGCCTGTATAGTGTCTTAAAATATGCCATACGCCCTTTTTTTATATCGTTCCTATACAGTATTCACGAATCGTCGTGACATTCATCTCTTTAAAATCCCATCTACTGAAAAAATTGTTACATAAATAGAAATAATAGTAAGTTCGGAAGAAGATTCTCATACAGATCTTAAAGAACTACGTTTTTGATTAATTTCGCTGCATGACGTCCCTGGTGCATTCGGCAATGAAACTGAAAGTTCTGTAAGAAAAATGAGAAATGTATTGATCAGCTTAGCAACTGCTGGTTACACAAGCAGGTCTATCTTCAGTGCGGTTAAAGGATTAGCTACTTCATAAGGCTGTCAAGTTTGGCTGCCCACGCGGAGAAGAAAACAAATTTAAAAATAAAAACACGTTTCTTTGCTGGAAACTGAAAGAAAAACAAACCAAAACATGTAGATAAAGCAATTATCCTATAAAATTCCCAAATCCTGAAACGTTTCTCTTGTGCCCACGTACACATACCAACAATGTTACTGCGTCCCTGAGATTCACAGCGTGCTGGTGAGGGTGGGTAGCCGCAGTAAGCCGCTATGCGAGGACACTTTGTTTATTTAATAACGACGTCAGTAGCTCGAAATATGTAGCATAGAATGGTAGGATTATTAGTGAATAATGAATTGGGAAAAGGCATCCGTAGTCGTAGTATTATCATGGAATTTGTCTGGACAGGCAAGGTAATCAGGGAAAGCCTTAGATTTGATATTCTGTATCATGGCTGAGATTAGAATGAGGCACAGCACGAATTCCAGTGAATCCATACAAGAGCTACCTTCGGTTGCAATGAGCAATGAACTTATGTAATATAATGTGGAACGAAAGATTTAAGTGCACGATTTTATTATTTTGGTTACGTATGGGGTTTGCATGCCGATCCCAGTGGCCGTGGGGTCTAAGGCGTGGGTCTTCGGCCGCTCGCTTACTAGGATCGTGGGTTCGAATCCCACCGGGGGCATGGATGTCTGTCTCTTGTGAGTGTTTGTGTGTTGTCAGGTAGAGGTCTCTGCGACGGGCTGGTCCCTCGTCCAGAGGAGTCCTACCGACTGTGGTGTGTCTGTGTGTGATCGTGAAACTTCGACGAAACGAGGAGGCCCAGGCCCATATAGGGCTGTCGAGCCATACAAAAAAAAATGGGGTTTGCATTCTTAACCTCAGAAAAATTATTCATTGTTTTCGTTAACCTTTGAAGACCGACTTTTATCTAAATTATATATGCAACGTCAGTTCTCACACCAGAGACAACACAATGCCTGTCCATTATGAAGTCCAACCGATTAATGTTTTTTAGGGAAATAATCGCTTTTTTTATTGTGAGTGTCCCACGAAACACATAAATATAATGTATGGAAGAATGCAGAGTTTCTTACAGTTACACCAGCTATTAGACATAGTTACCACGAGGCTTTAAAGTTACTGGGGCATTTAAGAGATACCGATTTGACGGGATGTGAGGCTATGGGGTCTGTTAGAAGTTTACAGCAGGAAAGTAAAACTCCATGCACGGGTATAAGACTAAAGATTGAAGCAGTATGTTTCTCTGAAATGTTCCTAAATTTATTTCAGACTACACGGTGTCATATCTCAGTTAACAGTGATATTCAAGAAATCATTTTTTAAACTGTTGAATCAGAAGACAGCTTATAAGAATGTAATTAATCCGAATTATATTTTCCTAGCGTCGGATCACAAAGACGAGCGGGAAAGCTCATAAATCATCAAAGTACTTGAGTCCCGTTTTATTAACTCAAGTTGCTTCTGACGTCATGTGAAAGGGTGTTTTAAGAGCTTTCAATCTTATCAAGATCAGCTCTCGTCTTTCAAACTTACGGAAAGAGTAACTTAAGTCCCGTTTTCAAAATGGTTTTGACACTGGTCTGTTTGAAAATTTGAAGGGCTCTTCACACACACATTTAAACCTCTAACATTTCTCACTATACAACCTATATATCTTATACATATGTATCGTTATTCTGTATATCCTCTTTATGTATGCTATGGTATATTGACTTACCAACGGGACGCTCGGTGTATGGTCGCTGTATTTCTGGTAGTGTCAAATATGCGTATATAGCTACAAATTGTAAGGAATAACACTCAAGGTAAAGTATTAAAGTTAAAATTCACCCTAGAACAGGCCATGAAGGCCCAGAGTCCCCCTCTGAGGTATAGTATAGAGGTATAGTCCTACTCTTTCTTTAACCTCGGCGCTAGTTGGGGGTGGGTGGTCAATGCCACGCCCCGGCCGCTTTATTCCCGGGAAAGAGACCCTGCACCCATTTTGTAGGAGGCTGGGTTGACCCAGAACTGGTTTGGGCATGTGCGGAAAATTTCGCCCCTACTGAAAGTCGATCCCCGGACCGTCCAGCCCGTAGCGAGTCGCTATCCCGGCCCATAATACGTTAAACCTTACATATATATTTAAAGCATGGTTGGAAATTGGGATTCAAGTCGCATCCACAAAAAAAATGTAGCGCTATTTTTTACGTCGCTTTGACTTTGATGGCTACTGTACTTATTGAAGAGAATCTGCAGTGTATTGCATAATGTGTGGGTGTTCTGTGTTACGTCTTCCATGTAACACACGGAACTGACAATAAAGTTACATCTTTATATATTCACCAATTTACTGTCTATACTTTGCTTAAAATCAACTACGCTGGAACTGTTGTTTGTCTATTGTGCCATTATTTTGAATGTAAATTCTCGTTAACCGTCTAATACTTACCACCGCGATGCCGCTTAATAACAGTTTAATGAACTAAACATTGTAATGCATTACATGGTTTAATATTATTCATTCCATACATTTTAACTTTATATTTAAAGTCCGACAAATGTAAATTTAATCATATTAATTGTGTATGTTCACTGTCCTACATGTTTCGAACCCTTAATTTTAGATAATGTGTCTCTGGAGATTAACCCAAATTAAGGGTTCGAAACATGTAGGACAGTGAAAATACACAATTAATGTGATTAAATTGTAGATTTGTCGGACTTTAAATATATACATTACATGGTCCCTGTGTTCATACTGTATTTGTAAACATATTCCTTCTTTTTTGGACACACTGTCGTGCCAAATATTATACTAATTCCTTGAATACTTTCAAATGTACAGATAAATGTGGAGTTCCCTGTGCTCAATTTTGCACCACGCCTTGAAGGCGTATGGGCGAGCAGAAGTTTAGGATCCACGCATTTTTATCCTTGGCACTAGATGGAGGTAAATTGTCAGTTTCACGTCCCGGCCTCTATACACACTGGGAAGAACCCCTGATACCCATGTAATAGGGGATTGAGTGGTTTCAGGGCCGGTCTGGACGCTGTGAAAAACGGAACGTGTCCCGCAATGTAGCCACTATACCGACTAACCTGTTCCGGCACACAACCAGGTAGGCCTATATGACGAGCTAAACTAGGAAAAAGTTCACGAGCTGTTAAAATATAGACCTCAATTTTGAGTATGACAGTGAGTAGAAATTCCTGTGATAAAGTCAGATAATTATAACATACCTTAAAACATGAGTACGGTAAATTTCACCCTAGAACAGGCCATGAAGGCCCAGAGGGGGAGTAGAGGTATAGTTCTACTCTTTCTTTAACCTCGGCGCAAGATGGGGGTCTGAGAATGATGCACGGGATATCATCTAAATACTGTACTACTGCTGTTGCTGAGGTGTTCTTGTGGTTCCCGATGCTGGAGACCGCTTGGCATCCACTGACACCGCGTTGCCCTGTGCGCTTTGACAGCTGCAGCACGCAGGCTCTGGAAGATGTTATGTTGCCAGATGTAGCTGAGGATGAGCCGTGACAGCTCAGTCAGCTTAGTGACTACGCTACGGACTAAACAACTGAGGAAACGGGGTTAGGTTTGTCTTTCCCATAGCATGCAACCAGCCTCTAGGAATCACTCAGCCACCTATTCAATGGCTGCTGGTGGCTCTTTGCCTGGAGATAAGAGCAGCCAAGGTCTGGAATTGACATTTCACTTCCATGTAGTGCGGCGGTTAAGAAATCGTGGTTCTGTAATCCCATTCACTTGTATGTTTTCGCTGTTTAGGCGCTTAATTAGGCGCCCTTTACGAAGTAAAAGGAACGCCGTATGTGGAGACAATTTTCGTCCTTCCTTCTGCTTCTAACCTAGTATCAGCGACGAAACAGGTGCGGATGCTATGGTCAGTAGAAAAGTCCGTCTGTCTTTCATTTAGCCTGTAGCTGTGTACTATAAGAACTGAGCTATCCAGGCTCCTAGTGAAATTTATATGAAAAATAAAGTGGTACTATCTTAAAATAGGAGGGCGTAAAGATTTTGTTTGGTGATAATTAAGCAGGTTACTGGCGATAGAAACCTGCCAAAATATCGCCTCATTACTGTCTGTTTTGTAGGCGTAGAGTTTACAGGATGAAACAAGCTACCAAGTCTTCAGGCGTTTTAAATGGGTTAGACTTCTAGCCAAGGGTCGAACTTTTTCTTGATTCGCTAATTCTGAAGCAAGTTGTGACTCCTGTTTGTAGGCACCTTATGACAGGATTACTGCAGTCGGTAGAAAGAGAACGCCTCCTTCCCCTTGTGATTGCTCGCTCTTAATTTCGAACATGACTAGAATCGTCTTGGTCACCACCGTCAGAATCTTAAATATCACGACTGCAAGAGTGAACTGTATCGTTACATAAATCTCACGACTGCAAGAGTGAACTGTATCGTTACATAAATCTCACGACTGCAAGAGTGAACTGTATCGTTACAAAAATCTCACGACTGCAAGAGTGACCTGTATCGTTACATAAATCTCACGACTAAAAAAGTGAACTGTATCGTTACATAAATCTCACGACTGCAAGAGTGACCTGTATCGTTATATAAATCTCACGACTGAAAAAGTGAACTGTATCGTTACATAAATCTCACGACTGCAAGAGTGAATTGTATCGTTACATAAATCTCACGACTGCAAGAGTGAACTGTATCGTTACATAAATCTCACGACTGAAAGAGTGACCTGTATCGTTACATAAATCTCACGACTGAAAAAGTGAACTGTATCGTTACATAAATCTCACGACTGCAAGAGTGAACTGTATCGTTACATAAATCTCACGACTGCAAGAGTGAACTGTATCGTTACATAAATCTCACGACTGAAAGAGTGACCTGTATCGTTACATAAATCTCACGACTGCAAGAGTGAAGTGTATCGTTACATAAATCTCAAGACTGAAAAAGTGAACTGTATCGTTACATAAATCTCACGACTGCAAGAGTGAATGTATCGTTACATAAATCTCACGACTGCAAGAGTGAACTGTATCGTTACATAAATCTCACGACTGAAAGAGTGACCTGTATCGTTACATAAATCTCACGACTGCAAGAGTGAACTGTATCGTTACATAAATCTCACGACTGCAAGAGTGAATTGTATCGTTACATAAATCTCACGACTGCAAGAGTGAACTGTATCGGGTACATAAATCTCACGACTGAAAGAGTGAACTGTATCGTTACATAAATCTCACGACTGCAAGAGTGACCTGTATCGTTACAGAAATCTCACGACTGCAAGAGTGATCTGTATCGTTACATAAATCTCACGACTGCAAGAGTGACCTGTATCGTTACATAAATCTCACGACTGCAAGAGTGAAGTGTATCGTTACATAAATCTCACGACTGCAAGAGTGAATTGTATCGTTACATAAATCTCACGACTGCAAGAGTGAACTGTATCGGGTACATAAATCTCACGACTGAAAGAGTGAACTGTAACGTTACATAAATCTCACGACTGCAAGAGTGAATTGTATCGTTACATAAATCTCACGACTGCAAGAGTGAACTCTATCGTTACATAAATCTCACGACTGAAAGAGTGACCTGTATCGTTACATAAATCTCACGACTGAAAAAGTGAACTGTATCGTTACATAAATCTCACGACTGCAAGAGTGAACTGTATCGTTACATAAATCTCACGACTGCAAGAGTGAACTGTATCGTTACATAAATCTCACGACTGAAAGAGTGACCTGTATCGTTACATAAATCTCACGACTGCAAGAGTGAACTGTATCGTTACATAAATCTCACGACTGAAAAAGTGAACTGTATCGTTACATAAATCTCACGACTGCAAGAGTGAATTGTATCGTTACATAAATCTCACGACTGCAAGAGTGAACTGTATCGTTACATAAATCTCACGACTGAAAGAGTGACCTGTATCGTTACATAAATCTCACGACTGCAAGAGTGAACTGTATCGTTACATAAATCTCACGACTGCAAGAGTGAATTGTATCGTTACATAAATCTCACGACTGCAAGAGTGAACTGTATCGGGTACATAAATCTCACGACTGAAAGAGTGAACTGTATCGTTACATAAATCTCACGACTGCAAGAGTGACCTGTATCGTTACAGAAATCTCACGACTGCAAGAGTGATCTGTATCGTTACATAAATCTCACGACTGCAAGAGTGACCTGTATCGTTACATAAATCTCACGACTGCAAGAGTGAAGTGTATCGTTACATAAATCTCACGACTGCAAGAGTGAATTGTATCGTTACATAAATCTCACGACTGCAAGAGTGAACTGTATCGGGTACATAAATCTCACGACTGAAAGAGTGAACTGTAACGTTACATAAATCTCACGACTGCAAGAGTGAATTGTATCGTTACATAAATCTCACGACTGCAAGAGTGAACTCTATCGTTACATAAATCTCACGACTGAAAGAGTGACCTGTATCGTTACATAAATCTCACGACTGAAAAAGTGAACTGTATCGTTACATAAATCTCACGACTGCAAGAGTGAACTGTATCGTTACATAAATCTCACGACTGCAAGAGTGAACTGTATCGTTACATAAATCTCACGACTGAAAGAGTGACCTGTATCGTTACATAAATCTCACGACTGCAAGAGTGAAGTGTATCGTTACATAAATCTCACGACTGAAAAAGTGAACTGTATCGTTACATAAATCTCACGACTGCATAAGTGAATTGTATCGTTACATAAATCTCACGACTGCAAGAGTGAACTGTATCGTTACATAAATCTCACGACTGAAAGAGTGACCTGTATCGTTACATAAATCTCACGACTGCAAGAGTGAACTGTATCGTTACATAAATCTCACGACTGCAAGAGTGACCTGTATCGTTACATAAATCTCACGACTGCAAGAGTGACCTGTATCGTTACATAAATCTCACGACTGCAAGAGTGACCTGTATCATTACATAAATCTCATGACTGCAAGAGTGAATTGTATCGTTACATAAATCTCACGACTGCAAAGTGACCTGTATCGTTACATAAATCTCACGACTGCAAGAGTGACCTCTATCGTTACATAAATCTCACGACTGCAAAAGTGACCTGTATCGTTACATAAATCTCACGACTGCAAGAGTGACCTGTATCGTTACATAAATCTCACGACTGCAAGAGTGACCTGTATCGTTACATAAATCTCACGACTGCAAGAGTGACCTGTATCGTTACATAAATCTCACGACTGCAAGAGTGACCTGTATCGTTACATAAATCTCACGACTGCAAGAGTGACCTGTATCGTTACATAAATCTCACGACTGCAAGAGTGACCTGTATCGTTACATAAATCTCACGACTGCAAGAGTGACCTGTATCGTTACATAAATCTCACGACTGCAAGAGTGACCTGTATCGTTACATAAATCTCACGACTGCAGGAGTGAAGTGTATCGTTACATAGTCGTTAGACTCTAGGGCAGCAACTGCAAGGTCATGAGTTACTGCGTCCAACGGTCTCATTGGAGCTTGATTTTTTCTTAAGAAGCTAACAGTTGTTAAACTAGTCAAGAAATTATCCTCTTTTTGTAGAACCCAAATATTCTTACTTAAATTCTAAATAAAAAGAAAACAAAACGGTACACACAAATTTAGGTCTCCAACGAATGTATTGTTCCTCCCATATGCTATGGAATTTGTGTGTTGTGTGTGTTTTAAAATGATGTACACACATATATGTACATATATATAGTACCTATAAGTTACTGTTAAAGTGTATAATTCCGTTAATTTATGAAGTACCCTGTTATTTTATACTTTAACGGGGCATTTTATTTACACTGCATAATGAAGACAAAAAATGAATACTTTAAAAAGGTATTTTATTAAATAACTACTAGTAGTAAGTTCTTAGAATAAGAGGATAAAATACCAACCCCTGTTAGATTTTGAATGAGGGATCATTCAACACTTTAACTAGTTATTTCGTAGAATAACGACCCAGATCTAATTAAGGTATTGAGTGAGGCTCCATTCACATTTTAACTAGCTGTTTCATAGAATAACGATCTTACCCCAGTTAAATCATAGAAAGAGGAACCATTTAACATGCTAAGCAGTTATGTCTTACCTTAAATGAGGTCGGGACTTTATTCCACGAATTTACTTCTTCTACGGAATGACTGCTACTGGAAGTGTCGAATGATCCCACATTCTAAGCTTTAAGTGTGGTGGTTTTAATATTGTATGACATAAGTGTGGGCCGGGATAGCGTAGGCAGTATAGCGACTCGCTACGAGCTGGACGGTCCGGGAATCCAATCCCGGTGGGGGCGAGATTTTCTGCACCCGTCTAGACCGGCCCTGGGGCCCACCCAGCCTCCTGTACAATGGGTACCGGGTCATTCCAGGGGGTAAAGCAGCCGGGCGTGGAGTTGACCACCCACCCCCATCTAGTACCGAGGCCTGTTCTAGGGTGAAATTTTCCTTTACCTTTACGGAATAACTAGCGAAAATATATAACGGTCCGTCGTTGTACACTGTACCGGTCCGTTTGCTTTATTGCAGGAAACAACTAATTATTCTATGGAATAGCATTTTCACACTTTAACGGTAATTACGCATAGATACATAAACTGTGAATGACGCATCAGTTTCAGGTTCATTAGCCCCTATCTTCAGATGGATGAATCCAGTCCACATAATTACGACCAATTTGTTAAATATCAACTTTAATGTTACACTTCCATTTACGTCTAGCTCTCGTAAGTGGTTTTTCCTTACAGATTAATCTACTATTTTTTTTGCACGCATTTGTTTGTCATGTGCCTGCTATTACGCTTGTACTAAATGTAATAGGTACATGAATGTTTATCTGTACACTTAACAATGAGCCGAATTGTGTTTATAGATTACATTCATTATCCTTAGACTGAATTTCTGAGTGAAACCTGAGAGAAACAGAGAAGAGTTTATGTGTGGGAAGAATTGGGGATTGCGAGCGGCACTGTATGCATTGTGGGGTGAAATTAATGGAAAATTTACAGGTCTGAATTTCCCCGACAGTGTTCGCTCGTGCTTCTAGTAGAGACGAGTTGGTGAAAAGATAAACAATATTTATAAATTCACTTTGTACCTAAGAATAAAGACACTGCATTTTTATTACAGACAACAGAGAATTAATGCTGTTAGGGAAATAATTGCGGCTTTTTCTAAGAATCATTTGAAACACGTGAATATAATCTGTGAGCACAGCTCAAATGTTTTTAAATTGCACAGGACGTAGCACATACAATTGCCGCTGTGCGTTAAAGTGTTAAAGTAGTTTTCTTCCCCATGCCTCCAGGTTTGCCGTTCAAAATACGTTTCACATGGTGTGTGAATCATATTATTATTCGAAGCTGCGTAAAGCATATGTCAGCTGTTACGTTACTGGTTAGGAGCCTGTGCCTCGCGTGCCTTAGGAGCCTGTGCCTCGCGTGCCTTAGGAGCCTGTGCCTCGCGTGCCTTAAGTCTTTTAATTTTTTTAATATTGCCTTTGCTGTTTGCTAGATATGTTGAATGCTTCGTGCTTCTCTCGATTTCATGCCTGCAAGCGACCGTTTTAAAGAATTTTGTGTGTTCTATTTTGCGTATTATTGATGTCATAGGAGATATGTGTGTGTGTGTTAAGTTCTTATTTACTCCACAGATTCTGTTCACATTTTTCCAGGCCCAATTCTTATATTCTTGTAAATACAGCTTTCCCCCCTCTGGCATTTTTAAAGATTAGTATAGTAAAATGAAAGAGCTCAAGAACAAGAAAATACAAGTTATTGCTTTCTGAACCAGCTTTTTTATCTTTCGAAATTCAGTGGTTAATATATGTACCAACTTTTTTATTATACAGAAAATCTGCAGTTTTTCCACGAATTGCGTTTATGTGTTTCGTATGGCTCTAAGAACAAGCGGTGATTATTTCCCCATTCAGCGTTAATCAGCTTACCTTTGTAAATTGAATTCAGTGTGTTTTTTAAGTAGAAACTGAGTTTCAAAATATTATTCGATGAACGTCATGCTCGATGTGTTAGCAGTGCTTTAAGATATGGCGTATACCAATACACATTTGACTACAAAATGTATCAATTTGTACTTGAAATCATTCACTTTATGGTATTTGTCCATCGTCCGTTTTCAAACTGAAAATGAAAAATACTATGTATCGGGGACAGGATCTGCCCCCGTTCTGCGGTAACAGCTTAAGCGAAACACATATTCAGTTGGGCCTGATAGGCAAAGCTGTGGCCCTTCGTGGACGATGGAGAAAGTACGAACAGCAAACAGCGATTGAAATAGTCCCAAGAGAACGCTATAGAATTGTAGTATTCGTACTCCTAGAATGTTACGTCTCTCGGTATGGTTGCTATTTTGCAATGCTTCGGATGTACTTGCTACCATCTTAAGAGTAGGAAACTATTTTATTCTGAAGATGGACGTAGGAGGTTCCTTCGAAATGTCGGTAAACAGCTACCAGACTTCTGGGAATGGTATTTGAGGAAACAGCAACCTGAATAGTTAAAGCTGTCGGAACCGGAACCTGTAATCTCGCACTTCTTATAATAACAGTGAATTATTGTGTAATTTGTAGTCTATGAATAATAATATCCATACACTATCCAGAATGCATGGTGTATGGATGTTTAATATACATGATTCTTACGACAGGGATTATATTTTTTAGGCTGTAGTCTTTTGGGTTGTGACATCTTGTAGTCTTAAAAGTGCTTACCAAGATATCAAAGCAACTTTCTGCTTCCATTTTCAGGGTAGAAATCCTGTTTAAATTTAAATATTGATAGTTGTGAAAACTTTAAATCTCATTATTTCCTACCCCTACAACGATTGTCTACGGACGACTCTATCAAATTCAAATTCTAAACATATTGAACAGTAAGATGATCTACCATTTGTGATGTTTAGGATAAAAAAAGTTAAAGTAATTTCCAGTTTCCTAATTTATGTCTTTAAATAACATGGCTGATCTGAAAGAATTTTATTCGGTTTAGTTAAAAATATAAGTAATTTACGTTGCAATTGCACGGACTATTATGCATTCTTGATAAGAGAGGATAGTCAATAAATCCTCCACTTATAATAAAAGCCGTTGCTTTAGTACCGTGTTCACAAGAATCCGCCGCTGGTTCATATCCTCTGTCGAATGAATCCAGTCGACGGAGCTGCACCCTGTTTTTTTAAGACATAATATTTATTTTTATCTAAATCTGTGCCTTACAAAGTTGTTTCGTCCCTTCAGATTTTGAGAGTAAAATAGCATACATGAAAAGTAGTAGTAAATAAATATGTAATCAGATAAATCAATGTATTTAAAAAATAAAACGCAGTATATTGTGGGCTTAGATATGTACGTGATCTACAATAAAATTTTGAAATTAGGTCATTTTAATTAACAAGTCAATAAACGCACTTCGAATGAATTGGACTTACTCGAAACGATAAAGCCCAAGAGCTCTGACACATTAAACGTGTCACGTTTGTCACCCTACATAAACCGATGCACGGTATTTGTTGGTGTGTAGGATGTTACCGGCATTTTGCAACATAAATCATAGAGAGGGATGGAGGGGTACAGGAAGGGAAAAAGATAAGGTACCTGTGTTTATTTAAGCACTATGCCACGAAGACATATGGGAGAGAAGAGGTACAGCTCCACGCATTCTTAACCATAGCACTAGATGGAGCTCATCTTCATGTCTGTGCCGCTTTAACCTCGGGGCAAGAGCCCCGGTACCCATCTTGCTGGAGGCTATGTGGGTACCAGTTTCGGTCTGGAATGTGGATAGGATAAGAGAAGGAAATGGTAATGATGTAATTTGACTGGATGTACTGAGATAAATAAGAAAAGTTTCATTCAGGAAAGCCGATATATGTTTCGAAATTCGAACCCGGTGTACACAGAGCGAATCAGAAATGGTACTCCTTGCACCGCAGTCTTCATTTATAGACGGTGATCCCGTGCGAGATTTGGGGTTGTCACGCCGGTGACTATGAAGTTTTCCTTCTTCTGGTTTGTGACAACGTGTAGTGTGTTTGAAATTTGTCGACTTCTGGGAGAATGGTACTGTTTCCATCTTAGGGGTACAATTCAACCATCAGAATGGAGGTAGTACATTTCTCCAAAACGTCGACAAATTTATGCCACACTACACGGCGTTACATTCAAGAAGACAGGAATTTTGGCGGTGATCCTGTTTATTTTGTTTGGAATGTTCGTCGTATAATTTTGTGGATGGCGTGAGCGAAAAACCAGAATTGTTAAGTCAGAGATAGACTTTTAAGAAGAAGGAGAAGAAGAAGAAGAGAAAAGTCATGGGCATGTCCTGAAGCCAAATTGCGTGTGAACTAATCCAGAGCTCGTCTTTCTCATCCTTTCTCTCTCCCGTTCTCAAAATTCAATGAAATTTTCAACAAGGGGTAAGCTTATATTTGGCGTTGTAAAAATGGAATGGATTGCGAAATGAGGTGCCTTGAAAAGGCGGAGATTAGCGTAAAGACTCTCATTTGTCATTTACGACCAGAAATCGATTCTTGAGCGACCCTGTTGCCGACTTTCAGTTGAACTTTACCTTCGAGCAGAATAACTCGTATTTATCTCGATGTCTACGTATCCAGTAAACTAACTACAGTACAATGATCAGAGTCCTTGTCGAGAATCTGATAAGCGCTTAGCTCGTCAAAGATTTACGAATTCGTTTATGAAATACTAATTTTCATACCTGTGGTCCAGTCTACATTTCCACATCACCTGTTTTATTAACATCCATTTTAATATTATCCTCACTTCTACGTCTAAGCCTTCCAAACAGTTGCTTCCCTTTAAGTTTCCAACAAAAATAATGCATCAACGTCACGTGTTTCCCATCCGTGCTGCATTCCATACTCTTCTTATCCTGCTCCGTCTAATTTGCCTAATAATTTGACGAAGGATAAAAATTATGAAGTTTTTAAGTGTGTTATGCAAAGATTGATAGGGATAGGTGGCGGGCTCTTGTAAGTGCGGTAATGAACCTTCGGGTTCCATAAAACGCGGGGAATTTCTTGACTAGCTGACGACCTGTTAGCTTCTCAAGAAGGACTCTGCTCCATGGAGTTAGTTAGTTAGTTATGCAAAGATTATGTCAATTCCTAGCATCGGTGGTAGATTAATGAATGTGTGTGGGTCGGGAAGACCAAGTGTTCGTGGAGAAGCCTGTTCCAGTAAATTTTGTTTACCACAAATGTCACATGAACTGGTGAAAGGTGAAAATCGAAATCGGTCCTGCGTGGTGAAAGGTCGGTGATTAACAGCCTGGGCCATGATACAGCTCTAAAATTAGGAAGTTTCTCATTCTATACATTCCTCCATCCTCCTACGTGTAAAATGATTCTAACGATAGAAGTCGAAGGCCATTTGCAATTAAACAAGTTTTATATTAAAAGGGCTGTTAGCTAACTCAAAATAGAAATGGATAAGACTGTATGTATGTCTAACTCTAAAGGGCAAGACAGACATATGTGCTGTAACATTGTAAAATGAAACAAAGCAATGTCACGTTAAATGTGATAAGACCCCACCTTGTATATGAGCCGGTAAATGATGTTCTATAACACAACAAATCACAGATATTTCTCTGGAGTGGCAGTTAGAACTTTAAACTTATATTAGAAGGGACTGGTAAATAGATTTGGTTACCCTTATACAAAGACAAAATGTCACAACAGTTTTTCCCTGTCTCTTAAGTACAATTATTCTAGTCGTTGCTTTGATCTGAAGCAACACTTAACTCTTTCCTTCACTTCTAATGTGAAAAAAAGTTACACATCGATACACTTTTTCCTCTTTTTGCAGACACGGTCTTTCTTTGGTCACCGGATGCCTGTCCTTTGTAAACATAACACGTGTATTCCATGTCGATTATAGAGCGCGATGACAGTAATGTGGAAAGCGTTGCTGATTTTCCTCGTTTCTCCCTAGTGCAACATCTGGCTTAGCCTTGCCAAGTGTTTCCACATTATTTTCCTGCAGTTTTGGCTGCCGATTTCTTGAGCCGCTGCCAGACTTTATGCGGTTCATTTGTGAGAATACCTTAAAGCTGCAGTGTACAGTTTTAAGCAGATAACACAGTTCTTGTTTCTGAAGCTGGAGGAAGCTCAGCTGCACTGCACTTGCTTTAATAAAGTGTAACAACGATTTGTTAGGTACATTGAAAACGAAACATTGTGTAGTATTCTTTTGTACTTAACGTTGAATAGCGCTGTTAGAAAATATCGATAAGATTAGGTGCTTCTAAAAAAAGGCATTTTTTTTAAAGTGGCGTGAGTTGAGAAATAAAAACCTGTAAAGAAGAAACATAAATTTATTACGCTGTGAATTTACTGTAGTTGTCACTGAATGTTAAGATTAATATGACGTCTCCATTCACTTTCAGGCACAATTTAGCCCTGTGTGAGTTGCGTCACTTCTCCCTCACAAAGTCTACCAGTGGTTCAAAATTTGAGCTCAGTCCTATCAGTATCTCTGCGGTCCGTAGCTTCTAGACTACTAATTTTAAGTTGTTCCCGGTTTTTTCTCTGTCAGAATTCCCCTGCTACACTTCCATGATCTACACATACGTGTAAGTAGTCTATACAGGTAAGACCACCCCGATTATTTGCCCACATCAAGTAGTCCCACTTGACAGGTCTCCTTATGACTAGTGATATATGAGCTCGCTTAACAGTAGCTTGCGTTAGGAAAGGGTGGGATGGATTTTGGGACATCGTTGGGAGCGCCGCACACAAATCCTGTTAAATTAACTTCTCTACAGGCGGCTGGGAATGTTGGTTAACTTTGAAGTGCATCTACTTTACACCAAACAATATTTTGAATAACTGTAGGGCTAACAATGAAAAGCTTATTACACTACTGAACTACGAACATACTCAAACTCTACAAAGCGTGTTCAACTGAAGGCCTAACCCACTAATAGAATCTGCAAACCGGCTTATAAAATACAAATAACAATTTGGATGAAGTAATGTAACGTGCCGGATGTTAGAGCAGGTATTGGAGATGATATCCTCCAAATTTCAGACATTCTTGTTACGTAGTGAAAGAGTTATTAAAAACAGTTTGAAGTTATCGCCTAAAAATCGCCGATACTGCGGACCCGATGATTTCTTGAAAAAGTTTCTCCACTTTATGTGGATTATTTGTCTGTTATTTTGAGTATTTGCTTAACAGTTTAAATAATTTAATCTATCAAATAAATTAGTAATGGCTGAACTTTACCATTACGCACTCTTTCTCAGAATAAATTACAAAAAAGCACTGTCGCGAAGAGAGTTTAGGTTTTCTCACAACTGTAATTTTTTATATTTTCAAAGGAAGCAGGTTTGTGGCTGCATGTAGAGATTATTTTGGGACATCGATATCATGGGGTAAGCGTTTTAAAAATTTTCGTGATGATACTTCTATTCGCTTTCCAGTATCATCCAGTATTTGTTCCGAAAGAACACTCCGCCGTCGCTCTAACTTCTCGTTAATAAAGAACCCGTTGTTCAATTTTTTTCACCTGTCGAAGTGCTGTTGATTTCTGTAGAGCTAAAACATGGCAATAATGTCTTTAAAACCTGCTATTATAATGTGTAGGATTTTTTCCTTATATAGGTTTCTACAGTGACAACAATGTGTTACCGTGTATTGCGAATTCACGAACAAACACATACATTTACGACAAAATAAAAAGCCAATTTGTTGCACTGTATTTACATTCACGAACGACAAAATACAGTTCACACTTGATAAAAACAGCACGTGGAACTTGGGTGGGTCAGATGACACTGTGTACTGCGAGTGCTAAGATGTGACAGCTTATGAATCTTTATAATATAGCCGCTTAATTTATTACACTACTAAACTACCTATCTGCACAACACATTCTGTCTATATATATATATATATATATAGACTTTGTTATCCTAACGATCTACCTGCGTAAATAACCTACATGTACGTACGTTCGTTTAATTTATTACACCACTAAATTGCTTACACGAGCCTCTGCTAAAGTGTGAAATTCGTTATTTAATGACCAGCCTAGTAGTACCGGAATAGCGCAGTCGGTATAGCGACTCGCTACGAGCTGGACCGTACGGGGATCGAATCCCGGTGGGGGCGAGATTTTCAGCACCCGTCCAGGCCGGCCCTGGGGCCTATCCAGCCTCCTGTACAATGGGTACCGGGTCATTACCGGGGGGTAAAGCGGCCGAGGCGTGGCGTTGACCACCCACCCCCATCTAGCACCCAGGTTAAGGAAAGTGTAGAGCTATACCTCTATTTCCCCTCTGGGCCTTAATGGCCTGTTCTAGGGAGAACTTTACCTTTACCTTTACCTAGTTATTATATGCAGTAACATAAATAGGCCGGTAAAATGTATGTTATGGGCAAGTCAACACTCTTACTAGTTATTTCATACAATAGTGAAAACTCTTAAAATAAGCAAAGAACAAAAGACGATTCAAAATATTTGCAAGTTCTTTCATTCAGTAAGTTTACGCATCCCTTAAGGCTTAGAATGAGGATCCATTCTGTACTTTAACTACTTATAAATTCAGTAACGATCGCACTGCAGTTTAAGATGGACTGAGCAACCGTTGGACACACATGTAGTACAATCATGATGCGACCCCCGTTAAACCAGGGAATCGGAAACCTTTCTGCACTTTATCTATGTATTTCGTAGAATGACCCGGCCACCAGTTAGAGCTTACAGTGAGGAACTATTCCTAACTTAACTGCTTATACAAAGAGTAACTAGTTATTTCATACGAGAATAACGGGCCGACCTCAGTTATAGTACAGTATAAGGCGACATCAGTTACAGCATACAATGAGGAACAATTCACACTTTAAATTAGTCATTCCAACAGTAACTAGTTATTTCATACATTGAGGCCCTGGCCACAGTTAAAGCATATGATGACGTACTGATTTCATACAACTAATTAATGCCCGAACACATTTGTAACTTGATCTTATATAACGTAAAGTAACCAAAAACAGCCTAACCAAACCTAATCCGTAGGTTACGTTACGTTCTCTTAGTGTCGGATAGGTTATGTTAGGTTAGGTTAAGTTAGGTACTCGTCGGTCACCTCAGGATCTTCAGGTTACGTTTTATTGTAGTCGGGTCGTTATTGTATGAAAAAAGTACTTCAAGGGAAGAATGGCTGCTCCTTTATGCTTCAGCTGTGTTTAGGACTTTATTGGATGAAATAACTAGTTAAAGTGTGTAATTGTTCCTCATTTTATGATGCATCTGGTGTGCGTTTTTTACACTTTAGCTGAGGTCGGCCCTTTATTCTATGAAGTAACTGTTTGTTATATGTAGGCCAAATAGTATTGTTATTATTATTATTATTATTATTTACTGCAATTGGGTTTTCACCCGGTGGCAGTAGTCCTTACACTAGTACACACAATACAAATGTTTTCACCCGGTGGCAGTAGTCCTTACACTAGTACACACAATACAAATGTTTTCACCCGGTGGCAGTAGTCCTTACACTAGTACACACAATACAAATGTTTTCACCCGGTGGCAGTAGTCCTTACACTAGTACACACAATACAAATGTTTTCACCCGGTGGCAGTAATCCTTACACAGTACACACAATACAAATGTTTTCACCCGGTGGCAGTAGTCCTTACACTAGTACACAAAATACAAATGTTTTCACCCGGTGGCAGTAGTCCTTACACTAGTACACACAATACAAATGTTTTCACCCGGTGGCAGTAGTCCTTACACTAGTACACACAATACAAATGTTTTCACCCGGTGGCAGTAGTCCTTACACTAGTACACACAATACAAATGTTTTCACCCGGTGGCAGTGGTCCTTACACTAGTACACACAATACAAATGTTTTCACCCGGTGGCAGTGGTCCTTACACTAGTACACACAATACAAATGTTTTCACCCGGTGGCAGTAGTCCTTACACTAGTACACACAATACAAATGTTTTCACCCGGTGGCAGTAGTCCTTACACTAGTACACACAATACAAATGTTTTCACCCGGTGGCAGTGGTCCTTACACTAGTACACACAATACAAATGTTTTCACCCGGTGGCAGTGGTCCTTACACTAGTACACACAATACAAATGTTTTCACCCGGTGGCAGTAGTCCTTACACTAGTACACACAATACAAATGTTTTCACCCGGTGGCAGTAGTCCTTACACTAGTACACACAATACAAATGTTTTCACCCGGTGGCAGTGGTCCTTACACTAGTACACACAATACAAATGTTTTCACCCGGTGGCAGTGGTCCTTACACTAGTACACACAATACAAATGTTTTCACCCGGTGGCAGTGGTCCTTACACTAGTACACACAATACAAATGTTTTCACCCGGTGGCAGTAGTCCTTACACTAGTACACACAATACAAATGTTTTCACCCGGTGGCAGTAGTCCTTACACTAGTACACACAATACAAATGTTTTCACCCTGTGGCAGTAGTCCTTACACTAGTACACACAATACAAATGTTTTCACCCTGTGGCAGTAGTCCTTACACTAGTACACTCAATACAAATGTTTTCACCCTGTGGCAGTAGTCCTTACACTAGTACACACAATACAAATGTTTTCACCCGGTGGCAGTGGTCCTTACACTAGTACACACAATACAAATGTTTTCACCCGGTGGCAGTAGTCCTTACACTAGTACACACAATACAAATGGACATATAAATATACATAAAAATAACAATACAAAACAAACTATACACACTTACAAAACAAAATACATACAGTAAATACAAGTACACACATTACAAAAACATCCACACCTTAAACAAATAACTAGTTAAAGTTATGAATGTTTCTTAATTTCCTTCCTGCTCTAAGTGGCGTCGCGTTATTCTATGCTTCAACTGACGTCGGCCCGTTGTTCTATGAAATAACTTTACTAGTTATTACATATAATAATACTTACTGTGTGGAATTGCCCCTCGTTGTGTGCTGCAACTGGTCTTGCGTTATTTAGCTGTACGTTAACTATATTCGGTCAGATACTGTATGAAATAAATCGTTATATCATGGACTTACGTGTGGAATTTTTCCTGATTGTACTACGTGAGATCTAACTGACGTTAAGGTCATTCTGTACTCCGGGTTCGGAGCGTAATTTTTATAAATTCCTAGTTAAAGTGCTCATTGGTTTCTCATTACATGCTCTAACTGAGGTGAGATCGTTGCTGTCTGAAATAACTAGTTAAAGTTTGTAGTGATTTTTGATGCCATGTGCAAATTGTAGTGGGGTTGTTATTCTATGCGATAAGTATTTAAAGTGTAGAATGCGTTCTCATTTTCTACCGCAAGGGATTCCTGGTCGTTATTATATAAAATAACTAGGTGAACGTTGAACGACCCCCTGTTGAAAGCTTGGTCGGGGGCCGGTGCCTTATTGTATGTAATAATATGTACGATATAGGCCTACCTATTTAAAAGCATTCATATTCTCTTCATTCCACACTTTAAGTAAATTGCCTCGTTAATATGCGAAATAACTGGGTATTGTATATATATTAAGGAATTATACACTTCAGTGGTAACATACATATGTGTACACAAGTATACACTTTGTATGCAGGTAACGTACATATGTGTACACAAATATACACTTTGTATGCAGGTAACATACATATGTGTACACAAATACGAGTATACACTTTGTATGCAGGTAACATACATATGTGTACACAAATATACACTTTGTATGCAGGTAACATACATATGTGTACACAAATATACACTTTGTATGCAGGTAACATACATATATGTACACAAATATACACTTTGTATGCAGGTAACATACATATGTGTACACAAATATACACTTTGTATGCAGGTAACATACATATGTGTACACAAATACGAGTATACACTTTGTATGCAGGTAACATACATATGTGTACACAAATATACACTTTGTATGCAGGTAACATACATATGTGTACACAAATATACACTTTGTATGCAGGTAACATACATATATGTACACAAATATACACTTTGTATGCAGGTAACCCCCAATATAATGCCACTGTTTGTTTTTCGCAGTCTGTGGGGTTATATCGATGGTGGCGGTAAATCGAAATACTCTACTTTTTAAACTCCTAAAGTTATTTAAGATGACAGAAGCGTTTTAATTACGAAAGAGCAACATAAAAACAATTTCATACAGTAATAGTGTATGTGCCTATCCCAGTGACTGCGCAGTCTAAGGCGTGGGTCTACGGCCGCTCGCTTGCTGGGATTGTGGGTTCGAATCCCGCCGGAGGCATGGATGTCTGTCTCTTGTGAGTGTTGTGTGTTGTCAGGTAGAGGTCTCTGCGACGAGCTGGTCCCTCGTCCAGGGGAGTCCTCCCGAGTGTGATGTGTCTAAAAAGTGTGATCGCGAAACCTCGAAAAATGAGGAGGCCTAGGCCCCCAAGGGGCTGTCGAGCCATAGGGAAAGAAAGAAGAAGAAAAAAAGTGTATGGTACTTTCACGTCATCTTCGTCTTTTCCTTCGTAACTTCATCTGTTCCTGTGCCACTTTATAATATAACTATCATAACCATATTGCTAATGCTTCCTCGAGTTTGTCATATTTTGGATCTTTCACCTGTAATGTTCTGGCCAGATTTTTCCACTTATTCTTTCCTCCGGGAATATTACCAATACGGTGTCGCTTGATGCGTTTGTCCCATAATAAAGATAAATGGTTCGCTATATTCTGCTGAGAGGCTACAGGAAATTGGTGTCTGTAAATAAAGAACTTTTATTTCCAGTGACACTTAATACTGCCCTTTTCCCCATACTTCACTGGAGAAATAAAAAGTTGGGATAACTAAAGTCTGTAGGTAATGCTACGTGTGCCTGACGGAGAATTAAGAGCCGCGTTGTGGCCTCGGTATGCTCTATGATTTTGAAATTCTGCAGACCGTCTCCAGTACAGAATTTTTTTTCCCAATGGCTCGACGGCCCCTTGGGGGCCTAGGCCGCCTCATTTTTCGAGGCTTCACGATCACACTTTTTAGACACATCACACTCGGTAGGACTCCTCTGGACGAGTGATCAGCCCGTCGCAGAGACCTGTCAGTACAGGATATGGCAGATAATATTAAGATGTAAACCGTGGACACACTATTTAGTGATGTTCTTTATTAGTTTATGTTTTTGAAAACATGTTTTAATCAACCTTGATTATTTTCAGGACTTTATCAAAATTAAAAATACAAATATAACATTGCGTTAGTTCTGTTAGAAATTGAAATCTCAATGTTACATCTTTTTTGTGCTACCTGTTGCCTGTCATACTACATTAAAATTAACGGTTGTAAATGTGACAAGCTGTAGTCCTGTCTGTTAAAATTACTTTTTATAATTGCGCATTCCTGGGGATTAATTTGGTTTGGCGATGTGCTGAGTGTCAGATGCCCTGCTGTTTAAAATTATGAAGTTACTGTAGTAGGATGAAAATTAGGTAATGTGATGTACTGTACATTTATATACGGACTGAATGTTTGAGAGTTTGTTATTACTTTGCAACTTCCTTACTCGCTGTTTTAGTAGAAAACGTATGTAAACATTTTCACTTCTTGTTTATTTAACCAGTTTTAATCCAGTTTTATATATATTTTTTCGACGTTTCATTTTGGCATGCTGTGCAACTCCTTGTAAGTAGCACTATTTCGTTATATAACACTATTATTTCCATTTAACCTCTATAGGTATGTAACTTATTATGAATATCAATGTTTATGTATGCTTTTTGAAGACCAGTATAGCCACACTACACTCTGTCACCTTTAGGAAAGTACTAAAGGTCAGGTAAGGACGTAGCTTTATTGTTTTGCATGGGGATGTGACACCATCTATAGACTACTACTTCATGTTGTACTAACACCTTGAATAGCTCTCTTTCGGTAACTGTATTTCTGTCATTGATTTGAGTGCCATTCTTGGTTTCTTTGTAAAAATAGTACTTTTCAACGGTGTTTGTATGGTTCCCTTTGTTCGTTGTACACAAAATCCACACCATTTTCCATGTTTCCGAAGGTATGCTCATTGTCTAATAGGTATTGGGCGAACTTAGAATTATTATTAGGAAAGAAGGGGCCGTCTAACACAAAATATGGTTTCGTACAATGGGGGGGGGGCTGTTTTGACTATTGTACTTGGGACGAGGTCGGTTGTTACTGTGTTTGTATCACCTGTACAAATGAATAATTGTTTTAAGGTATGGAGGTGTTTGTAGTGCTGCTTGGGTATGGGTTGAGATCTCAACCCACCTTACGCAATTGCAATATTATAGCAGTTACATTGTACTTGTTATACCACGGCCTAATGATGACCGTTTGATAGGTCGAAACATGTAGCTGACCATCTGCAATAACATTTTGATACTTATTGTGATAGATGGCGCCTCCTTTCCTAATACTGTTTATCTCAAACACAACGGGATGAAGAACATCACATTTAGAATTATCATTGTTATTCCTAAAAGACAATATGTGTTCTTTGAACCTGCTCTCAGACTGTCTCCTATATGCCCAATAGATTTTTGAAAAGGCCTTGACACGTTAACTGATATACCCCACTATTTTTAAGTTTTGATTTTTTGTCTCCTTTCTTATCCGTATTAATGATTGTGCGAATGGTATTATTTGTTTTATAAGCAGTTCCACTTTGTACTTCCTGAACAGCATGTAAATGTAGCCATTTTTTTTCTTTTCTTGAGTCCTTGTGTCCTCTTGTTATTTTATTATGGGTTTCTTCTGTATTGCGTTTGTAATTTTACTATGAAACTGGTTATTCCGAACTACACTTTGAATAATTGTCATTTCTTTTTTTCTTTACCTTTATGTATGGGGCATCCATTCATTCTTTTTAACAAGTGCCTAAGCCCAACTAATTTATGTTCGGTAGGATGACAGGACAAAATAAACACAAATATGACGTAGACGTCAACCCTAGTTTTGTGTTAGATTAGCACCTAGGAACGCAGTGTTCGAGCGATACAAGCCGTAGATTGGGCAGACACTCTGACATAAGCAACATCGTATACACTGCATACGTGTTTCTTAAAGACTTCAAAAACTCCATTTAAACACAGCAAAACTGAGTCATTTGGACGCCATATTTTTACTAGTAATAAATGAATTTCTCTTCGTTATCCGCCAAATTGTCAGTTCCGCCTGATTCGAGACATCAATTGGATTATATACTCCTCTCTTCTACTGGCTTGCTGTAATCTGATTAGGAGTAACGCTTAAAATGTGGCTCTCGACAAGTGGGAACGAGTAGCTGTAAGTGCGCAATTAGTCAAATAATTCTCATTAACTACGTAGACCGCCTGACCATTCACGTGGTTGGTTTATGGATTGGAATTTGATTGGCTGCAATTGTAGCTCACTCAGCGGTCTTGTGTAATACGCATTTGGACGGCATGCATTTTCTAGTAAATGCCAAGACCTTTTGGACAGTAAAAAGAGTTACAGCGATTTGCTTGTTCTCGTGCCTGGGTGAGACTTTATCTCTGTGGAACTGCCATCTCTAATGGAGTCACTGTCCATCCCATCACAGATGACTAACTATTATGTATCATCGGGGGAATCATAATTGACAGGACAAGACCGCAGTACTCTAGTCGGAACACGTTGGTATGAAATGATGTGACTAGTTATTTTAATAAAAATAAAATGTCTTGACAGTGTGTAAGTACTCTCTATTGCTCGTGCCATGGCTCAGGCGGATAGTCGCTGGTCTCTCACAGCGGAGGCTCGGGTTCGATCCCTTTGCCGATCCCAGTGGCCGTGCGGTCTAAGGCGTGGGTCTTCGGCCGCTCGCTTACTGGATTGTGGGTTCGAATCCCACCGGGGGCATGGATGTTTGTGTTGTGGTGTAAAAAAAGACGGTTGTGGACCGTAAGTGACATGAAAGGACGAAAAAGGACTAATACAGAACAAAAATGGATCAAAGGGGAAAACCCAGGAATTAGTAAAAAAAAAAAAAAAATCCCGCCTAGGGCATGGATGTTTGTGTTGTGTTAGATGTATGGACGATAGCATGAAACATAAGGTGACATGCAGGACAAAAAGGACTTCAACAGTACAAATGGATCAAAGGGGAAAACCCAGGAATAAAAAATAAAAAAATCCCGGGTCGGTCCATGTGGGATTTGTGGTCGACGAAGTGACACTGGGACAGTTTTTTTTCCCGAGTACTTCGGTTTTCCCCTGTCAGTTTTATTCCACCGTTGCTCCATTAAAATGAAAAAGCAGAATAAGCCTCGTCATCTTCGTCACAGCGTTGCACAATAAGCCTTCGAGGCTGCGGTCCGTCCGTAGCATCTGCTGCGGGGTCCTTCAATAAAAAGTACTCTTTATTAGTCCACGTACAACTGGCACAGTAGACATCCATCCTGTTCTATAGCTGAAGGCAACCAGTTTCACGGAAACGTTTGTTCACCCAAATACACGGCATCACATCCGATTCATCGTCGTGTAAGCCTCAGATCTAACATATATTGAGGGGAATACATCGAAGTAAGACAAAGTTAGCAATGGAAGACCAAACAACGTATTGGCTACCTGCTTCAACGTTCAGTTGAGACCACATAATACACAGTAACTCGTTACTACAGCTGCCGTCCTGCAAACATTGGGTTTACCCAATATATGGGGTTGCTGCAGCGATACTGATGTAGGCTAATCCAGTCTTCTGGGTTATGACTTCGTATTGATCGGTTAGAATCAACAGATGTTTCTTAGAAACTGCTTTCCTTCTTTTTTTACATACCGAATACCACAGAACAGCCGATGTATTTGTACTGACTATAGCAGCAAGGTGACGGCCCATTTAAAATAGGGTAAAGGTAAATTTCGCCCTAGAACAGGCAATGAAGGCTCAGAGGGGGAGTAGAGGTTTAGGTCTACTCTTTCTTTAACCTCTACGCTATATGGGGTGGGTGGTCAATGCCACGCCCCGGCCGCTTTACCCCCGGGGAAGAGACCCGTTACCCATTTTACAGGAGGCTGGGTGAGCCCCAGGGACGGTATGGACACGTACGGAAAATCTCGTCCCCACGGGGATTCGATCCTTGGACTGTCCAGCCCGTAGCGAGTAGCTATACCGACTACGCTATTCAGACTTACCATTTAAAATAGGATACAAGCAGGCAGTCTCAACTGAATGCTGAACAGAGTCAGCTCAGTGGTGCTTGGGAAGTGCCTGGACAGAATAACGGCCGAGGCTCCGGTAAACGTGACTGAGGTATTACGTTTATTTATTCAGGTCTTCCATGTGAACGCCTTGAATGTATTTCATGTACGTGTGTGTTGACCTCATCAAACTTTGCTAGAAGTTAAGGATTTGAAATCATTTTTAAGCCTCGCATAAGTCGTGAAAAACGTCTATTAGCTTCCTCATGTCCGTCCGTCCGTCCGCGTGTATTAACTCGGCTCCCACTGGATGGATTTCCGTTAAATTTTATGTTACTGACTATTAATAATATTCTGTCGAGAAGAATTAAGTTTGTTTAAAATCGGACTAACATATCAAGCAATAATACAAAACGTATTCAGTAAACCGGAATAAGTTTTATATAGTTCACCGCGACAAACGCAGCACAGCAGTAGACTACAAAAGGGAATTCATTTTTCCATTTCCACAGAAAAGCTTTAAATGTTCCTCGTGATGCGTTGAAAAAGTTATTCAAGCACATTAGCTCGGCTGATACGTGCGTGCAGGAGAGCAAAAATTTAATTTCGACGTTAAAATTGCCTTTCACTGGGTGTAAAAGAAGTGAGATTTCCATTTTATTTGCAAAGAAGGAAAGCCGAAAGACTCACGGTGTTTCGTATCTTGTTAATCACATGCTCTCAGGCTTGTGTTTGTAATTTGGCCTATAACATTCAAAGGTCCGGTTAATCTTTGTGATGGAGATGCAGAGTGTTTATGTAGGGTAAGTAGTGAATGTCTGAATATTATGTACGTGAATTTTGTGCATTATAGGGTTAAATTTCTCGTCGGAAGTTGCAAGGGAAATGGAATTGAGCCACGTCATGAATTTGTATTTGTATCGACAGGGGTTCGATAGCAGTCCGATTAACGCCTCGCTCATTCGCTGCTCTGAAGCTAATGTCGTTATTCTTGTACTGCTATGTAGTTAGGAGCGGGGCTGCTAGGCCTGGGCTGGCAGTGACGTTTGTAGTCCATTATGAGGCATAGTGTTGTAAAAACTACCGTCCTCAGGATTATGACGCCTTGTAGTCTGGTAGAAATTTAACGACGATTCATAGAAATTTGTTATCCTCATATTCAGGACAAATGACTGACTTCTGTTATACCTTTAAGATGGAGTCAGTATTTTCGAAACGTCTGTAAATTTCTATAAGACTATGTGGACTCACATTCCAAAAGGTTGTAGTTTTCTTAGAAACCCCCGTGAGAACGTGCGAGCTCACATATTTCTCTGGATTGTGTCTGGAGATCTTCACACAATGCTGGAGATCTCTTACGGAATGTAATCGTGTAATGACAGCAACAGTACGTTGCCTTGTTCAGTATTCCTATGTCGCTTTCAGGCACTCCCCACAAATCACAGCTGTAACATTTTGTGTTCCTCTAATCTCTTAGCCATAGTTTTATAGTCTGGTAGGTGGGTGCCATCTTTTTTGCTATCCTGAAGATGGAGGCAGCATTTTTTCTGCAAAATGTTAGTACTCGCCTACACGACGTCATAAACCAGTCTATATTTCAGCGCGGCGAAAACCTGAAAATTTTCAGAATTTATTTGTGTGGGTGTAGGGATTTAATTATGAAGTGGAAGAGATTTCAAGAGGCACTTATCTAATCCCGGCAGAATCGATTCAAGCAGGAGGTAGAACAATAGCCCTTTATCAGATTCATAAACTTCTTAATTCTATATGGAAAAAGGAAAAACTGCATCAACAGTGAAGGAGTCAAGCATTTGCCTACTTATAACAAAGATGATAAAACAGACTGCAGTAATTGTACAACCATTTCCTTATTATCAACTACGTACAAGGTTGTATCCAACATTTGTCTGTCGAGGTTTACTCCACATGCCCAAAAATGTTTGGCGGAACATCAGTATAGATGTAGACATACCAGATCAACTACTAATAATTATTTCGCATTCTTCAAATATTTTAGAAAAACGGGAATACAATGGACTGTACATCAGATTTTTTTGAGGGTTCAAGTAGGCCTATGATTCATTTAAGAGGGAGGTTTGCATGATGTCCTCATATAGTTCTTTTTACGTTAATTAAATTGTATTTAAATTAAACCCATAGTAATATCCGGATACGCAGACAGTTGTGATACGTTTCCCATTCAGAAAGGTCTGGGTTATTGAGATGATTTATCGCCATTGCTATGGAACTTTGCTTTAGGATATGCCATTAGGAAGGTCCTAGCAAAGCAGGACGAATTGAAATTTCATTATGATTTCTAGTTCTCATAAGATACTGGGCTCATAAAGTGGAGAAGGTTGAGAGGTGCTGGGCATGTTGCACGTATGGAGAAGAAGAGAAATACAAGTTTTATTATGGTGATGAAATCTGAAGGAAGGGGAGCACTTGGAAAGACTAGACGTAGATGGACTTTAATTTTAAAGTGACTCCAGATAAATAGGTTGGGAGGGCGTGGTCTGGGTTGGTCTGGTTCATGATACCGACAAGTGGCATGGTCTTGTGAACGCAGTGATAAACCTTCAGGTTATATAAAATACTGGTAATATTAAATTAAGTTATAAACCAACCGATGCACACTAAAACCACTTTTTAAGTAGCTTTATTATAAAATTGTTAAAATTGTACCCCTACACGTGTTTCGATCCTAGGATCATCGTCAGGGGGGTTTATTGCTAAAAGCTACAGTCACTTCAACACATGATTTAAAATATTCTATCTGCACTTTGAAACATAAGTTAAAATCTTGTAATTCTTCGGGCATTTTACAACTTTTAGAGAATCTTTTTACAAGATTTTAACTTATGTTTCAAAGTGCAGATAGAATATTTTAAATCATGTGTTGAAGTGACTGTAGCTTTTAGCAATAAACCCCCCTGACGATGATCCTAGGATCGAAACACGTGTAGGGGTACAATTTTAACAATTTTATAATAAAGCTACTTAAAAAGTGGTTTTAGTGTGCATCGGTTGGTTTATAACTTAATTTAATATGACGAAGATGCACGGTGTCAACAGTGTGAAAAATACTGGTAATTTATTGACTAGCGGAGGGGTGGCTACTCAAGAAGGGCTGCCCTACATAGAGTATTTAATGAAGTGATTCAGTAAGTTATTCAGTTAGTTCGTGGTAGAGTTTTTAAAAGAGATTAGTTGCGAAATGCAACACCTCCTTGTTTCCTCGCTGAATTTTGAACGTTCAACCTATCGCAACAAAGAACTAAGATTCTCCAGAAGCTGCTGGAAGTAATGCAGCTCCGCACAAGGCAATACATTTATGACCGTAATGTTTGTGGTGGTGTTATCTGACAAAACATTAGGTGTCGACGTCATTCTCAATCAATAGCTCTTCATCTTATCGTCATTCGTCTTCATCAATCACAGCTACTGTAACGACAGTGCTCAGAACATCCGTCCTCAGTCATCCGCTGAGGATAACAAAAAGGGACAAGAGAAACGCTGATGTTCAAGTGTAAAAATTCATAGCTCAAGCTACGTAGTGTAACAAGTGTGTGTAAGGCATAGTTCAGTACTACTAACAGATGTATATATGTGGTTAAAAATTTTATTCTGTAACTCGAAATATGCAGCAACATTCCTGGTTCTCACAGCGGTATTGATGGTCTGGGATATTACGCCATGTCGACTGGTAAATAGTAACCGACGTCTAGGATAAGCACGCTGCCTCCATCTTCAGAGTATGGCAGTCCAAATTCGGCCTGCTATAACCTGAAGATGGTTATGGTAGTACATGCGATTCAAACAACGTACCATGCACGCATGACCTAAATCAAAAGCAGAGTACTGGAATTAAACCTGTAAGTTACACTTTGAGGACCTGTATTTATTTATGTTTATCACAATTCTGTTTATAAATCTTTTATGCATAAAGACATAAAAATCCTCAATTTAAGACTGAGGCCATACGAGCTTTGTTTTCTTCTTCCATGAACAGAAGCCAAAGGGTTGTATGGCTTGGGCTACAAAAAAGAAAATAATGGCGCTTTAAAAACAAATACTACCAGATATTGTAATTAATAGACAATCTCCATGAAACAGAGTCCTTGAAAAACCAAGCGATGCTGAGCTGGTCAAGAAAATGTCCACATTATACGGAAGCCGAAATTGTATTACTGTGTTCACAATACCCCGCCATTTATCTTTACCCCGAATCATGTGAATCCACTTTCCCTCTTCCATCCAATCTCTTTAAGCTCCATTTTAATATTATCCTGACATCTACTCTTGGGTGTTCCAAATGCCTCCCTACCAGAACCCTGTATGCATATCTCTTCTCTCCCATGCACGTCACTTACACAGCCTATGTCATCATCCTTCATTTGATCATACTAGTAATATTTGGTGAATGGTGAAAATCACAAAGGTCATTATTATGCATTTTCTTACGCTATTCATACTTTTTCGCTTTAATTTCCTAATGTGAGGGAGAAGGGAGCATAATCCTGTGCTCCGAAAATAAGTAGCCAGTTTCGGCAGAGTTGCATATTTTGCAGGAGCAGCCGTACAAGCTCTTATACGATGTATTTCGGCTGGTCGTATGGCGAGTCTAAAGCTTGCATATATTCTGCTGTTGTTCCACCAGAATCCGCTAACATCACAGCTCACTACACGATTTCCATCCAGATGGTCCCAGTCTCGTCCCATCCTCACAATGCATACGTCGTCATATTACCCTCACTTCTCCTTCAAAGCAGACTCTTTCTAGGAATGTTGTAATGCATATTTGTTACTGCTTACTCCAACCTAATTAGTCATATACGTACCAACAAATTACACAATACACGGATCGCATCTATTTATTACTAATTTGTTACGTAGGCTAGATGGGCCATCCCCTCTCAGAACAAGTATTTCCAACATCTACTTGGTCTACGTCCCTGTTTCCGTCTGCTTTCTAATCCGTAAGACTTTTATACTTGTGCCTAAGTTGTCCTAAGAGTTTAGTTTGTTTTCTCACGTTGTTTTAATCCTCATTAAAATATTTAACGGATTTTGAATAATTCTTTCCACTCAGTTTATTTTACCTGTAGGGTGAAACTAAACTTTCTTGGCACAGAGGCCTCAGATGGGCCCATTGCTTTAGAATCTGATGAAGTATGATTACGTGGCTTTGGTGGAATGATATTTGGCTACGAAGAACTGAAGTGCTGGGAGAAATGTTTTCCAAGTGCGACTGGGTTCACTATAAATCACAGTTTAGTACTCTGGCATTGAATCCAGGTTTCCGCCGTGAGTTTCGGCGACTGACCGAATGATCTTTGACACATTCGTTTTTAAATTTTTGTTTCAATGCAACTCGAGAAACGTATCTTGAATATTTCATTTTTTCTGTGTTTTTAAGTGTTCTGTCTAATTAGTAATGGTACTGCCATCTTTTCCTACAATTGAAGCAATTTTCGAACATACGGCGTTCAAATGACGGGCGAACATCGAGCGGGAACATCTTAGACCCACGTCCTCCACCCCCCTCCTCTTCAGATCCTTCAAATTGACAGCCATGATCCTAACGTCCCCCATTTCTCAAAGCCTCATAACAATAGTCGGATGTATTGAAGTACAGACAGGAGCAATCATGGCGCCTGGTGTCTTGCTCATTGTGCACTTCCATTGTTTGATAGAGCATCCCCGTCCTTGCGAGCTCTTGTACTTAGGCTGCCTCTTCATACTTCAGTTGTTTAAAACTGACTCAAAGCGAAAATTTTAATTGCATCAGTGCGAGATATGAGGTTTTTACCGTGGTAACCCTAAAGAACGCTGGGATGTTACACGTTGTAATCTGGTAGAAATTATTAGCGTTTTGGGTGAAACTGCTGCCTCCATCTTTGAGGCAGATGGCAATAAGAGGTTTGAGGTTCTCACTGCTGTGTTGCTGCAGATTTAAGTTATCTGCGATGTTACGTTATGTCGATTGGCAAAGAGTTACCGGCGTTTCGAATGAGCGTAGTACCTTCTTAGTCAGAGTTCAGCTCTCCAAGAAGAGTGATATAGGAGTGTCCAGATGCTGGATATTGGCATGGGAGTGAACAGGCAAACTGCTGGAGGGAAAGCACTGCGCACGCACCACCAAGCTTCCTCTTGTCTTTTTGAAAAACGCTCACAGAGACTGAAGCTATGAATGTACTTCCAACAGAGTAAACGATTTGGAAACAATCGTGACGTTGCCTGGCCCTTCCGAGGCAAACGATTTGGAAACATTCGTAACGTTGCCTGGCCCTTCCGAGGTAGACGATTTGGAAACATTCGTAACGTTGCCTGGCCCTTCCGAGGTAAACGATTTGGAAACATTCGTAACGTTGCCTGGCCCTTCCGAGGTAGACGATTTGGAAACATTCGTAACGTTGCCTGGCCCTTCCGAGGTGAGCCTAGCAGCGATCACGTTATGCCGACTGCAGTACAGTGTTAGGAAACTCAAATAGCAGGTAATGTGGTTACTATTACGCTGTTCTCGGATTCAATTCCTTACAGGGGTGTACGTAACATAAAACAAGAGTCTGCAACGTAGAAGCGCCCACAAATACAGGGACCTCACGAGCCCATCGTAAAAAAATCATTGTTTTTAGGCTAAATGAACATCACTCACTATATGGGCGAGTTTGAACTTATTCGCGAGAACACAAACAAGAAAAATATTTCAATAAACAGTTTTATTTGAAAATCAAGTCTGTTGATGACAAGCTTGTGAAAAGTGGCCATGTTCCTTATGTGTACGACAGGGCCCATCGGTAAACTTTGTATGGGAGCCCAAAAGTTCTAGCAGTGCCACTGAATCCAGAAGACTTGAATCTTCATTAGTGTAGTAGCTTCCCTATAAATTTTCTATAAAAACGTTTTCAAGATTCTGCACCGCTGTTGTGATGTTTCTTCTGTGTTGAACAATTTTGCAGCATTAATTTTCTTTTCATTTAAGAGCTTTATTGACATCAATCTTATTCAGCTCGAAGTGACAATGAGAACTCTAACTGCCTCAGACTCAATTTAGGGTTAGATTTTAAACTATGATAATCACACCTTGCCTGTTGTCTTCGTGTTTTAATTAAACCGATTGTTAGCTTTGTTCTCAGCTATATCAAACACAAAAGTTTCTTGCAAATATAACAAATGCCGGACAAGATTATTTTACACTTCCTCATGTAAGTCCTGTGAAAGGTCAACAAACACGTTCGATAATGACAAATGTTCAGAAACTCTTCTTTTGAAGTAGGTTGGGAGGCGTTCGCTCTCCTGGGATGTTAAGCAATGTTGAATTGCTCGACTCTTGAGGATAGGACCGATAGGTTGAACCGAAACGTCGGTGACCAACTACCAACGCTGCGTAACATCCCTGAAGAGCTAAGGCCTCAACTGCACTGCGGCGGAAGCTGAAATCTTGCATAGTTTGCGGGATGTTAAAGCTTCGCACTGCTTCATTCGCGCCAGTTCCGTATTTCACTTCTTCAAACACATTTCTCTATATTTGCCGCGTATTCCTTTTGATGTTCTTGCTTCCTTCTTGTAATCTCTGAAATATCATCATGTTTCGTGGAATTCGGATCACTTAGCCAAATTAGATGCTCGTGGACGGTCTATATTCCACAACAGGGTACAACGGCAGCCGTGTTAGAATTCCACAGAAAAGTGACGACATCCACCTCTTAGACATTCGCAACTCCTACCTCCATATCTGCCAAACGTGGTGGCAAAATATGCACTCAGATTTAGATAGAATACTTTTATAAACACAATGTTGAGCTCACCGGAAAATTACATCAGAAGAGCAGAAAATACACGAACATTCCTTACGCCGCACTCAAACGAATGAAACCGAAAAAAAACTTTCAGGGAAAGTAGTTCTGTTCTCTTCCTTGTTGCTGAAAACATTTGTGGCGTGTTGTCTGGCAGAGTATGTATGAAATACGACAGATCCGAATTACACACTGGTGCTACATAAACAGACTTTCCCTATTAAGGAATGATAAAAAGTTTGAAGCCGTTTGAAGCGATTGGCATTGGATGTTGTACTCGTATACTGATGATAAGCGGAGTTTCATATCCTTCTGTTATATTCACTCTTATTTCTATATTTCATTTAATATCGTAATTGTTTCGAAATTTATAACTTGTGTAAGTGCATCATTTCTGCAAAGTGTTTAAAATATTTGTAAGGAGCAAATAAAAAGTCTGCCGATCCCAGTGGCCATGCGGTCTAAGGCGTGGGTCTGCGGCCGGTCGCTTACTGGGATTGTGGGTTCGAATCCCACCGGGGGCATGGATGTCTGTCTCTTGTGAGTGTTGTGTGTTGTCAGGTAGAGGTCTCTGCGACGGGCTGATCACTTGTCTAGAGGAGTCATACCGACTATGGTGTGTCTATCAGTGTGATCGTGAAGCGTCGAAATGAGGAGGCCTAGGCACCCGAAAAGGGGCTGTTGAGCCATAGGAAAAAAATAAATAAAATGACTCATTACAACGTGTAGCAACTGTGAGTTGTGAGACACGACCGGGTCATTCTTGCAGCTGTTGCTATTTAGGCCAGAGAGCAATGATTCCCGACGTGAATATTAACCTTTAGAGTCCGTGCGTCTATATAAATGACGGGGCCCTTTAAATCGTCAGTCGTCCTTTGCTGCCTAGGACCGCTCAGGAGAGCTCCCACAGCTTTAAAAACATGTAGGGAACTTGTATAGCTCCCAATTCCGCGTTACGATGAAATGTTTGGTTTGCTTCACGCTCTGACCACTTTACCCAGGCAGAACTCAGGCTGTAACGTTGGAAGAGGCTTTTCAGCTTTGAGCTTCATAAGGAAAGCGAACTGCTTGGAAGTTGTTTTTCTGCCGTCTGCATACAGTATCGTGTTGGCCATAGATTGACCTACAGTGATTCATATAATCGGGCTTTATATTTCAAAGGGACACCACACAATGGCCCTTTCACTCCACGTGGTGTATGCAAGCGCCTGTCAACTTTCTGTTTCTCGTAGATATGAAAATATCATTTCTGTAGATAAGGCGGGTCTAGAATAACAAACTTATGCGACTGTAAGCTCTACTGGAATTTCGACAGCCATAAATTAGTCTCTGTTTATTATCGCAAGCGTTGCATGGGATTTCGTTCTAAGAAAATGATGTCAGTCGAATTTCCATTCGTCTGCAAAAGTGTACTATAGCTGTGCTGTCTCCTTCCAAATAGATCTTCAAACACATATTTTATATTTTTTAAGTGATATTTTTCTTAAATTTAAAAAACCCTTCAATAATTTCTTGAAGACGAGAACTTCTCTTTGTTTTCTGAACCTTCATTTTAGGTTCAAAAACGCGTATAAGTATGTCTGTGGGTTTGGAAACTCTTTCGGCGCGTAGTTCTGTTTTTCTCTAAGCGTTGTTGGTACCGATAGAAGCCAATATGTGTAGTGTTTAGTCTAGCGAAGTGTTATTGAAACAGTGTTTTATTTCAGTTGGGTGTGCATTCAATTAGGAGTTGTGTTGGTTAGTAAAGGCAACACTGTAACAGTGAAGTGAGTCGTCACAACATCGTTTCTTGGTGTTGAGTATTTTGCGTAGTAAGGTGGGCTGATTTTTTCCTTCTCGGTCAATCTTGTAATGACGCTGAACAACCTTACACAGTTTAGACTAACAGCAATCACTTAGTGTTACTAATAAGAACTGATTACTGCTGAACGATAGGCACGAATATGAATCATGAAAACGAGAAAAAGGAATCCGGTAAAAGGAATGCCTTGACCAGCCACAAAAATGACGACATAAATTCAAATTCACAAGAATATGAAATTGTATTATGTTTATTTAGGCAGTAAGGATACATGCTGAATTTCTAAAGTGCTCTGCTAAAAGCCTGTTTCAATTTCTACAAAATGGAAGTAATTCCACCATTTCATCTCTTCCAGATAAAATAATATTAAAGTTTTTCTAACGATAGCGCAAAAGTTTAAACGGCCAACGCGGGGACCGCAGACCCGATCACACAGGGCTTGTGCCGTAAAGTAGGCCACTTATCTCGATTTAAAGGGCAACGCTGAGAAATAAGTCCGGCCGCTAAAGGTTAAGTTACGAAGCAGTCAAGAGGCACTTGTTCTTCGGCCGGCATTGCAACGTCTTACTTTGCTGAAACAATCTACCAATCCGCCTATTAAGAAATTTCCAAATTCATAACATGAATATTCAGTGAAATTATGATTTTACGATACAGTATCCTTCTGGCGCTGTAAGATGTACGAACGGATCAGGCGAAGGTTTATGTGTTATATTTCGTATCTAGGGACGGGAATTATCATAATTCCTAATCAAATTTCCACGGGATTTGTGCTAGTGATAATAATGAGTGCGTAGGACTGGAATGTTGCAATAAAAATAGATTATCAGACATAATGGTCGGAATCCGTTCTTCTGTACAACAGAAGAATGATTTTACATAACAGCATTTTTTATTTCCATATCCAAGAAAAGTGACAGAAGGTGCCGCGTGGGTGATGCTGGTGACATATCGTGGAAAGTACTGTGCAACAAAGGAACACCGCTCCGTCTTTATCACCCCGTCCTAACCATGCGCTATTTCTTAGCTTTCCTTGCACCATTTTCTTTTGTCTGCCACCAGAGGATTTACTTGCCTCCTGTTGCCCCGTAAACTTTCGTCTCTTTGGTATTGTGTTCTTTTCCTTCTCCTGGTTCTAAACTTCGCCTATTTTGTGCTTTCCTGTCATTTTCTTGCGGCCTTTACGTATCTCCTCTAGTCGCCTCTTCCACATGTAATCGTTAACTCTGGCAAAACTACAGGACGTCTTTTCGTTGAAACACCGGAGAACTGCATTATTGACAGCCGAAAAACTTCTTGCTTTACTGACAAGAGACCTACTATATTAAACTAGGACGAGTGACTGTTGACATTCATTTACCAAGATTAGTATATTGCCAGTAGTTTAAACCGGATTGAGTGAATGTTTTTAACTCGTCATAAAGTATATGTCTTAAATTTCTGTACGTTAAGATGTTCCTATGTGACAATTCAGTTTATAACGGCGCTGTATATGAAGACTACGGTATTCTGAGGTGTGACGCCTTGTAGTATAATTCATATGTATTATCGTTTTAAAGGAATCTGCTGGAATAATACGAAGACGGAGGTAGCATATTCCTGTGAAACATATGTAGGCTAACTATACAGGGTGTTTTATAAATCCCTCCGGGATTTCGGAGGTCTGTAGCTCAGGAGCCAAATCACACACGGGGGATGAGAACATGTCAGTGAAAAGAGTACATATCCACGTTTTGAGCCTACCTTACAAATGTTCAATATGTCCCCCTTTGGTGACTCGACAGACGTCAATCCTGTAATCTAGCTCCTGCCACACACGTTCCAACATATGAACGTCGATGGTAGCAACTGCATCCATAATTCTTAGCCGAAGCTCCGGTAAATCTCTTGGTAAAGGAGGCACGTAAACACGATCTTTAACGTAACCCCACAGGAAAAAGTCACATGGAGTGAGGTCGGGTGACCTGGCAGGCCAGGGAAAATTGCAGGACACAAAAAGCTTTCTGTTCACCTGAAAAAGCCATGTTTGCACACCACTGCCTCCTAGCGGAGAAACGGGTAACTACGCCATCCCATCTGTCACGAAAAACCTTTTACATTTCCTCTATCCGTTGGCATGCTTTTATCTCTTATATGTGGGTTTGCTACTGCACGGCGAAGCCTCTAAATCCCGGATGGACTTATGAAACACGCTCTATAGTAAATTACACCTTAGTATTTTTTCTTAGTTGTAGTAGCCTACACTAAAAAGTACGACAGTCCCGTCCATAAGCAAAATACGTACAGTAAAATAAGAGATACATAATCCAGAGTAGTCGGTATCGCGACTTGCTACGGGTTGGACGGTCCGGGGATCTACTCCCGGTGGGGGCGAGATTTTCCGCACCCGTCCATACCGGCCCTGAGGCCCACCCAGCCTCCTGTACAATAGCTACCGCGTCTCTTTCCCGGTGGTAAAGCGGCCAGGTCGTGGCGTTGATCACCCACCCCAATCTAGCGTCGAGGTTAAAGAAAGAGTAGATCTATACCTCCACTCCCCCCTGCATCTTCATAGCCTGTTATAGTGTAAATTGTAGTTTATAAGGTACATAATGTCTGCAGCTGTTGCTATGGACCAAATGATTAGTTACTGGTTTTTCTATGCGGAGGCTTGGAAACGACCCCGGGCCAGCTCATTTGGGATTTGTGGTGAACAAAAAGGCATTGGAACAGATTTCTCTTTGAGTACTTTTTCTTTTCCCTTTCAATGTCTTTCCCCCAGTACTCCGTATTGGTTCATTTATCTACTATATAGCCAACGCTACATAATCTTAGCAACTGACAGCGTCGGTGACACACCTGAACACCGTATTTGTATGCAATTCTATACCAGATTCGTCTGTAGATTGAGTGTGGTTATATCATCAGCACAGAACAGAAGCTGATGTGTCACATTCAAGTAAATCCTTATGAATTTCTTGGACCTTCATAATGATTTAAAAGCATATTTGAAAATAATGTAAGTAAAGCAACTCAGTCTATTCAGCAAAGTATATGCTTGAGAAAATTGTAACCATGTTTTGTTAACCCTTCAAGCACGAAACGTTATCTGTTTTATTTAAAGTCCCAGCTCGTTCCGCGCAGTAAACACTCTTCGTCTCGGTTGTAAAAACCAATTAGTTAATGCTGTATAGGGAAATAGTCACTATCAATTCTGAAATCTGTACAAAACTCACAAATGCACCCTGTGGGCAGAACGTACAATTCTTGAATGTTAAACCTCACAGTATGGAAAGTGAAAGCTAGGCTTTAAGAGGTTAAGGAAACATTTTAATTACACAAACTAGTTGTGTGGGCGCGCAGAATTCAGTGTTCTAGAAAACGGAAGCTGCAATTTCGTATGAAACATTGGTAACCATGTACGAAATTGCACGGCGTCACAAACAAGAAAGTTGTAGTGAGAATTTTATGCAGTACTTCCCTTGTAACTGAATCACAGACATTCTTGAAGGGTAGGCGCAAGTAGCCAGCGTAATTTAATTTGGACAAGAATTTAATAGAGTTATTTTATTAAAGTTGTTTAATTAAGTTACTAATTGTGGGCGGGGATCGGAAGAGGCGCTGAACTTGAATTTCGTCTAAGTAATGACGAAAATTAGAATGATTTTATAATTTCTAATATGCATCTCGATTGCGACAAATAAATCACAACTCGTAACCTCCACATAAGGAAGAGCATTGAGGTAAGATTATAATATTCTGAGATACGATGCCATGTAGGTTGGTAAATAAGTACCAGTGAAGATGAAGACTGAAGGTTCCTCCGAAAGGTTGGTCCTTGTCTACCATGCAACACGGAGTCTTATTCCACCACATGTATGACACTTACTGCTAAGAGAATCTTAGATCTCAGTATTAAATAAGCAGATGATACTGATGGCTGTCAGTATTGTGGTTAAGCAGTGGTACTTAATGCAAGCTGGCACTGAGCTCCAGATGCTGCAAGCAGTCTGAAGCTACGCCTGTGACAACCACTAAGGCACTAGAATTAGACTCATCTCTGTGAATGATTTATACTCGGAGAGCGAATTAGTTGGGAGGTAACGGGTACGGACTCTATTCGAAGATCTCTAGATCAAATCGTAATGCTGGCTGGCCTTACTAATTGCTTGAGGCGTTAATTAATGGCGGTGTGTATACTTTAGTGTGAAATATTATAGGATGGAACGTCATTGCAGGGAAGAGAATGGCTCTGTCATGAGTATTTAATGTCACAGCTTTTAACTTCACAGTTTAGGCCATTCCATAGTTTAGGGGGTTAGACTCTGGCTTCTGACTGCGGAGACTCCGGTTTGATCTAAAGGCAGGCCATGTGGTCTTTAGGGTGGAAACAAATAACAATGCAGCAGGTTTCCTTTCCTGAGTACTTCGGTTGTCCCATGACAGTTGTCATTTCACCAATGCTTAGGGATCAAGGGATCAAGTTTTTTAGAAACCAAGAAACCTTGACACTTAACATTAGATGGCGGGATGGGGTGGGGGGCAGAAGAGAAAAATTTTAATCCCTCACGCAGTGAAGAAGCAAAGTAATTGATTAACACTACAACAGTGAGATAACTGAGATATCAAACTGTGATACAGATAATACAATGAAATAATAAGGAGAATAGTAATACTCAAACTCGGATACTCAGTTCACTTACTGATTATCCTTTGCATATGCGCCCTCATTCTTCGCGGTCTCAGTCCAGTCTCTGTAACCATTGATCTACCCATCTTTCTCTCCCTCTTCCATCCAATTCTGATAGTGGTTGGTTGATGGCTGTTTTACTCCTGTAGATGCTTCTTCGTACCATTGGGGAAAGTCAAAATATTGGTACGTGTCGCCAAATGTGTCGTGTTTCTGTGACTTGGAAAAACTCGGGGTATTTGGAGTTCCGAAACGAATTTTGCGGGACGCCGCCATACACATACATGCATACATACATACATGCATAATACATACATACACACATACATGCATACAAACACATACGTACGTACATACATATATACAGGCATAATACATACATACATACATACATACGTACATACATGCATTCATACGTACATACGTGCATATATACATACATACATCCATATAATTAGGCGGTCTCGCAACTACACATGATTAAAAAAATTACGAATGCAACAGTGCACCTTGTCTATTCTTGATATATCTTAAAATTTTATGCTTTCTTTACAAACCAAGAGAAACGTCTAGCGTGCAATTCCTATCAGTCCGTCTGTGTGTCCATCCATCTGCATATTTACCCCTTATTCCGTCTGTGTGTGACGAGTCATCTAAAACAATGTTATTTTTTAAGAATGTGATATAGGAGGATTTTATTAAAATTTGTCAAGCAATTCCGAAATTTCAGCCATATTTACCCATTAGAAAGTCAACTTTACGTGAAGTCATAATTGGAGATTTCCTTATATTCAAAAACTGCTGACTAAATTTTGCAAACAGAAAATGCCTCTGCGATTTATTTTATATTTAACTGGTTTGTTGAATCAGGGCTGTGATTATGATGATGATGATGATGATGCCATCTTGTCAAATATCTTCTTGTTTATCGCTGCCTTATATTTCACTTTATTTGGCGTTAGAAACTTTAAAAATTCTTTGTGTTATTAAATGTTACAATAGCACCTTACAATTTTGTTAGCATTACTGTTGGAGCTGAGTCACGTAAGGTAATTTATATACGGAAGATAACATATGAAATTAACGCACAAGAACACTGATTTTTTGGGGAACAAAATGAAGTAGATATCTGATAAACATTCCACTGTGCGGTAGTAACATATGTGATTTGTAATGGACACTCAGAATTTGCTGACAGCTAGTGATAATGCATGAACTTCGGCCACCTGCACACGTACATTTGTTATACTTCAATATTACGTGCCAACGAGACTTGTTAAAGTGTCACGTTACATTTGTCACTTTCAGCATACGTCGGGTGGTACTGCAAGCTTTCATAAAGGGCGATATATCAGTGTCCCTCCACCTGCTAGCTCCCGAAGTGGAGATATGACACGCCGCAAGGCCATATCAGGATCTAGAATCGTCCGTCATTTAAATCACCTGAAAACATCAGTTTACATTTTAAACTGTGCAATTCCAATTAACTCACTTGTTGAAGACTCGAAAGGATTATTTGTAGTTATGAGAAATTATTTTCGTGGGTAAATCCAGGCAGTTATCAACATGGCAATAAATCGTATTATACTTATTTCACTGTGAGTCTCTCTCTTACATTACAAGCCTTGAGTTACGTTTGCTCTTTGGACGTTCAGTGGTATGGATTACTACTAAGATTCTATATTTTCTTCTTCTTCCTTCTAGGGGCCCGTCGGCATTAGCTCCGGATGCACTGCAGCCTTAGGCTTATTGTGCTAAAGATTCTATTCTTAATGGAATAACATTATGAACTATTAGACTATCCGGATTCCTGGTAAGATTTCACAATATTAAATTAATCCAGATTCGGAAAAAAGGTTTGAAACTTTTTTCAGCAAAGGTCGACACTGCAGTGCTGACTACCATTTATTTTTGCTGTGTAATGCCCCTGTTTGGGGTAGTTGGTTGAAGCACTACGTTACAAACCGGAACGTCGCGGGTTCGATTCCCGATGGTGTCATTGGAATTAATTCCTTGACATAATCGTTTATGTCGCACTATGGCCTTGGGGTCGACTCAGCCTCTAACAGAAATGAGTACCAGGAATATTTCCTGGGGGGTAAAGGCGGCCGGTGCGTAGGGCTGACAACCTTACCACCTTCATGTGCCGATTGTCTACAAATCTGGGAGCCTCAACCTCCTGGACCCCTCAGGGCCTGTCTAGGCCTGTAATGGGGTTGCTTTACCTTTTACTGCCCCTGTTTGTTGTAACTACTAGCATTCTGAATGACGGAACAGCGAGAGTTAAGCTTTTATATGTATTGGTTAAAAAGTACATCCTAAGATGAGATGAGCCCAGTAAAACAAATTCTTTCCCATTTTCAGTATCAACAAACTGAATATGTAAGTTCAAAGGTAATTTTGTGCTGTAGTTTGGTGCTGAGAAAGTTTGGACCCAGGACGGAGGAAGAAGAAGCAGGACGACGCTGAAAACTGCTTAAAGGGGAGCTTCGTAATTTGTCTTGTAGAACAAAATGTACGTGGACTGGTGCCAACCAGGACCACTGGTGGGTTATTATGAACCTTCGGGATCCATGAAAGGTGGGAAATTTCTTTGCAACCCCAGTGACTAGTAGATTCTTAGTAAATAAGAGTGTCACACAACGACATGCCATTGTATTTCGGGAATACTGTGAGCAGAGAGTGAAATGTTTAGTGTCTGTGACTGAAACTATGGCGATGCTGAGGGCAGAGTAGCACTAAGGGGAAGCTGAAGTGAGCAGAGGCACTTTCAACACGTTATTCTGTGTTCAGCTGCAGCTGCAAATGAAGAACTCGGATGAGCCTTAAACTTTACATAGGAAGTAACTGGTACTTCAGCAGTTGTCATTTTGTTGCTACCGACACGTACTTCAGCAGTTGTTGTCATTTTGTTGCTACCGACACGTACTTCAGCAGTTGTCATTGTGTTGCTACCGACACGTACTTCAGCAGTTGTTGTCATTTTGTTGCTACCGACACGTACTTCAGCAGTTGTCATTGTGTTGCTACAGACACGTACTTCAGCAGTTGTTGTCATTTGTTGCTACCGACACGTTACTTCAGCAGTTGTTGTCATTTTGTTGCTACCGACACGTACTTCAGCAGTTGTCATTGTGTTGCTACCGACACGTACTTCAGCAGTTGTTGTCATTTTGTTGCTACCGACACGTACTTCAGCAGTTGTCATTGTGTTGCTACAGACACGTACTTCAGGCAGTTGTTGTCATTTTGTTGCTACCGACACGTACTTCAGCAGTTGTCATTGTGTTGCTACCGACACGTACTTCAGCAGTTGTTGTCATTGTATTGCTACCAACCGTACTTCAGCAGTTGTCATTTTGTTGCTACAGACACGTACTTCAGCAGTTGTCATTGTGTTGCTACCACCGTACTTCAGCAGTTGTCATTTTGTCTACCAGACACGTACTTCAGCAGTTGTCATTTGTGTGCTACGACACGTACTTCAGCAGTTGTTGTCATTGTGTTGCTACCAACCGTACTTCAGCAGTTGTCATTTTGTGTGCTACAGACACGTACTTCAGCAGTGTTGTCATTGTGTTGCTACCAACCCTACTTCAGCAGTTGTCATTTGTTGCTACCGACACGTACTTCAGCAGTTGTTGTCATTTGTTGCTACCACCGTACTTCAGCAGTTGTCATTTGTTACTACCGACACGTACTTCAGCAGTTGTTGTCATTGTGTTGCTACCAACCGTACTTCAGCAGTTGTCATTTGTTGCTACCGACATGCACTTCAGCAGTTGTTGTCATTGTGTTGCTACCGACACGTACTTCAGCATTTGTCATTTTGTTGCTACGACACGTACTTCAGCAGATGTTGTTATTGTGTTGCTACCGACACGTACTTCAGCAGTTGGAAATTAAGCGCGTTTAGCTGATCTGCACGGACTACAAAATGCATCAAAAACATTTTTATGAATTAGTGCAGTAATCTGCTTAACTGGAAATCCTGTACACTGCATGTTGTAATAACATTTTTGTTCTGTCAATATAAAACGACGCTTTTATGGAATACATTGAACTTGCCTGTTAAAAATTTTAATTCAATTTATTAACATGCATACTTAATGGCGCATGGATTGCTAGCAATAATAATAATAATGTTTATAATGATAATGATATGGCAATGATGATTATTATGTTTGCCGAACTTAACCCATGAATGTACGAAAGATTGTCCTACTTTGGTTTATCAATTTGAAAGTTATCCAGAGATGACATTTGACATATCAGACTCCAGCGGCAGTAAGTTTTAAGATTTCGGTTTTGCAGTATGTGACGTCGTGTAGTTTGGTGTCACATCCTAGAATAGAGTAACTACAACAGTCACTGTCGTGATAACATAAAATCTCCCACGACTTTGGCATCCCTCAGGGAGTGCGATATACATACTAGTCAGCCGTGCCTGTGTAGTTAATGAAGACGCAGCCTGCGACATGTGACGTAACGCCTTTTCCCCTCATCCCCAACCCTTCATATAGGCCTACTTCTCCTACATGCATGTTCCTGTCGGCTTGTAACATCACTCTCCTATCGCAAGATCTTTAATCAGCAGTTATCCAAAATCGGTCTCGTCCTGGGGCTTTCAATATTACGTTCCGATTGTAAGGACTTACTGCGAGGTCGTTACATTGCTGGCAGTGACATGTTGTTGTTGTTGTCTGGTTTAATTTATTTTACGCTCGCTGCGCCACGCAAGTTACCGTTACACTGATTTAATTATTTATTTGTGCTGGAGGCATGGCGTGTCAGTGACTAGCTGAAAATATGGGGCTTTCAGTCTTTAGAGTGTAACAGTGTGAGACTGCATTTATTTGCCTTTGTTTATTCAGTTCTTTTTTATTAAATTACTCAGTAATAAATTTGTTATATGTGTTGTTAATTGACTGCTGTGGAGCTAAATGTTTTGCTCGTCACCCCATCACGTTCCACAGTTACCTGTTGTCATTTTTGGATTGGGTATAAATTGAAAAATTAGGTGTGACGGTGCATTAGTGTGAGAGTGCAGTGACGTTTGTGTAAATAGGCCAAAGGTGTGGTCGGTATGATGTTCATAACCTCATCGATTTCCCTTAAAAATTTCACCGGTCTTTGTGCTAGTGAATGAACAAAAGAAAAGTTGTGTTTTTGTTTCCTTTGTCTTTGTAAAATAGAATGGAGAAGTTTACGAAATTTATATGGAGGTACACGTCAAAAGGACTTAGCAGGGGGCACTAATCCGGATTATTGACCGCCTGCCGTACGTTGAGAATGTGTTTTAATTCTAAAAGGGCGCTACTGGCATTAGACTGTGAGGGGGAATTTCTGGACACAGGCATGTGACGGGTCACAAAGCAGCGCAACGTTATTGAAAGGATTAGTTTGCGAATTGTATCGCGATTGTGCGCAGTGAGTCAATCGATTCGTTTTATCAAACATTTGCACGCAAAATTCTCAGCCTCTATCCTCCCTCCCTGTTTATATTAAGCTATCAATTCCGCTGTTGCTTTTTGTAATCATTTAAACTTTCTGCCAAGTTAAGCTGCTAAGCTAGAGATAATAATTGCAGTGTCTGTCATACTAACAACATCAAGGAAGCGGATGAACCCTTCAGCTCCTGCTGAGTAAGTGGGAGATCCCGGGTGCAAACATTTTGTCATTTGTATGAACTGAATTCCATAACTACGACGTAATAAAATTTAAAAATTTCACACTGTTGACACCGTGCATCTTCGTCATATTAAATTAAGTTATAAACCAACTGATGCACACTAAAACCACTAAAGGTAGTACTCTTCACCACACAACACGCAGTACACTCCGCTCCACACAAAAACAGTTCACATGCTTTTAATACCACGATCCCACACGCCAGCAGTTCCGAAATCTACCATCTACAGTGCTTTTATAATTTTACAACTTTTAACGAATCTTTTTACAAGATTTTAACTTATGTTTTAAAGTGCCGATAAAATATTTTAAATCATGTGGTTGAAGTAACTGTAGCTTTTAGCAAAAAACCCCCTGACGATGATCCTAGGATCGAAACACGTGTAGGGGTACAATTTTAACAATTTTATAATAAAGCTACTTAAAAAGTGGTTTTAGTGTGCATCAGTTGGTTTATAACTTAATTTAAAATTTAAAAAGTCATTTAGTGTAGGTCAGTGCACCAATTTTGTTCCTGCAATGCGGGCAATGCAACATGTGAAACCTTATCGTGTACAATTTAATAGTTTCTGCTCAATATACTAAGCATGCTTCCGTGTACATTTTTTGTTTATCTGTAAGCACGCCAACACTTGCATTTCTTTAATATAATAATATAATAATAATAATAATAATAATAATAATATGTGGGGCACGCGGTGGCGCAGTTGGTTGAGGCACTGCGCTACAAACCGGAACGTCGCGGGTTCGATTCCCGATGGTGTCACTGGAATTTTTCACTGGCATAATCGTTTCGGTCGCACTATGGCCCTGGGGTCGACTCAGCCTCTAACAGAAATGAGTACCGGGAATCTTTCGTGGGGGGTAAAGGCGGCCGGTGCGTAGGGTTGACAACCTTACCACCTTCACGTGCCGATTGTCTAAAAACCTGGGAGCCTCGACCTCCTGGAACCCTAAGGGCCTGCCAAGGCCTGTAATGGGGTTGCTTTACCTTTTAATAATAATATGTTTACTTTTCAGAGAGGATGAGATGAGAAAGTTCCGCAACACGTGTGGGAGAGAGGAGAAAAGTAACAGAGTCTGGAGGAAAGACCTGAAGCGAAGAGACCACTTGCAAGTCGTGACCATAGGTGAGTGAATATTAGACAAGACAGGCAATGTATGTATAACGTAACATTGAGGCGCGTTCGCGTAACAGTTGTTGCCGTGGAAAAGAAATAAGTATTAATAACATTATAGGTGTATATCTGTATTCTTTCCTTAGTTACCCGAGATGAAAAGCGCATGCGCCGTATTATATTGTCATCTGTGGCCTGTCTGGCTCTACCGTGTTTTTTCACATGTCTCATAAATGGCATGATTTTTGGGACACAAGTTATTGAACAAAAATATCCGTTGTGATTTTTGTTACAACTTATGTCTGAAACATTTCTCATTCTAAGAAAAATTCAGCGAGATGTTGTCATAAATGTACAAAAGTCTTCATGTAAAGTACCTGTTATTCTTGTTGTATTTTAATCACACTTGAATTTCCTCGGCAGATTTTCAAGAAATGCTCAATTGTCAAATTTCATTAAAATCTGTCAAGTGGGAACCGAGTTGTACAATGCGGACGGACAGACATGACAAAGCTAATAGTTACTTTTCGCAGTTTTGCGAACGCGCTTAAAAATGGATCTGCAAGAAACTAGTTGGATGTGGACTGGATTAAACTGGTTCAGGATTGAGTTAGGGAAGAGCTGTTGTGAATACGGTAATGAAATTTCGTCTTTCATAAAGTGCCAAGAATTTGCTGAGTGGCAGAGTGACATCGGCACTTTACTGTTTGGAGTTGTAGGCAGATTGCTGTGACTCGTCGCACTGAAAAGTGTAAAATATGTGCAGTGGCGCAGTACAAAAGAGCGAACTGTGTTGTGTGCGATGTCCTCAGTTCACGCTGAAATAAAATTGGTATTTTCCAGCATTTACTTCACTCTCTTTCCTAAAAAAGGAAATATTGACGTGATACTGACGCTCGAATCCTTGCATCCTTGACACCTCTTAGCCGACCTGCCGATTAATTCACTGGAGTCATACATTTTGTTATTGTTTAAAATTTTGTGTATATATATATATTATAGAATATTATTACTATTATTAGGGTCTGTTAAAATACTTCTCTGAAGAACTTATTATATATATGTCTATGTTGTT